>CAWUFW010006702.1:0-600000 GCA_963921515.1 Calotriton arnoldi
CCGGATCCAGCCTGACGCCTGGGGATATTCTAAGGTAAGGAATCTGTCACTAACGTGTCTCTTTCAGATACTCTTTTTAATCCTTCCATAAAGGGTTTAATCACTGGTACTCTGAATAGAGATAAGTAAATAGTAAGTAAGTAAATCCGTTTTTATATAGCGCAGCTACTCACCCTTACGGGTCTCAAGGCGCTGGGGGCCGTAGTGGAAATTAAGTGAGCTATTGCCCAGAGTCACATGGTGCTGAGCTAAGGTGCCGCCGGAGCCGGGGATCGAACCGTAAACCCTGTGCTCTGAAGTCAGCTGCCCTGGCCGCTGCACCACACCTCTCCACAAGTAGTGTCCGTTTTGTAAGTATGCAGCTTCTGCTGCCAGATGTAAGCGAATTGATGTGTAGGCTAGTCCAGATTGATGTAAATCTAAGAGGTAACAGATGATATTCTGAACGGAAGCATCGAGGGGACTGATACTGTTGCACAAGTTACTAACTTGTGTAACGATATATCTGTAAGAGACAGTAGTTAGTGACAGATTCCTTACCTTAGAATATCCCCAGGCGTCAGGCTGGATCCGGAAAGTTTTTTGCGTAGCAGTACCCTTGCGCGTCGGTAGGCGGCGTCGTGCGGCTCCGCGTCCGTCGCCGGCGTCGTGATCGCCGGGATGACGTCGCGGGCAGTACTTAGACGCCGCCCTGCGCGCTGACGTCAGTTCTGTACACGACTTTCCGCGCCAGGAACGCAGAGCCATGCAAGAAGCTGACATAGGTGTCTGAAAAATACTAGGGCCCTGAAAGGGATGTCCTTAACCCTAGAAATCAGTTCGCAGAACGGGGAGGATGGGTGGGGCGGTAGGAATCTGTCACTAACTACTGTCTCTTACAGATATATCGTTACACAAGTTAGTAACTTGTGCATCTGAAAGAGACACGTTAGTGACAGATTCCTTACCTTAGAATAGATACCCCAGCAATACCAACCCCGGTGGTGGGTCTGCGAACAAAGATCAGACAAGGAAGTCCTGGAGGACAGAACGGCCAAAGAAGCCGTCCCTCCGGACCTGACTGTCAAGGCAGTAATGCTTTGTAAACGTGTGCAGCGAGGCCCACGTAGCTGCCTGACAGATAACCGGCAGCGGAACACCGCGGCCCAAGGCCGTGGTAGCAGCCGTTGCCCTGGTGGAATGGGCACGCAGCCCAACAGGAGGCTCCTTTTAGCCAAAGAATAGCAGGTCTTGATGCACAAGGTAACCCAGCGGGAGATGGTCCTCTTGTGCACCGCCCGACCTTTTTGGCGCCCACGTAGCCAATAAAGAGCTGGTCATCCACCCGGAAGTGTTTTGTGCGGTCAATATAGAAGGAGAGCGCACGTTTTGGGTCCAGACGGTGGAGCCTCTCTTCCTCTCTGGAAGGATGCGGAGGCGGAAAGAAGGTGGGCAAAGTGATGGTCTGCCCAATGTGGAAAGCAGTAACCACCTTTGGCAAGAAGGACGGACGCGTCCGAAGAACAACCTTGTCTGGATGAACAGACAGAAAGGGAGGTTTGCAAGATAGAGCCTGGAGCTCACTCACCCGCCGAGCGGAGGTGATGGCCACCAGAAAGGCTGTCTTCAGAGTCAGAAGACGAAGAGGACAGTTATGTAGAGGCTCAAAGGGAGCGCACATTAAAAAGGTAAGAACCAAGTTTAAGTCCCACTGAGGCATCACAAACGGAACAGGAGGGAAGAGGTGAGTAATGCCTTTTAAGAACCTGTTAACAACAGGGGACTTGAAAAGGGAGGGCTGATCAGGGAGCCTGAGGAAGGCCGAGATAGCACAAAGATAACCCTTGATGGTACCCAGGGCAGAACCCTGTTGGGCCAGAGAGAGAAGGAACAGAAGGACCTCAGAAAGAGGGGCAGAAAGGGGATCCACAGCCTTTGCTGTGCACCATGCCACAAATTTGTTCCACCTGCAGGCGTATACCACCTTAGTGGAGGGACGCCTGGCTGCCAGAATCACATCACAAACTTCGGGAGGCAAGTCGAAAGGAATCAACTGCCGCCGCTCAATCTCCACGCAAGCAGGTGTAGACTGGACAGGTTCGGGTGGAGGACCGTCCCCTGCTGCTGCGACAGAAGATCCTCCCGAAGAGGCAGACGGATCGGGGGATCTACGCTCATATTGAGTAGCTCGGGATACCAAACTCTTCGAGCCCAGTCCGGAGCCACAAGAATGACTTGGGCCCGGTCGTGCCGAATCTTCTTCAACACTCTGGGTAGAAGTGGTATAGGCGGAAAGGCGTACAATAGACCGCAACTCCACTCGTGACGAAAAGCGTCGCCGAGCGAGTGCCGCCTTGGAAATTCCAACGCGCAGAACTGATGACATTGCGCGTTCTCTTCGGTGGCGAATAGATCTAACCAAGGCTCTCCCCACTGTAGAAAGAGTCCTTGCGCCACTTCCGAGTGAAGACGCCATTCGTGATCCATCATGCACCTGCGGCTGAGTTCGTCCGCCCTGGCGTTCAGGGAACCTGCCAGGTGTTGAACCACCAGGAACATGCCCTGGTGTTCCAGCCATGTCCAGAGGCGCAGAGCCTCCTGACAAAGGGTCCACGACCCCACCCCGCCTTGTTTGTTGCAGTACCACATGGCAGTGGTGTTGTCTGTGAACACCTGCACTACCTTCCCTTTGACAGAGGGAAGGAATGCCTTGAGTGCAAGTCGGATCGCCCGGAGCTCCAGAAGGTTGATATGGAGCCGGGACTCCGCCGGAGACCAGAGGCCTCTGATCTCCGCCTCTCCCATGTGACCGCCCCATCCCAGAAGGGACGCGTCCGTCACAACTGTGTGCTCTGGCTGGGGAAGGGAGAGGGATCTGCCCATGACCCATTGCCGGTTCGAGAGCCACCACTGCAACTGTTTTGCAGTCCCCTCCGAGATCTGGACGTGATCGGACAGGTCGCCCTGGTGCTGCGCCCACTGGAACTTCAGGTCCCACTGCAGAGCCCGCATATGCCATCTGGCATGAGTGACCAGCAGGATGCAGGAGGCCATGAGGCCCAGCAGCCTCAGGGTCATCCGTACCGAAACCCAGGATAAGGGCTGAAAGATCGGAATCATAGCCTGAATATCCCGGACTCGCCGTTCGGGAGGATAGGCCCGAAACTGCGTCGTGTCCAGAACTGCTCCGATGAAAAGGAGCTGTGGAGAAGGAATCAGATGCGACTTTGGCACATTGATGGAGAACCCCAGCGAGTGCAGGAGTTCGGCCGTAGTCTGGAGGTGGGAGACAACTGCCTGGGACGAGCCCGCCTTCAGCAGCCAGTCGTCGAGGTAGGGGAAGACTGAAACCCCTGCCCGGCGCAGATGAGCTGCGACCACCGCCATCACTTTCGTGAACACCCGAGGGGCACTGGTAAGGCCAAAGGGGAGCACGGTGAACTGAAAATGCTCGAGGCCTACCGTGAACCGAAGGTAACGCCGGTGGGCCGGCAGGACGGGGATGTGGAAATAGGCGTCCTGCAAGTCCAACGCTACCAACCAGTCTCCGGGGTCGAGGGCAGTCAAGACCTGAGCTAGGGTGAGCATCTTGAACTTCTCCTTCCGGAGGAAGCGATTGACGTTCCGGAGGTCCAAGATAGGACGCATGTCCTCCTTGTCCTTTTTGGGCACCAGAAAGTAGTGGGAGTAGCAACCACGCCCTACTTCTGGGGTCGGAACATGCTCGATGGCCCTCTTGGCCAAGAGGGCCGTGACTTCCTTCTGTAGAAGCACCAAGTGATCCCCTGACATGCGGTGGAATTGAGGTGGCATGGCTGGGGGGTGGTCTCGAAGGGGAGGGAGTAGCCCCTTCGGACAATGTCCAAGACCCACTTGTCCGAGGTGATGGGACGCCAGTGGTGAAGGTGATGGCGGACCCTGCCCCCGACTGGCGTGCTGTGCACCTGAAAGGAGGGACTAGGAGGGCTTGGAGGCCGCGGACGGGTTGGAGGTGGTGGCCTGACCCGCACGCTGGTTGCCCGAACCGCCACGGCGGTATCCACGTCCTCGGCCACGCGAAGGCGCTTGCTGCGCGGGCCGTTGGCCGGGCTGTGGACGTGACTGGGCGCCCCTTCCGTGGCCACGAAAGGGGCGAAAAGCAGACGTTTGCGTAGGGCGCACAACAGCAAGGCCCAGGGACTTAGCAGTAGCCCGTGAATCCTTGAAACGCTCCAGCGCATGGTCCGCCTTTGAACCAAAGAGACCGACTCCATCAAAGGGCATGTCCATGAGAGTATTCTGGACATCCCCTGAAAAACCAGTGGTTCTCAGCCAGGCGTGGCGACGCAGCGCCACCGTCGTTGCAAGCGATCTGCCCAGCGAGTCGGCGGTATCAAGGCCACAGCGGATGGTATACTTAGCCGCATCACGCCCTTCCGCAATAGCGCGGGTAAGCAGTGTCTGGACCTCCTCAGAACACTGCGGCAAAACATCAGCCACCGAATCCCACAGGGAGTGGGTGTATCGGCCCAAGAGGCAAGCGGTATTAACAGACCGCAAGCCAGCACTGGAGGAAGAGAAAGCCTTCTTCCCAAAGTGATCCAGGCGCTTGGATTCCCTATCCGGAGGGGCGGTAGGGAAGGCTGTTTGGGAGGCAGAGGCTTGGACAACCAAGCTCTCAGGGGTGGGGTGTTGGGAGAGAAACAGGGGGTCGCCCGGAGCCGGGCGATGGCGTCGGGCCACGTTCCTATCCACAGGAGCCCCTGTGGTGGGTTTGGACCAGGCACCCAAAAGAACGTCAGTGAGTGCATCGTTGAACGGCAGCACAGGCTCCGAAGAGGAGGCCGCCGGCTGAAGCACTTCAGTCAGGAGGTTAGTCCTGACGGCCACTGTAGGCAACTGGAGATTTAAGGCTCCAGCAGCTCTACGCAACACCGTTGCAAAATTAGCCCCCTCCTCCGTTGCCACGGGAGGAGACAGCATGCCAGAGTCGGGGAGGTATCCAGCCCACTGGCATCCCCAAGTTCCTCAACCCAGTCCGGGTCAAACTCGCACTGTTGTGTGAGAGGGTCGTCAGACCCCTCCCAGCTCTCCTGGTCCTCCTCAGGTTGAAAAGATGGAGGAGGAGGGACATAAGGGACCCAAGGCCTCATCGGCGCCGGAACCGGCGTCGGGCGACGCCGGTCCGGCTCCATGTCCGGACCCGGGGAGAACCGGGAACGACGCCGCCCGGAGCCCCGGACGGCGTCGGAAACGGCACCGGGGACATCGGCGTCGGCGGAGGCGTGGTTAGGTCAACCGGCGTCGATGGAGGTTGCGGCACCACCGGAACCGGGGTCGAGGCCGGGGCCGGAGCCGAGGCCGGGACGAAGGCTGGTGGGACAGGCGACGCCGGGACCGGAGTCGACGGCGACGCCGGAGCAACCCTATCTGGGCCCGCGGGGCCCGAAGGCGCACCGGAGGGACCTTGAGGCCCGAAGAGGCGGGCCATGGCCGACAGGAATTTCTGTACTCGGCCGGAGTCGCCCCGAACCCGGGAAGGACGGGTAATGCGGGGGCAACTCGACAGGCACGTCCGGGGCCGCGGGGGCGGGGACGGTGCCGACAGGGACCTCAGCCGAGTCGCGCGACCGGCGAGGCGAAGTCTTAGAGCGATGACGCCGCTTAGACTTCTTGTGCTTCGACTTACCGGAGGAGCGCGAAGACTTGGATTCCGACGAACGGCGGGGACTCCGCGTCCGGCCCCTCGACCTCTCCCGGGACCGGGGCTTGCTGCGGCGCGGAGCCGACTGCCGGACTTCAAGGAGCTTTCGAGACCGCTCTCGCAAAGCCTTCGGATGAAGTTTCCGGCAGTCAGGGCACGACTTCGTGTCGTGGCCTCGGCCGAGGCAGAAGAGACACTCGAGGTGGGGGTCCGTGATGGACATCATACGACCACATACCTCGCAGGGCTTAAAGCCGGGCATCCCTACGACACCTTAGGAGTCGTGAAGACTCGTTGAAGAGAACAGTGAAAAATTTCACAAAAAGATAGTCAAAAAGTGACTAGGGCACTGCTCTTCCCGGATCTGCGCTTACTGGCGCGGAAAAAGAAGAACTGACGTCAGCGCGCAGGGGCGGCGTCTAAGTACTGCCCGCGACGTCATCCCGGCGATCACGACGCCGACGACGGACGCGGAGCCGCACGACGCCGCCTACCGACGCGCAAGGGTACTGCTACGCAAAAAACTTTCCGGATCCAGCCTGACGCCTGGGGATATTCTAAGGTAAGGAATCTGTCACTAACGTGTCTCTTTCAGATACAATAGATAACAAATCGCTTCCATTTTTCCTGCATAACATGCCCTGGTAGTAAGCTTTCTAGCCTCTTTTAGGATATTCATACAGTCTGGTGGTAGGTATAAATAACCAAACTCTATGAATTCAGGAGCCAGATCGCCAGGTTGAGTTCTTTGGGATTTGGATGCTTGATTTCTCCTTGGCTCTGAATGAGGAGACTGGAGGCGAGATGCAGCTTTTGATGTGAAACTACTGACAGCTCCAGCAGGGTGGTGAACCAGGGTTGACGGGCCCATGTGGGAGGTATGAGAATTAGTGTGAGGGATGTTTGCCTGAGCTTCCGAACTACCAGTAGGGGAGTGGGAGAGGCGGGAAAGCGTAAACAAATATCCCGGACCAGTTCATCAATAGGGCATTGCCTTTGGAGAGCAGGTGTGGTAACCTGAAGGCGAAGCTTGGGCATTTTGTGTTTTCTGCTGTGGCGAACAGGTCTATCTAAGGAAATCCCCATTCCTGAAAGTAGGGGAGGAGAACCGGAGGATGAAGTTCCCACTCGTAGATTTGCAGCCTCTGTCTGCTCAGAAGGTCAGCAATCTCATTGTTTACTCCCGGAAGGTGTTCTGCCAGGAGATAAATTCTGTGGTGTATGACCCATTTCCAAATGGCTTGTGGTAGGCGTGATAGTTGGAGAGTGTCCCCCCCCCCCTGCTTTTGTATATGGTACATGGCTGTCAAGTTGTCTGTTCGGACCAGGATAGCTTTGCCTACGAGGCGAGTTTGAAAGGCTTTAAGAGCTAGAAACAAAGCTAGCAGCTCTAGGTAGTTTATATGGAGATTTTTGTGCTTTTGACTCCATAAACCTTGGATTGTGTGATCCTGTAAGTGAGCACCCCAACTGGTTAGTGATGCGTCTGCAGTTAGCACGGTCTGTGGAACTGGGTCGACAAAGGGCCGCTCTTTGGATGCATTTTGTGGGTTCCACCACTGCAGAGAGCGATGGGTGCGGCTGTCTACCAACACTAGATCGGTTATTCGACCCTGCGACTGGTTCCACTGATTTGCTAAGCATTCTTTAAGGGGACACATGTGAAGTCTTGCATTGGGTACGATTATGATGCAAGACGCCATCATTCCCAGCAGTTGCACGAAGACTCTGGCTGGTAATGAGTGGTTGGACTGAAACTGAGTGAGAAGAGACTGAATACTGTGAATTCTGGCTGCACTGGGAGAGGCTAGCGCTTTTTGAGTGTCTATGGTGGCTCCCAGATAAGGCTGTGTTTGAAGGCTGCAGATGTGACTTCAAAGCATTCACTGTAAACCCTAGTTGATGTAGTAGGTGAATTGTGGATTGAGTGTGTTGGAGACACTTCTGGTAAGTACCGGCTTTGATGAGCTAGTCGTCGAGGTATGGGAAGACGTGGATGTGCTGTCTTCTCAGATGAGCTGCGACTACTGCCAGGCATTTGGTAAATACTCTGGGAGCAGTGGTGACTCCAAACGGTAGTACTTTGAATTGGTAATGTTGACCGCTATCACAAATCAGATATTTGCGATGAGCGGGGTGAATTGGAATGTATAAATATGCGTCCTTTAAGTCTAGAGTAGACAAAGTCGCCCTGTTGTAAAAGTGGGAGCACTTGATGAAGTGTCACCATGTGAAAATGTTCTTTCTGACAGTATGTAGTGGTTTAGTTTTCGGAGGTCCAGAATAGGTCTTAAGGAGCCGTCCTTTTTGGGAATGAAAAAATACAGGGAGTAAACGCCTGACCCTTGATATTGTAATGGTACAGGCTCTATGGCTCCTTTTAGTAAGAGAGACCGGGTTTCCTGTCTGAGCAGGTGCAAATATACTGGTGACAGTTTGTGAGAATGAGGTGGAATGTTTGGCGGATTGGTGGTAAGCTCCAGGCAATAACCATGTTGTAGAATTCCTAACACCCAATTTTCTGTTGGTATGGATTGCCAAATGGGGAGGAATTGTAGAAGACGTCCCACTACAGGTGTTAAATGATCGGAGGGAATGGTAGGTAAGTCACTGCTTGTTAGGGGAAGGGGAGCTACAGGGCGTGGAACCTTTGCCCCTACCTTTGCCGTTGTTTCCTTTGTATCCTCCTCTAGAGAAACCTCTTGTGGACGAAGATCGATTGTTGCCTTTATACGAGGAAACATTGGTGTCTGAGGATGTGGTCTTGGACCCCACACGGTAAAAGGAGCGACGAAAAGAGCCCCGGTTTGAAGGAGACTGTAGGGCTCCCATAGATTTAGCTACCTCAGTGTCCTTTTTCATTTTCTCTAATGCCTGATCAACTTCAGGCCCGAAGAGATGCTCTTTATCAAACGGAGAGTTTAAGATGAATTGCTGGACTTCAGGTTTGAAAACGGAAATCTTCAACCAGGCGTGTCGTCTAAGTAACACACTAGTGTTAATCTCCCAAGCTGCGGTATCAGCAGCATCTAAGGCACATCAAATAGAGGAATTAGAGATGAGCTTTCCTTCCTTTATTAAATCTTGTGCTTTAGCTTTGTGCTCATCTGGGAGATATTGGAGCAATTTGCTCCATTTCGTCCCAATGCGCTCCATCATACCTGGCTAGGAGGGTCTGGGTGTTGGCAATGTGCCAATGATTCACCGCCTGGGCAGCTATTTGTTTGCCAGAGTCGTCTATGAATTTTGACTCCTTGTCCGGAGGGGGAGCATCCCCAGAGGTTTGTGAATTAGCCCGTTTACGGGCATTAGAGATAATAAGGGAGTCTAGGGGTAACTGCCCCTTAATGAAGACTGGATCAGTCAGAGCAGGCTTATACTTCTTATCTATTCTGGGAGTCAGAATACGAACAGGGTCCCTGAAGAGGTCATCGGCATGTCTCATCATGCCTTTGAGTATAGGGAGAGTCTGACTAGACCGGTGTGTACTACTCAAAGTTTCAAACAAGAAATCTTCTAGGGATTCTTTGTGTAGCTGTACCCCGTGATATTGTGCAGCTCTAGCAAGCAGTTCTAAATAACCTACGTTGTCGTCAGGAGGGAAAGGCTTAGCAGGGTAAAGGTCTGGGTCATTATCTGTAGGTGGATCAATAGTGTAGTCTTTCCAAGGATCTACAGGTAATTGAAAATCCCCCATCTACAACAACATCATCATCATCATCATCAGGCTGTGAGGGTGGAGAGCTCTGTGGTGTGATAGGTAATGGTTCCAATGTTGGAGAAGGTGTAGGGGAACGTGATGGAAGGAGGAGGAGGAGAAGGGTTAGTACCAACATTCTTCTTCTTTAAAGGAATCTTATAGTGTATGTCCTCTGACTCAGGTTTGCGTGGCAGTTTGGTAAGATGTCCTGTATCATGATTAATGTAAAGTTCCTTTTGTTTAGGATCCGATTTGGAAGGTGGGAAGTCGAAAATCGGATCCTGCATCTTGGAAGGAGCATCTTTTGGTTTTGACACCGACGACTTCGGTGCCGGGATGGAATGACCTTTCGGTGCGGAAGGTTTCGGCTCCGAAGCCGGTTTCAATTACGGCGTCAAGGGTTTCGGCTCCGAAACAGTCTTTGAGTTCAAAGGTTTCAGCTCCGTGGATGACTTTGGCCGACTCGAGCCAGAAGGCTTGACAATGTGTTTTTTTGTGCTGAGCCGGGAAGCGGGGCGTCAGAAAAATCTTGGTGCCGACCTTGGCCCGGAGGCCGAGGTGGAACCGAAGCCTTATGCTTAGTTTGAGTTGGATTTTGGGGCAAGGGGTATTCGGTACTCACAGGACCTTGACCCTGCGGTATGTCCTCTTCCATCTCAGAGTCTGATTCCGGTACGGATAAGGGCTGCTCTTCCTGTTCCTCTTCAGCCCCTTGTGCATCGAATTCTTCTTGCTCGGATCCTTCACTGAAGATGTGCAGCCTGTATTCAATATTCTGGCTTTGCATTTCACGAAGTCGAGCCCGACGATCACGGAGAGTTTTCTTGGATCGAAACGATCTGCACGCGTTGCAGTCTTGTTCGTTGTGCCCCGGAGAGAAGCACAATTTGCACACTTTGTGCGAGTCGGTGCGCGGATACTTTGCGTGGCACCGAGGCCAGAATTTAAATGGCATCTGTTCCAACGACTGCAAGGTGGACCGACGCGGTTAGGCCCGACGGCCTTCCACGAGTCTTCCGATCGAAATTGAAATTTTCTTCGACCGACATGATACATGGAGAAGTGGGATATACGTACGAAACATACCAACGTGGGTAGAGTGGATTGCGCACCAAGGGGAACCCTAAGAACGGTTTAGAACCGGAGCGCAGCAATATACGTCCAAACCCGATGGCGGGAAAAAAAACAATCTAACAATGGAGTCGATGCCCATGTGCACTATCACCAAAAGGAGGAGTCACCTTACCTTGTGACTGGAAAGACTTCTACAAAGAAAAACAACTTGCAAACATCCGGACCCAACACTAGATGGCAAGAGCATGGAAAGCATGTGATCTACAGCTCACACGCCTCGAACAGAGCATTACTGAAGGTAAGTAGCTTGTTCTTTCAATGGACACGTCTAACTGCAGATTCCTCACCATTTGGATAGATGTCAAAGCAGTGATGGGTCCGTGGACTAGCTCAAACCAAGAAGGCCTGTAGGACCATTGGCAAAGAGCCTTTGTCATAGGACCTGGCTGTCCAGACAGTGCTCTGTGAACATAAGGAGTGACTTCAATGTAGCAGCCTAGCAAATATCAAGAATATGCACTCTGCATGCCAACACAGTGATAGCTGTGTTTGCTCTGGTGGAATAAGCCTGAAAACTTGGGGGGGTGGTGGGCTTCTTAGCCAATGCGTAGCTGATCTTAATACAGAGCACGATCCGAGAAATGTACCTCTTTAGCACTGCCACTATGAGGCATGCTGATATGCAAAAGGTCCTGAACCACCCTTAACCCAACAGCGTTCTCTCGGAAACAGTGCATGTCTATGAAGCATTTCCATTTACTTTTAAAAAAGGGAAAGACGTAAAAAAATATTTTTAGAACGAAATTGCCTTATTTGCATTTTTCACTCAAGTTCTGTTTTTTGAATGGATTTCTTTCTTCAAATATATTCCATCTCAAAAGGAAAAAAAGTAAAGCAAATGTATTTTATAACAGAAATGTGAGTATTTTGTTTGTATGTGTGTATATGGTATCTGTATACTCTCAAATATGATTTACTAGCAAAATCCTTCACTGATTTTCTTTGCATTTAACCAACTGACACCTGCTCACCTGCGGTTCTCAGAAGATTCATTTTATCTACAGAATCCCAGACGATCCATATTGCCTGCAAAATCCTGAAGGATTATATCCTGTTCCTCGTCATCTTTAACCCCTAAACGGAATCGTGTGGGTCTCTACTTACTAATAACAGTATCACAATTCACCTATATGCCAATAATGCACATTTCTACAGGAAGGTCTCCAGATATCCTATGCCTCATACATTGCCTGCACCTCATCCAGACCTGCATGCCCAGCACCTAAACGAAGCTCAACTCCAACAAGACTGAATTCCTGTTAGATGCTGTTCAGGGGATCAGATGACACGCAGATGCTACTGGGCCTCAACAACGGAGGGGGCTTAGACTATTTACCACTCGTGTCCCAGAAACATTCCTATTATGTCTCTGCAAACTGGATCAAGTAGAACCCTTTCTGACTCTCAGGGTAGAAAGGGCAAATAGTCACAGGCTGCTCAGACAGGCAGTGTGGGAGTCTTGAAGTTCAAAGCTTAACAATTAACCAACAGACACAAAGTTAATGTCCAACCCATTGATTATCTTTGCATGAAATAAAGTATTTTAATCATACAGTTGAACTAAATACTACACACTTTAATGAGTGTACACAAGTGACTTTAGAGGCTCAGGAGGAGGGGCACATCGCACTTTTAGGTTTAACTCTGTTTTTATTGATATCATTAGCATGTATACAGTTCTCATAGCCGCCTCACAATACGCATTGTGTACCAGAGACCAAAGGTATGTATTACATCATTTGCTATTACTTGCGAAGGTGCAATTCAACATACTCCACAATATGTTTGTGAGGCGTGCAAAGTTCTGATATTGATACGACATAGTAACAATAAAACAATACTCAACATAATCTAAAGGGATGCACATCGCACTTTTAAGCACTTCCTTACACCCGCAGAATGGGGCAGTCAATGCCCAGTGGAGGCTAGGCCACCCCTCTTGGTTTTGCTTCATAAGGTACTGTTAACATTAACCGCAAGCAACTTTTAAGTTGACTGGAGTTAATTTCTAAGTGTCACCTTGACTGTGATTGACTGCCAAAACTACTCAAACTTATTTTATTGCATACCACCAACCCCCCTGTTGCTTGCCTACAAGTATAGTAGGGTGGTTAAGCGAAAGCTAGGTCCTAATATGGAGGGGGTTGCTGCAAAATAAAGATTAGTAGATTGAAAAGTCAGTGGGTGTCATCAATAAAGAAATTCTTATTGCAGAAAGGCGGTCATCAAAAGCCACTTTGCCCATTGATAGTGGGGGTTTACTTATTTCACAACCTGTAAACATGAGCCAGAAGGCCGACAGTCCTGATTTGGTTGGGGGAGCCCTGTGTCATATGCCAGATCAGGAATTTGCGGGCGGGGCCACTCCTGACAAATGCGTCTCTCCCCCTAATGTGCATGTCGATAAGTTAGTAATGTTGCCTAGCACCAAACGGAAATGAGGGGCTAACAAAAAGCCAATTTAAGCAAGCTCAGACCCCCAAGAAACCTAATGTCCGATACTCTCTGTTCTAACAAATAGTCCTTTGGGGTCATGCTCGCTCGGTTTAACAAGGATGTTGCGCATCTCCAGGATCCCCTCCCTTCTCCCCCCCCCCCCTTCCCCCAGGCCGTATAGAGAAATTAAGCGAGCTGGGCATAAGGCTGGCTCAATGATTAGTAGGGAGTGGAGGCTCTGCAACAGGACAGAGGCTGACAAGTCTCACCCAGGAGCCATAGCTTCGGGAAGGGGTTGGGGGAGGAAGCTCTCTTCTCGTGTGTTAGATGGCGCCCCGACAGCCGATCCAGTTATATCTAGCGCCTAGAGGGACCCCCAGAGTGCCCAGATTACAAACTGAGGGCCCCAGGACAACACCCAAATATCCTCTACGCAGGCTGGATTGGCACTGTTATAGTCATGGCAAACGTCCCAATCATGAGCCCTGAAGTAACAGACTACAGTGGGGTTAATTAATACAACTACACACTGGATCCATGGGAACATCAGGTGACAGGGAAAAATATTCAGTGAGGTCCTTATGGCAAGAAGAGAAGGTTGGGAGGGAAATATGCACAAAGACATTACAGGGGACTGTGTTATTGTCACCTCCAGAAGCCCTAGGATTGCAGGGAACCTTATTCGGGCCGCTTACCAAGGTCAGAACAAGTTTGGTAATGTGAAGATATTGCCCCAGGGTTATTTTGCTAGAGATCAGGTAAATAATTTTCAGGTTCGGGAGGGCCCTCATTGCCCAGTGTCGGCCCAGCAACTCTTACAACATCCGCACCCAGAACCATTTTACTCCTTTAGGTGACCTGTCTGATAATGACCGACAGTGTCTGCCAGGCATCAGAGGTGACCCCTGTCCAGGATGTTAGTTGTGGAGTAGGATACCCTGTTGTTTGGCCCAATTCACCACCAGATTTAGCAAACAGTGGGTGCCCAGCCATGGCTTAATTCAAAGCATGTACCTTCGCAACAGGAGCGGTGAATTTAGCCAATTGGATTGACGCTGCCCAAGAGGTTAACATACTTTTTTGAATTATCACTGTTCTTGCTAGTAAAGTGGGTAGTGAGAACTGGGATGATTTTATATGCAAATATGATATCATTTTTTCCAACAGACTTGGGCCACCGAAGTCATCAGTTTGGATAGCTATATTTCTCATATGGTCCCATCTTCGTCTGGCAGGGCAAGGAGTACAAAATTAGCCCAGTCACTACCAGTAGCTTTTTATCTACGTGGTCCAATGGCCTGAATATTGTATTAATTAATTTTTACAATGGGTATTCAGAGTCTGATTTTAATGTTAATTTCAATATGTTAGTCAAATTTATTCTAGGCCTTGAAATCAAACTTGCTTACCTGCATAAAGGGTATCAACCTATTTTAGGTGGGGACTTCAATGCAAAACTTGGGTTAACACAGGAGGAAAGTGAATGCACTATGTTGGATAGTAAAGGCTGGGTACGCCAGACCAGGGACCAGAGGGGTCATGCTCTTTCAACTTATTAAATTGTACGATCTCACTAATGATAATGAATTCATTTTCTTTTCAAAACTATTTTCATTTTATATAAGTTAACACAGCATCATTGAGAGTTCACATACAGCACTAATTAAAGACATGAAATAAGCATATTTAAATTTTAGATGCATAGTGGGTGTGGTAAAAGTGCGAAGGGAAGTGACTAGATGGCAATACTTATATAATAAGGGCGGATACAAGGAATGTAAATAATGCAAATATCTTAGACAAAAACCCCAGTAATGCTCCACTGGCACCGGGCAGGTGCATCAAGACATACACCACAGAAGACATGCAAACCATCAATCATCTCTGCATCAGCCACAGCTCATTACCAAATTTTCTTTCTTTTCTTTATGAAACTTTATTTCGGTCTGGCGACCATAAAAGCGTACATACAGAAAACAATACAATGCAATTCATAAAAATTTAAAAGTTATACAATGATTACCAATCTTATTTACAAAGATATAGTTACAACTCTTCCATGATTCAAATAGGGAAAGAGTTTGCGCTAGCACATCTTCTAAATTCGATGATTTTATAAAAATATTTAAGCAAAGTGAGTGCAAAGCTGGAAGCACTACCTTAATGGGACAGACTCCTGGTGGAAGCCCATGAATAATGGCAGGGGTAATACAGATAGTAGAAGTTTGTTTTAAAGATGTAAGATGGCCGTACAGTGTTAATTTGTTGTAGTCACATTATGCCCAACATAAAACCAAGTAGTAACGTTACACATCTAAGAACATAGAAAATTCAGTAATTTTTAAAGTTTAAAAATAAAAGATACATTAAAATTCATTATAGAACCTAAAATTTTTAACAATGTCGTTTTTGTTACTGTATAGACTTGTGTACGAAAGTCCAACGCCTACGCCACATACAAGTCAGAAATCGTGATACAGCAAATACAATGGGTTTACAGGTGTCATATTTTAAAACCCTAAATGCCTCTGCACAATGTGTAAACCCTACATTCCTACACAGAGGGAGAAGCCAGTACTTCCTTGCTAATTTATAAGCTGGGCAAAAAAAAATGACATGGAGCTCTGTCTGTTCGTCCCAGTTACAGGCTGGGCACTCCCTCCGGGCCGCGCTTGACCATTTACAGGAAAAGGCACAGAGCGGCAGGGTACTCAGTCTGAACTGAACATATAGTTTCCTTGCCAGGGGTGGATAGAGGTCATCTAAGAAAGGCTCAAATAAATACTCATCCTTCAGGGATAGAAATTTAGCTGTCAAATTTCCTATAGACGGGTTCCCAACCACCTGTGCTAGTTTGCTCATTCGATAGGCATTCACTAGTTCGGAACGAGAAATTGAGGGACATACTTTCTCCGGATTACACCACAGGCTTGGTTTACCCAGCCTAGTGCATTCTTTTTTTACATGAATAAACCAGGGGATTTTTGCCGCGTCAGGAATACTCAGTATCTTTTAGTTCCGTTCTGTAAACAAGCAACTCAGGTGTCACCCATAATCTACGCCAGAACGTGAGGGGTTTCAGACCTATCTCATCCCCAATGGATCTAATCCATAAATCCAGCCGTAAAGGTGTAAGGGGAGTGCTGGAGGTGAGACCCAAAATCTGTCTCATGAAACTATTTTCTACTTTACTCGGGTCTTGACAACAACAATACCCCCATAATTCGGCCCCATATAATGACGCACTTCTGGCTTGCATCTTATAAATCTCCACTGGAGGACCAGCAGGTTTGGAGGAAGAGTTTCTTAATAATTTGATAATTCCTCCAGATGTCTGAGCTAACTTAAGTTTGGTTTTGGCAATTTGTGGACCCCACTCCATATTTTCTGTCAGGGTGACCCCCAAATATTCAAACACAGTCACCCTGTCCAATCTAATGCCATCTAAATTGGGGTTGGAACGCAGTGTTTTAGGTGGATTAAAGACCATAAACTTGGTCTTTTGAGTATTAATCTCCAATCCCCGTTTCTTGCAGAAGATTGCAAAACAATACAGAATCCTCTGTATGCCCATAGGGGATTTCGACATTAAGAGGGTGTCATCAGCAAACATGATTGTGGGGACCTTGGTGCCTGCCAATTTGGGGGTGTCATTTTCCCTGACCTCAGTTAGTTGGGCAACTAGAGCGTTAACAAAGAGGCAAAACAGCGTCGGTGAGAGCACGCAGCCCTGCCTTACACCTCTGTCAACTGGAAATCGTGAAGTCAGGTCTCCTCTTTTTCCACATCTTACCTGGGCAAAGTTGGCTGCATGTAGTCTTATAAGTATTGTCAGCAGATGGGGGGGGGGAGAAAATCCCCATTTCTTTGAGTACCACCCACAATTTCTCTCTGGGCACTAAATCAAAGGCCGACTTTAGATCCACGAAGATCAAATAGAGGCTGCCACCCTCCATTCTCACCGTTCTCCAAAATATAAGTTGTAATGTACGAGTTACTTACCTTCGGTAACGGTGTAACTGGTAGAGACGTTGTCTAGCCGCAGATTCCTTAACTTGGAATACCCCCAGGCGTCAGCCTGGATCCGGAAAAAGTTTTGCGTAGCAGTACCGCTGCGCGCCGGGGGGCGGCGCCGCCTAGCTCCGCCCTGACGTTGTCCCCGGACATGACGTCAGTGGAGCTATATAGGACCCCCTGGCGCGCTGACGTCAGTTTTCTTCGGAGGAACTTTTCCGTGCCACAACGCGGAGCACCCAGCAAAACCGTGAGAGTATGGGAACAGTGTGCGAATAAAAAAAGAAAATGGGTGAGAAGGCACCATGAACAACAGTGAGAAGCACTGTTGACTGAAAGGTGTTGAAAAGGAAAGAGCAGAGCAATACATGGAGAAGCTATTGCGCGGAAGCGAAGTGAATGTTACCCCCAAGGGAAAGAGATGTATAAAAAGAAGACCGAGGCAGACGACAGAAAGTCAGCACTCGATGAAGGGAATGAAAAGCAACCCCACAAAAGCGACAGAATGCCCTCTCCTGAGGCAAAAGGAGTAATGAATTGAGCCAACTGCGACAAACAAGAAAGCCCCAACCCATAGGGTTAAAGAAAGAAATAGGGAGACTGTGTCCCGTATGATAGAACTAGTGGACTGAGGACCTCAAAGCAACGGAGAAGGTGGGTGGGAGGGTAGAAAACACCAGTAGGCTCCATACTGGAGGAAACTGATGTGAGAAACGCAGAAGGACACCTGAACCTATCACCCAAGCATGAGATTGGGAGAAGCAGAACAAGCAATGCCAGAATAAGCCTAACTGGGAGGGTGGCGAAAGATACCGCCCCGTAGAAGGATAAACCACTCCAAGGGAGTGAATGTAGAAAACCCCACCTGAACAGGTCCTCGCAGATCGGGAGGATGGGTGGGCGTTAAGGAATCTGCGGCTAGACAACGTCTCTACCAGATATACCGTTACCGAAGGTAAGTAACTCGTACATCTGATAGAGACATCTAGCCGCAGATTCCTTAACTTAGAATAGATACCAAAGCCATACTCCATAGGAGGCGGGTCTGCGAGAGAACCCCACTAAGTTGCTAGGGGAACAGAAGTGTCAAGCAGCCGGCTAAACACAGAGTGGCCAACACTGGAGTACAATACTCCACAGGGAGTGGCCAACAATGAGAGGCAATGGCCTTGAAGCTGCCGAGGGCGGCAGGAAATCCCTGTTGGTAGAGGAGAAGCGAGCACAGAACCAGAAGGACAGTGCGGAATAAAAGTGGATACCTTCCGAAAAAGGAGAGGAACCAAGTGTATAATATGAGGGATCCACAGGATCTAATGGACTTGGAAAGAGAAAGGTATAGCTAGGGTACAAAAATGGAGCGAGTCCGAGCATGCAGAAGCATAGTGGAAGTAAGAACAGCAGCGGAAGGATGCTGATGACTCCCAGGATGAGGCAGTGTTAAAGGAAACACAAGACCAGCTAATGCACTGTGGCCCATGCACCGGACATGTGAAAGGCAAGCATGAGAAGAATGGCAACAACCAGCGCCATGAATGTGGGGAACAGAAGTACACAAGAGAAACCAAACCGTATGTACCGCCAGAACCACACCATAGAGAGGAGAAGGCCCCATAAAGCGCCACGAGCAACAGCTGAGACACGAGAGACTCACTAATAGGGGTATCGTGTGAAAGAGAGCCGGCAAAACTAACACACATGGAAGACATGCGCTCACGAAAGTGAAGAACCAGACCACAGCCACCGCAAGGCAGAGTACGCCTGCAGGAGGTCTGGGCGTGTGTAGTACGCCGGACAGGACTAAAGAAGACAGGGCCCAGCCCGGTGGATGAGTCGAGAAAGAAGAACCATGATAGCACCAACAGCTACTTAGCAGTGGTACGGGCCCAGAGCCAGACAACAGCCACAGGCGGTAGGAAAGACCCACTGGCTACAGTGAAACAGACAGGGAGGCCGAACAGCACTGGAAGGAACAAGAGTGGATACACGCTCAATACTGCACCAGAGAAAACACTGCTGGGAGGAGAACACCCCCGCTGAAAGCAGCAACCGCAGCTGGAAGGAAAAACAGGACAACACCTGCGTGGAATGCAGCAGTTGATAGAAAGGCCTGGTAGGAGTAGAACCGTACAACGGAAAGGTGCCAGAAAACGCACCAGCCTGTGAGAGCGAGCACACTAGGGAGCAGTCGCTGTACGTAATAGAACACAGTGACAGGGTCCTGTGATAGGCAGTCCAGAGATGGAACGGCCGCAGGGAAAGAACCAGGATGAGACGGGAGGGACCTGAAAGCCCTTCCGGCCTCAAGAAATGGAGTAGTGAGATGCAGGGGAGTGCCACAGACCAGCAGCAGCAACCATGAGAGAGCCCAACAAATGGACCGCAAGAAGGCCCCGTGAGGGCATGCAGCAGCAGTAAAGCGCACAGGCACAGCTGCCGAACAATGTAGTAAAAAGGGCCCCACAGAAGCGTAGAAAGATTGCCGTGGGTAGAAGGCAGCTATACAATAGCTAACAAATACCCCACATAGGGTAAGCATCAACCCGCAGAACGGGCACCTCTTGAGCGTGAGCCCATAGACAGAGGACGTAAAGTGGGAACACAGAAACCACAGGTTCTGAACATATAACCCCTGTAGTAGGGGCGTGCAAGGCAGAAAAAATAAGCAGCTGACCTGCTGCATCAAAGAAAACAAATACGGCGAGAAGCCGCTTAGGCCGCTGAGGTATTACCAGGAACCCAGGGCCAACCTGAAGCAAGACCCACTACGGAAGGGTAGACAGAATCTACATGGGAGTCGGGAGACGTCTCTTCATAGGGGCATGTGTAAAAATCCCCATACCAAACTACTCATGCTGCCACCACTGGCAGTCCATGGCTACCCAGGATTGATGGGACAGTAGTAACCATAGCAAAAAGAGTTGTATGTTGGGTGAGCTCAGCAGAGTTGTCTTAAAGTCCAGAGAACCATCAGTGGCTTAACATGACTGTAATTCATTGAGAGGAACAATTGCATAGGGCTGTCCAGAATACAAAAGGAGGGGAAACAGTTTCACAAAGCCATTTAAGGGACTTTCGTTCCAAAATCAAAGCCAGAAATGAGTAATGTGAGCACTAAAGAAATGCCACGGATGCACGCTTACACACCTATTCAGTTTGGTTCCATGATCTAAAGTGATGTCAGAGAAAAACAAGAAAGGAAGGTCTGGGAAATGCACTTTGGCTGCGAGTAGAAGCATTATAGACCAGATTTGTGTTCGATTACACAACATGTTTGACCCCAAATCTTTTTTTAATAACAGCCCACAACTAAATCAGACTGGTCATCTGAAACTGGTAGCTGAAGTCAGCCTCACATCAATCCCCCCCAGTACTGAATGTTCCAAACACCAAGAGCAATAAGTAGCCCTTATAACTCCATTTCAAAAACAAAAAATGTGTGCACTTCCACACTGAAGTGCAGAGATGTATGCAGACTTACCAGCCTGAAATTCATCTCCAATTGAATATATGGAGTAAAGAAATTCTCTGCAATGGTCACCTCACAAATTTGCAAAAGAAGCATCGACATCGCATAAAACACATTGCTAGGTAGCAAATGTTTCACAATAGAGTTCAGAAAATGACAGCTAGGCGCGAACATTGGCCTTGCATTGAGATGTAAATCAGCGCATGTGTATCACCATTACTCCTAAATAATTGCAAATAGCCATTAACATTATCATCTTAATATATCAGATACTATCACTTTGACCATGGATCAACTGCGTCCAGACTCCAACATTCCTGCAAATCAATGCTATACCACATTAACTATTCAGGGAGTTCATTTAGACACATTGTGCCGTCTTACAGCCCCATGCTTATAACAGGCTTTGCCTCGAAAATGGATAGATTTGGCACAAATAAATAACTCTAATTCCCTCAACACCCACCACAGACTGCTAAACCACTAGGATTAAAGAATAAAGAAAACGCACATATCAGCATGGTTGTCAGGCACAGACTTTAATCTTGTCAATAGTCGAAGCAAAATCCAAAAGCTAAAATCTAGAACAAGAATCCCTCTTACTAGACAACCACATTATTTGCTTACATGCACAGGCTTCAGCACACTGTAGGGAATAATGTGTATCACCTATACTTAATGTCAAGAGCAGCATAAAGCAGTGGCCAAACTTTGTCAGGTAGGTTAACATCTACATGTTAAAACAATCTAGAGTGGTGAATACTTGCCAACTATGGAGAATTTCATACTATACAAATCTTAACTTAACTTCTATGAGTGGACATTTTTTTTTATCCGCTTTTTAGAATTTATTTGCCAGTCATGGTAGCTGTAAGTCTTCAACAGAACGCCAACATAAGAGTTTTTGGCTGACTCTTTGTACAAAACATGAACAATGTACAAATCGTGCAGTGGTCCCATCACCAAGACATTCGTCATCTTAATGGGATGTCTGGCCAGTAGGAGAAGATTTTTCTTAATAGGGACCATGGGGGTTGCCACCTTTGACAGCTGTGTTTGAGGCGTGAATAGAAAGGTACCAAGAAACTTGCCTCTTCTGCCTCCATCCTCCTCCCCCAAAAAGAGAGGCAAGAGGGAGGAAGGGTCAGATCTGCTTTTCATAACATGGACAGCAAGAGGTTGAGACGCTCTCTGAAGACTGCTGCCATTCCTTCACACGAAAGTGCTATAATAATGACAGGGTTTCTGTGATTATTCAAGCTGTAAAGTCTTTGTAAAAAAGTATGATCTGTTTTATAGGAAAATGAAGTCAGATGTGGAAAAGGATAAGGCTAGCGGTGAGCTCATTGTATTGCAGTATTTATATAGCGTTTACTCCCTCTATGTGGGACATTGCTAGGGAATTAATATTAAGAGCCTCAGATTATCATTTGGATATATATTCATAAGTTGACTCTGTCCACTATACAAACAGCTTCATCTCAACCGCTGAGAGGTCATCCATTTTTGCCTGGGCTTCTTTGGAACACAATCATTTTAGTCACGCTTGGCACCTTACATGCACTCTGATGTTCATGTCTGGACAACAGTATTCGAACTTCTCTTGCAGGCTGTGGAGAGTGCACATCTAAGTAAGATTTTGATCGCATAAGCTACAAATACATTAAATATAAATCAAAATATCCAAAAGTAATTCTCTTCAGCATTAGAATTATTTAACTACTAACTGGGCAGTTCTGAGTAGCAAGCCCAGGACACCTTTGCACCAAAAGGTGCAGAGAATGGAGTGGCACACAAAGTGTACATGCAGGCTGGTAGGATGGGGAGAATACTATTTTCTTGACCGAAACATATATATTGTTGATTGCTTTTTCAGTCTTTCAAGTGTCTGTTAACACTTCAACTGAGGCATAGGAGGAACACTAGCTTCCTGTAATAGGGCCCTGCCCACTGGGTTAGTTATTCAGTGCCCAAGTGACGCTGGCACACTGGGTGAAGACTGGACAGTCTTTGGTCATTAAAATCTCAGGCTGGTTGCCAAATGTCCAGAAACAATGTAGAGCCAATAGGTGCCAAACAAGTATCACTCCAGTCCATGCTAGGGTGTAGAGACAAAAGCAGAGCCAGGCCTCTCAACTAACAAAAAGGTCCAGCAACGGTCACTGGACCCTCTTGGGTCTCACAGCTATCACATTACATAGACCTCAGTGCTTTAGCCTGTCCATGGCATTAAGGCAGGGCTAACTAGCATCTTATCCCCACTCAAAACCGAATGCACAAGTTACTAACTTGTGTAACGATATATCTGTAAGAGACAGTAGTTAGTGACAGATTCCTTACCTTAGAATATCCCCAGGCGTCAGGCTGGATCCGGAAAGTTTTTTGCGTAGCAGTACCCTTGCGCGTCGGTAGGCGGCGTCGTGCGGCTCCGCGTCCGTCGTCGGCGTCGTGATCGCCGGGATGACGTCGCGGGCAGTACTTAGGCGCCGCCCCTGCGCGCTGACGTCAGTTCTGTACACGACTTTCCGCGCCAGGAACGCAGAGCCATGCAAGAAGCTGACATAGGTGTCTGAAAAATACTAGGGCCCTGAAAGGGATGTCCTTAACCCTAGAAATCAGTTCGCAGAACGGGGAGGATGGGTGGGGGTAAGGAATCTGTCACTAACTACTCTCTCTTACAGATATATCGTTACACAAGTTAGTAACTTGTGCATCTGAAAGAGACACGTTAGTGACAGATTCCTTACCTTAGAATAGATACCCCAGCAATACCAACCCCGGTGGTGGGTCTGCGAACAAAGATCAGACAAGGAAGTCCTGGAGGACAGAACGGCCAAAGAAGCCGTCCCTCCGGACCTGACTGTCAAGGCAGTAATGCTTTGTAAACGTGTGCAGCGAGGCCCACGTAGCTGCCTGACAAATAACCGGCAGCGGAACACCGCGGCCCAAGGCCGTGGTAGCAGCCGTTGCCCTCGTGGAATGGGCACGCAGCCCAACAGGAGGCTCTTTCTTCGCCAAAGAATAGCAGGTCTTGATGCACAAGGTAACCCAGCGGGAGATGGTCCTCTTGTGCACCGCCCGACCTTTTTTGGCGCCCACGTAGCCAACAAAGAGCTGGTCATCCACCCGGAAGTGTTTTGTGCGGTCAATATAGAAGGAGAGCGCACGTTTTGGGTCCAGACGGTGGAGCCTCTCTTCCTCTCTGGAAGGATGCGGAGGCGGAAAGAAGGTGGGCAAAGTGATGGTCTGCCCAATCTGGAAAGCAGTAACCACCTTTGGCAAGAAGGACGGACGCGTCCGAAGAACAACCTTGTCTGGATGAACAGACAGAAAGGGAGGTTTGCAAGATAGAGCCTGGAGCTCACTCACCCGCCGAGCGGAGGTGATGGCCACCAGAAAGGCTGTCTTTAGAGTCAGAAGACGAAGAGGACAGTTATGTAGAGGCTCAAAGGGAGCGCACATTAAAAGGTAAGAACCAAGTTCAAGTCCCACTGAGGCATCACAAACGGAACAGGAGGAAAGAGGTGAGTAATGCCTTTTAAGAACCTGTTAACAGGGGACTTGAAAAGGAGGGCTGATCAGGGAGCCTGAGGAAGGCCGAGATAGCACAAAGATAACCCTTGATGGTACCCAGGGCAGAACCCTGTTGGGCCAGAGAGAGAAGGAACAGAAGGACCTCAGACAGAGGGGCAGAAAGGGGATTCACAGCCTTTGCTGTGCACCATGCCACAAATTTGTTCCACCTGCAGGCGTATACCACCTTAGTGGAGGGACGCCTGGCTGCCAGAATTACATCACAAACTTCGGGAGGCAAGTCGAAAGGAATCAACTGCCGCCGCTCAATCTCCACGCAAGCAGGTGTAGACTGGACAGGTTCGGGTGGAGGACCGTCCCCTGCTGCTGCGACAGAAGATCCTCCCGAAGAGGCAGACGGATCGGGGATCTACGCTCATATTGAGTAGCTCGGGATACCAAACTCTTCGAGCCCAGTCCGGAGCCACAAGAATGACTTGGGCCCGGTCGTGCCGAATTTTCTTCAACACTCTGGGTAGAAGTGGTATAGGCGGAAAGGCGTACAATAGACCGCAACTCCACTCGTGACGAAAAGCGTCGCCGAGCGAGTGCCGCCTTGGAAATTCCAACGCGCAAAACTGATGACATTGCGCGTTCTCTTCGGTGGCGAATAGATCCAACCAAGGTTCTCCCCACTGTAGAAAGAGTCCTTGCGCCACTTCCGAGTGAAGACGCCATTCGTGATCCATCATGCACCTGCGGCTGAGTTCGTCCGCCCTGGCGTTCAGGGAACCTGCCAGGTGTTGAACCATCAGGAACATGCCCTGATGTTCCAGCCATGTCCAGAGGCGCAGAGCCTCCTGACAAAGGGTCCACGACCCCACCCCGCCCTGTTTGTTGCAGTACCACATGGCGGTGGTGTTGTCGGTGAACACCTGCACCACCTTCCCTTTGACAGAGGGAAGGAATGCCTTGAGTGCAAGTCGGATCGCCCGGAGCTCCAGAAGGTTGATATGGAGCCGGGACTCCGCCGGAGACCAGAGGCCTCTGATCTCCGCCTCTCCCATGTGACCGCCCCATCCCAGAAGGGACGCGTCCGTCACAACAGTGTGCTCTGGCTGGGGAAGGGAGAGGGATCTGCCCATGACCCATTGCCGGTTCGAGAGCCACCACTGCAACTGTCTTGCAGTCCCCTCCGAAATCTGGACGTGATCGGACAGGTTGCCCTGGTGCTGCGCCCACTGGAACTTCAGGTCCCACTGCAGAGCCCGCATATGCCATCTGGCATGATTGACCAGCAGGATGCAGGAGGCCATGAGGCCCAGCAGCCTCAGGGTCATCCGTACCGAAACCCAGGATAAAGGCTGAAAGATCGGAATCATAGCCTGAATATCCCGGACTCGCCGTTCGGGAGGATAGGCCCGAAACTGCGTCGTGTCCAGAACTGCTCCGATGAAAAGGAGCTGTGGAGAAGGAATCAGATGCGACTTCGGCACATTGATGGAGAACCCCAGCGAGTGCAGGAGTCCGGCCGTAGTCTGGAGGTGGGAGACGACTGCCTGGGACGAGCCCGCCTTCAACAGCCAGTCGTCGAGGTAGGGGAAGACTGAAACCCCTGCCCGGCGCAGATGAGCTGCGACCACCGCCATCACTTTCGTGAACACCCGAGGGGCACTTGTAAGGCCAAAGGGGAGCACGGTGAACTGAAAATGCTCGAGGCCTACCGTGAACCGAAGGTAACGCCGGTGGGCCGGCAGGACGGGGATGTGGAAATAGGCGTCCTGCAAGTCCAACGCTACCAACCAGTCTCCGGGGTCGAGGGCAGTCAAGACCTGAGCTAGGGTGAGCATCTTGAACTTCTCCTTCCGGAGGAAGCGATTGACGTTCCGGAGGTCCAAGATAGGACGCATGTCCTCCTTGTCCTTTTGGGCACCAGAAAGTAGTGGGAGTAGCAACCACGCCCTACTTCTGGGGTCGGAACATGCTCGATGGCCCTCTTGGCCAAGAGGGCCGTGACTTCCTTCTGTAGAAGCACCAAGTGATCCCCTGACATGCGGTGGAATTGAGGTGGCATGGCTGGGGGGTGGTCTCGAAGGGGAGGGAGTAGCCCCTTCGGACAATGTCCAAGACCCACCTGTCCGAGGTGATGGAACGCCAGCGGTGAAGGTGATGGCGGACCCTGCCCCCGACCGGCGTACTGTGCACCTGAAAGGAGGGACTAGGAGGGCTTGGAGGCCGCGGACGGGTTGGAGGTGGTGGCCTGACCCGCACGCTGGTTGCCCGAACCGCCACGGCGGTATCCACGTCCTCGGCCACGCGAAGGCGCTTGCTGCGCGGGCCGTTGGCCGGGCTGTGGACGTGACTGGGCGCCCCTTCCGTGGCCACGAAAGGGGCGAAAAGCAGACGTGAGCGGAGGGCGCACAACAGCAAGGCCCAGGGACTTAGCAGTAGCCCGTGAGTCCTTGAAACGCTCCAGCGCATGGTCTGCCTTCGAACCAAAAAGACCGACTCCATCAAAGGGCATGTCCATGAGAGTATTCTGGACATCCCCTGAAAACCAGTGGTTCTCAGCCAGGCGTGGCGACGCAGCGCCACCGTCGTTGCAAGCGATCTGCCCAGCGAGTCGGCGGTATCAAGGCCACAGCGGATGGTATATTTAGCCGCATCACGCCCTTCCGCAATAGCGCGGGTAAGCAGTGTCTGGACCTCCTCAGAACACTGCGGCAAAACATCAGCCACCGAATCCCACAGGGAGTGGGTGTATCGGCCCAAGAGGCAAGCGGTATTAACAGACCGCAAGCCAGCACTGGAGGAAGAGAAAGCCTTCTTCCCAAAGTGATCCAGGCGCTTGGATTCCCTATCCGGAGGGGCGGTAGGGAAGGCTGTTTGGGAGGCAGAGGCTTGGACAACCAAGCTCTCAGGGGTGGGGTGTTGGGAGAGAAACAGGGGTCGCCCGGAGCCGGGCGATGGCGTCGGGCCACGTTCCTATCCACAGGAGCCCCTGTGGTGGGTTTGGACCAGGCACCCAAAAGAACGTCAGTGAGTGCATCGTTGAACGGCAGCACAGGCTCCGAAGAGGAGGCCGCCGGCTGAAGCACTTCAGTCAGGAGGTTAGTCCTGACGGCCACTGTAGGCAACTGGAGATTTAAGGCTCCAGCAGCTCTACGCAACACCGTTGCAAAATTAGCCCCCTCCTCCGTTGCCACGGGAGGAGACAGCATGCCAGAGTCGGGGAGGTATCCAGCCCACTGGCATCCCCAAGTTCCTCAACCCAGTCCGGGTCAAACTCGCACTGTTGTGTGAGAGGGTCGTCAGACCCCTCCCAGCTCTCCTGGTCCTCCTCAGGTTGAAAATATGGAGGAGGAGGGACATAAGGGACCCAAGGTCTCATCGGCGCTGGAACCGGCGTCGGGCGACGCCGGTCCGGCTCCATGTCCGGACCCGGGAGAACCGGGAACGACGCCGCCCGGAGCCCCGGACGGCGTCGGAAACGGCACCGGGGACATCGGCGGAGGCGTGGTTAGGTCAACCGGCGCCGATGGGGGTTGCGGCACCACCGGAACCGGGGTCGGGGCCGGAGCCGAGGCCGGGACGAAGGCTGGTGGGACAGGCGACGCCGGGACCGCAGTCAACGGCGACGCCGGAGCAACCCCATCAGGGCCCGCGGGGCCCGAAGGCGCACCGGAGGGACCTTGAGGCCCGAAGAGGCGGGCCATGGCCGACAGGAATTTCTGTATTTCGGCCGGAGTCGCCCCCGAACCCGGGTAGGACGGGTAATGCGGGGGCAACTCGACAGGCACGTCCGGGGCCGCGGGGACGGTGCCGACAGGGACCTCAGCCGAGTAGCGCGACCGGCGAGGCGAAGTCTTAGAGCGATGACGCCGCTTAGACTTCTTGTGCTTCGACTTACCGGAGGAGCGCGAAGACTTGGATTCCGACGAACGGCGGGGACTCCGCGTCCGGCCCCTCGACCTCTCCCGGGACCGGGGCTTGGTGCGGCGCGGAGCCGACTGCCGGACTTCAAGGAGTTTTCGAGACCGCTCTCGCAAAGCCTTCGGATGAAGTTTCCGGCAGTCAGGGCACGACTTCGTGTCGTGGTCTCGGCCGAGACAGAAGAGACACTCGAGGTGGGGGTCCGTGATGGACATCATACGACCACATTCCTCGCAGGGCTTAAAGCCGGGCATCCCTACGACACCTTAGGAGTCGTGAAGACTCGTTGAAGAAAACAGTGAAAAATTTCACAAAAAGATAGTCAAAAAGTGACTAGGGCACTGCTCTTCCCGGATCTGCGCTTACTGGCGCGGAAAAGAAGAACTGACGTCAGCGCGCAGGGGCGGCGCCTAAGTACTGCCCGCGACGTCATCCCGGCGATCACGACGCCGACGACGGACGCGGAGCCGCACGACGCCGCCTACCGACGCGCAAGGGTACTGCTACGCAAAAAACTTTCCGGATCCAGCCTGACGCCTGGGGATATTCTAAGGTAAGGAATCTGTCACTAACGTGTCTCTTTCAGATCAGTAAGTCTAGTAAGACTTTCCTACAATACAGTTAACATTTGGGTGTAATTTTCTGCAAGTCTCATATCAAGGGAAGTGTGGATTTTGGTTAAAGCTCCTGGTGTTGTCCAATACCAGACTAGAAACAAAGCAGACCAGGGACAAACATTCATACTATCTTCAAATTGCATAGAGGAAGACAGTTCCGATCTGGGGAGATTTTTTGTTTTTATTTCAGTATATCAGCACTAGTCTCTTTAGGTTTCATAACAAGTTAAGCACAACTGCTAGCTTCTCCAGGCATTCAGGTTCTTGTAGCTTTCTATTACTCTGTTCAATGCTATACAGGCAAGCAATGAATGGCCGCCTTTCACTAGACTTTACATCAATTAATGTTTAATCAGTACTAGAAAGTGTTTGTTTTCTGATCAGTGTTATTAAAGGAAAAAGGGGAGAGATCTTTGCAGTCAGTAACTTTTCAGTGAATACTGGAAACAGTCTTAAACTCATTGCATGGCTGTTGGCAATTAGTGAAGATAATTCCAGGCCGGTCATGAAAAGAGGTGCCGGTATCCATTACTTAGCAAATTTTGGTTGGATCCCATCATCGGAACAAAATCCTCCCTATGAGAGTGTGCACAACAGAAGACGAGGAATATTAAAGTGGTGGGAGCAGTGCATTCTCTCACAAAGAAAAAGCAGACAAAATGGAGGGCAAAGATGGAATTTCAGAGCAGAAGGTTTCAAATGTATAGTTTTAAAGAGGATAGATAATATACACAATCTGAAAAGGGAAATAAGCTCTTCCAGTATTTCAGTTTGCCACAGAGGGCAGGAGCATCGCTTTACCATAAAATTTGGATCTTTCATCTACCTATGAGAAAATTGCATGCAAACGGAAAAATACGTGATATACACAAGGTAAATCCATTTATGCCACAGAAGCAGTGATTAACCAATACACCATGTCTCTCAGAACAAACAGTTCCTCAGGATGCATCTCAATATAGACATCATAGCTAATATCCCAAGGCCGAGATATTTACTGGACTCTTGAATTGCTATAAGAAACTACGCAATATTACCTCACTTCTAACATATGCACAGAGTTTGGCAGTGCTCCTCTAGTTAGTCTTGCGATATATACCAATTTCCCAATACTGAGATATTCAAAGAGCTCGCCATAATGCCTATTTATTTTGACCAGCAGCAAGCATAAATACACTACAAAGACTTCAAAGAGCGGTTGAGAAAAGTCATGGGGGCATAAATACATGCACCCAAATGGGGAAAGGGCCAGTTGGACATCCACCTTAAAGCATCTCCTAAGCAAAGCTTCCAGGCCTCAGCATCATGGTCGAAAGCAACATTACACCTGTGTTGATTGGATTAGAGACATCAAGTGCTTGCAATCCTCTGGAGGCTTAAATTTGATTTGTCCATACTAAGACAACAAATCTCTAGAACAGAAAGATATGAGAAATAACACTGGTTCACTGTAGATGTGCTGTGCCTACAGCCAACAGAACAAGGAGCTGAAGCCAGATTTGAGTGGCACCATTATGAAGCAGGGGCAGCACTACAGATGTGTGCTGCTTCACTCCAAAATATCACTTTAGAATCTGCATAGCACTATTTACAAGTATCAGTACACCCCTAGGAACAAACACTGCAGTAGAATGGCTGTCTTTCTGCTTTTGTTCTGGGCCACATGAAAAGTGTTTGAGAATGGCAGTTAAGAAATCTTTTGGGGGCCTTCCACTTTCTCGCGCATCCTGACAGTATAGCAGCCAGTTAATGTGATGAGAAAGAAGTGAAAGGTGTTTTATGCTTTGCCAAGCCATTATCTAAAGGTACATAGTGTTTGCAGACCACCTTTGGCATTCTAGTATATAAAAGGGGTGCAAGGTTTTTCTGAAGACTTGGAGGGAAGCACTGGGTCCACTGTCCATTAGTGGTGGGCAGTGTTGAGCAATGGCATAGAAAGATAATGTTACTTACCCAGTAAGCATCTGTTCTTGGCATGTAGAGCTGTAGATTCACATGCTTTGCATACTCCTGCCATCTAGTGTTGCGTCTGAATGTTTGCAAGTTGTTTTTCTTCGAAGAAGTCTTTCCAGTCACGAGGTATATGCTAGTCCAGATTGCTGTAAATGTAAAAGATGGCAGATGTTTTGCACTGAAGCATCAAGAGGATTGATATTGTTGCAAAAGATAACAAATTGTTTCCATTTTGCTGCATAACATGCCCTAGTAGTAGGCTTTCTAGCCTCTTAGGATATTCATACAGTCTTGTGGTAATTGTAAATAACCAAACTATGACTTCAGGAGCCAAATCGCTAGGTTGAGTTCTTTGGGATTTGGATGCCTGATTTATCCATGGCTCTGAGTGAGGAGACTGGAGTTGAGATGCAGCTTTTGGTGTGGTCAACTGAGAGCTCCAGCAGAGTGGTGAACCAAGGCTGACGTGCCCATGTGGGAGATATGAGAATGAGTTTGAGGGATGTTTGTCTGAGCTTCCGAACTACTAAGGAAATGAGCAGGAGAGGTGGAAAAGCCTAAGCAAATATCCCTGACCAGTTCATCCATAGGGCATTGCCTTTGGAGAGCAGGTGTGGGAACCTGGAGGCGAAGCTTGGGCATTTTGCGTTTTGAGCCGTGGCGAACAGGTCTATGTGAGGAAATCCCCTTGCCTGAAAATAAGGGAGAAGAATCTGGGGAGGAGGTTCCCACTCGTGGATTTGCTATCTCTGTCTGCTGAGAAGGTCTGCAATCGGATTGTTTACTCCTAGAAGATGTTCTGCTAGGAGATACATTTTGTGGTGTATAGCCGTTTCCAAATGGCTTGTGCTAGGCGTGACAGTTGGAGAGAGTGTGTCCCGCCTTGTTTCTGTATATAGTACATCGCTGTCATGCTGTTCGTGCTGACTAGGACTGCTTTGCCTATGAGGTGAGTTTGAAAAGGTCTTAGCGCTAGAAACACTGCTAATAGCTCTAGGTGATTTATATGGAGACTCTTGTACTTTAGACTCCATAACCCTTGGATTGTGTGATTCTGTAGGTGAGCGCCCAAACCAGTGAGCGATGCATTTGCTGTTAGCACGGTCTGTGGAACAGGGTCGAGAAAGGGCCGCCCTTTGGATACATTTTGTGGGTTCCACCACTGCAGAAAGCGATGGGTGCGGCCATCTACCAACACTAGATCAGTCAACTGACCCTAGGACTGGTTCCACTGACTTGCTAAGCATTCTTGAAGGGGACGTATGTGAAGTCTTGCGTGGGGAACAATTACAATGCAAGACGCCATCATTCCTAGCAATTGCATGAATACTCTTGCTGGTAATGATTGGTTGGGTTGAAACTGAGTGAGAAAGGACTGAATACTGTGAATTCTGGCTGTATTGGGAGAGGCCAGAGCTTTTTGAGCATTTGTTGTGGCTCCCAGATAGGTTTGTGAGTTGGAAGGCTGTAGGTGAGACTTCAACGCATTCACTGTACATCCTAGTCGGTGAAGTGAATAGTGGTTTGAGTGTGTTGGAGACACATTTGGTAAGTGCTGGCTTTGATGAGCCAGTCGTCCAGGTATGGGAAGACCAGGCATTTGGTAAATACCGTGGGAGCAGTGGAGACTCCAAACAGTAATACTTTGAATTGGTAATGGTGGCCCCCTATCATGAATCTGAGGTATTTTCGATGAGCGGGATGAATTGGAATGTGGAAATATATGTCCTTTAAGCCTAGAGTAGACAAAGTCATCCTGTTGTAGAAGTGGAAGCACTTGTTGAAGTGTTACCATGTGGAAATGCTCTGACAGCATGTAGTGGTTTAGCTCTCTGAGGTCCAGAATAGGTCTCAAGGAGCCGTCCTTTTTGGGAATTAGAAAATATAGGAAGTACACGCTTGACCCTTGATATTGTAGTGGTACAGGCTCTATGGCTCCTTTTAGAAAGAGAGACTGGACTTCCTGTTTGAATAGGTGTGAATGATCTGGTGACATTTTGTGAGAGCAATGTGGAATGTTTGGAGGATTGCCGTTAAGATCCAGGCAATAACCATATTTGATAATTCCTAACAGCCATTTGTCTGTGGTGATAGATTGCCAAATGGGGAGAAATTGTAGAAGACGTCCCCCGACAGGTGTTAAATGATCGGGGGGAAAGTGTAGGCAAGTCACTTGTTAGGGGAGGGGGAATTACGTGGTGTGTAACCTTTGCCCCTACCTTTACCGTTGTTACCTCTTTATCCTCCTTTAAAGAAGCCTCTTGAGGAGGAAGATTGATTGATTGTTGCCTTTGTACGAGGTGGTAGTATTATCTGAGGACATGGTTTTTGAGCCTCCACGATAGAAAGAGCGACGAAAGGAGCCACAATTAGCAGGGGACTGCAGAGCTCCAATGGACTTGGCTACTTCTGTATCTTTTTTCATCTTTCTAATGATTTATCTACTTCGGGCCCGAAGAGATGCTCCTTGTCGAAAGGAGTATTTAAAATAGACTGTTGGACTTCAGGTTTGAAACCAGAAATCATTAACCATGCATGCCTCCTTAATAACACACTGGTGTTGATCTCTCTAGCTGCAGTGTCCTCAGCATCTAAAGCACATCTAATTGATGAATTAGAGATGAGCTTCCCTTCCTGCAGTAAATCTTGAGTTTTTGCTTTGTGCTCATCTGGAATATATTGGAGCAGTTGCTCCATTTCGTCCCAGTGTGCCCTATCATACCTGGCTAGTAGGTCTTGGATGTTAGCAATGCGCCAATGATTTGCTGCTTGAGCGGCTACTCTTTTACCAGAGGCGTCTAACAGTTTTGACTGGAGGGAGAGCATCCCCTGTAGTTCGTGAATTGGCCCGTTTACGGGCATTAGAAACAACCAAAGAGCCTAGTGGTAACTGCCCTTTAATAAAAGCTGGATCTGAGGGAGCAGGCTTATATTTTTTGACTATTCTGGGTGTGAAAATACGAGCACACAGGGGGTCTTTAAAAAAGATCGGCATGTCTTATCATACCTTTGAGCATAGGTAGAGTGTGGCTAGACCTTTGTGTACTACCGAGTGTTTCAAATAAGAAATCTTCCTCCATAGATTTTGTGTAACTGTACTCCATGATATACTGCTGCTCTAGCTAGTAATTCTAGATATCCTACATTATCGTCAGGAGGGGAAGGCTTTGCAGGGTAAAGATGTGGGTCGTTATCTGTGAGTGTTGTAATCCTTCCAGGGATCTATTGGTATAATGTCCCCTCCCCCGTTTCCATCATCATCATCAGGTGGTGGAGAGTTAGTTGGTGTAATGAGTAAATGCTCCAATGGTGGAGATGGTGGTGCAGGGGAATGTGGTGAAGGAGGAGGAGAGGGGTTAGTACCTTAGTTAGCCTTTTGCTTGGGCTGATTTGGATTTTGGGGCAAGGGGTGTTCGGTACTCACGGGACGTTGACCTTGTGGCAAGTCTTCTTCTATCTCGGAGTCCGATTCCGGAATAGACACCAATTCTTGTTCTTCCTCAGCCCCTTGTGCATCGAATTCGTGCTCAGATCCTTCACCAAAGATGCTCAGCATGTATTCGACGTTTTGAGTCTGCATTTTGCGACGTCAAGCCAGACTATTGCGGAGTGTTTCTTCGATCGGAAAGATTTACACGCGTCGCAGTCTTGTTCGTTGTGCCCCGGAGACAAGCACAAGTTGCACACTTCGTGTGAGTCGATGCACGGATACTTCGCGTGGCACAGAGGACAGAATTTGAATGGAGTCCGTTCCATCGACTGCGAGGTGGACCGACGCGGTTAGGCCGGACGGCCTTCCCGAAGGTTTCTGATCGAAATTGAGGTTTACCTCGATGGATACAATACGCGGAGAAGTGGGAACGTGTTCAAAAACAATACCGACGCGGGTAGAGTGGATTGCGCACCGACGGGACCCCAAAGGACGGTTTCAAACCAGAGCGCAGCAATACACGTCCGAACCCGATGGTGGGAAAAAACAATAACAATGGAGTCGATGCCCATGCGCACTATCACCGAAAGGAGGAGTCAGCTTACCTCGTGACTGGAAAGACTTCTTCGAAGAAAAACAACTTGCAAACATCCAGACCCAACACTAGATGGCAGGAGTATGCAAAGCATGTGATCTACAGCTCACATGCCTCGTAAGAGTTATGTAATGTCACCAATATCTGAAAAAGCAGGCGGCCAAGGAAGAAAGGCATTTGCACTGGCGAAGGTCACAACAAATAAGGCTTGAGCAGGAGAGCAGATTGTCATACAGTTAACTTCACCCCTTCACAAACCAATTGGCACCCATTATCCCGCAGGTCTTTGCTGGATTCACCAGGATACTTCTAGTAAGCAAGCATGTATAGGTACTACAGACAACTCGGAGCAAATCAAATGCCACAACACTCCAGTCTCCACAAAATGAGAAAACCTTCAGTGAACATCACAAATATTCATTGTAACTTTCTAATCTGCCATATTCTGACCCACTGTATTTTAATGTTTAATGGTACACAGCACAACCATTTAAGTGCCATAGTAATCTTTTTTGAACAATCAAATCCAAGAATTCTGGTCACACTGCTTATTGGAATCTAAACCATTGTTTTAGATTTGTTTTTTGGTGAGAATCTGCCCTAAGGCAGGTAAATGGCATTCCTGAAATGCACAGTGATTAGAATCCTTGTTTGAGGGATCTTTTTAAAATAAACGTTTTATAAATGGCATCTGAATGAGGATTAGGAATATGTACGTTGCAAGAAAATATAACCTTCAAAGATTAGCTTAATTCCAATACATAATATGCTTGTTACTCTTGAATTTGATTACCCAAAAAGATCACTACCTTCAGTGAACCCCACTCAATAGACCTTTTGAAATAAAATGCAGTGGATGAATCCAGCTTTGACTATGCCTTGCATGTCTTAGGGCATCAACTGCAACAACAAAGTTATGGATGGAATGCCTGAGTTAATCTCAGCCACTGGCAATCAATCGGGCTGCGTCCCACTCTATTGTTTTTCACCCACTACGCCACCTCAGTTTGAACACAGACATATGCAAATCAGTCGACCCTGGGAACAGTCCAAACCTAATTCCTCCCCTCAACCAGAACACAAGCATCCCAGGACAGGTTTCGTCCTGATATGGGCTCATTAGCCAGTAACAGGTTGGGTTCCATTGCCACAGTAAGAATGGAACCCAAGTCTGGGCATACCCATCACACTTAGGGCGTCAATTGCAACAACAAGATGATGAATGGAATGTTTGAATCAATCTCCTCCAGTGGCAATCGCTCAGGGAAGTATCCTAATTCATCTTTTTTCGCCCACCAGGCCACCTCAGTTTGGACCCAGCCGTATGCAACTCAGTCTGGACCCTGCTCCAATGGGAACAGTCCAGACTGAATTACCAGGCCAGTTCCTCCCTGAACTGGAACACAAGCACCCAGGACAGGTTTCGCACGGATTATGGCTTATTAGCCAGTTATGGCTTGGTTCCAGTGGCACTGTCTTCAGGAGACACACGTCTGGGCATAACTGTCACACTTGGGCATCAACTGCAACAACAAGGTGATGGATGGAATGCTTGAATTAATCTAAGACACTGCCAATCGCTCGGACCACATTCCAAGCAATAGAGAACCAGTTTGGTCACAACCGATTTCATCTGGATGCAGCCCAAGTAATAACCAGTGGCTGAGATTAAGGTCCCAGGACAGAGAATCCACCTCAGACTGTTTTTCCACCCCATGTGTAGGTATGTGCATGCAGTAGCATGAAGTCTGTGCACTGGGTACAAAGAAGTACAAGCATTTCCATACATATTAACAGCTGTTCACTTCAAGAGATGGGTAAGGACACAGGTACATAGCTTAAAAGGCGCCCACAAATAAAGTGAGAATTCAAAAATACCAAGCAAAACCAGTCTTAGTGGGATTATGCCTTAACCCCTTGGCAACTGAAGCTTTACCACCCATCCCCTCCCCTTTTCCACCCTCCTCCTGTGCTGAGCAATTTAGTTGATGTTTGGGGCACTTAGGCCTTTATAAAAAAAAAATCAACAAAAGTATCCAGGCCAAACATGCATCCTTTTTTCTCACATGTCATTGGGATGCTAAAGTTGTCCAGGGTTTGTTCCCTGGTGGGAACTGAGAAAGTAGCCAAATTATAGCAACCGTCTGTTTTTGCTTTTTTGAAAAATTGGAAAAGAGTTCTCTGTAAGAAAGCATATTTTTCCCCACCTGAACATTACATCAACAAAAGGTTTGTTGTGCTACGATCACCAGCTTCCTAGCTTCCAGGGACAAGCAGAGTAGTAAAATAAACCTTTTTTTTTTTTACCAGTTAATGCATTTTTTCTAACAAGTAGTCATTTTTCCTTTTTTGTGGTTTCAACCTGCTTGTGGTGGATTCGATGTGAATCCCATAGCTGAACCCGGAAAGATAAATTTCTGAAAGCTGGACAAAATTCTGAATTCAGCAAGGGGTCATTTGTGTAGATTGCTCATGGGTTTCCAAAAGAAACTAAATCACAAAAAACTTAAGTAGGAAAAATAGCAACTGGTGACGTTTTCAACTGTCATTTTTTGCCATGATGCCAGATTTATAAAAGTAACACCACTTAGTCCATCTCTTATGGTCACAGGGATATATAGTGTTTGTTGGCTGTCCAAAACACACAATACCCAGAGCACACAACTCAGCTGCAATGTGTAATGATTTTTCATTGTGTACCAACAGTACCGCAATTCATATGATAAAAGCTAACAAATGAAAAATGGGTATGAAGGAAACCTATGTGTGCGTGAAATGTTCACAAGATACTGAGTTTAGGAATAGTGGGTATTAGTACACTTCTGAATCTGAGGTTACTCAAATTATCATGTGCTTCAGAGGACAATTTGCAAAATGATCATTCTTGCACACTGCCTTCCATTTGAAAGCTAAAAATGGAGAGAAATTGAATTCATGATAACAAATGTTATAACATTCTCCGTTCCCACTCTTCTCCAGATAAAAATGCAACTACCCCACTTGTTGTTGGCTTTTGCATCCACGACACAAAAAGCCCCAAAAAGCACTAAAGAGGCATCAGCATTTCTTGTCACAAAATGAACAGTTTTGGAAATGGAGGTAGCGGAGGTATTTAGGTGCCACTAAAAACCTACCAAACCCAGACATTTTGAAAACTAGACGCCCAAAGGAGTTCTTTGGAGGTCACTACATTTTCTTACACACAGTGCCCTGCAATCTCAGACTTTGACTAAACTTTGACAAAAATCGCACACTTTCCTCACATTTCTGTTACCGAAACTTCGGAAATCTGTGAGAATTGCTACTGCCCAGTGTTCCCACACTTCTGCTAAAACACTACATACTTGTATGACTGGTGCACCAGACAGGAACAGATCAAACCAGGGACCATGTGATTCTCTCTTGAAATAAGAGAATGGATGATCTCACTCGACTTAGAGGACAAGAACTTTGATATACAGACCCAGAAGCCCCACAGGATGTACCCTCATTTTGTGGAGGGCCCAACTCCAATTTAGCGGTTCTTCCTTATAGTCGGACATCGCCACCACAAGTTTTCACAAAGGTGGCAACCCATTTCGGGAGGTTGGGATTCCAGATTTTCCCTACTTGGATGACTGACTTCTGAAGGCAAAGATGTCTGAGATGGCACAGGCACGTCTGCAGTCAACTGCATCCTTGATGTAAACTTGGGTTTCTCTGTCAATATGCCCAAATCTTACCTCGAGTCTTCTCAGCACCTCCTGTTTATAAAGGCAATACTGGATACCACTTTGGGCCGAGACTTTCTACCTGTGCAGAGTATAAGGGAAAGGGATGTGTAGCTCCCACGCTTCCAAGAAGGTTGTTGGATTAGTCCTGGGTGTTCTACGCCTGCCCAGTCTGCTAGCTTCTTGCATCCTCTTGGTCACAATGCCCGATGGCATTTAAGAGCTCCCCAGTGGAGTTTTTACAGGCAGCAGTTCCATCACGGGGGAACGGGAGACTCCATTGTGGTTTCCAGGGGCAATGTAGAGAAGCTTGCTTGAGGTAAGATCGATGTACTACCAACCCCCTGCAGCCAGGCCCACCATAGTTACGGATACGTCTATTCTACAGTGAAGGGCTCCTCTAGAGAAGCTGGAGATGCGAGGCCTCTGGTTTCCAGAAGAGCAGTGTTTCTACATCAATCAGCTCAAACTGAGGGCTATTCACAGTTGGTCAGTCCAGATCTTGAAAGACAAGACAGATGTGCGGTATGTAAACCAACAAGGGGTAGTTTGGTACCAGTCTGTACCGAGGCACTCCGAGGCTCTGGTCCTGTGCGCACAAGCACCGAATGTGGTTGGAGGTGAATTATCTGGCAGGCTTATTGAAAAACACTGCTGACAACCTCTTTCTGATCACATTTGGCATTTCCACTGGGAGGTAGTGAAAAGCACGCCACACATGGATCTCTTTGCAACTCTTTCCAATTCACATTGCCCAACATTCTGTGCCATCCTGCAATCGGTGCAAGTAGCCTTTCTGTTGAAATAAGACTTCTTTTTCACTATGCCTTTTCCCATTCCTCAGGGGCTCTGGAAGAGAAGCCAAGACAAGAGCCCAAGCCTCCTAAGTGGCTATGGATTGGACAATAAGGGTGTGGTACACAGACCTTCTAAACCTTTTCCTGTGTCCCTCGGTCAGTCTTCCTCTCAGGGTGGATATTTTCTACCAGTCAGAGAGGCTTCCACTTAATCTCCAGAGTCTACACATTATACACGTAGGGACTTCCAGCTTTACTGATGAAGAGATGGCTGTGATCTTTTCTGCCCATGGTTCCTCCAGCAAATCTGTTTACTGTGGGAGGTGGAACAGGTTTGTTGATTGGTGTGCTGATAGCCAGATTAACCCATGACATGATCAAAGTTGTGCCGTAGGTACAGTAAAGGGGAACCTAGCGACCTTGTTGGCTTGCCTTCTGGATCAACTATCTCTTTGCAAGTCGCCACTTGGATTGTGATTCTTTAAAGGTCTGACCGATATGTTTCCTCCCAATCTTTTTGTTATGCTGCAGTGGAATTTAAACCTAGTTTTTACTTTTCTGATGGGACCTCAGTTCGAGCTCCTTCACAGGTGTCCATTAAGGCTTAACCACCAAAACCGCTTTCTTTCCTAGTTGCCATTACTTCCACCAGGTGGGTCAGTCAGTTGCAAGCACGGATCATCAGGCTTTTTTCACCACTTTTTATCCAGACAGGTTGGCCCTCAGAACCACAGCTGCTTTCCTCCCGAAGGTGGCGACGCATTTTCATCTGTCAATTGGTCATGCTTCCATCCTTTTCCCCACCTCAACCTACAAAGGGGGAGAAGCTGCTGCTGCACCCAAAAAGAGTGTTGAGCTTTTATATATCGATCGACTGCACAAAGGATTAATGTGAGGATGATCAGCTCCTCAGACCATATAAGCATCAGAAAAGGAAAAGCAGTGCAGAAAAAGACCTCATCTAGGTGGATTATTGTGTGCAATTAAAGCTGCTATGTCATGGCCCAAAAAAAACCACTGAAAAGCCACAGAACAAACTATGACAGCCAAATCCTCCCCATCTATGTTGACATGGGGAGTTCCAGTAGGAACATCTGCAAAACCCCACTTGGTCATCCTGTCACACCTTCGCCAAGCACTATTGCCTAGATTTGGAAGTGAGGTGGGATGAGCATTTTGCCTGATCTGCGAAACTGGACTCTCTCATATAACCATCCATCAAGGCCATCCATTGCTTGAGAATCCATTTATGAAGAGAGAAATCTGTAGGTAAAAAAAGCTTTAAACCTTCGATAACTATGTTCTTGGTACTCCATTTACCTGCAGATTCCTGACCGATCACTCCCACTGCCCCGTTTGATGGAAACACATGGGCCACCATAATAAGGTTCCAATTTTCTGGTGTTGCACTAGAAACCTTATCTGATGTATTTTGCATCCTACTGTTTCGGAAGAGTGCCGTGGAAAAAACATGGATGGGAAATTGACTGGGGGTGCTTTTATGGGGTCAGCAACGTTATTTCTATGTGTCAAAGGAGCTGGCACCACCTGTCAGTGTAGAGCTTTGGAAAAAGGAACATCAGACCTCCCAACAGTCTGAGATGGCTCATCAAAGGCTAACAAGCTGCTTTTCTGTGGTGGCTGGGAAGGAGGAGAATGGAGGGATTGCCTGAGGTGGTGCTATGCCTGTACCCTTTCCACAGGCCCTGTACTGTCAAATGAGTTTCCGAGTTTGCTATTGAGCAAGGGCCATTTAGCGACAACGGAAATTGAGGCCTCTAACAAATCATCTAAACTTCAGAAACCCTTTGAATTTCTTCCTTTGGGGCTGTAGACCACGAGCGGGCTGTAGCAGAACTGGCTTTGAAGCGTCCCACATCTGAGTAGGGCTTTTTCTTCCCGAACAGTTTGGTACCTTCACAGGAAAGGTGCATCAAGGTGACTGCACATCTTTCGAAAAAAATAGGTTGTCAGCCAGGTAGGTCTCCTGACAACAATGGAGGTCCCCCATTGTTCAGACGACAGAGTACACCATAACCAGTCTGTACTTGATTACCTACCCTGAATGCTGCATTGCTGCCCCTGATCAAGGGTTTCTTGGAAAGGGTAGAGATCAGGATCCCTGCCAATACCCCAAAGCCCTAGCGAACACATGGCATTGAGAGAATTCAACGCCATGCTCCCGGCTGTAAAGATCTTTTTGGTCCAAGCCTTGATCCTTTTAGATTCACTATCAGCAGCTGTGGTAAGGCCAATTTCCAGGCATGAGCTTAGATGAAGAGACCCGAGTTACTAGGCTCTCTGAAGGGTGCTCCGAAAGGAATGATGGATCACCCGGGCAGGTCTACATCTTCAGGTGATTGACATGTTGACTTCAGGGGTGGAGGGCAGTTTGGTCCACATAGACAAAATGGGTCTAGGAGAGTCCCACTGAATGGCAGCATTGGCTCAGAAGTGTGGCCAGAAGTCTATAGGACTTTGGCCAGAATGCTGGCCTTGGTTTTGGGAGCAGGCAAAGACAACTCGAGAACCTCTGCTGCTTTTCTAATAACTGAATGGGTCAAGGAAATCCAACTCAGGGGAATTTTTGATACCACTAGACTTCGCACGCCCTTGAAATTCCTGCAAGGACTCTTAAAGATCCTCCTGTTCAGAGTCATGCCCAAAAGCTCATTAAGAGTATTATTTTCTCTATACTCTCCCTTCCATTTGGCGTCATGCCTCCTTTCTGGGCTAATGCATAGGCACCAGAGGATGGGACTCCAAAGCGACCAGCTCCAAAGTTGGCGACAACGGTGTCTGGTGTGAAGGAACTGGATGTTTGCAGTGTCTCCACAAAACTGGACTAGACATCAGAAAAGGGGGTGAGGGCTGATGGGCCATCAACGCCGTTGAAAGTGGCAAAAAGGGTGTGGAAGGCACATGGGTGGGAATCCATACAGCATTCCCACAGGTTCACATGGGGCCCAAAGGCACCATTGCACACCTGTATACCTCAAACATGGCATTGAGATAAGGCACCGGATCAGCTCCAGGCATCAGAAAGTCCTGGTACGGTTGAACGGGGGCCAGAGGTGGCAGATACTGCTTCTACTTTCCTTGCCTCTGACCATAGAAAGCTTAGCCTTCCCTTCTTTAATGGTCTTTGGCGGCAAGCTCTGGCATGACACAAGATTTGGAGTCCTAGTCAGAGCCCAAAGATCACAGACTGATGTCATGCGGGTTGGTGATTGACATTTGCACCTGACATTCGAAGCAAGGCTTAAACCGTGACCTCTTGAGAGTGTTTATATTCTTGAAATTTGAAGAGATTTTTTTTTTAATGAGAATTAAGCCCAGGAAAAAAAAAATAACTGACATTGGTACAATAGTGGGGGCCCTTTCTGGACTTGTTGATGTGACAGGGACATCACTTCGAGTGTCAAAAGGAGTCTACAACCCTACCATTGGGGTAGAGCTATGGAGAAAATATTTCTGTACCAGTCTAGTGCCAAGAATATTCCAGAGGTGAGGAATCTGCAGGTAGAAGCAATAAAAGAAGAATGCCGGTGCCCAAAGTTCTGCTCAGAAGCCCCTGTCCGTTTCTATTAAATGTCGGTGCCTCTAATACCAAGGCTGAGTGGTCTTAAATCCACTTCATGCCTCTTGAATCCACTTCATTCCTCTTGAATCCAGTACCAGGCAGTTCATTTCTCTTTATTTCACTCTTACTGGTGCCAGCTTTCTCCTTTTTTTTAACTGTTTTTCCACCTTTCTCTTCCTCCTTTCAACCCTTTGTGTGAGTTTTCCCTCTCTTGCTCTCGGTAAATGTTTGATAAGGAAAAATAAGTACCCGTCACACAAATTAGTGCTGGTGCATCCCACCGGCAACCACTGGTTCAAATTAAGCAGGGGCACAAGTATCCATCAGAAGAATCTACTCCGGGTGTCTAGAGGGCAGAATTATTTTGTGTGTTCCCCCACCCCCTCCAATCTGCACTAGGGGGCGAAAGACTGTTGGGCCTGTTGTGGGGTGGAGGCACAGATTGATGCCTGGGCGGTACACTCCCCCCCCCCCTTTTTTTTTGGACTGCTGTGCCCAGGGCATGGGTGGAGCACAGGCCCATGTTCAGGGGGGCACTCTGCCTGCAAGAGCATGCCCCTAGTGTCTATTAGAGTGGATCCTGCTTGGGGTTCGCCCAACTAATGCAACCTCAAAGAGGGATCCAATGGAGAGTGAGCATTGGAAAGGTAACATTGTCCTCTTTCCAATGCTGCCTTTCGGGTTTTTGACTGGAGCTTGGGGGGGGGGAAGAGGTATGCTACCAACACCGATCACAAGTTAAAGCAGATGACACCATTAGCGCAGCCTTTTTTCACATTTGTGCTGCTGTGACGTCAGCTTGCTGCGTGGGTTGCTCGTTGCAGCAAAACACAAAAAGAAAAGAATCATGCTCGCTCATATTCAGACTCAGATTGCAGAAAATAAGGTTTCTGGTGATTTCACAATAAACATTTTCTTTTCCAGTAGGATGGACAACCACTGTACTGTGAAGTTAGTGCGTTGGGTGTCAACAGGTCATTTATAACACTAAAGCAGCTAAAGACCTTCCATAAACGCTTCAATAAGGATTTTTTTTTAAAACAGACAGATTTCACTTTGCAAGTATGTGGCGGCTGTACTCTGATGGAAGGTGTACATTATGTCAGGCTTCTGTAAATGTAACACATAACAGACAATGTGAGGTACTAATATGATAAAAGGCTGAATTTCAAGGTTTGAATTGTACACCACAAATCTTTTTCATTTAGTCATATTCCAGTGGACTTTCTGGCGTCTCTTTAGACTTGCATACACTTTTGTGGTAGTTGCAACCTTAATGAGCCTATTTCTAAGCTTTCCTAATGTTTACAGATGAGAGACCAAAGAAAAAAGGATATTATGAGGCCTAAGATTCTATTTGATACTTCCTTTGCACACCTGACTCGCTAAAGGTATCAACAGCAAGCAGAGAAGGCTTACCTCGGATGTGGAAGAGGGACAGCGACTCAGATACAGCATAGGACAGTACTGTCAAATCTGTGTCTCTTCCTGACACTAGAGGCATAATTTAGAGGGCAGTATGGAATGAAACACTCAAAATAAATCCACTTACAGTCCACACCATGCATATCCTTTACTTCACTTACAACCACCTTGCATCCACCAGTCCCCTGCCCCCCAACCTGCTGGCATCAATGCAGCCCTCGGCCGCACCAAAGACCATACTTTTTGGCCCCTAGGAAAATGTTTGCGAGTACTCATGGTGTACATCATCACTAAAAACCATTGGCAATGCCAATAGGTCCCAAAGGCAAGACCTACTTGCTTTTCCATTGCTTGTTCTTTGGAGGTGACCGGTCTAGTAGGGCACTGTGTTGAGGGGGCTGTACACATTACCAGGAACTCAAGAATCTTTTTGAGAACGAGTATGGAGTTAATGAGTTTCCTCCGAGGCCATTGTTATCAGTCTTTTCCGGACCTCAAAATCCTCAGGGTAGTCTTACTCCTGAAAATGGATTTCAATTGGACCGCTGAAGATCTTTTGACTACAGAGTCAAAGTTAACGGAGGACAAAGAAATAGGAATGTGCTTTCCCTGGGCCTCTGTAGTACCAGATTGTAATGTTCCAAGCCCAACACTAGAAGGAAAGGGTGCGCAAAGCATATGCTCTACAATCACACATGCCACAAACCAAGAGTATCATCGTTATAGGAATAAAGAGTGAAGTTAATCTTCCAACTTAAAATTTCACAAATTGATAGCAGTTCAGTAACATGTAGGCAATGGGGCTTTTATTGTCAATTAGTTTAAGGCAGGTAAATCTATTATTGGTGCGAGCAAATGTGTGCCTGTACACTTTAGATGAAGAATTTTGCAGCAGTAAGAGCAAATGCAACAACATCAGTGCACGGCGAATTCCAGTAAGGGGTTTTGATTACAGAGCTATACAGAAAACTTTATCATCATTACTTTTAATGAGATTATACATTTAAGAGTAATGGTTAATATGAGCTAAAACAAAGTGAAATTAGTTAAGACGATGACTCCATTTCATACGTAAATATCAAAATCAAATAGCCAACTAATCGTAGATTGTGATGGTCTAGCAACACATGCACCAGCTTCACCTTATGACATAGGCTTCAAGTTCACTGGCTTTTAGTGACGCAAAAAATACCCACCTTATTTGTCGAAGGATGTCAACCTTAACCCTCTCATATCCACCATAGTCTACATATCTTATTTCCACCTCGTTGCTATCCTTGTAGAAGGACACTACTTGGGCACGCCACCATGCAGTATCATTGCCAGGAGCAGCACAGATCACCCCAACTGCAGCAACAAAACAAATGGCAAAAAAAGTTCAACTATTCAAAATTCAGCTAGTAAAAAGTACCTTTAAAGTCATTTGAAATTCTTCTTAGAAAATATTTTTTCGAAACAATGAAACAAGCTTTATCATCAAAACCCTAGTAGTTAATCAGTTGGGAGATTAAAACATGAACCATCTGCCTGATCTTAACGAAAAAATCAAGACCATGGGCCAAGCATGAGGAATGTTGAGGGCAGAGTAAGAGCAATTAACTAGGAGACAGTAACATTATCACTTTGTATAGCACCGGTGATGTCTCACATTCAATACCATGTCCAGTTCTGCAGACAGAGGATGAGAAACACTGAAGGGACAGGCTACCAAAAGGTAATTGTTTAAAGAAAGGGCTGTATAATGAAAAATAGCACACCACCCAGTCGGGGATGAATGCAACCTCAATTGAATGTGTACGAAGCAGACTGGTGAAGTACACTATATTAGATATAAAATTTAAAACACTGTCACTTGTGCGCTGCAAACTAGTGTCATTGGGGACAGCGCAGCAATGAAAGGTGGGCCAACGATTTGAAACCACTGGTCCATCTACCACTACAGAGGAACCAGAAGCACGCTTAGAAGGGAGAGGATGTGGCCTCAGGTCTACAGCTGCCGACTTTGGAGCTGGGGAACCAGGTTCGAGCCTCGGCGTGAGATGAGCATTCTGTGATTCTGGGCAAATCACTTAATCTCCCCGTGCCTACCAAGAAATTAATGTGTCCATTTGTAACGCAACTGGTGCTCATGTAAAGCGCTCCAATACCTTCGGGTTGAGTTCGGGCTATATAAATCTGCAAAAAAAAAAAAAAAAGGGGGCAAGAATCCCCTGCACTTCGGTGCAATGTGTTTCTGTGTATTTTTAGTGAGTGGCCTATGTGAAACCTTCCAAGGGCAAACTGAATGCAAGACATTTTATATATGGCACAAAATCAGTGCATCTCCCAATGGCCTATTTGCCCCTGTACTTATGTGCAATGCAGCGCAGGCAAAGGTGTTTTCATTTGAAGGAGCTCAAACCCCTATGCTAATAAGGTATGTCCCTTTTTATTACACAGGCACAAAATGTGGGCTGAGTGCTCCATATTCAACAAGGAGCTGCACATGCATCTGCTGCCCCTTTTGTAATATGAAAGTGGCCCAAGGGTGTTAAAGTGCACTTTCTGTAATCCATCACCGAAGGTTTTACAAGGGAGGACAAAGATCTAGGAGGAAGGCATTCAATGTCCAGAACTAATTTAATGTAAGAATGGGCCATTTTATCTAAGCTTCAGAGTTGGTACGCAATAGATGTTTTGAGTTGAGGGCCTTGCAGTTTTAAACAATTTTTTTCACAGAAAGGGGAGCAAACAGATGCAACAGCTTCAAAACATAAAAACTAAAATAACTTAATAAGCCGGACGTAGTCACAAATGAATAATAGTCATGAAAAATCAAAGTTAATGATGGAATACCAATAAGGGATGCTAAAAACAAATGGGCAAAATGGGTAGCCTGGACGGACATCTGGTCCTCGTTTATTGTGAAATTTTAAGTTTCTATGACCATTTTCTTTTTTGAAATCTTCATGCGCAAAATAAAAAATTAGACAGGAGGCCATATTTACCAAAATTTGCAATACGTGATGTATCTTAGTTAAAGTAAAAAATTTAAATTGTAAAGTCTATTCAAGAGAATTTAGAACAATTTATTGAGAGTCTGAACTGACATCATGCTATTAAACTGCAAAAACAAACTTGTGTAAATACAGTTTGACTTGGTGGCCTGTACCCACGCACGTAATCAATATTGTTTCTGAACATTTAATCACCACAGACTCATAGTTTGTTCCAGTAGCGTTCAACCCAAATGTTACTCAAAAATAAAAATGCTAATTTTATCCACAGGGGAAAGACAAAAACTTAAGAATCCCATTTTGGCTAAAAGTAGTAACCAAAAACCTCTGCAGAAGATTCATTAATAAAAATCACCCTTTATGAACTGTTAGATACTTACCTTCCACTGGGGTTGGTAAAACTGGAATTCCAGGTTGGGAATAACACAAAAACATCTGCTGGTCTAAACTTCGTAAAGCATGAAAAGTAGGATGTGTATGTTGCTGCACAAACATATGTCCAGCATTGACAACATTCACTACAATAACCTCCACGGTGACACCATCTGGGAGCATGAGCTAAAAAAAAAAAAAAAAAAAAAAAGCAATTGTTAACTTCGATATTACCAGAACTAAACGTCAAAGGTTAAGAAACAACTTCACCTGTTTAACCTAATGTAAAGTAGGCAGGCACTGAGTGGGGAAAACTGTACAATTACATTTTTTAGAAGTCTTTTTGAAGATGGTCAGAGCTTGCACATTACCCGAGTCCATAAGCAAGTAGCTTATCCATTTCAGGTCTGTGTACTGTACACTACAAAATTCAGGTATACATGCCCACAAAGCAAAGAGAAAACGCATGACTGGGTGAGTTACCCACACATGAAATTGGGAAGGAAAATGCTACTTACCAGTATGCATTTGTTCTTGGCATGTAGAGCTGTAGATCTGTATACTTGTGCATAGATCGCCATCTGGTGTTGGGCTCGGATGTTTGCAGTTTGTTTTTGTCTTGGAAGAGTCTTTGTAGTCACGAGATAGGGGACTCCTCCTCAGGACGATAGTGCGCATGGGCATCGACTCCATCCCCAGATTGTTTTCGCCATGAAGGGTTGTGATGGAGTTAGAAAGAAATATAAATAATAATAGTAATAGAAAAAAAGATGCCCATGTATAGTTATCTAAGTAAGATAATACTGGAACAGTTACAGGCAGCCGGGGAGGAGGGTGGGCGTATACAGATCTACAGCTCTACATGCCAAGAACAGATGCATTCTGGTAAGTAGCATTTTCCGTTCGAGGCATATGAGCTGTAGATTGTATACTTGTGCATAGACTACACAGCAGTTATCTCCTTAGCGGTGGCCACCTGCATCTGTTACAGTAGTTTGAAAAAGTGTTTTTAATACAGCCTGGCCCACAGTAGCTTGTTGTTTTGCTTGCACATCTACACAATAGTGCTTTGTGAAGGTGTGTGGTGTAGACCATGTTGCTGCTTTACAGATGTCATCTATGGGGATGTTTCCTAAGAATACCATAGAAGCCCCTAGTTTGCGTGTGGAATGCGCTCTAGGAGGAACAGATAATGTACGCTTTGCATTTAGGTAGCATATCAGGATGCATTTAACAATCCACCTGGCAAGTCCTGATTTTGATATGGGGTTGCCCTTATGTGGTGTGAGAAGGCTACGAAAAGTTGTTTGGTTTTCCTGAAAGTTTTTGTCCTTTCAATGTAGTAAAGGATAGCTCTTTTGACATCTAGTGTATGAAGAGTCCTCTCTGCCACGGAGTCTGGTTGAGGGAAAAAGACTGGTAGCTCAACAGACTGGTTAAGGTGGAAGGGAGAGATGACTTTTGGTAAGAATTTAGGGTTTGTCCTAAGAATTACCTTGTTGTGATGTATTTGCAAGAAGGGTTCTTGTATGGTTAAGGCCTGGAGCTCACTAACTCTTCTGAGAGATGAAATTGCTACGAGGAAAGCTACTTTCCATGTGAGAAACTGTAGCTCGCTCCTATGCAAAGGTTCAAATGGGGGGCCCATGAGCCTAGTAAGGACAATGTTTAGATTCCACGCAGGAGCTGGTGGAGTTCTGGGAGGAATTATTCTTTTAAGGCCTTCCATAAAAGCCTTGATAGCAGGTACCTTAAACAACGACAAATGTTGTCTATTTTGAAGGTAAGCAGCTATGGCTGTGAGGTGTAACTGTATGGATGTGTATGCTAGATTACAGTTTTGTAGATGCAAAAGGTAACAAATGATGTTCTGAATTGACGCATCTAAAGGATCGAGTGCATTGTTATTGCAGTAGATCACAAATCTTTTCCATTTGGCTGCATAGCAGGCTCTAGTGGTAGGACGTCTAGCCTCCTAAATATTCATACATAGTGGAGGTAGATTAAGGTATCCAAACTCTAAGACTTCAGGAGCCAGATTGCTAGGTTCAATTGAGCTGGATTTGGGGGTCTTATTGCTCCATGGTTCTGCGTGAGAAGTTCTGGAGAAAGGTACAACTTTTGATGTGGGACTAGTGAAAGTTCCAGCAGGGTTGTGAACCATGGTTGTCGAGCCCATGTTGGAGCAACCAGGATCATTGTGAGCGACAGTTGTCTGAGTTTTCGAACCACTAATGGAAGGAGTGGGAGAGGCGGAAAAGCGTACGCAAATTTGCCTGACCAGTTCATCCATATCGCATTGCCTTTGGACAATGGGTGTGGGTACCTGGAGGCAAAGTTTGGGCATTTTGCGTTTAAGTGTGTGGCGAACAGATCTATGTCTGGGTGGCCCTACTTGTGGAAGAATGGATGAAGAACTTGTGGATGAAGTTCCCATTCGTGAATCTGTTGTGTCGGACGACTGAGTAGATCCGCAGTTTGATTGTGTAGCCCTGGTAGGTGTTCTGCTAACAGGTATATTTTTTGCGGAATGGCCCATCTCCATATGGTTTGCGCTAGGCGGGAAAGCTGCAGAGAGTGTGTCCCCCCTGTTTTTGTATGTAGTACATTGCAGTCATATTGTCTGTCCTGACTAGGACTGGCTTTGTGTACTAGATGTACCTGGAATGATTTTAACGCAAGAAAAATTGCCAGTAACTCCAAATGATTGATGTGGAGTAATTTTTGCCGAGGGGTCCATATGCCCTGAATGGTATAATGTAAGATGCGCTCCCCAGCCGGTGAGCGATGCGTCCGTTGTTAGCACAATCTGTGGAACCAGGTCTATGAACTGCCGCCCCTTGGATAGGTTTAGTGTGTTCCACCACTGCAGAGAGCGATGTGTGCTGCTGTCCACAAACACCAGATCTGTAAGCTGGCCCTGGGCCTGGTTCCACTGATGTGCCAGACATTCCTGTAATGGGTGCATTTGGAGTCTTGCGTAAGGCACTATGAAAATGCAAGAGGCCATCATTCCTATTAGTTGCATGAACACTCGAGCTGGGAGTGAGTGTTGAGGTGGAAATCTTTTTTATAAGAGCCTGTATGCTGTGTATCCCGAGTGGATTGGGATACACGATGGCTTTTATATAGTGTAGCGCCCAGATACTGTTGTATGTGGGACAGTTGCAGGTGTGACTTGGTGAGATTTATTGTGAATCCCAAGTAGTGCAGGAACTGAACTGTTTTGTGTGTGTGTTGAACACAGTGGTTGTGTGAGCTGGCTGTTATGAGCCAGTCGTCTAGATAAGGGAACACATGAATGTGTTGTCTTCGCAAGTGTGCTGCTACTACTGCAAGGCACTTTGTGAATACCCTGGGTGCTGTAGTTACCCCGAATGGGAGGACTTTGAACTGGTAGTGCTGACCAACCAGCACAAACCGTAGATATTTCCTGTGAGCAGGGTGAATGGAGATGTGAAAGTAGGCGTCCTTGAGATCTAAAGTGGAAAGGAAATCGCCCTGTTGGAGCAGTGGGAGGACCTGTTGCAGGGTGACCATATGGAAGTGGTCGGACTGTATGTACAGGTTTAGTATTCTGAGGTCTAATATTGGCCTCAGAGTACCGTCCTTTTTTGGAATGAGAAAGTAAAGGGAGTAGACCCCTGAGCCCTTCTGATGTAGGGGGACTGGTTCTATTGCTTGCTTTTGTAAAAGGGAGGCAATCTCCTGTTTGAGAAGTGTTAGATGTTCCATGGACATCGGTCGATGCCTGGGAGGCACGTTTGGTGGAGTAGAAGTGAGCTCCAGGCAGTAACCATACTGGATAATTTGTCTCGCCCACCTGTCTGTGGTGATGGAAAGCCACACAGGTAGGAACTGTGATAGTCTTCCCCCGACCAGTGTGGAACGGTCTGGGGGGAGCATAGGGAAGACACTGCTTTGAGGCGGGGGAGGTGTGGGTATCGTTACCGCGACCTCATCCTTTGTTATTATTACCCCTGTAGCCCCCTCTAAAATATCCTCTGCTAGGGGAAGATTGAGTGGGACTTTTGTATGAAGAGGTGTTGTCTGTGCCACTGGTTTTGGAGGCGCCCTATAAGTGGAGCGACGAAAAGACCCTCTATTTGCCGGAAATTGTAAGGCCCCCATGGACTTGGCTGTTTGTGTCCTTTTTCATTTTCTCTAATGATGTGTCTACAGAAGGGCCAAATAGATGTTGCTGGTCAAATGGCTGGTTAAGAATTTGGGACTGCACCTCCTGTTTAAAGCCAGAGATGCGCAGCCATGCATGCCTGCGCAGCAGAACGCTTGTATTGACTGCTCTGGATGCTGCATCTGCTGCATCCAAAGCACATTTGATGGAGGTATTAGTGATGGTTTTTCCCTCCTGTATAAGGTCGTTGGCTTTGGCCCTATACTGGTCTGGAAGGTGCTGCATAAGTGTCTCCAGCTCATCATAATGCGCCCCGTCATACCTGGCGAGTAAAGCCTGGGCGTTGGCAATGCGCCAGTAATTGGCTGCTTGAGACACGACCCGTTTGCCAGATGCGTCCAGCAGTTTTGACTCCTTGTCTGGAGGAGGGGCCTCCCCTGTGAATTGAGAATTAGCCCGTTTACGGGCATTTGACACTACGAGGGAGTCTAGAGGGAGTTGTCCTTTAATATAAGCTGGGTCGTTTGGGGCTGGCTTATATTTTTTGTCAATGCGTGGGTTGATTATCCTAGCCCTGACTGGGTCTTTGTAGATTTCTGGGGCATGTTTAATGATGCCTTTTAACATTGGCAAGGTAGTGGACGACTTTTGAGAGTGAGTAAAAGTTTCCATTAAGAAATCTTCTTCCGCACGTTCTGAGTGTAACTCTACCTGGTGGTACTTCGCTGCCCTGTCGATCAGTTGTGCAAAGCCAATGTTGTCATCTGGTGGGGATGGTTTGGATGGGTATGAGTCTGGCTCAGGTGTATCTGGGATATTATGATCATCCCAAAGGTCTTGTGATGGGATGTTATGTATGTCATCATCATCCTCCTCTTGGAAATGCCCATCACTGTGGTCATCCCCACCCCCAAAGTCCTGTTCATCCTGTTGAAGGGCAGGTGAAGGAGATAGGGAAGAAGTAGGAGAGAGATGTACAGGTGGAAGGTTTTGAAGGGGAGAGATAGGTCTAAGAGGAGAAGTAGCAATGTTCTTCCTCTTTAAAGGTATATCAGGTGGGTCTGGAACGGCCAATGTCCTTTTTTGGTGGAACTGTGGTCACCTGACCTGTATGAGGGTCAATGCACAGAGTTTTCTGCTTTGGATCCTATGGATCTGGCCGAAACAGTTCTCCGGAGGCGTCCTGTTTTTTTCGGCACCGAGGGTTTTGGGTCCGAGTGGTGCTTTGACTTAGCTTTGGGAGTGGTAGAACTGTCCTTAAGCTTTGTCGGAGTCTTTAGTTCTGTAGCAGTTTTCGGCTCCGAAGGAGTATGGTGTTTCTTCGGATCCGAGGACTTGTCTTTGTGCTGCTTCGGTGCCGAAGTGGTGGGCGTGGAGGCCGACTTCGGTGCCGATATAACAGGGCGTGGCCCTGTGCCTGGCTTTGGTTTTTCTTTCGGTGCCGAGTGTTTTTCTGCACCGGAACGTGGCTGACTCGGTCCCGAGCCGCCTGAAGGCTTTTCTTTCGGCTTTGGAGCCGGGCCCGAGGGAGGGGCATCAGACTTATCTCGGTGTTTGCTTGAGCCCGAAGGCGTCACCGGAGACTTTTGTATTTTTACTGGGAGAGGAGCGTCGAGTTCAGTATTCACAGTTCGTTGTCCTGGAGTAATGGGCTGATCCTCGGCATCGGAGTCATCTGCCTCGGAGATGCTGATGTTTCCCTCTTCCGATTCCTGTTGGATTTTGGCATCAAAGATGTCGTCCGGCGCCGAGGAAGTTGATCGAGCCATCGTGAGACGTCAAGCCCGGCGATCACGTATGGTCTTCTTCGATCGAAAGGAATCGCAGGCCTGGCAATCCCCGTCCTCGTGCTTTGGAGACAAGCAAAGGTTACAGACCTCGTGGAGATCGGTGTGTGGAAATTTAGCACCACACAAAGGACATTTCTTAAATGGAGTTCTTTCCATTTACTGCAGAGCCTGATGGCGCAGGTAGGCCCAACGGCCCGCGACGATGACCGGAATCGAAAGTCTTGGTGGATATTCCTTGGATGTGCGTCGAAGGGGAACTCGAGCGAAACAATACAGTCGAGCGGTGAAGGATTGCGCATCGAAGGGGGATCGAATACGACACCGACCCGGAGCGCAACGTTTTACATCCGAACCCATGGCGGAAAAAAACAATCTGGAGATGGAGTCGATGCCCATGCGCACCATCGTCCTGAGGAGGAGTCACCTATCTCGTTACTACAAAGACTCTTCCAAGACAAAAACAAACTGCAAACATCCGAGCCCAACACCAGATGGCGATCTATGCACAAGTATACAATCTACAGCTCATATGCCTCGAACACTCAAGTTCTGGTTAAATCAAACATTAATACGATCACAGACATTAGTAATAAGATCAGACATTAGCAAGGACGTACAGGCTTCCCACATCATAATAGCCAACTACTGAAGACTTCACAAGCATGTGCTCTGTCCCAAAAGACCACATACATGACCAATGGGGACCGCAAAAAACAGGTGAAAGTGAGTAACCCAGAAAAGAAAGCAGATTAAGCAATAATCTAAGAGGACCACAGAAAGAAATGCCATATGCTGGAAAGCAAACAAGGCCTTCAATGAAAGAAAATCAAAACCAGCATTGGCAAAGCGAATATGTTTGGCTTTCATGTGGTAAAGCATTAAAGCATGGGCATGCACAAATAGTGTGGTGGTGGTAATGAACGTGTTTGGTAATAGTGATGACGGAGATTGCAGTGGTTACAATCATGAGTTGGGTAACAACAAACATCTGTTATTCAGCGCCAGGACACCTACGGGTAATCGTGCGCTTTACAAATACACCTGTTATGTTATGTTATCATAGTAATGGCATTGGTGGCAACATCTTAAATTCAAGTCTTGAGTATACCATCAAAAAGTATTTTGTTGCCGAGAACTGACAGGGTCTCATTATAACAATAGCGCTGTGTCAGTCAGCTGTATAAGTCACCGGTCTTAACTGCTTAATGATGTCTCTCTGGGCTGGACCGCATTGTTTTGTTGGAATTCATCGCTAAATGTGTGCTTTTAACCTATGTAGACCTCCGATTCGCCTCACTTTTTATTGCATTGTCACCATGATTTGACCTACCGCACAGTTGCTTGTATGGATACCAAATGCTAATAAAAATATAATTTAAAAAAAAAAGTATTTTGTTATAAAGTAAATACAAAAAAGATTAACATATAGAATGCATGTATGAGAAATAATTAAGTGTGATGTTTATTATTTCAGATGTAAAATTGCAATGCAAGCACGCCATAGGTAGCTGAATGATACACCAAGAAGCCAATAACATAGGGAGAGAATAATACTCCTCAAGGCGGCCCCACAACCCATTGCACGCCAAGTAGAAAAGAAGAAATAAGTCAATAAGTGGTAATAATACTTCTTGCAGATGGCTTCCGCTGTCAAAACAGACAAAAAAAGTAGCATGAAATGCTGGGCAAAGAATCTGCTCACAGAACCATAGAGCAACATTTGAAGAAAAAAACTAAACTGAAATCTTTATTTCAGGCTTCGAGGATACCATTCGGAATAAGAATGCGGATGACTTAAGGAACACAACTTCAAGTCAAAGCTAGATAAAAGTTTCATGACGTGAAGTAATAGTTTAAGAGCAGACCCATTGATTTAGCCAGATGGCAAAGGTGCGTTGGCGAAAAAAGGCAATTATCTGGATAGGAGAATGTCACAGTATCTCACTGTTGTGGGGAAAAGCTTAGAGGCATAGAAGAGAGTGAGAATCCAGCTGGAGGATCATTTGTATGGGCACATGCTTACAGAGGCAGAAGGCAAACTCAAGCCTTCAGTTTGATGACTAAACTGGTTAAAACTGCCCCTTTTCCAAACCGCTCCTCTCACTCAATTCCCAAGGTGGTGGAAAGGACAGGGGCATTGGCATGGAGCCAATCAAGTAGGAAGCCCCTCTCCAACTGAAAGGAGACCAAGTGGAATAGGCTTTACAGGGCACACCAATAAACGTGCCACGCTCTACAATATAGCCCTCATTGAACAGTGCAGTGCCAGACTAGTGCACAGAGAATACAAGGTACTATGGTGAAATCCCGATAAGTGCCCCGGCCTCTTCATTAAAATCTTCAATTATAAATAGTAAAACAGATATGGGATATTCCAAAGGAAGTTTTTCTGGGTAAGAGAAAGCAAAAGGTGATTCCAGGGATCTAGATACAATTACTGGAATGACTGATGGAAGAGAACTTAATTCCTGCCAAAATTCCTCCATCCACGCATCCTAGACCTACACAACCATCTGCTCCAGTAACTCCTCACCAAGATGTTCCTGGTCTCGATCCAGACATCCCAGACCTCCCCTTTGGTTGAAGTCACGTTAAGGTCTCGCCATCAGCAATACTGTTCGATGTCACACAGACATTTTCTTTCAAGAGAGAATGGTTCCACATCCCAATCGAAGCGCTCAAGGTCCTACCGTAGACCTTTGAATGATACTCACCCTATCCTAACTGACTCTCCTCCAGCAAGGATACCTCCAGTGGATGATATCAATTTTTTCCATGAGGTCCTTTTAAGTGGTGGCAACAAATGAAATATCCCCCTTCCAGCAACTTAAGCCTCGAAGTCCAATTTTTGAGACACTGCATCAACATTAGATCTCAAGGCCATTACATTTTGTTCCTAGTCTTATTGGGCATGCCATGGAGCAGTTTCAGATTCCAGCCTCTGTCAAGTCAACTCTGTCTAATCTATAGAAGTGCAGAACACCTGACCAGGATCTGTAGTCCCTATGGTCAGATCCCCCACCAGACTCTGTTATTGTCTAAGCCACTCCCAAGCTTCATGCCACGATGCATTCCCCTACAGTTTCTCCGCATTAGTAAAGTAAAAACACTGGCTCATTGGGAAGGAAGATATGGGCCACATCTTCCACTATTATGAAAGCAGCAAGTCCTTCTGCACTCCTAAGGAGGTATGAGAGGCCACTCTGGGACTCACTACAGTGGTTTATAGGCAACCTGCCCAAAGCGCCGACAAAGTCACCCTCTAAAACCAGCTAAAACCAACAAAGCCTCAAAACAAGCCAGCTGGTATACCCCAGAGCTCAGAGCCACCAAGTGCAACTGCTACCTACTCGAGAAGCAATGGCGTGCTTCCAAGGACCTCTCCAACAGAGCCGCCCACAAAGCAGCCTTTAGCGATTACCACCGGCGCATCAAGGAAGCCAAGAGAGCAGACATCACCAACCACATCGACACCGCGACCGACCACACCAAGTAACTATTCAGGACTGTCAAGGTATTTGCCAACTCTACTGCCACAGAGAACATCATCCACCCCTCCCATGAACTATTTGACTCCCTCTCGGATTACTTCCAAAGCAAGATAGCCACTATCTACAACAACTTCGACCCCCCAACACACCAGCCTCGACAACCTCAAGCAACCAGGAATCACCAGCCGAACGCTAACCATCTGGTTAGCCCGCACTGTGCAGACCATCTCTACCATCACGTCATCCATCCACTCCCGTGCGGCCACTGACCCATGCTCCAATCATTTCTTCAACCTTGGAGCCAACCCAATCAGCATGACACACACCAGCATCCTCAACACCTCCATCTTCACAGCAACCTTTCCAGACGTATGAAAACATCAGGAGGTCAGACCCCTCCTAAAGAATCACTCTGCCAACCCCAGCAACCTCAAAAATTACTGGTCGAACTCCCTGCTACCCTTCCCAGCCAAGGTACGCAAGAAAGCCATCCACAAACCACTCACCAAATACCTGGAACTCAACCACCAACTTGACGCATTACAATTACGATTCTGTGCCAACCACAGGACTGAGACCACACTAATCGCTGCCACAGACTACATCAGATCTCTCCTTGACCGCGGAGAAACTGTGGCCCTGATCCTCCTCGACCTCTCTGCCGTGTTTGACACAGTTTCCCACCACACCCTCATCAACAGCCTCCACACCGCGGGCATACAGCGAAACACCCTCAAATGGATCACTTATTTCCTCTCAGGACGCGCACACAGACCATCAGACTGCCTCCCTTCACCTCCACATCCAAGGACATCACCTGCGGCATACCCCAAGGATCACCCCTCAGCCCCACCCTGTTCACCATCTACATGACCCCCCCCTCGCAGACGTACTCAGCTCTCACTGCCTAAACAATCTCCTACGCTGATATCATTCAACTCATCCTCTCACTCACCGAGGATCCTACCAATGCCAAAACCAACTTCTGCAGCGCCATGGCAGACGTACCCAAAGTATGAGATAACTGCCTCAAGCTCAACTCCGACAAAACAGAAGTATTGATCTTCGGGAAGAACACCTCCGTATGGGACCACAGCTGGTGGCCAGCAGAACTCAGAACACCACCCTCACCGACAGACCACACATGCAACCTCGTCATCATTCTCGACAGCCAACTAACAATGAAAAGACAAGTCAACGCAGTCGCCTCCTCGTGCTTCTACAACCTCTGCATGCTCCGCAGATTCTTCCGATGGATCCCAATCAACACCAAAAAGACAGTCACGCAGGCCCTCGTCACCAGCCATCTAGAATACTGCAACGCTCTCTAAGGCAGAATCTATACCCAACTCCTCAAAAGACTCCAGACCATACAGAACGCAGCCAAACTCATACTGGACCACCCCAATCGGACCGACATCACCCCTCACCTCAGAGACCTCCACTGGTTCCCTATCCAGAAGAGATGCCAGTTCAAGATCCTCACACGCTAGCCTACAAATGTCTACACAACCAAGCACCATCCTACATCAAACATTGACTGAACTTCCACCTCCCCTCAAGAAACCTCCATCCCGCCTCACCAGCCCTCGAACACACCTCCCGCATTCATTGCAGCAGGGCCGCTTCTTCTCCTACATCACCAAGACCTGGAACTAACTACCCCTCCACCTCCGAACAGCGCTCTCCTTGGCAGACTTCAGAAAGAAGCTAAAGACCTGGCTCTTCTACAGAGACATAGAACTTTCAGCACCCGGATGCCCCTAGGGGTGACTGTGCACTCATCAAATGCTGATTGTTTGACAGATGCGAAGACTTCAAAGAAATCAAACAAAGGTATGATGGTACTCAATCAAGTAGTCAGTGCTGCAGCTTGTCACATGCCTTTCAGCAGCCCACGGATATGGATTACAACACTCCTCTTAGCTCAGACTTTAGGGACTTAAACCTGAAACAGGTTTTAAAAACTCCCATTTTCAGGTAACGCATTATTTGGCTCACATGCTGGTGGGAAGGTGTCCTTCATGGAAATGAAATTAGAGACACTCGGGCAGTCAGACTGGAGCAAAGAAAGGAATATAGGAAACATTCCTGCTGACGTTACAACTGCAGATATTTCCTTCAGAGGGTTCAAACTCCTCGCTGGCCGCAACAGCAGCAGATGCATCAATCCACAAGCAGAAGTGGTCACCAGCAATCTGCCACAGGTGGCAAACAAGAAGTTCCCACTTCCCCGATCACCCATGCCGGTTAGGGGAAGCACTAGATCTTATCTAGAATAGTGGAAAAGTATAACCAGCAACAAATGGGTTTTGAATATTGTACAAATGGATACTGTCAGAGTCAAGTATGCTCTACCAGCAACTCCACCAAAGTCGTCATCCTTTATAGATTTGGAGCAACTTCAGCAAGAAATATCCATCCTCTTCTAAAAACAGCCCATGGACAGGAACAGGAATGTATCCCTGTTACTTTCAGGTGAAGAAAAAAAGACCAAATAAGTTCAGGCCGATTTTAGATCTGGAGAAAGCAAACATGTGGATTTGCAAAGAAAGGTTTAGAATTTTGGTAATACATCAATTCTACCCCGACTCCATCAGGGTGGGATTGGCTATGCTCTATAGATCTGCAAGATACTTATTTTCCCCTACCAGTAGCCAAAAAGAACATGGTAGCACTCTTTGTTTGATAATCTAATTGAAAATTCCTCACTTTGTGAATATTCTTCAGGCAACAGACTGGCTCCGGATACTTTTCAGCAGTACCCCTGCATACCGGTATGTAGTGTCGTGCGATTCCATACCAAAGCCGTTTTGCTCTGGTGTTATGGAGAGCTGCATATAAGTGCCAATAATGCATGCAGACGTCAGTCGCTTTCTAGGATGCCTGTGTCCCCCAGACAGAGAGCACAGCAGCAGATTGGTTTGACTTGTGTGCACATCTCTAAACTTGAAACCTTTTTAAATGGAAAAAAGACCAGTTCACACAACGGGGAGGTGGGAGACTTGGTGAGGAATCTCCACTAGAAAGAGCGTTACTGAAGGCAAGTGAGAAAAAAAGTTACTTACCTGTAGCTGTAGTTCTCCAGCATTGGAATCTTTCATAGATTTACATGCTTGAATCATTCCCCGTCGTAGAGATTAAAGTCCCCGAAACCCAGAAAAGTGATGTCACAATATACATAGAAATAGAGGCCTGTAGGAAAGTGCCCCTTTTTGCATGGTTACCCCGCCCACTTTTTGTCTGACACTTGATGCACTCTGACTTGATGTGCCTTGGGTCCCTGCCAATCAGGTTCCCAGGGCTTGTGTTTTTTCCCCAAAACTGTACCTTTGTAACCACAATTGGCACATCTCTGGCCACAGGTAAGTCCTTGTAAAAGGTACCATGGGTACAAAGGGCACTGTGACCAAGGAAGGTCTTCAAGGGCTGCAGCACCTATTGTGCCACCCTTAGAGACCCTGCATCGAAACACCCACACACAGCCATTGTGTTTTGGTGCAGAGAAAAGTGAAGTCAACATAGAACACATCCATGTGTGCCATGCCTGCAGCCCACTGCCTGTGGCCTAGATAAGTAGCCCCTCTAGCAGGGTGCACTAGACCCTAGGTGAGGTACAGTTGCATGAGGACTGTACCCCTACAGAGTCTAAGTCCATTCTTAGACATTGTAAGTGCTGTAAAGCCATAAAGAGTATATGGCCTGGGAGTTGGTCATTACAAACTCCACAGCTCCATAATGGCTTTATTAAAAACTGGGAAGTTTGGTAGCAAACTTCATAGCACAATAAACCCACACAGATGCCAGTGTGGGTTTTAATGTAAAATGCACTCAGATGGCATCTTAGAGATGCCCCCTGAAAAACAACCAGCCCTGGTGTGGTTCCTGAATGGCTACCAGCCATTTGCCACAACCAGACAGGTTTCTGGACGCCCAAGTAGAGAGCCTCTGCTCTCTGGGTCCAGAAACAAAGCCCATCCTAGGCAGGTGTCATGCCTCCTCGGCCAGGGTGGGCTGGGTCCACGAAGGGGAAGCTTCAAAGGCCTGCCTCCTTTGTTAGCTGACCCTGCCTTTTGCTGCACCCAGCAACTGGCTCTGACCCCCACTTTGGACGGGAGAATCAGCAGGAAAACCAAGTTAGGAAGAGAGCTGTGCCCACCTTTGCCAACCCCACCCCTCAGGCGGGGGAGGCGAGGTGAAGCGCACAGATCAGTCCCCTCCATCTTGGAGATGAGGGGACACAGCCAAACAGAGAGCCTCATGCCCCCATCCCACTGGAAGGTGGCATAATAGGGGGTGTACTCACCCCAAGAAAGGGACTCATTGGTCCCAACCTGCACACTCCTGTAACGTCCCTACATTTAGTATAATGGGGTGACCCTGAACCATGCCACCTCAGATTTGAGAAGAAAAAAGAAGGACCGAACAGCTGTGCTGAACAAGGAAGAACAGGACAACTGCTTTGGCCCCAGCCCTACTGGCCTGTCCTGACTTCGACCTGCAACCAGAGAAACCCCCGCGTGTTCAACAGCCAACCAGAACTCGGAGAACCTGCCCTATCTTCACCAAAAAGACTATCTTCTGTGAGCACCGGACTTGCTCAACCAAAAACTCCAACACAGACCCCGGATCCAGCCAGATCCGCAGTTCTGCACCACTCTGCACTAGACGCCCACGGCCCCAGTTAAAGTGGCCCAACACCACGAGGAGGTCTCCCTAGCAATCCTGACCTGGGATCCAGTGAACCCCGACCTGCCTCGATCTTCTACCAAACACCTGCAGCCTCAACCTGAGGGGTCCCCCCCGACCGAGACCGGAGCTGGTAAGAAAATCAGACACCTAAAGACGCCCCTGCACCCAGGCACCACGGCCTTGGGTGGCCCAACCGACGGTGTCCAGGCATCCCCCAACAACCCCACTTGCCTCTCTTGCTAGTGGTCGCCATCAGGAAACCTCCATGCCTGCCCGATCCTGCAGCCTTTCTTCTGAACCGAAGATCTCCCTTGGAATCAACAGGGCTACCAACGTCTTCTTGGCACCTTGCATAAACCCCCCCCCATGCCGCTGGTGGTGCAGCTCCTGTGAGCATTGTTGGCCCCTGCAGTGCTGACCTTCATCCCAGGAGCTTTGCTCCCACAACTGAGTGACCAGCTTGTGAGCAGCCCCTAAGATGGACCCCCTAGCGCCATTGGCTAACATTAGGCCTCTGCACTCTGCATCCGGCCAACCTTGTACCGCTGGTGGTGCAACTCGGTGCCTCCTTGAACCATGGGGAATCTTGGTTATAACCCAAGACACCCAGCATTTTAAGTCGTTTACTTACCTGCAAACCAATAAAAAATATTGTCCATAGGAACCAATGTTGTGGGTTTTCCTCTGAAATGTTCCAAGTGTCGACCTGCTTTCTGTATGAAACAAAAGTAATTGTGCTTTGAAAAGTAAATGGTCTTACTTATCTCTGTATTGTAGGACCCACAGTGTGATATCTAGGTATATCACCCTGAGTAGTCGATGTAACTAAAAAGTAACGCAAAAGTAATCTAAAGTATTTTCAAAGTATTTTGAACTGTTTTTAAAGCAAATATAAACCTGTAACAATACCAATTTCATCTACAATTGCATTTCTGTGTACAGCCTTGCATTTGAAAGTATATTTTACCTACCTGTGCCAAGTTCTGCTTGGTTCTAGAAATAAAACACAAGTATATCTTTTTTATACTTACCCAATTGGTCTGGACTCTGTCTCTGAGTGTGTGCCATCATTTCTTGCCTGAGTGAATACAATAAATGCTTAACACACCATCTGATGAACCTAACTGCTTGACCACAAATAGAGCGGTTAGTGATTATCTAATTCAGCCTCTGCTATACCTCTGGGGATCCATTGAACTTTGTGCACACTATACCTTACTTTGGTATAGTATATACAGAGCCAGCTTCCTATAGGGCCTTAGGCCTTTTCATTTAGTAACGTATCCTAGTCAGTATTTAAAAAAGAACCAAACTTGAGTCAACCAATCAGGTCACACCACCCTGTAGAATCTTCCCGAGAGAAGCTCCAGTCCCTCAGATCTTCCAAGCACTAGTGGGTATATTTAATACTTTACTGGGAGAAATAAAGGTGAGCTTCTCAGGGGAGGTGAGTGGGTCGTTTGTGAATCTTTGAAAGATTCCAATACTGAAGAACTACAGTTACAGGTAAGCAACTTATTTTCTTGCTCCAGTATTGGAACTTTCATAGATTCACATGCTTGAATCAAAGTAGAGAGCAGTAAAAGCACATTTTGTATAAATACAACACACGGACTAGTGCAAAATATAATACATGTACACATATAAGCCGTAGGCAAAATGTGCATAACAGAGCGGATGGTGGGAAGAAGAAATGGCTCACCTTTATTGAAAAAGATGCCTTAGAACTGCTTGTCCCACTGCAGCACCTCTGTGGGTTTCGGATTCCAAGCAGTAATGTTGTGTGAAGATGTGTGCACTCTTCCAGGTTGCTGCTCTGCAAATATCTGGCAACGACACACACGCAAACAGCGCCATGGAAGTACACATGGCTTTGTGGAATGAGCACGTACCTTTGAGTTCAAAGTCCGACCTGCCTTCTGGTGACAGAATAGAATGCCGTTAGATATCCATCTAGAAATACTGTGTTTTGTTAAAGAGAGACTTTTCTTGGTGCACTGAAAGCTACGAAGAGTTGGCTGGATTTGCGAATACTTTTAGTTCTGTCCAAAAAAAACTTTAAACACCTTTTTATACCTAGAGAGAGTAGTGCTCGTACAGCGGACATCTGAGGATTTAGAAAAAACGACTTACGAATCACAGGCTCAGTGAAATGGAAGTTCGATGGGACTTTAGGAATGAACGTAGGGTTTGTGCAGAGAATAACCCTACCGTCTCTGAACTGGAGGAATGGTTCCTGGATGGTAAAAGCCTGAATCTTGCTAACTATTCTTGCCGATGTGAGGGCGAGGAGGAGAGCTACCTTCCAGGAGTGATGTTTTATATCCGCTTTATGGATGGGCTTGAAAGGATGTTTCCTTAACTGTGAAAGTATTGTGTTTATCTGCCACAGAGGAGGAGGGGGGGGCTTGACTGGTGGAAATGTCCTGATTAATCCTTTGAGGAATTGCCTAATGAGCCAGACAGACCATAGGCATGGCGCTTTGGGGATCTACTGAACTGAGAAATGGCTGCGAGATGTACCTTAATGGAGGCGTGAGCTAAGCCTGACTGAGCAAGGTGTAAAAGGTAAGGTAAAATCTCTTCAGGTGAAGAGGAGATTGGATGTACTTTAGCTCTTTGACACAGTACGCAAAACCTTTTCCACTTTAAGCTGTACGTTTTGTTAGTGTGGTTTGCCCTTGCCCTGGTTAGAATGTCTCTGCAATCCGACGGAATGTTCAGATGTTTAAATTCATGGAACTCTGGAGCCAGGTCGATAACCAAAAATACTTGGGGTCTGGATGTAGAACTTGTCCCTGGCTCATCGTCAGGAGTGATGGGATTGGTTGGGAGTTGAATATGACACTGCACTGAAAGGATGAGAAGCTCTGTAAACCACTGCTGGAGCTGCCAGGCTGGGGGCTATGAGTATCATCTATGATCTATGAGTATCATCTTCCCGAGTAGCTTTGGAAGGAGGGGAATTGAAGTAAAGGCTTAGGCAAATATGCCAGACTATGCATTCTAAAATGCATTCCCCCACGACCCCGGATGAGATCTCGCAGAACTGGCATTTTTCGTTGTGGGGGGTCACGAAGAGGTCCAAATTTGGTTTGCCTCAATGAAGAAAGATTTGATCTAGCGTGTCTTGGTCCAGTTTCCATTCATGGCAAGATGTTTTGAGTCTGCTCAAGGTGCCTGCTATGGCGTTCTGGTTCCCTGGTACGTGCTCTGCAGACTGATGTATTTTGTGATAGATTGACCATTCCCAGATTAGCTGAGCATCCTGGGACAGCAGGTGAGATCTGGTGCCACCCTGTTTATGTAGTGCATCATCGTTGTATTGTCTGTCCGTACGAGCACTGAGGACTTTTGAATTCTGGGAAGGAAGGCCTGTACAGAAAGATGTACTGCCCTTAACTCAAGTAGATTGATGCGGAAGCCCCAATGGGTAGTTAGGCATTTGCCACTGACCTGGAAAAACGGGAGGTAAGCTACCCACCTGTCCAGAGAAGCATCTGTTGTAATCACTACAGGTGAGGCTTGAGTTAAGAATGGTTAACCGATCGGTTTACCGATCGGTTTACAGGTTGTGTCCACCAGGTGAGCGATTTGACCATAGGTGGAGTGACTTGTATGATGTCGAAGGTTCATGTGGCCTGTGCCCATTGGATGTCCAGTGCTTCTTGAAGTGGACGCATGTACAGACGACCGTATGGGATTAGGTGAATGCAGGAAGACATAATACCCAGGAGGGATTTGTAAAGGCGAACGGAAAGTGACTTTCTTTTTGAACTAGTCTTACCAGAGTCATCAGCGTCCGTTGCCTCTACGCTGTGGGTTATGTTCTGTTTAGTGTTATGTCCAGCATGGCTCCTAGGAACGTACTGCGTTGCGACAGTTGAAGGACTGATTGAGAGTGAGGCCTAGCTTGCTGAATAGGTGTATTTAGGCCATGGTGGATGACATTGCGGACTGGTTGGAAGGTGTCTTTTGAGGTATTTGTTGAGGTTTCTTAAATCTAGAGTTGGTCTCCACTGCTTTGACTTCTTGAGGATTATGAAGAAACAGGAGTAGAAACCTTTTACTCTCTGAAATAAGGACACCCTTATTTCAGAGAATAACCACTTATAGCACCCTTCTTGAGCATTGTTTTTATCTCCCACTTGAGAAGGCGTAGATGTTTTTGGATGGATGGTTGCGGTGGGGTTGGGGGTGGTGTCTGGATGAATTACAAAGTGTGTCCGAATTAAATGAAACCCTTTGTTCGGTGGTAATCGGTTTCCAATGATGCAGCTGACTGGTTATTCTCCCTATTGCCCTGGTTGGAAAAGGGAGGGAAGTAGCCGGCACCTGGACAAAGCCATTGTCTGCGGCTTGTATCCTCGCCTTGTCGTCTGGATTTTCCTCTGGGAGGTCGTCTGTTGTGGGCTGCCGATGGTGCTGGTCGTTGATGGTATTTGGATCGAAATGGTTGGTATGTAGGATATCGGTATTGTTGGTATCCTGTATAAGATGGTTGCCCTCTTCCTCGAGCGCCACGAAAGGGCAGCTTTTTGTATGGTAAAGTCCCCAATGACTTGGCCATGTCTGTGTCTGTTTTTATTGCTTGGAGAGCATCGTCAATGTGTTTCCCAAACAAAGCTTGAATGAACGATAATATTAAATGCTTAAACATTAAATGCTAAACATTAAACTGAGTGCCACATGTTGCTAAAAACATTTCTAAAAGCATACTAAAAGAAGTTTTAAAAAAACTGTTGCTAAACATGTAATGCAATAGGTACCGTACATTTTAAAACATTGTTTCATTCTAAGCATATATTGAAAATAAATGCAACCTGAATGATAAAACAGAAATATATACATATGACGAAATGGTTGACAAGTATTCAAAAAATCAAAGCCATTTCATATCATGGTACTAAATGAAATTGTGGTAAATAAGGTGACAATGTGTCCCTGGAAGTATTCAAAGAAGTCCGTTCTATATGAATAGTTCTACTGTAAGCAGATTAAATTGCCATGTATTTTCAAATGAAAAAAAAATTCTATTTTTAGGAAGAGTTCCAAGTTTTGTTCTGTTTTGAAAATATGGAGGCCAAGTTCATTGCGTCCCCGGTACACTGTGAGCCGAATCAAAGTCAGTGTATGGGTCTGGTGTAAACATGAAATTATCTATTCCTGTAGACAAAAGATCGTCTACCGATGTCGGTGACAGTTGGAACACCTCGTTTAGAAGGTTAACTGCACAGAGATGTGAAGCATCGCCTTCAGCATAGGATGCTGCAGCAATGGTCGCGTCCGTTGATACCTGTGTGCCTGTTGATCCATCTCGTACCTCAGCAGCAGCAGGAAGCGTCTGAGATCTCAACGAATGCAGTCATCAGGATTGGTAGCCTCTGGGGACAACACAGAGCATGGGACGTTATCGGGTCCAGCAGAGTATCGATATCCGTTGGCATGACTGATGGGAGTGTTAGACAGATGTCTAGCACGCATTCTTCACCGCAAAGCAGGCAGCGTAGAACAGGTAAGATGCAATCTTGCCAGATTGGTCTAAATGACAGAAACCCTGTTGTATTAAGTTCCCGTAGACGAGGTATGCCCAAAAGTTGCACTATGCGCTCACGGCACTTCCGTTCTAGGAGAGCTTTCTCCAAATTGCTGGGAGTGACACTGGTTGATAGGCTTGCCATAGTGTAGTAGTAGGAATAAAAACAGGATTCCTGCAACGAGTGCTAGAATTAATGGCACACCACCAAACACCGAATGTGCAAAGTTTGGAATGATTCCGAGGACTGCTTGAAAAGGTGTTAACAGTCCTGAACAGATGGTCTTAAATACATGTACAATCCCGCTCGTATCAGACATGTTTAAGATACGTCCCATCATTTCTACAAAATGTATAGGGCAGTTTGTACGAATTAGAGCCTGTATCTCAGCCGAAGTCCTTGCAATTTGTAGATCATAGATTTCTTTGGCCGAGGTCAAAGGCACGGTTTGTTGTAAAAGCAAGGCTTTCATTCTGCTTAAAGTATTAAAACGTATAAAAGAAACATTCAATGAAGGCCATAGAGGCGACTCCCCGACTGTCTATTTGGGGGAACAATACTTGCATACAACAAGTAACCCTGGAGCTAACCGTTACCAGATATGGGATTCCTGGCAACATGCCACAGCAACTCTGATCATTCAACATGAGGTAACTCCCGTTAGAAAGTTGGCCAAACGTTGGATTAATCACAGCAGCTGGTGTACCCTGCAGGTGGCAGGACAAGTTTGCCACAGAACCATTACATGCCCCGTGTAAAGAAATGTCCTGACATATGAGAGATCCGCTCAGTGCATTTTCACAGTGTGTACCGCTTAGAAACACTTCACGATCCCCACTCCAACATCTGTATTCGTAAGCTAAATCCCAGGATTCTTTAATGTAATCTTTACCCAACCTTTCATATTTGCCTGCTTGCATTTGTTTGAGGCAATACTGAAAATGAAAAGTAGGGACAGGCAGAGTTATTTTGCCATGGATAAGCCATTCTGTAGCTGGTTTTTCTGCTACCGTAAATGGTAATTTTTCCAGTTTTTCAATGCTCAGCACTGCATACTTTGCTCCCCTTTGTGCCAGTTCAACCTGTTTATCCGTGAGATTGTATTCTGAAAACAGAGCCGACGTGTTGATAAAACGCCAAGGCACATAGCCTGCACGCAAGGATTGCAGCGTCCAGCCTAATAACATAATAGAACGTAACTGAGATTGGCCTTGTTGTAACATGGCTAAATCTTGTTCCAGTATGTCAATAGCAGAGGATACAATGTTGTCCAGTGAATAAATTCTGGATGACAAAGTTGTTAACCCATTGTCAACCACAGTGAGAGATTTCTCTAAGTTAATACGATCAAGCTCACGTATTCTTTCTGCGGCCTCTGCCTGTGAAACCTTCCATATCTCATTATAAGCAGCATAAATGCCGGCATATATGAAACGTTTTTGACGCGGTTTACTTGGTCCTAGCAAGAAATCCCTAAGGTCTGCATCTTCTTTAAGTAAAGAGAAGTGTTGTTTCACATCCTCGAGTGTAGAGTTTTGTAACCAGTCGAGGCACAATTTTCCTACACTGTATGTTGTTACTACCCCCGGATGTTGTCGTTGAACATAACGTGGGTCTGGCCTATGGATAGTAAAGCCCTGTATTCTATTCAGGAATCTTTCTTGACAGATGTTTGCGTCTGTGGGCCAGAGCAACCATTTTTCCCAATGAGGATCTGATCTGTTGTTTTGTAGTATTGTGTCTACTGTGAACGCTCCCTGTGTAGTGCTATTACTTGCAGGTGTTGGTACAGAAGGTGTGTTCATGTCTTTGATCTTGGCTAAACCAAGGCAAGACGTTTGTTGCACAGTGTCATTCAAAAGGTAAATGCTACTTACCAGTATGCATCTGTTCTTGGCATGTAGAGCTGCAGAGTCGTACACTGTGCATGAGATCGCCATCTGGTGTTGGGCTCGGATGCTTGCACTTTGTTGTTGTCTTGGAAGAGTCTTTTGTAGTCACGAGATAGGTGACTCCTCCTTTGGACGATAGTGCGCATGGGCATCGACTCCATGGTTAGATTGTTTTTCGCCATGATGGGAAAAGATGGAGTCAGTAAGAAGAAAAAGATGTCCATGTGAATATATCTAATTAAGATTATACTGGAACAGATACAGGTTCCGGGGAGGTGGGTGGGCGTGTACGACTCTGCAGCTCTACATGCCAAGAACAGATGCATACTGGTAAGTAGCATTTACCGTTCGAGGCATATGAGCTGCAGATCGTACACTGTGCATAGACTGTATAGCAGTGTCTCCCCTAGCGGTGGTCACCTGTATCAGTTGCAGTAGTCTGAAAAAGTGTTTTAAGAACAGCTTGGCCCACAGCAGCTTGCTGCTTTGCGTGTACATCAACACAGTAGTGTTTGGTAAAGGTATGTGGCGTAGACCATGTTGCTGCCTTACATATGTCATTTAGGGGATGTTCCCTAAAAATGCCATAGAAGCCCCTAGTTTACGTGTGGAATGTGCCCTAGGGGAATTATTAAGGTGCGTTTAGCCTTTTGGTAGCAAATTTGAATGCATTTGACTATCCATCTAGCAATGCCAGCCTTTGAGATGGGATTACCTTTATGTGGTGGGGAGAAAGCTACAAATAATTGTTTTGTCTTTCTGAAAGGTTTGGTCCTGTCAATGTAGTAAAGTAGGGCTCTTCTGACATCTAGTGTGTGTAGAGCTCTTTCTGCTACAGAGTCTGGGTCTTGGAAAAGACGGGTAACTCTATTGATTGGTTAAGGTGAAAAGCAGAAATTACTTTAGGTAGGAATTTGGGGTTTGGTCTGAGAACTACTTTATTACGATGGATTTGTAAAAAGGTTCTTGTATGGTTAAAGCCTGAATCTCACTCACTCTTCTGAGAGAGGTTATTGCAATTAGGAAGGCTACTTTCCATGTAAGAAATTGTAACTCACATTTGTGCAGAGGTTCAAATGGGGGACCCATGAGCCTGGTGAGGACAATATTTAGATTCCATGCTGGAGAGGGTGGCAATCTAGGGGAATGATTCTTTTAAGGCCTTCCATAAAGGCTTTAATTGCAGGTACTCGAAACAGTGACAAATGCTGTCTGTTTTGTAAGTATGCGGCTAGAGCGGCAAGATGTAATCTTATGGATGAGTATGCTAGGTTACATGTTTGCAGATGCAGCAAGTAACAGATAATGTTTTGTATGGAGGCATCTAGTGGGTTGATATTGTTGTTATTGCAATAAATAGCAAACCTTTTCCATTTTGCTGCATAACAAGCCCTGGTAGTGGGACGTCTGGCTTCTTTAATGACCTGCATACACTCAGGTGGAAGGTTAAGGTAACCGAACTCTAGGACTTCAGGAGCCATATTGCCAGATTCAGTTGACCTGGATCGGGGTGTCTGATCTCTCCATGGTTCTGAGTTAAGAGGTGTGGAGAGAGGTGCAGTTTGTGGTGTGGAACTACTGAGAGTTCGAGAAGTGTTGTGAACCATGGTTGTCTTGCCCATGTGGGAGCAACTAGGATCATTGTTAGAGACTGTTGTCTGAGTTTGCGTACTACTAGGGGAATGAGTGGGAGAGGCGGAAAAGCGTATGCAAATCTGCCTGACCAGTTCATCCATATTGCATTGCCCTTGGACGACGGGTGTGGGAACCTGGCGGCGAAGGTTGGGCATTTTGTGTTTTCTTGTGTGGCGAACAGGTCTATTTGTGGATGGCCCCACATTTGGAAAAAAGGTTGTAGAACTTGCGGATGCAGTTCCCATTCGTGAATCTGTTGTGTCTGTCGACTTAACAGATCCGCAATGTGATTGTGAACTCCTGGAAGGTGTTCTGCAAGGAGGTAAATGTTTTGAGGAATGGCCCATCTCCATATGGCTTGCGCCAGGCGAGACAGCTGTAGAGAGTGTGTCCCCCCTGTTTTTGTACATAGTACATTGCTGTCATGTTGTCTGTTTTGACTAAGACAGTGTTGTGAGTAAGATGCGGTTGGAATGACTTTAGCGCTAGAAATATTGCTAATAATTCTAGGTGGTTGATGTGGAGCAGTTTTTGTGACTTGGTCCAGCTGCCCTGCGTTGTGTGGGTAAGGAGGTGAGCTCCCCACCCGGTGAGAGATGCGTCTGTTGTGAGCACTATTTGTGGAACTGGCTCTAGGAACGGCCGCCCTTTGGAAATGTTTTGTATGTTCCACCATTGCAGAGAGCGATGAGTGCGGCTGTCTACCAACACCAGATCTGTAAGCTGGCCCTGAGCTTGGTTCCACTGACGTGCTAAGCATTCTTGCAGGGGCCGCATTTGAAGTCGTGCGTGAGGGACAATAAAGATGCACGAGGCCATCATTCCTACGAGTTGCATAAACACTCGAGCTGGAAGGTAGTGTTGAGGTAGGAATTTGTTGATGAGGGCTTGCATACTTGTTATCCTGGAAGGATTGGGGTATGCAAGGGCCCTGGAGGTATCGATTGTGGCTCCTAGGTACTGATGTATGTAGGAGGGATGGAGATGCGATTTGGTATGGTTTATTGTGAACCCCAAATTGTGTAGTAGCCGAACTGTTTGGAGTGTGTGCTGTACACATTGGTTGTGTGACTTGGCTTTTATTAGCCAGTCGTCTAGATACGGAAACACGTGAATGTGTTGTCTTCGTAAGTGCGCAGCTACTACTGCTAGGCACTTGGTGAAAACCCTTGGTGCTGTTGCCACCCCGAATGGGAGGACTTTGAACTGATAATGTTGTCCGTCCACTATGAACCTTAGGTATTTCCTGTGCGCAGGGTGAATGGGAATATGGAAATAGGCGTCCTTGAGATCTAGTGTGGCAAGGAAGTCGCCTTGTTGGAGTAGTGGAAGTATTTGTTGAAGAGTGATCATGTGAAAATGATCTGAGTGAATGTAATAGTTGAGGGGTCTGAGGTCCAGTATGGGCCTGAGGGAACCATCCTTTTTGGGGATTAGAAAGTATAGTGAGTAAACCCCTGTGCCCTGATGTTGTAGAGGGACTGGTTCTATTGCGTGCTTTTGGAGCATAGAGAGAACCTCTTGATTGAGGAGCGTTAGATGTTCCGTGGACATGGGACGCTGTCTGGGTGGTATGTTGGGGGAGTAGAAGTGAGTTCGAGGCAGTAACCATACTGGATAATTTGTATTACCCACCTGTCGGTGGTGATGGAATTCCACGCAGGTAGGAACTTTGACAGTCTTCCCCGACGGGAGTGGAATGATCGGGGGAAACGGAGGGAAGTCACTGTTTGGTGGTAGGGGAGGTGCGTGTGTTAAACCCGCGTCCTCTACCCCTGTTGTTATTACCTCTGTAATTACCTCTGGAGTAACCTCTATTAGAGGAGGTTTGAGTGGTGTTTTTGTAGTTAGCAGAGGTGGTGTCTGTGGCTGTAGTTTTGGAGCCGCCTCTATATAAGGAGCGACGAAAGGAACCTCTGCTAGGTGTGGCTTGTAGAGCTCCCATAGCTTTGGCTGTGTCTGTGTCCTTCTTCATTTTTCTAGAGAAGTGTCCACATTAGGCCCAAACAGGTGTTCCTGGTCTAAGGGTTGATTGAGGATGGTAGATTGTACCTCCTGCTTGAAGCCAGATATTCGTAGCCATGCGTGTCTGCGCAGCAAAACGCTTGAGTTTATTGTGCGTGCTGCTGTATCTGCTGCGTCAAGGGCGCACTTTATTGAGGTGTTTGTGACAATCTTGCCTTCTTGTATTAGATCATTGGCCTTGGTCTTATACTGATCTGGAAGGTGCTCAATGAGCTTTTCAAGCTCGTCGTAATGGGCTCTGTCATATCTCGCCAGTAAGGCTTGGGAATTGGCGATGCGCCACATGTTTGCTGCTTGAGACGCAACTCTTTTTCCCGATGCGTCGAGTAATTTGGACTCCTTGTCTGGTGGTGGTGTCTCACCAGTAGTCTGGGAGTTTGCCCTTTTCCGTGCATTAGCAACTACTAATGAGTCTAGAGGGAGTTGGCCTTTAATATAAGCTGGGTCAGAAGGGGCAGGTTTATATTTTTCTCGATCCTTGGGTTAAGAACCCTAGCCCTAACTGGGTCTTTGAAGACCTCAGGGGCATGTTTAATAATGCCTTTAAGCATAGGTAGAGTATGGGTAGACTTTTGAGGCTGGCTAAAAGTTTCTAGTAAAAAGTCTTCTTCCAGGGGGTCTGAGTGTAACTTGACACCATGGTATTGTGCTGCCCTGTTTATCACCTGTGAAAACCCTATAGCATCATCTGGAGGTGAGGCTTTTGATGGGTATGGTTCAGGGACAGGTATATCTGGGAGGTCATAACTGTCCCAGGGGTCTTGTGGTGGGATACTGTGAAGGTCGTCATCAGTGTAGGTGTTGTGAGGTGACTGCATGTCATCATCATGATCCTCCCTGTCTGTATCCCCTTGTGGTGAAAAACAAGGTGGAGGAGAGTGAGGCGGGGAGTGTAGAGGGCTGAGGTGTTGTGGAGGTGGAGAGAAAGACCTTATAGGTGATGTGGAAGAGTCTTTCTTCTTATGAGGTGGCTCAGGTGTGGTTGGTTCCTGTATCTTCCTCTTGTGAGGTATTACTGATTGTACCTGTCCGGTAATAGGGTCAATGTGCAGAGTTTTCTGCTTTGGGTCGATGGGAACCAAGAGTTCTTCTGAGCTGGCGTGTTTGGTCGGCATCGAAGATTTCGGCTCCGAGTGTTGTTTGGGCTTGCGAGGTTGTTTGGTGTCCTTTGGTGAAGTTTTCGACACCGAGGGTTTTTTTGTCGACTCCGAAGGTTTGGTATGCTTCGGTGTCGAGGTGTCTGGGACCTTGGACTTTGGCGCCGAAGGGTCTGTTGGTGCCGAGACCTTAGTCTTGTGTTTCGGTGCCGATGAGTGTTTTTCGGCTCCGGGACGTGGCTGGCTCGGTCCCGAGCTGCCAGAAGGCTTTAGGTGCTTGGGAGTCGAGCCGGAAGGCGGGGCTCCTGAAGCTTTGTGATGGTGCATACCTAGGCCCGAAGGCGAAGGTGTGACCGAAGCCTTTTGTTTCTTGGGGGCAGGGGCATCGACGTCAGTACTCACAGTACGTTGGTGTGGTGTGATGAGTTGGTCGTGGGACCCTGAGTCTTCGGCTCCGGAGGTGTCGATTTGTAAATCTCCGGTGTCCGGGTTGTCGGAGCCTGTGTCAAAGATGTCGTCCGGTGCGGGAGCGGCTGACCTGGACATTTCGTGTCGTCGGGCCCGGCGATCACGGATGGTCTTTTGGACCGAAAGGAGTCACAGGCTTGGCAGTGTTGGCTCTCGTGTTCTGGAGAGAGGCAAAGATTACAGATCTCGTGGAGATCTGTGTGTGGAATCTAGCCCCACACCTGCATTTTTAAATGGAGTCCTTTCCATATGCTGGATGATGGCGCCGACACGCCCAACGGACCAACGTCGGCGACCGGACTCGAAACAGTGTTGGAGTGGAGACGCGATGAGGGGATCGCGATCGAAAACAATACCGTCGAACGGTAGGAGGTTCTTCTGCGCGTCGAGAGGGGAACCGATCGATGTGGATCCGGAGCGCAGCAAGGTACATCCGAACCCGATGGCGGAAAAAACAATCTAACCATGGAGTCGATGCCCATGCGCACTATCGTCCAAAGGAGGAGTCACCTATCTCGTGACTACAAAAGACTCTTCCAAGACAACAACAAAGTGCAAGCATCCGAGCCCAACACCAGATGGCGATCTCATGCACAGTGTACGATCTGCAGCTCATATGCCTCGAACACATTATTTACTGTGGGATGATACAGGCTCTAAACAAAGCTTCCATCCCCTGCACTTGCCAATGTTTAGAACCCCAGACAGATTTTGTGTTGATTGTGTCTTCCCAAAAGTCAAATCCTTGTCTAGACAGTTGGGTAATAAAGGCTGCAGAATAAATCTGTTTTGTATTAGTTAACATAACTTTGTCCTGTTTTGTTTACATTCTTATAGTAAAATGTTTCTGGATCAGATGTATTGTACCCTGAAAAATGTGGAAACTTATTTGCAAACGTTTTTGAACTAACCCTTGGTGGTGTAGGACAATGTTCCTATTGGTTAAACAAACACATTTCTAGGTGTTGCAGATTTATGCAAGAAATGATTACCATAGTGGTTGTAACAATAAAGCTGTTCGTAGTCTGATGAACCCTCCAAGTATTCATTGTTAGAGAATGCAGCAGACTTTACTAGATCAGACATCATGTTATTAACAGTCTCAAAGTCCCAATCATCAGAATAGGTACTGAGGTAATAAAGTCACTTAATGAAATTTTAAATAAATGTGGAATCTTTAAAAGTTCTGTAGGGCCGAATATGTCGAAATCGGTTTTGTCCCAAACTATACCATACTGTAAAGGAACGGCTCTGATGTTCACTGCTGACAAGTCTCTTGCTTCACGATGGGATGATTTGTGTGGTTTTAAAAGTAAGTTCACATTTTTACTTTCAGTGTCCATACGAATGTATCTGCCATTTATAAGCACGCTAAGAGTCATTACTAAAGCTAGCCAAAGCAGAAAGAAAAATATTCCAGAAATTATCCATAGTTCAATTCATGGTGAAACCAGATAAGTCTCTTTCAGAAAATGAAAAAAGTCTTGTACTTGTTGTTTGAAAGTTTTTAGGGCTGGCGTCGTTTCAGGCTCACTTGGATCATCAGAAAAAGTATCAAAGTTAATGAAATAACTAGAAGCAGTTCGGTCAATTGTTGGAATTGCGTCGGGATTTGTTGAAATCGCTGGAACCAGTTGATCAAGTGTTACGTTGGTGTAGACAGGTGTATCTGGACGAACTGTTACTTGAGTTTCAAGAGGGATGAGTTCCATAGCATTGTTGCCTAGTCCTTCATCTCTTACTGCTGAATTCTCGATGGTTATGAGTCTTTCAGTCTGAACCTCTTGGATAGTAGCGAGAGGAGTGAGTCTGCTACTAGGTCGGAGTCCACGAGGCCTACTATTTAGTATTGGCCACATAGTGTGGTTTATGAGGTCGATTGACACAAATCTTTCTCCTTTTTTCCAGCAAGGGGCGGCAGAAGTACTGTTCTTGTTCCGTGGACGGCTAGGACAGTTACTGGTTGTCTGTAAGAAGGTCCAAATTCCTTCTTGTCCGCAATCTTCTCTCTGACTAGATCCCCAACTTTTGGGATCCAGACAGACCTTGCTGGGACTGCCGGTATTTCCCCAGTGGTGGTTGGCTTCAGGAACACGTTGCTTTGTTTCGATCTTAGTTCATTTAGATCCTGTAAAAAAGCCAAACGATCTTTGATATCAAAGGGTTTATTTTCCACCACTGTGCCTTTACATTCGAGATCAGGAACCCACATTCTTGTCCCAAATAGGACCTCATATGGAGTGACCCCCCCTAGAGAACTTCTTGGCAAATTATTTAATGAGCGTAGGACCCCATAAAGATGTTTGACCCACCCATCACCCGAACCTAATACTCTAGCTGTTATAGACTGCTTTATGTCCCGGTTTTTCCTTTCTACAACAGAATTTCCCTCAGGATGAAACGGAGAGGAGTACCGCAATGCTATGCCCAAACTGGCCATGGCTTCTTTGTAAGCCCGAGAGCTAAACGCAGGGCCCTGGTCAGAATGTAGTGTGCCAAATGCGTATGTGCCGATAAAGACTCGCAAATCTTTTATAACAGTTTGAGCGTCAGTCGAACGCTGAGGCCACATCCATAGGAACCTTGAGCACGAATCCACTGCGACCATTATATATTTATAGTTACCGTCCCTTTGCAAGGGACCGCAGTGGTCCAGGTAAACACAAGCTAATGGTTTGTCTGAAATCAACAGGGGTGTCTGCGCAGGACGTTTCACTTTGGAGACTTTCATCTGTTGGCATATTTCACATTTCAAAACTTAGTTTTTGGTCTGTTTCCTAATGCCAGGCCACCAATATCTTTGTTTTAGTAAAGATACTGTTGCAGAAACACCTGCATGGGCAGAGGATATCCCTTCATGTGCTGCTAGGATCAGTCCTAATCTACGTTCCATGTTTGAAATCCAGGGATTCGAGCAAAAGGAACGTTGTTCGCATCAATTACATAAGAGTACTTGAGTGGAAATTTCTTTGGTAACGCTGCACCACTGCCTTTGCTTGAAGCATTGACAGCCAACAATATCTCACTGTCTATCCTCGTTTTTGAACGAGTGATCGCAGCTACGGAAGCCGTCTGAACAGCCCCCTTTGCGGCTTCATCAGCCAATGAATTCCCTGTAACGTGAACGCCATCACGATGACTCATCGTGTGTATCACGTAAGCTTTTGGTAGTTCGTTTCTCAACTGAACTACTTGTTCCCAAAGCGTTTTAAGCTTTATTGTGCCACCTTTTGCATCTTTGAATCCGTTTTGAAGCCAATTCTGTATATATTCATTATATGACTGAACACGGTAAAAGGAATCGCACACTAAGTGTGGGGAATTCGCGATCTGTATTTTCAAGTGCCAGTTTGAATGCTTGTAGTTCAGCTCGCTGAGCTGTACAATCTCCTAGAGATTGAGTTTTAGTGACCATTGGTCTGAAGTTACCATCGCGCATGCGTCCTTTAACTATTGCGCACGCTGCACTGTAAGCTTGCTTACTCCCTGTAGCGGGTTGTGCTGATCCGTCAGTATAAATTATAAATTCGTACTGATCGAGAGGCAGAATTTCAGTGGGCAGAGGACATTCATGTTCATATTGCAGGAACGCTTGTGTTTTTAAATCAGGATCAAAAACATATTCAACATCTGTTGCAGCAAGAGAATTAACCCATTGTATCCATCTAGGATGTAAAGCTTTTGCATTTGGAATGCTCGCTTTTGTGACCGCCTCTAAGGCTGGTACTGGAGTTACGACAATAATGCGTTTCCCTTGAGCTAGAGCTCTTTCTTTTGCTACAGCGGTTTGAACTGCTGTCAGTATTTTTCTGTTGAAGTGAAGCGCATTTCTGCTTGTGTATACAAATGTAATTTGTATGCCATTGGTACTTTTTCACCCTCATTAAATTTTAAATAGGTGAATCTACATTGACCCGAAATTATTCGGATCACTAAATTGCGTTTATTTACGCGTGTTTGTAAGTGATTTGTTGCCAACATGTTAGCTTGGAGTGAACGCAGGATTTCTGTGTGTTCTTGTGTCCAATGTTTTGTTGAAAAATCAGTTTTGATTAATTCGTAGAGAGGTTTAATTAACCCTTTCTGCGTAATTTAGAATGTAAGTTCTTCCAAAATTTAGGAAACCCAAGATGGATTGTAAATTTTTCAGCGTTTTTGGAGGTTGGAGCAGCGCGCACTTTTCTAAAGAGTTAGCTGCCAAGCTCTTGCCTTCACTTGAAAGCTCATATCCTAGGAAAAGGACATTGAGATGGGCAATTCTGGATTTTTTAAAGTTGAATTTATAGCCTTCAGAGGCGAAGCCCATTATAATGGTACTCACCCTATTCAAGTGCCTATCTAGGTCATCGTCTGTCAGATAGATGTCATCGACATATGACAATGCCTCATTATCATAGATTTGTAGTAACTCTGTTACTCTTGCTGAGAATAACCCCGGGCTGTTTTTGAACCCTTGTGGGAGTCGACAAAATTGACGCTGGGTCCCCATTATTGAGAAAGCTGTTAAGTACCTGCTTTCAGGTGCTATGTTTTGACAAAAGAAACCATTTGAAATGTCCAATGTGGTTTTATATTTTTTACGCACAATGTTATTCATTAATGCTGTACTATGTGCATTTTGCACTGCAAATGTTTTGGAACAAGTGTTCAAGTGTCTGTAATCCAAAACTAGACGATCTGTATTGTCTGGTTTGGATACAGGAAACAAAGGATTCTTCATTGAGGAGGTGCATGTTTCAATCACCCCTTGGTATTCAAGTTGATCTAAGATCTCCCCGACCTGTTTTTTAGCTTCTTGCTTTATTGGGTACTGCCTTTGTGCAGTAGGTTCATTTTTTAGCTGTATTTTGTGGTGAGGCGAGTCCTCATCCCATCCTACATGATTTTTGTATAATGCTGGGGCCTGGGCAACTGCTCATTTCCTGGCATAAGTATATTTTAGGTGAATTGAAATATGGTTGGAGAAGGCTGGCATAATGATGTCCTCGCCATGTGGGCAACTCCCTGACAAAGTTTGGTGGCCAGTCCTTTTCTGCTAGAAGTATATCATAACCCCTTGAAAGTTTCTCCCAAAAGAGTGCTTTCACTTTTCTTGGTATGTCTCCCTCCATTCGGAGTGTTATTCCATATAACGTTTGTGGAGTACTAACCCTGGTGTCTACAGTCTCTACTGTGATGTACTCATTCAAGTCCACTATCTCCAGAAGTTCCTTCAGGTTCTGGTGAGCTATTGTTACTTCTGCTGCACTGTCCAGCATTGTCTGAGCCCATTCTCGAGCTGTGTTCTCAGTATCCTCGTGAAAGAAACTGGCTCTAAATATACTGCACCAAAGTGAGGTGCATTGTGTATAGAGTCCAAGGGTCTCCAGAGGTTTGGCAGAGGTTAAAGTTAGATAGAACCTTAGTCTCTAAAGTGGTAGCTTGGTCGAGCAGTAAGGCAGTATCAGAGGACAGTGTAAAGCATTTGATGTACACACTCAGTCAGCAAATGAATCCACACACTCAAGAACTGAACTCTAGGCCAATTGTTTTGTATAAAAAAATATACTGTTGTTTTATTTCTAGAACCAAGCAAGCCTGGCACAGGTAAGCATAAAAATACTTTTCAGTAGTAAATTACTTGTATGAACACAGTTCATAATTGCAGTGTAACTTGTACTGGTTTTGGTTACAGTTTTAAGTAAGCAGTTTGCAACACATTGCACGTATAGTACATTCAATTGAATGGGCTTTTTAAGTAAAATGCAGTTAGTTACTTTTCAGATTACTTTTGCTAACACAGGACTGGATCCTAGATTCAGCCCTGGGACATTTCCTGAAAACAGGTGAGTAAATGCGTTTTGGTTAAAGGTACGATTTTTAAAGAATATTATTGCATTTCAAAAGTTGACACTTAGAAACTTTTTCGCGTAGAATCACCAATGATATCCTATGGGAGGAAATTCACTTAGCAGGTAAGTTAGGTTATCAATACTTTCTTACTCAGTGCTGGATCCTGGATTCAGCACTGGGACATTTCCTGAAAATAGTTGAGACAATGCGTTTGTTATTCGGCTGATTTTTAAGGAATATTTGTAGTTTTCAAAAGTCGACACTTAGAAACTTTTTGGGAGAAAAAGTGTCAATGTTATCCTATGAGGAAAAATGAGTTATCGGTTTTGAGGTAAGTAATCGGTCTTTTGAGTTAGTGTTCTGGGGTAAGACTCAGGGGTCTCCCAGGGTCAGTGATGCACGGTTGTTGCACCCTCAGGGGCACTAGGGCGGCCGGGTGCAGAGTGTTGAGGCCCAATGTTATCCTATGGAGGATAGGGGGACTCCGGTTGGTGGCTGCTGGCAAGCAGGCCACGGGGTTGTGGGAGCAAAGCTCCTAGGGTTAAGCTCAGGGCACGTTGGGGACCAAGTTAGCACCAAAGGGGCACCCTCAGCGGCACTAGGGCAGCCGGGTGCAGGGTGCTGTTTTGAGGTCGGGTGCCCTGTTGATTTCAATAGAGATTCTCTGGGACAAAGAACACTGCAGGCTCGGGGACAAGGATCTTCCAGGAGCTACCACCACTTCGAGGGGTAAGTTGGGATGTAGAGGGTTGGTTAGGCACCGTTGGTTTGGGCACACAAGGCCGTGGGGCGTCGGGTGCAGGGGTGCCTTGGGACGTCGGATTTTCTTACCCGCTCTGGTCGCGGTAGGGGGGGTCCTCTGGATTGAGGCTGCAGGCGTCAGGAGGCTTGAGGCAGGTATGGGGTCGCCGGATCTCGGGTCAGGATCGCCGGGGGGACCTCCTCTGGGTATTTGCCCACTCGAGCTCGGGCCGGATTCGGCGGGTGCAGAGTGTGCGGGATTCGCGGTTCCTGGCTGGTACCAGAAGCTGCAGTTCAAACACGTCCGGTGTTCACGGGAGAAACAGCTTGGAAAGTGAAGGCAGGCAGGTCCTCCGGGGTTTTTGAGGTTGCTGGCCGCTGGACACGCCGGGGTTTTGCAGGAGCAGGTTCGAGGGGAGACAGGCCTGTAGGGCTGAGGCAAAGTCAGTGGGCGTCGTCCTCTTGTTAGCTCTGCACGGCTTCTCGTCCTTCCTTTTCTTGTTGTTGCTGGATCTGAGGAAGGAAGGTTCAGGGAGCCCCTAAATACTAAATTTAGGGGTGGTTACAGGTAGGTAAGGGCAGGGACCAAAGGGTCCCTTCCCTGGGGTGGGTACACCCCCTATTCTGCCACTCTCCAGTGGGAGGGGGGCAGGAGCCTGTCCCTGGTTGGCTGGGTCCCCCATCCTCAAGATGGCGGGGACTCGAGGTTGTGCTTCACCTCGCCTCCCCCACCTTAGGGGTGGAGTTGGCAGAGGTGGGCACACCTCTCTTCCTCACTTTGTTTTTCCCGCCGGGTCTCCCGCCCAAGTGGGGGGTAGAACCAGTGGGGACCAGTTGCTGAGTACAGCAAGTGGTCTGGAGAGGCTCACAAAGGCGGTATGCCTTTGAAGCTTCTCCTTCGTGAACCCTGCCCATCCTGGGGGAGGAGGTTGGGCACCTCGACCCAGGATGTGCATTGTTTCAGGCCCCCGAGAGCGGCAAGCTCTTGACCCAGGGGTCCAGAAACATGTCTGGTGGTGGCAGCCTCGGAAGCCACTCAGTCAGGTCACTGGGAGTTGGTAGAGTTTCAGGGGGCATCTCTAAGATGCCCTCTGTCATGCATTTTACATTAAATCCCACACTGGCATCAGTGTGGGTTTAATGTGCTGAGAAGTTTGATACCAAACTTCCCAGTCTTCAGTGCAGCCATTATGGTGCTGTGGAGTTTGTGATGACAAGCTCCCAGCGCCATATACTCTTAATGGCAGCACTGCACTTCCAGTGCCCAGGAATGGACCTGGGTACTGTAGGGGTACAGGGCTCATGCACCTGTACCCTCACCACTGGCATAGGGCACCCAGCTAGAGGGGCGACTGATGGATGCCAGGGCAGTGGTTTGTGGGCATGGCACACAGGGGTGTGTGCCATGTCGACTCTTCACTTTGTTCTGCACCAAGACACGCAGCCTGCATAGGCAGTGTGTGTGTGTGTGTGTCAGGGTACGGGGCCTCCAAGGGTGGCACAATAAGTGCTGCAGCCCTTGGGGACCTTCTCTGGTCACAGTGCCCTGGGTACCTGTGGTACAATTTACCAGGGGCCTACCTGTGGCCAGAGATGCCAATTGGGTTTAGGCTTCAATGCAGTTTTAGGGAAGGAACACAGGCCCTGGGTACCTGATTGGCAGGAGCCCAGGGCACACTCAAAGCACATCAGCAATTCAGCAAAAAGTGGGGGCATACCATGCAAGAAAGAGGGCACTTTCTCACACCTCGGCATGTCTGATCGTCAGACCTGCTACCTTCTTTTTTGTGAATTGAGGTTTTGATTTATTTTTCTGAACGTGTTTATCGTCTTTGGATTTCACGCGTTCTTCTTTGTGATCTGACCGTCCTCTTCTTTCTGATGTCTGTGACGATATCTGAAAGGTACGAGAGGAACGTGCATCAGTATCTTGATACCGGTCAGGTTTTCTTAGATTATCCCTAATACTAAGGTTATACCTTCTTTCAGAGGGCTCCTTTTGAGGAGACCTACCTCGGGATTGAGACCGTGTCTCGTTTGAATTTTGTTTATTAGTTTCCCACTTCTTTTTAGAAGATGTAGGATTTTGTTTAATAGAGTCCTTCTCAGGACTTTCAGATAGTTTTGGCTTCAAAGGTTTTCCACCCAAACTATCTCTGCATAAGATTTTTCTAATATTCTGGGTAGTTCATGTTGATGTTTTGTTACATCAAATTCCCTTAAGCGTTGGCGGATCGCCACTGATGCTGCCTCCCCTTTAATATTAGATAATATTATTGTTGAGACCTGGTCGAAGTTTTTCAGTAATTTCATACCTAAATTCAGAGCAGGTTCTGCCCCGTATTTGTTTTGAATTTGTTTCAGGATATCTGGTATTACTGCAATTGACGGAACACCATGCGTTTTAGTATAGATGGCAGCAAAGACTGTGCCCCAAGTGGTGCAGTCTTCCAGTTGTGGTGTGATCCCCATTGGTAAACAGATTGTTAGGATTCTGTGTTTCTCATAAGGGCTAGTATTTGGAAATACTGCTTCGATTTGAGTAATTTTTTGAGCTATCCAGAATGGAATTTGTTCACGTTTTGTGGGCATTTTACCCATGACTGCGTGTAAAGTCTGTAGAGTAATTTTTAGTGTATACCCCTGTTGGGGTGTTTGATTTGGAATTGTTATAGGTGGTTGGACTGTGAAAGTCCGCATGACATATTGGACTAATTGTCTGTAAATTTTTATTAACTCTTGTAGTTGAGTAAGTAATTCATCCTCTGACATGTCTTCGATGTCAGGATGAGGTGTGTAGCCGGCTAAAATCGGCCATGTTGCTCCTGGTATACCTAGTGGACCGAGCCTGGTAATGTTTTTGTGATGTTTTAGGGCGCCTTTAAACCAGAGATTATGCTCCTGGTATGTGAGTGGAATTTCAATATCCTCGAAAGGAATATATTCCTCTGGTGGTTCATCTTCTTTAAAGAAGTTAAATACTTTTGTTATTGGATTTGATTCTGGGAATACAATCCCTGAATAGAATACCTCTGTCTGAAAGGATTTGTGTGCCTCTATCACGAAAACTGCTCTACCACCTCTTGGTGTTAGGCCGTGTTTTATAAGTTTTAGAGTGATGGCTCTCCTTAAGTTTGGAGGGATGTGTATAACACCCTCATCGGTTTCATTTAAACCTGTAAAATTAAAAGCTGTTACGACTGGGTCAGCCGCAGCTACACCGTTCTCGGTGTTAGTATCCCCGTCCAGGAACATTTTTTGAAACAATGCAGAACAAGTTTCAAGGAAACAAAGATAAGGTGCACAATATTTTGGAACACTGTATCCTTCAACGTTGACCAAACCATACAGCTAATATATAGGATTTTTGTCCTATTCAGCTTTGGCGGATACTTAACCCTACCCACTCCAAACGTCTTATGGAGTATGTGAGTAGTGGTCTCTGAGAAAAGCACGACTGAGTTACTCAGTATCTAGCGTTAAATTAGTGCCTTACCAAACGTTGGGCGCCATGTAGTGTAGTTCCTATTTCCCGAATAGGCTCTGCGCATTGGAATAACATACCCTATAGGTTTGACATAGGACTGAGGTAAGTATGCTCCTATCGAGTATATTAAACTTAATTACTTTGTGCCAGCTAACTCGGAGGCCACTACAAACTCCTTGTAAACAAGAAGGGAGTAGTTTCTGGCAACCGCATAAACATGACCACTTTGTTTCCCTTTAGAATCGGAACACTCTCAGAATCGTGGAAACAACAGATAACAGTTTCATTCAGCTAATCGTGCATGCTTAGTTTCTTCAGAGTTACACAGAAAGAATAGACGGGCGTTTCAATAAAAGGATTTATTGAACAGTCTTGTTTCTCGTGTAAGAGATATGAGCTGTTATAATCATAAGACAGTATTCGAGATATATTATGTACAGTGTAAGCAGTAGAAAGAAATAATACTGCGCTAGCATTATCTTTTAGCTATGACACATATATTCATATACATAAATAAGCTAAAAATGCGAGTACTCATAAGATGCTTCTCTAACTAGTTCTACCCCAGTGTACCTAACCTAAGTGTAGGGCAAGGTAAGAAGTAGGTGATGTATTCTATAGTATGGTATGCTATAGTATGCCAAGTCTGGTATGCCAAGAGTCCCTCTAGGTTCTAGTCAGCTCCATACTTTGAGAATGAGAGAGGTGGGAATCTCTTTCCGGGTCTCGAACTCTAACACCCCGCGAAGGGAGTCAGAACACTGGAAGCTGGATTCTCTGCAAGCAGGGATGACAGCGTCTCTTGTCAGTGCGTCAGGCCGGGACACGGGCTCCTCTAAAGTCGAGGTCTCCTCCTACTTGCTTGGGCAAGGGAAGGTATATTTATACCTGGTAGGTGCCTTGGAATTATAGCATTGACGTAAAGTCGGGCAGAGGAAGACGTCAGGAATGAACCCTTAAGGAATAGCGGTTCATGCATAATAAATGAGTTCTTGGAGAAATCAATAATCCTGTGCTAGGGGAACTCCCAAGAGCTTAAGGGTCCGGTTTCTAAGAACTCGTTGTGACGTTGGGGTGGACGGATGTAGGTGACCATGCCTGTATTTGGATAGCATGGCTAATGCCCAAATAAGGACTGGGATCTTATGCCTATATAAGGGCAATGCGAATTGTGCCTATATAAGGACATGCATCAGGAAAACCTATATACGGACACCTAAAGCGGAATACAACAATCCATCATAAGGTAAATCTAGTATTTTGGTCTGGACGTCCAGCCTGAAAGTAGTAGCAGCCTTAAACCAGCCATGACTGCCATGACTGTGTAATACTGCTGCCCCAGCCAGCTGCCTGAAACTAGTGGTAGCAATGTCCATGGAACAATATTATCTCCGACGATGTGCGCTCACCCTCTAGCAATACTTTATTGCTTCCCCTTTGATGTCCTCAGGAATCTCGTCCAGACACGGAGCAATATCGGACCACATTTGCCGATCGTATTGGCCAAATAGAGCCAGGGAATTTGCCGATCTAACTGAGCGCCAACAAGTCTGAAAAGTGCTTCCCGATGTTATTGAGGCGTCTACCCTCTTTGTCCAGAGGGTGCTGATCGTGGTGTGGAGGGATTCCTGGATCTTTGCTGAAATGACGGAGTCTGCTTGGGGGATGACCAGTTAGGCAGGCTGGTGCGTCCTCCGAGGTCTTGTACTTTTTATCAAGTTGTGGCAATACTGCTGGTACTAAGACTGGGTTGCGCATAACCTTTAAGCCTTCATCCCAAATGTGATCAATGATGGGCATGGCCCCGACAGTTTTCCAAAAAGGTTCCTTGAAATCATAAAGGAAACAGTCATTTTGTTTTGCGGGCATAGGCAACTGTAAATGTGTAGCTGCTCTTTCAAAGAGTTTGTGAAAATCCTGTATGTCCTCCGTAGGAGAATCCATTGGTGGCGCTAATGGGAGTTGAAGGTGTTGGCAACACGTAGTCATCCCACTCATGGCGATCATAGAGTTCACCTTCTCTTTCCTCCTCAGATGAGGTGGGATCCTGTAGTTACAGTAGTTAGTGGAAAACGGACTACTGGTAGAGGCGGAGGGGACTACTGGTAGAGGCGGAGGCAACTGTTGCACAGGCAGAGGATTTGGCGGTTGAAGAGAGGCTGAAGCTGTGGTAGCTGGTCTGTGTTGAACAGGAGAAGAAGTTGAAGGAAACCTTTTCCTGTAATCTGATAGCATGAACTGTAAGTCCGATACAAGCGTTGATGGAAGACATACCATGTCTTCGTGGTATTGTTGAGGATGTTGGTAGTGCTCCTGAGGGGCATAATACTCTTGTTCATAATAGTCTCCCTCATCAGAATCATCCTGGCATTTAACATGAAGCTCTGAAGGGCTACATGCTGCAAAGAGGCTATCATCTTCAGAGTCTTCGTCGTCCAGTAGATGGGAAGGCAGCAGTAAAGGGACCTTACTTGGAGATGTATGAGCCGGTGAGAGCCTTTTTTGAGCTAGTGTATGCTTAAATACAATTTTTTCTGTAGTCATCATTGAGGTAGTAGACTACGTTAGTGTCAACGTGAGTGATGTTTTAAGTCTCTTCATGGACGAGGAAATTGCCGTAGACAAGATAGGCACTGTAGACGGTAGTGTCAATGACAACAATGGTGTCGCCATCAACAGGAGCGTCATCAATGGGATCTTAATTGTCAACGAGAGCGTTGAGGAGGTAATCCTCATAGTCAACAATATAGATGTATGGCTGGTCGATGATGAAGACGCCACCGTCGACACTGATAGTGTTGGCGGTACTTGTGCATAGATCGCCATCTGGTGTTCGGCTCGGATGTTTGCAGTTAGTTTTTGTCTTGGAAGAGTCTTTGTAGTCACGAGATGGGTGACTCCTCCTCAGGACGATAGTGCGTATGGGCATCGACTCCATCTCCAGATTGTTTTCACCATGAAGGGTTGTGATGGAGTTAGAAAGAAATATAAATCATAATAGTAATAGAAAAAAGGATGCCCATGTATAGTTATCTAAGTAAGATAATACTGGAACAGTTACAGGCAACCGGGGAGGAGGGTGGGCGTATACAGATCTACAGCTCTACATGCCAAGAACAGATGCATACTGGTAAGTAGCATTTTCTGTTCGAGGCATATGAGCTGTAGATTGTATACTTGTGCATAGACTACACAGCAGTTATCTCCTTAGCGGTGGCCACCTGTATCTGTTGCAGTAGTTTGAAAACGTGTTTTTAATACAGCCTGGCCCACAGTAGCTTTGTTGTTTTGCTTGCACAGCAACACAATAGTGCTTTGTGAAGGTGTGTGGTGTAGACCATGTTGCTGCTTCACAGATGTCATCTATGGGGATGTTTCCTAAGAATGCCATAGAAGCCCCTAGTTTGCGTGTGGAATGCGATCTAGGAGGAACAGATAATGTACGCTTTGCCTTTAGGTAGCATATCTGGATGCATTTAACAATCCACCTGGCAAGTCCTGATTTTGATATGGGGTTGCCCTTATGTGGTGGTGAGAAGGCTACGAAAAGTTGTTTGGTTTTCCTGAAAGTTTTTGTCTTTTCAATGTAGTAAAGGATAGCTCTTTTGACATCTAGTGTATGAAGAGCCCTCTCTGCCACAGAGTCTGGTTGAGGGAAAAAGACTGGTAGCTCAACAGACTGGTTAAGGTGGAAGGGAGAGATGACTTTTGGTAAGAATTTAGGGTTTGTCCTAAGAATTACCTTGTTGTGATGTATTTGCAAGAAGGATTCTTGTATGGTTAAGGCCTGGAGCTCACTAACTCTTCTGAGAGATGCGATTGCTACAAGGAAAGCTACTTTCCATGTGAGAAACTGTAGCTCGCTCCTATACAAAGGTTCAAATGGGGGGCCGATGAGCCTAGTAAGGACAATGTTTAGATTCCATGCAGGAGCTGGTGGAGTTCTGAGAGGAGTAATTCTTTTAAGGCCTTCCATAAAAGCCTTGATAGCAGGTACCGTAAACAACGACAAATGTTGTCTATTTTGTAGGTAAGCAGCTATGGCTGCGAGGTGTAACCGTATGGATGTGTATGCTAGATTACAGTTTTGTAGCTGCAAAAGGTAACAAATTATGTTCTGAATTGACGCATCTAAAGGATCGAGTGCATTGTTATTGCAGTAGATCACAAATCTTTTCCATTTGGCTGCATAGCAGGCTCTTGTGGTAGGACGTCTAGCCTCCTTAATAATATTCATACATAGTGGAGGTAGATTAAGGTATCCAAACTCTAAGACTTCAGGAGCCAGATTGCTAGGTTCAATTGAGCTGGATTTGGGGGTCTTATTTCTCCATGGTTCTGCGTGAGAAGTTCTGGAGAAAGGTACAACTTTTGATGTGGGACTAGTGAAAGTTCCAGCAGGGTTGTGAACCATGGTTGTCGAGCCCATGTTGGAGCAACCAGGATCATTGTGAGCGACAGTTGTCTGAGTTTTCGAACCACTAATGGAAGGAGTGGGAGAGGCGGAAAAGCGTACGCAAATTTGCCTGACCAGTTCATCTATATCGCATTGCCTTTGGACAATGGGTGTGGGTACCTGGAGGCGAAGTTTGGGCATTTTGCGTTTAAGTGTGTGGCGAACAGATCTATGTCTGGGTGGCCCCACTTGTGGAAGAATGGATGAAGAACTTGTGGATGAAGTTCCCATTCGTGAATCTGTTGTGTCGGACGACTGAGTAGATCCGCAGTTTGATTGTGTAGCCCTGGTAGGTGTTCTGCTAACAGGTATATTTTTTGCGGAATGGCCCATCTCCATATGGTTTGCACTAGGCGGGGAAGCTGCAGAGTGTGTGTCCCCCCCTGTTTTTGTATGTAGTACATTGCAGTCATATTGTCTGTCCTGACTAGGATTGCTTTTTGTACTAGATGTACCTGGAATTATTTTAACGCAAGAAAAATTGCCAGTAACTCCAAATGATTGATGTGGAGTAATTTTTGCCGAGGGATCCATATGCCCTGAATGGTATAATGTAAGAGATGCGCTCCCCAGCCGGTGAGCGATGCGTCCGTTGTTAGCACAATCTGTGGAACCGGGTCTATGAACTGCCGCCCCTTGGATAGGTTTTGTGTGTTCCACCACTGCAGAGAGCGATGTGTGCAGCTGTCCACCAACACCAGATCTGTAAGCTGGCCCTGGGCCTGGTTCCACTGATGTGCCAGACATTCCTGTAATGGGTGCATTTGGAGTCTTGCGTAAGGCACTATGAAAATGCAAGAGGCCATCATTCCTATTAGTTGCAAGAGCACTCGAGCTGGGAGTGAGTGTTGAGGTTGAAATCTTTTTATGAGAGCCTGTATGCTGTGTATCCTGAGTGGATTGGGATACGCGATGGCTTTTGAAGTATTTAGTGTAGCGCCCAGATACTGTTCTATGTGGGACGGTTGCAGGTGTGACTTGGTGAGATTTATCGTGAATCCCAAGTGGTGCAGGAACTGAACTGTTTTGTGTGTGTGTTGAACACAGTGGTTGTGTGAGCTGGCTGTTATGAGCCAGTCGTCTAGATAAGGGAACACATGAATGTGTTGTCTTCGCAAGTGTGCTGCTACTACTGCGAGGCACTTTGTAAATACCCTGGGTGCTGTAGTTACCCCGAAAGGGAGGACTTTGAACTGGTAGTGCTGACCATCCAGTCAAACCGTAGATATTTCCTGTGAGCAGGGTGAATGGGGATGTGAAAGTAGGCGTCCTTGAGATCTAAAGTGGAAAGGAAATCGCCCTGTTGGAGCAGTGGGAGGACCTGTTGCAGGGTGACCATATGTAAGTGGTCAGACTATGTACAGGTTTAGTATTCTGAGGTCTAATATTGGCCTCAGAGTACCGTCCTTTTTTGGAATGAGAAAGTAAAGGGAGTAGACCCCTGAGCCCTTCTGATGTAGGGGGACTGGTTCTATTGCTTGCTTTTGTAAAAGGGAGGCAATCTCCTGTTTGAGAAGTGTTAGATGTTCCATGGACATCGGTCGATGCCTGGGAGGCACGTTTGGTGGAGTGGAAGTGAGCTTCAGGCAGAAACCATACTGGATAATTTGTCTCACCTACCTGTCTGTGGTGATGGAAAGCCACACAGGTAGGAACTGTGATAGTCTTCCCCCGACCGGTGTGGAATGGTCTGGGGGGGGAGCGTAGGGAAGTCACTGCTTTGAGGCGGGGGAGGTGCGGGATTGTTACCGCAACCTCTTCCTTTGTTATTATTACCCCTGTAGCCCCCTCTAAAATATCCTCTGCTAGGGGAAGATTGAGTGGGACTTTTGTATGAAGAGGTGTTGTCTGTGCCACTGGTTTTGGAGGCGCCCCTATAAGTGGAGCGACAAAAAGACCCTCTATTTGCCGGAAATTGTAAGGCCCCCATGGACTTGGCTGTTTGTGTGTCCTTTTTCATTTTCTCTAATGAGGTCTACAGAAGGGCCAAATAGATGTTGCTGGTCAAATGGCTGGTTAAGAATTTGGGACTGCACCTCCTGTTTAAAGCCAGAGATGCGCAGCCATGCATGCCTGCGCAGCAGAACGCTTGTATTGACTGCTCTGGATGCTGTATCTGCTGCATCCAAAGCACATTTGATGGAGGTATTAGTGATGGTTTTTCCCCTCCTGTATAAGGTCGTTGGCTTTGGCTCTATACTGGTCTCGAAGGTGCTGCATAAGTGTCTCCAGCTCATCATAATGCACCCTGTCATACCTGGCGAGTAAAGCCTGGGCGTTGGCAATGCGCCAGTAATTGGCTGCTTGAGACGCAACCCGTTTGCCAGATGCGTCCAGCAGTTTTGACTCCTTGTCTGGAGGAGGGGCCTCCCCTGTGGATTGAGAATTAGCCAGTTTACGGGCATTTGACACTACGAGGAAGTCTAGAGGGAGTTGTCCTTTAATATAAGCTGGGTCGTTTGGGGCTGGCTTATATTTTTTGTCAATGCGTGGGTTGATTATCCTAGCCTTGACTGGGTCTTTGTAGATTTCTGGGGCATGTTTAATCATGCCTTTTAACATTGGCATGGTAGTGGACGACTTTTGAGAGTGAGTAAAAGTTTCCATTAAGAAATCTTCTTCGCAGGTTCTGAGTGAAACTCTACCTGGTGGTACTTGGCTGCCCTGTCTATCAGCTGTGCAAAGCCAATGTCATCTGGTGGGGATGGTTTGGATGGGTAGGAGTCTGGCTCAGGTATATCTGGGATATTATGATAATCATCCCAAAGGTCTTGTGATGGGATGTTATGTATGTCATCATCATCCTCTTGGAAATGCCCATCACTGTGGTCATCCCCACCCCCAAAGTCCTGTTCATCCTGTTGAAGGGCAGGTGAAGAAGGAGATAGGGAAGAAGTAGGAGAGAGATGTATAGGTGGAAGGTTTTGAAGGGGAGAGATAGGTCTAAGAGGAGAAGTAGCAATGTTCTTCCTCTTTAAAGGTATATCAGGTGGGTCTGGAACGGCCAATGTCCTCTTTTTTGGTGGAACTGTGGTCACCTGACCTGTATGAGGGTCAATGCACAGAGTTTTCTGCTTTGGATCCAATAGATCTGGCCGAAACAGTTCTTCGGAGGCGTCCGGTTTTTTCGGCACTGAGGGTTTTGGGTCCAAGTGGTGCTTTGACTTAGCTTTGGGAGTGGTAGAACTGTCCTTAAACTTTGTCGGAGTCTTTAGTTCTGTAGCAGTTTTCGGCTCCGAAGGAGTATGGCGTTTCTTCGGATCCGAGGACTTGTCTTTGTGCTGCTTCGGTGCCGAAGTGGTGGGCATGGAGGCCGACTTCGGTGCCGATATACCAGCCCGTGGCCCTGTGCCTGGCTTTGGTTTTTCTTTCGGTGCCGAGGAGTGTTTTTCGGCACCGGAACATGACTGACTCGGTCCCGAGCCGCCTGAAGGCTTTGGAGCCATGCCCGAGGGCGGGGCATCCGAAGACTTATCTCGGTGTTTGCCTGAGCCCGAAGGCGAAGGTGTCAACGGAGCCTTTTGTATTTTTACTGGGAGAGGAGCGTCGAGTTCAGTACTCACAGTTCGTTGTCCTGGAGTAATGGGCTGATCCTCTGCATCGGAGTCGTCTGCCTCAGAGACGCTGATGTTTCCCTCTTCCGATCCCTGTTGGATTTTTACATCCAAGATGTCGTCCGGCGCCGAGGAAGTTGATCGAGCCATCGTGTGACATCGAGCCCGGCGATCACGTATGGTCTTCTTCGATCGAAAGGAATCGCAGGCCTGGCAATCCCGGTCCTCGTGCTTTGGAGACACGCAAAGGTTACAGACCTCGTGGAGATTGGTGTGTGGGAATTTAGCACCACACAAAGGACATTTCTTAAATGGAGTTCTTTCCATTTACTGCAGGGCCTGATGGCGCAGGTAGGCCCAACGGCCCGCGCCGACGACCAGAATCGAAGGTCTTGGTGGATATTCCTTGGATGCGCGTCGAGAAGGGAACTCAAGCGCAACAATACCGTCGAGCGGAGAAGGATTGCGCGTCGAAGGGGGATCGAATACGACACCGACCCGGAGCGCAACGTTTTACATCCGAACCAGATGGCGGAAAAAAACAAATCTGGAGATGTAGTCGATGCCCATGCGCACTATCGTCCTGAGGAGGAGTCACCTATCTCGTGACTACAAAGACTCTTCCAAGACAAAAACAAACTGCAAACATCCGAGCCCAACACCAGATGGCGATCTATGCACAAGTATACTATCTACAGCTCATATGCCTCAAACGCAGGATTTTTGAATGTGTGCGTCACCTGAAGTGGAAGTATTGAGGGCTCTGAAGTTGATTTTTGAGGCACTTTGGAGGAGGGCCTTGACTCCTTTTCCCCCTTTTGTGCTGAAGAATAGGTACTTTTATGAGGTGACTTGGATGGGCTGCGATGTTTGTGAGAGACTTGGTCTTTTTAGACGCATTTTTTGGGTGGTTCATGAGAGGAATGAGCAGCAGATTCATCCCTAACTCTCTCGAGAGGCTTTTTGCACGAAGACAGATGAAGTGTCACTCATCAGAGACAGGATTTTCTCTGGTCTTGAGCTTTTGCAGCCATAGGAGTCGTCGCACCTCACGTTCCTTCAAAGTTTTAGAGGAAAACATGCGACATACCTTGCAGTCTGCCGTCTTATGTGCAGGATAAAGATATATACAGCCATGATGAGGGTCATCAATGTGTGGCCTCTTCTTCCTGCAAGTGCCACCGGACCTGAAGAACACCTTTTTAGGTGTGTCTGACATATTGAAAGTCAGTTTGAAACACCCAATCCAACCAAGAGATAGAGAGTCAGAGTATATCTGTAAATTTTGAAGAGAAAAGTCTGTAGAAAATATCTTCTGAAAAGTTCTGACAGGAAAAAACTGAGCAGAGCTCAGTAGACACTATAGCACGACATGCGATAGAAAATCTGAAGGACTGGAGCTTCTCTCAGTAAGGTTCTATCGAGTGGTGTGACCTGATTGGTTGACTCTTAAGTTTGGTTCTTTTTTAAATAATGACTAGGATATGTTACTAAATCAAAAGGCCTAATGCTTATATATCTAGGTCTATTGTGATAATACTTTTCTAATGGACAGGGGACTCCCATCTCAACAATGGGGAATGATTCAAGCACGTGAACCTATGAAAGTTCCAATACTGGAGTAACTTGTTCTACTGATCGATTCTTCCAATTGAAGATTTCTTACCTTGGGAATAGACACCAAAGCAGTACCTCCCAGGTGGTGGGTCTGTGAAATGACTCAGAAAAAAAGTCCTGCAGGATGAGCAGGTAATGTGCCAATCTTGGTGGAACTGGTTGTCGAGACAGTAATGATTACTGAATGTAAGAAAGGATGCCCACAAAGCAGCCTTGGAAATGTCTGGGACAGGCACTTCGCATGTCAAAGCAGTGGAAGCAGCCTTGGCTATGGTTGAATGAGCCCACAAGCCTTCTGTGGGCTGCTTCTTAGCCAGTGTGTAGCAGATTATGATGCAGAGAATATTCCAGTGGAAAATGGCACTTTTCTGTACTCCTTTGCCATTCTTCGCCCCAGTGAAACCAATCTAGAGCTGATCTTCCACACAATATTCTATGATATGATCAATTTAGAAACCTATGGTTCTTTCAGAGTCCAGCCAATGTATGTATGTATGTATGTATGTAAAGAATTTATAGAGCGCAGGAATCACCCCCAAAGGGGTATCTCCGCGCTAAGCATAGAAACAAGTCAGTCAGGCATAAAATCCCATAGCTCAAGCCTTGAATAATTCCGTCTTCAGGAGTTTTCTGAAACGAGGAAGATTAGGACATTTACGTAAATCTCTCCACCCCCTTAGAAGGGTGGATTGGGGCAAAGAATGCCAGTGAGGTGATAGTTTGCCCGATATTAAATGGAGGGACCCCATTAAGTAGAATAGAAGCTTGCGTCCTTAGCACCAGTTTGCCCGGGAAGAATATTGTGTACAACAGGATGACGGCGAGCTTGCAGCTCACTCTCACGCTGTGCTATTATTATAGGACCACACTTTCCTTGCCCAATCAGAAAAATCTGCTAGCATCCAACCACTTCCAGAGGTTTAGTGCCTCCAAACAGGGCCCACAACCCATCCCCGCCCTGAATGTTGCTGTACTATGCGACAGTGGTGTTGTCCATGAGCACCTGTACCAGCCTTACTCTGAAGGTAGGCAGGAAGAATTTCAAAGTCAAGCGAACGGCCTACAACTCTAGCAGGTTGATGTGGAGCTGGGCCTCTGCTGGAGGTCAGATGCATCTGATCTCCACCTCGCCCAGATGGCCTCCCCAATCCAGAACTGTTGAATCTGTCACCACTATTAACTCTAGGTGGGGGTAAGGCAAGGGGTCTGCCGCTGATCCCATTGTGATCCAGCAGCTACCACTGCAGATCCTTCGAGGACTCCTCTGAAATCTGGACCCGATTAGAAAGATCCCCCTTGGTGCTAGGCCTACTGGGACTTCAGATTGCACTGCATAGACCAGCATGTGACATCTGGATGCAGGAGGCCAGTAGTTTCAGCAGCCTCAGTGTCATCCTCACAGAGATTCTGGCCAGAGGATGAAACATCAGGATGATAGCCTGAATATCCTGGAATCCCCACTCCGGGGAGGGGGCAGGGAGGCGCGAAACTGTACCATTGTCAGAATAGCTCTGATGAACAGGAGCATCTGTGAAGGAGTCAGGTGTGACTTTGGCATATTGATAGTGAACCTCAATGATGTTAGGAGGGTCGCTGAATATAGAGGTGGGTGACTACTACCTTGTGCGAGCATGCCTTCAGCAGCCAGGCATCAAGGTAGAGTAAGTCTTGGAAACCGGTCCTCCGAAGATGCACTACCACCACCGCAGCCACTTTCACGAACACCAAAGCGGCATTGGTGAGACCAAAGTGGAGCACCGGAAAGTGAAAATGCTCTTGCCCCACAATGAAACGCGGATAGAGCAGGTGAGCCTGCAGGATGAGGATGTGGAAATAAGTGCCCTGCACTTCCAATGCTTCCATCCAGCCTCCAGGGATGGTAGCAGACAAGACATGGGCCAGAGTGAGCATCCTAAATATGTCCTTTCGCTGAAAGGCAATAAAAAGGCTAAGGTCTAGAATAGGACAAACGCCTCAGTCTTTCTTCGGCATCAGGAAGTAGTTGAAGTAACACCCAGTGCCCGCTTCTGATGCCAGGACTTTAAGGCACCTTTGGTCAGAAGGGCCGGCACTTCCTGTCACAACATAGTCAAGTGATCATCAGTTAGCCACCCTAAGAGCGTGGAAGGCACAGCGGAGTGACAGCCAATTTGCAGGACTCACTTGTCGGAAGTGAAAGATCCTACCTCTGGCTGGAGGGGATGTGTGTCTGAAAGGACACACTAAAGCAGTTTTGCAGCCACAGCAGCTGAAGGGCTGGGGGACTGGGTTGCATGCTGAAACTGTTGTCTACGTGGTCTGTGGGATGTACAGCCTCAGCCACAAAATAGCTGGGAAGCTTGCGGGCTGACTGCATAGGCTGGTGTTGATTGTACTAGCCAGGGCAGTCAGCCCAAGGGGCGTGCTGTGTTGTGGCCCTGCTATCCTTAAATCGCTCAACCACTAAACTTTCAAAGGTCCGGTGTTGCGTCAGAAAAGCTGGAGGGCCTGGAGAATGCCGATGGCGCCATGCCATTTGCCGGCTTACTGGAGTCCCCCAGCATGTCTTCGCCAAGCCGGAAGCAACTCTGTATGTGTATAAGCTGGTTGGAGGACCTCAATCAGTACATTTGTCTTTACATCCATGCCTGAAAGTTGGAGGTCAAGTACCTCAGCCTGCCACCACAGCGAAGCAGGGACTCATCAGTAGGAAGAGACCAAACTGGAGTTCAGAGAAGTTTCCAGACCACCGGCATCTTGCAACTCCTCATACTAACTGCCATCGGTGTACTGGGATTTAAGTAAATCCCAAGAAGATTGCGCATAACTTGAGCCCTTCATTAATCTAAGGGAAATGTGTCAGAGTATGATGGGCTGCCAGAAGGCTGCAGCATAATGGGTCCAGGGCACAGCCTCGTTAGAGATAAAGACTAGTTCTGCTAGAAGTCTGAGAGCACGATTGTTGCGCCTCATCCTCTGGCGACTGCATCCGCGTCAATGGTAGAGGGTTCGTGCGCAGGTCATAGCACTGGACATAAACAAGTGCAAAATCCTAACAGGCCGACTAGTGAACCACTACACTGAGTTCAATCACACAAAGGAGGATTTTGAGTGGCAGGTGACTGAAGTAATCAGAAGACGCCCCCGGTAGGGGCGACATTCAAGCTCAGCTTAATAAAGCGGAGTGGAAATGGATCTTTCCATGTGACAGCATTACAAATAGATTAAATAATATGGGCGATTATAACTAACTGCTTCATAATCTGTGTGTAATCCATGGTTAGATTACTTTTTTCTGTGATTGTAACATCATCACAGGAGATTTTTTTTTTATGATTACATGTCGCCTATTTCTCATCTACCTAGTATTGAGTATTGAGTATACACTTATAAAGCGCATGGCTACCAAAGGCCTCCCAGCGCTAGAGACAGAGCCAACAACCAAAGAGTGGCAAAGACGATCAAGGAAACAACAGAGTCTTCAAAAGTTTGCGGAAGGAGAGATGATTAGCCTCCAGCCGGATATAGTCCGGTAACTGATTCCAACATTTTGCCGCAATGAAGGAGAACAGACGTCCACCACTCTGTGCTCGGTATATTCTAGGAACGGTAGCTAGGAGTTTTTTCCCGGAGCGCAATGCTCGTAACGGGAGGTATGGGGGAATAATAGATTGCAGAATTGGTGGAGCCCTAGCTGACAATGACTTATGGGCAATGCACAGAGCCTTAAACTGGATCCTTTCGGCTACCAGCAGCCAATGCAGAGCAAAAATGTGTGGCTTAGCAGACTCCCGCTTATGAGCCTGCATAAGAAGTCGGGCCGCACAATTTTGAACCGTTTGGAGTTTTTTAATAGTAGAGCAGGGAGCTCCAAGGTAGAGCACATTGGCATAATCAAGCCTTGAAAGAATCAGGGCTTGTACCAATAGCTTCCTTGCAGTAAAAGGTAAAAAGGGCAGAACTTTCCTAATCATTTTTAAAAGACCATAACAGGTGCCTGCCACCCTGCGCGCCTGTTCACTAAAGTTCAGGTTGTGATCCAACCAAACCCCAAGACTTTTTATTTGCTCTTTGGGGGTGGGCATCACACCTAAACATTTAGGCCAAAGTACGCTGGTGTCAAGATTAGTAGTCTTGCCCAGAAACATTAACTCCGTTTTGGCTGCATTCAGTTTCAGGAAAGAGCCATCCATCCACGCGGAAATCCTTTCTAAACAATTGGCCAGATTAATCTTAGAATTATCCAAGAGATTGAGGGACACTATCAGCTGAGTGTCATCAGCATACGAGATGATCCTAACCCCAAAGGGCTTGACCACCTCGGCCAGAGGACGGAGATAAACATTAAAAAGTATGGGGCTCAGGGAGGAGCCCTGAGACACCCCACATCGCAGAGGCATACTTTCTGAGATAGAATTATTCTCAAAGACCTGGAAAAATCTATCGGCCAGGAAAGACTCAATCCACTTAAGTAGAGAACCAGAGACCCCAATCTCTCTGAGTCTGATAATCAGTAGTTGGTGATTGACCGTGTCAAAGGCCGCGCTGAGGTCAAGTAATACAATAGCTGCAGACCCACCACTATCCAAAATTTTCCTGGCCTCTTCGACCACTGCCAATAGGGCCGCCTCCGTGCCTTGTTGGGGCCTAACGCCTGTTTGAGAGGGGTGAAGACAATCATTCTCCTCCAAAAAAGCGGAGAGAATGGAAGTGACATATTTTTCACAAATTTTAGCAATCCCTGGCAGAAGCGAAATCGGCCGGTAATTGGCAAAGGCTTCGGGGTCCAGGCTGGGTTTCTTCAGAAGAGCTCTGACCATGGCCCGTTTCCATGAACACGGGACGATCCCAGAGGTAAGTGATGTATTAATGAGGTCCAAAATAACTGGGGCAACAGAGTCAAAGACCTGACTAAGAATATTAGGGGGTACAACATCACTTGGAGAGCCAGATTTCAGACGGTCTAGGTAGATTTTAAAAGAGTTCATATCCAAGGGAGGAATTGTCTCAATGAGAGGTCCCGGAAGTTTAGCATCAACAGAGGGGATATTTATACAAGGTAGAAGAGGGGGAAAAGTCGAATAAATGTCTTCAATTTTCTTATGAAAATACTGAGCCAAATCATTACAGCGTCCTAAGGTGTCTTCAAACAAAGAGGGGGGCACCGGCGGCTTGAGGAGAGATTTGGCAATTTTAAAAATTTCTCGGGGGGGAATTGGAGGCTGCGATAATCTTCTTTCCATAAAATTCAGATTGGACAATTCTAATTTCTGCCTTATAAGCTTTAATGGCTTCTCTATATTTAGTCTTCTCAACGATAGAGAAGTCCTTTCTCCAGCTTCTCTCCAGGCGCTTACATACTTGTTTCAATTCTCTAAGTTTAGGAGAATACCAGGCTGCACAATGACCGGCTTTTTTACTAGATATCCATTTTTTGGGTGCAAGCGTATCTAATGAAAGTTCCAACCATTGATTGACTTCATTATTAGCCGCTTCCGAGTCACTACTTAGGTTGGGTCTGGAGTTATTCAAAGTAGATGCCCAGGAGTCAATAGAAAGTTTAGACCAATTCCGACACCACGTTTTTACCCTTTCACGTGGGTGGCCACTATCCTGTTTAGTCCACACAAAGGGAACCATAAGGTGATCTGTCCACGGCAGGGAAATGTGCTCCTCCACAACCAGACTATCAATGTTGGAGAAGAGAGGGTCAAGAAGATGGCCTTTTTGGTGGGTGGAGCCGGACACTAACAACTTCAGTGCCAGAGCACCCAAATTATCAATTACAGCCTCAGCATCCGAAGAAGATGCCACATCAAAATGAATATTAAAATCCCCCAAAACGGAAAAGTTAGAGAAGGAGCTGACCGATGTGGCTAACACATCCGAGAGCTCCCTACTGAAATGGCCAATAGGTCCAGGTGGCCGGTAAATAAGGGCACCAGAAAAGGTGCATATAGAAGAGAAGCCAAGTGCAAAGAAGCAGCTTTCACAGTCAGGGCTCATACTTGGAGAGATCCGACAGTTGTACTTATCTTTATAGATAATGGCCAGACCACCCCCTCTGCCTAACTCCCGGTCCTGTCTTTGTATCAAATACCCAGAGGGCAGGGCTTGAACTATTGCTGGGTCTGAAGTGCTTGAGAGCCATGTCTCTGTCAGAAACAGGGCATCGCAGTCTCGCTCCTCAAGCAGTAAGCGGAGTTCAGTGCTATGCCTTGGTAAAGAGCGGCAGTTCAGAAGGGCCATTTTAAAAGTCACTTGGGAGGACAAAATTTCATCGGCCACAGCCGAAATCAGTGGAACCATTTCAAAGGGGCAGTGGGGACATTTCGCATTAATATCAGAGGGTATCATTATGTGAACACATTTATGAGGTAGAGTCTCTCTAAGATAGTGTAGCTGATCAGACGTAAATAACAGTCTGTTTCTTGTTGTGGAATCAGGGATCCCAGCCCCAGGGCCCGGACGGGCGCAGACGGGCTTGCCTTAGGCGCGCCTTGGGACGTGACTTCCAATTGAAATACTATTTGCTGTTGGATTATTTTGTCGCTTATATCAAGTACGAGCCCTGATTAGTCATTGCTGTCGACCTTGACTTTTGGCTGGGCTCTTGATGTCAATTAAGAAATTCTGACCTAATACTGTTTATATGTATTTTTATGAATTTGAAATATATTACTTTCATATCTTCTTAACTGTCACTATATATTGCCCCTTTCTCCCATAAATAACAATGGATACAAGTATTTGTGTTTCATACATGGATCACTGTATTACAATGATTGCATGCTCTTTATGGACCTTGCATACACCAAGGATCTGTTTGGCGAGTAGGGAGCCTTTTTTCTTCATGGCCCTTAGCATGGTGGCGTGCGTCTTTTTTTTTTCTTCTTCATGTTAGTGGGAGCACATGCGGCGACCTCTTGGATATAACCCTGATGCATGTGCCATTCTTTCTGACAGTCTATGGCTCGCTGCTTCCTCAAATTTTGACAGACCTGATAAGACATGTAATCAGTCCACTATTTCATAAATCACTCCTAACATACTCAGAATCTTATAATCAGTCTACTCTGGATATCATTATCAGTCCTATCGCACTCTGAATCATGTAATCAGACCACATTGTATCTCATAATTAGGACTAGTCTACTCAGAACCATGTAATCAGTCTACTGTGTATATCAGTACGTCTAAACTCAGTCAGTCCTAGCGGGTCGAAACCCTTTGACTCGTATGCAAAATGGGTCCGATCTGGGTTCCTTCCCCTACTGACTTATAATATTGCGTATGCAGTAGCGCTGTTACTCAATTTCTTTGGTCCCATTGCCGGGTTTATCTTGTACTCACTGTATTTTGACTGCTTATCACACACTGAGCACCTCGGAGGACCATCTTTTTATGAAGCAGTATATTTTCCATTTTTGCAAAGTATGTGTTCTTTTTTATTTGATCATTGTTTAATTAATTTGCTGGACGCATTAGTTGTGTCCCAATTTGCTTCTGGTTTGATCCACATTCGACCGTGCTACCTAGACAGCAATGTGCAGGTCCGATAGGATCACATACCTCACTGGGTTTTGACCATCCTAAATTATTTGTTGGAGGTTGACACAAATGTCATCCGGAAGTGCGGGCAAGATACCCCTGACCATGTTCAACGACGTGCGAGTAAGTTTCCAAAAAGCAACTTGAATTTACGTATGTCAGAAGAGCATTTGAGTTTGGCATAATGTTGGAAGGCTGAAACACTAGGCTCTCTCGTATGTGGGTGCTGCATGAGGAAGGTGGGGCCCAAGAGCTGGCATATGCCATCTGGATATTGGTTGACAGAAGAGCAAGATCCTAGTTTCGTCCAAGTGCCCAAAAGGGTGTCTGTGCGAGCCTCATTAAATGGAAGAAGTGGTTCCGACGAGATCTGCCTTGACTGCAGTATCTCTGCAAGTAGGTTTATTGTAACCTCCTCTGAGAGTGGTTGGAGAACAAAAACTTTTGCCACCCTTCTTATGACTATTGCCATTGAGGCAGATTCTACTGTAAAGAGACCAGAAGGATAATGAAAGAGTGTCCGGTAAAGTGTCAAGGCCACTGGCTCCTGGAGGTCCCAAAAAATCATCATGCACTTGCAACTGGTCATCACTGTTGTCTTCATGTAGCTCTGGGTCTTAAAATCTGTGCCGTAGTGGGAGTCAGAATGAGGTTGTGGAAGAGGTCAAGGTGGGTTCTACTTCGATCAAGATCGCTGCGCATTTGCTTCAGAGTCCGAATGGACTATGGGCTCTCCCTCTAGCATCAGGGGCATCACTGTTGGCGCTGATGTGTGGGGTACTGACATGGTATTCTCTGTCGAATGAGGAGTCTGAACAGGTGTCAACCCTGGATTTGGGGCGGACACCAGAGCCTGGTTGAGACACAGTCTGAGTTGGGGACTCATCTGCAGGCAGAAACCCGAATGGAGGCCTCCTCGGATGCACAGGGCAAGAAGGTGCACCAGAGGACTCTGAAAGGGTACCAGAAATTTCCAACAGTCTTCTCATAGGCTTGAACTTTTGTGGCATAGACAACGAAGCCAAGAACTCTGGATGGATCCAGACTGAGCAAGTCGGTTATGTGGTGGGAGACAGGGCAGAGATCGAGGTACCCCGACATCCATGCAGCGTCTCCCGACAAGAGTGGCGGGAAGTCAGTCATGTGTGGACTAGTGTTTTTTCTTCCTGTGCTTACCTGAGGAATTGGAGTGGGATGACTACCTCTCTCGTGAACAGCCTCGGAACCGAGCACACGTTTACAACTTCGACTTACAAGCATTCCTAAGGTGCTTGGCAGTGTAGAGATTGGCCTCGCAGTCCCGGCTGGGCTTCGGTTTCATCCGAACACATTTGATGGATGACTTTAGGTCATGCAAGGAGCGGAGACACCAGAAACAGACCTCTGTTAGTGGAAATCCTTGCAGGGTTAGAACCCTGTCATTTTTTGGGAAACACTGGAAACATTTGGGTCAGGTGACAGAAATCAAGGGAGTGAGTGCCGGAACCACATTGGAAAGCTCAGAAAGAAAAACTGACGCTATCGCACGGAGGTGGCAGTTATATTGTGGCATTGACCGGGACGGACATGAAGTGGAGACACACATGTATGCTACCTACCGGGACGCAGGTAATGGCGAAGAAATACATTTCCAGATCCAGTCTGGTTTCTGGAGGTATTCTGCATATTCTGGATATGTCGTGTTGTACTTGGACATTTGAAAGTTGTTTGTCTTTGATGAAAGTTTTTCGAGTCACAAGATGCACTACGACTCCTCCCTTAGTTGGCAATGTGCCTGGGGACCAACTCCATGTTAAATTGCTTTTCCCACAGTGGGTGAGAGTAGTATGGAGTGGTGAGTAAAGAAAGAATGGTCAACATGTGCATTGGTAAAGGAGGTTATTCAGTAAAAGAGGCAATCTGTGATGAGAGCCACAAGCTTTCGGGGACGAGGGCGGGTGCATGCAAATCTATAGCACTGTACACTACCAACAGAAGCTTAAATGTTAATTAACATTTTCCGTTCATAGTTTGTGTTGCTGTAGATACACATGCTTTACATACACTGTAAAGCAGGACCCTTCTACAAGCGATGGCTAGCATGTTGATGATGCAGATGTCTGAAATAATGTCCTGAGGACCACTTGGCCAACCATTGCCTGTTGTCTGGCTAAGATATCCAAACAATGTTTAGTGAAGTGTGTGGGGTTAAACAAGTTGCTGCTTTGCATACGTCAGCTAATGGAATAGTGCTGAGAAAAGTCATAGTTGCGGTGTTGTGTGTACAGCGCGTGCTGGTGGCAACAGGGAGAGGTTTTTAGCTTTATAGTAGCAAGTTTGGATGCATGCGACTATCCACCTGGTAATGTCAGCTTTAGAAATAGGCTGGCCCTTGTGGGGTTTAGCGAAGGCTCTGAATAACTAGTCATTTTTGTGAAAAGGGCTTGGTTCTGTTGATGTAGTACATCAGAACCCATTTCACGTCTAGAATGTGTAGTGCTCTTTGCGCTACAGAGCATGGCTGAGGGAAAAAGACTGGGAGCTCTATGGTTTAATTGAGGTGAAAAAGGAAAACCACCTTGGGAAGGAACTTTGGGTTGATCCTAAATACAATTCTATCTTTGAGAACCTGAGCAAAATATTCTTGTAGTGTGAGGGCTTGCAGCTCACTAATAAGTATAAGATATGCTATGGACACAAGAAAAGCGAACTTCTACAAAAGGTCCTGGAGAGGGCAAGAGCGAAAAAGGCTCAGAAGAGGGTCCAATTAGTCTGGTGAGAACTATGTTGAGATTTCACACTGGTGCAGGATGGGACACTTAAAGGATGATTCTTTTAAAGCCCTCTGTGAAGACTTTCATTACTGAGATGCAGAAAAGGGAGGTTTGTTCCCAGTTTTGAATGTGTGCGACTATGAAGGCAAGATGGAGTCACATGGAAGTGTAAGCGAGACCTGACTTTTACTGGCAAGAAATTTAGAGGTAATATCCTGGATCACAGTGTTTTAGGGGATCCAAGCATTTGGGGATGCAATAACTGACAAATCTTGTCCACTTTGCTGTGTAGCAAGCTTCATATGGTTTGCCTGCAGGACTTCCATAAGATGTCTATGCATTCTTGCGGTAGACGTAGGCAACATAACTCTAGGAACTCAAGTGCCAAATTACTACACTGAGCTGTTTGGGGTCTGGATGTCCTATTTGGTCATAAATCAGTGTGAGAAGGTACGGCCTGTTGGGGAGCTTCTTGTGGGGGCTAATTGACATCGAGGAGTGTGGTTTACCAGGGAGGTCTGTGCCAGGTGGGGGCTAGGAGGATGAGAATCTTGGAGGATTGTATCTTCCGGACTATGAATGAAAGGAGTGGGAGAAATGGAAAAAGTCAAAGATCCCTGACCAGTTTATCCATAGTGAATTTCCCATGGACTGTGGGTACCTGGAGGAAGTTTGGGCATTTTGCATTTTTGGGGGTGGCAATCAGGTTTACATGTGGCATGCCCACACTTTGAAAATAATGGAGTAGGATTTGTGGATAGCATTCCCACTCGTGGACGTGTTTGATGTGACCTGCTACGGAGGTCAGTCAGGTGGTTATTGTCCATCCCCAGAAGGTAATCCTCCATTTGTTTTTGAAACATTTTATTGGGGTTTCAAGACACACATTTGACATACATGTCGTTGCATTGCTGTAAACATTTTTCAACATCAATTGTCAGCTTGCAAATCATCTTCATACTTATTCTATATTCATACCTATGATTATGTCTTTATTGTTAATACACATCCCCTTATCTACCCCAATATCCAACTCCCTCCCTCCCCCCTAGCAGATTCCAGCAGTCATCCGATATTTGTGGCAATTGCAGATTGTACGTTGAATTTAATCATGTGGCCTACTCCCCCGCCTCCTCCCCTCACTCAACAGATCACTTCTCCGCCGTCTTCAAGTGTAGGGATATATTAGAGGCCCTTCTCTAAAATCCTGTCTTTTCCTCCCCCCTACCTGTGGTTCCGGGGTTCCTCGTGGGGACACTCCTGCCGGGGTCGTCTCCCCCGAAGGTAATTCAGGCTCCTTCAGGTTATTGGCCAGGGCCTACCAGGCGCGAGCTCGCTCCAATGCCCCAATCCCTTTCTTGGCATTCCCTAGAAGAACCCTCCCCTTGCAGGCCACCCACTTCTCTAGTTCGGCCTACCAAGTGAGGCTTTTTGGTCCCCCGGGGGATTTCCAATGTGTCGTGATCTCACGCTTCGCAAGGGCTAGTGCCAAATCTTGAAATCGACTGGTGACCCAATTCTTAGCATTATGTGGGAAGAATCCCAGTAGGCAGCGAGCAGGAGTGGGTGGGATAGGTCGATCTATTGTCCCCCCCAATAGTGGCTGTTACTTCTTCCCAAAAGACCTGCAATTCAGGGCATGTCCACAGCATGTGGAGTAGTTCCGCACCCACCTCTCCACTCTGGGAGTAAGGTAGGCTCTGTGCAATATGAAAATTAATTAGACGGAAGGCATTCCTTGAGGATTTGGGGATCCCCCCCTAAAATATTCTCCCAGGATTTATCGTCTATAGGGGTATTCAGGTCCTCCGTCCAGCTATTCCGTGGTTTAGTCAATGGTTGTGTCGTATCTCTATTTAGGGCCCCATATAGGCATGTGACTGCTTTAATTCTGGCTCCCCCAGTGCCCAAGTACCCACAAGTGGCATGTGGAGGGGGTTCAGCAGGTCCCAATCTCCAATGTGCTCTAATCGCCTCCACTAACCCTGTGTGCAGCAGAAAGTGTCCCTGGGGCAGGTCATAAGCCTCTCTGAGGTCCTCAAATGGCATGAGTTTCCCCCCCCCCCAGCTGTACAGATCACCTATTCTCGTTACTCCTGCTATTTCCCAGTCTTCCAGGCCCGCCCATGTTGCTCCACGAGGAAGCACCCGGAGTGCTGCTATGGGAAGGTCAGGTGAGTATGGGAGTTTGGTCTTCGTTTTTCAGAGGACTCGTCTCCAACACCGTATGGCTATCATGACCACTTCAGTATCTTCGGGTGTGTCCCCACCCCTACCCAACAGCTTCCATAGAGTCCCACGGTCTGGAGAAAATGGGTCTACCTCTCGGGTCTGAGATTGGAGGTCGCCTATCCACCTCGCAACCCACTGTAGCTGGGCTGCTAGGTAGCATTGCTCGAAGTCTGGGACCGCTAGTCCGCCCTCCCGTGTCGATCGTTGCATCGTTATAAGTGCGATCCGCCTCCGACCTGTGCCCCAAAGGAAAGATGTAATAGAGTGCAAGCATGCATGCCATTTTGGGGTATCCATATCGGTAGTGTCGTGAAAAAGTATAATAGTCTGGGCAACGCCACCATTTTCAGGAGAGCCACTCTCCCAACTAGTGACAGTGGGAGTCCCTTCCAGAATTCCATGTTGGTCTTTAAGGACCTCAGAGCCTTACCCAAATTTCCCTCGAATATGTCAGCTTGGCCATGGTATAATTTCACCCCTAGATATTCCAGATAGTGGGGTTCCCACGTGAGAGCTCCCAGTTCCGCCACAGGGATCCCAGCAGCCGTCAGCAGAAACAACTTGGACTTCTGCCAGTTAATTTTCAAACCTGACATTTCTCTGAATTTACCCATCAGCGCTTTTGAACCCGATAGATCCTCCTGTGCATTACCCAGAAAGAGCAACAGGTCATCCGCGTTGAGGGCAATATAATGTGTTTTAGTCCTTAGTCGTATCCCCAGATACCGCTCCCCCGTACGGGCCAAGGAGGCCAAAGGCTCCATGGCAAGCGCAAAGAGGAGCGGCGAGAGGGTGAATCCTTGTTGAGTCCCCCGCTCAACTTTGCTGTTCTGAGATCGTTCGCCCTGACCCAATTCTAGCCGTTGGTCCAGAGTAGAGTAACCTGACCCATGCAGAGAATCCCTGTCCCATGCCCCATTCGTATAAAAATCCCCACTCTAGACTGTCAAAAGACTTTTCCATATCTACTGCAAAGACCACTTCTTCATGTCTTCCCATACCTCCTCCAGTCATAAGGGCTATGAGCCGTCTGATAAGTGCCGTATTACGACCTGGGATAAATCCTGTCTGGTCTCGATGTACTAGGGTCTACATATGCAGTTGGAGTCTCATGGCCAGTATCTAACTTAGTATTTTAAAATCTAAATTTAACATCGACAATGGCATGTAGGCGTCACATTCCGTGGGGTTCTTACCAGGTTTAAGAAGTGGGACAATCAATGCTTCTCGGGGGGGATCTCAGAAGTTGGCCTTCCTCTAGGGCTGCCTCATATACTTCCTCCAATCTGGGTGCCAATTCTTCCACATACACCGCGTATAGCTCTATGGGGATCCCATCCGTTTTACTTTTAGCAAGATCCTTAATTGCCGCCCTTATTTCCTGTATATTAATGGGGGCTCCTATTTCTCAGCCTCCTCGGCATCCAAAGCAGTAAGTGGAATTGCATTCAAGTACTCCCTAATTGCGTCAGTCCCCTGTCCCCCCCCCCCCCGCCCCCGGAGCTATATAGCATGGTGTAGGATTCTAGGAATCTTCTGTTGATGTCATCCTGTCTATACAGTACATGCCCTTCCAAGTCCTCCACAGCCAAGACCGGGGTAGCCCTCAGAGCCAGATTGGCCAGCCAAGCCAGCAGGGGACCAGTTCTGTCCCTCGCCGCATGCGTGCGCTCCATGTACCTCTTGTAATCGAAACTGCGCAGTCTGTTTGGCTACTTCCTCCTTAGCGTTCAATAAGGCAGTACCCAACTCTGGACTCCCAGGTCTTCGTTTCATTAGGTCTCGCAATGCCCGGTCTGCCATCTCAAGGTCAGCTTCTAAAGTGCGTCTCACTCCTATGGAGGTCGCCATGCATTTGCCCCCAACACCACCTTAAAGGCGTCCCATTCTGTCAGTCTAGAATTAGTCGTGTGCGCATTTGCTGTGAAATAACGGCCTATGCACTCCCTTATCTCCTCTCGGAAAACCTGATTTTCAAGTGACTCTGGTTTGAGTTTCCACGTTGGTATACTCCGACGCATCTGTCCCCACCTTAGGTGGAGTAGAGTTGGATTATGATCGGATAGGGTACGTGTTAAATATTCCACTGCCTGGATCTGAGCATGTATATCCGGGGAACACAAAAAGGTATCGAGCCTAACATGTAAGTAGTGGACCGACGAGTAGAAAGAATAATCTCTGCCGTCTGGATTAAGCCACCCCCAGGAGTCGACCAAGCCCCATCTGTCTAGCCATTCCCGGAATGCCCTGGACACTTTAGTTACAGGAGAGTCTCTCAACAGTGGGTGTGACCGATCCCTCTGAGGGTCCGCAATACAGTTAAAGTCCCCTCCAACAATAACAGGCCCTGGTAGATACGTTGCCAGAACACCCGTGAGCTTGGATAAGAACGTCCCTTGCTCTATGTTAGGACCATAGATACTCACACTCGCTATGTCACGACCATCTAGCATGCCCCTTATTGCCACATATCGCCCCTCTGGGTCTATTACCTCCCCAGTACATTGAAATGGGATCCCAGCTCTGACCCAGATCAAAACTCCTCTAGCGAAGGCAGAGTACGATGTGTAATGTAATTGACCTATCCATCATCGCCGGAGCGCCTCTCCCTCGCGCCCTGTCAAACGGGACTCTTGTAGTAGTGCAATATGGACTCCCCTTCTATTTAAGTAGGACTGAATTTTATACCGTCTTGACATAGTATGCATTCCTCGTATATTCCAGGAAATTATCTTATATGTTTGGTGTGTACCCATCAGTGTGCCTCATATATGTTTCCCATTAAGATCTTGCGGACCACTGTCCCCAGACTCTGCCAGCAGGGGGGAGGGGCGGATCCACACTTTATCAATGACTGGACTGTGAAATCTGCAACCCCCTTAAACATAAATGCATAACAATCCCAACTTCCACTCCCCAGGACAAGCAGGCAAACTCCCCTCATCCAAACTTTCAAAAACCATATCCAACAATGGAAGAAGTGGGGTGGAGTAGGCCCGCCAGGTCCCAGAACCAGGTTTACTGAATCATGGTGCAAAACACTGGAACCATTCGTCACCACTACTCACCTCACCATTCTAGGAGATTTTAACTATCATCTCAAAAACAAACAGGACAATGACTCAGTACACCTCCTAGAACTCATGTCACCCCAGGGACTTGAGCAATTAGTTCAATCCCCCACCCACACCGCTGGCCATACCTTAGACGGCATTTTTACCAACCATGATAATCTAGTGATCGAGAATGTTCAGCCCCTTAGCTGGGTGGATCATTGGCTGATTGAGTTCAAAGTCTGTCCTACACTCCCCATCACTGCGAAGGAAAGCATCACCCCTAGGTGCATTTGCTGTAGGGGACTGAACAAGCTTTCAGCCCCCAAATGGGAGGCTGCCTTGGCCTCAGCCGGTGCCGGGAGGCACAGAGCGTTCCCTCCCACGGCGGAGGGCTTCCGCAACTGGATTAATAAGGCCCTTGGCACTGCTGCCACTTTTAAAAACAGCGTCTTCAGAAGAGCTAAACCAGAGGCGCCATGGTTCTCAGAAGAACTTAGATCCCTCAGAAGGGAGTGCCGTAGACAAGAATGTAGATGGCACATGGACCCTTGTGCTAGGGAAAAAACCAAGCAGCAATCTCTGCTACAGAAGTACAAACTCGCCATCTTCCAAGCCAAATCCCACTTCCTCACCAAAAAGATCCTTGCAGCAGACAATTCCTCTAGCATGCTATTCAAGGTCATTAAGGAGATCTCTGAGCCACCAGGGACACAGCTGCTGTCCGACTCTCAAGACTTCTGTGACAGAATAGCCGCTTATTTCCATGACAAGGTCCTTAAAATCTTTCAGGAGATCTGTCATACGGAAATTGAGGAACCTGATGTTGAGGTCGTCATTCAGAACTGTGGAAAGTACGCTCCTTTCGCTATTAACGCCTTCCCACAGATCACTGTTCAACAAACCCAGGCCCTCCTTATGGGCCTTAAATCCTGCTCACCTTCGGACCCCTGTATGCCCCTCACACAAGCTGGTTCCCAACCCTGTTGCAGACTTCCTGTGTGGGATGTTTATTAACATTCTCCTATCCGGCAGCTACTGGGATACCTGGAAGGAGGATATTGTTACACAACTCCTCAAAAAACCTAACGCTGACCCCTCAGAACTGAAGAACTTTTGCCCCATCTCCCTTCTCCGGCACCCGCAAAAATCTTCGAGAAATTCATCAACACTGAGTTGATGAATTACGCTGAATCGCATGAGATCCTAGACCAGTCTCAAAATGGTTTCCGCGCCGATCACCGCACCGAGTCCGCCCTCATTGCTGCCACTGATCACTTCCGCATGCAGGTAGATCAGGGTGGATCGGCAGTGCTGATTATGCTTGATCTGTCAGCTGCTTTCGATACCATTTCTCCTATACGTATGGTTCAACGCTTGCGGGAAGTGGGAGTTTCGGGAAAGGCCTTGCAGCTTCTCCACTCCTTTATGACAGGGAGAACGAACATAGTCAGCTGCGGAGGTTTCAGAGCTAAGGCTTTTAGCCTACCTTGCGGGGTTCCCCAGGGCTCACAGCTAAGCCCCACCCTCTTTAATATTTACGTGACCCCTCTAGCTGAGTTGGTGAGATCTTTTGGGTTCCAGGTGATCTATGCGGACGACATGCAAATCATTGTTTCCATCTCCAATGATTTGCAATTGGTCGCAGAAAAATTTAACCACTGCATGGCAAGCACTATCAGCTGGATGAAGAACAATTCCCTTAAGATTAACGCGAGAAAACAGATTCTAGTTTTTGGTCCGCAGAATTCTATCTGCCTGGTGGCCGGCAGACTGTGGTCCTCTCCCCGTACCGGCTAGGACAGTTAAAAAACGGGGTCACTTTTGAGGAGGGTCTGACCTTTGATGCTTAGGTCAGCCGCACTGCTAGCACCCGTTTCTACATCTTGAAAACCCTCAGAAAGGTGCTTCCTTATATTCCATCTGTACTGCATCGGCCCACCATCATTGCACTAGTCACTTCCCGGGTTGATCACTGCAATGCATTGTACCTCCACATCAATGTGGCCTCCCTGAACAGGCTTCAGGTCGTCCAGAACGCGGCAGCCAGGCTGATCCTCAATATTCCTAAGCATCAATCAGCTAGGGAGGGCATCCGCATTGGCTCCCCATTAGGAAGTGCATCTCCTTCAAAGTCCTCAGTACGGTCTATAAGGCCTTGCACAGCAAAGGCTCGCCACAGATGAAAACCATGTTCCAATGGTACACCCCTGGGAGGACCCCGAGATCCTCTTCCCAGAGAAAACTGATCTCTCCTAAATTCCGCAGGGTCAGATGGGCCGGACGCTCCTTCTCTGTGGTGGCCGCCAAACTCTGGAATACCCTGCCCCCCTCTATCTCTAATGCGGAATCTTTTGAGATGTTTAGAAAGCTGCTGAAGACGTGGCTTTTTTCAACATAGTTGGCAGATCTGTGCCTTTCTTTTTCTCTCCGTCCACTCAGTGCCTCGACACCCACGGGTATTAGTGCGCTTTATAAAATTATTCTATAATGCGCATTATTCTTTATTTAGTGGGAAAGGCTTTGCCCAGTTCTGTGAGGAGACGTGCACCTAAAAAGACCAACGATTTGGCCGGGAAAATGGATGATTTTTTCAGATTGATGCAAAGACCTAGAGACTGGAAGAGAATCCGACAGGCTCTCATTGAAATTTCTGCCGCTTGGAAAGACGGAGCCTTTATGAGCCAATCGTCCAGGTATGGGAACACTTGGTGACCTGAAAGTCTTAAGAAGGCTGCTATCGATGCCATGCACTTTGTGAACACCATGGAAGCGGACTTTAAACCACAAGGGAGCATTTTGAATTCATAATGGCGCTGTGCCACCTTGAACCTGAGAAATGTTGGATGTTGAGGGTGAATGGGAATATGAAAATAGGCTTCGAGGAGATTGAGAGACGTCAGAAAATCCCCTTTCTCCATTAGAAGAAGAATCTCCTGAAGAGAGAGCATCCTGAAATATTGACTCTATGAACTTGTTCAGCATTCTGAGGTCCATGACCTGCCTCCATTTCCCATTTTTCTTTTTGATGAGAAAAGTGGGAATAAAACCCACGGTTTTGCTTGTTGAGGGGTACTTCCTCTATGGCCTGCTTGAGAAGAAGCAAATTTATTTCCTTCTTGAGATCCGGAAGGTGACTGAGCCGAACTTTGCGAGGTGGAACATTTGGAGGATGCTGAATGAATTCTAGCGTGTGGCCATGTTGGAAAACGTCTGAAACCCATCTGTCTGAAGAAATGGAATTCCATTTCAGGAAGGATGCGGAGAAGACGTGATCGTGGTGTGGGACTATGGTAGCAGGGGCCTGATGATCTTCATTGTCTCCTATCGGAGTCTAGGGACTTTCCAGCAGATTGCTGCCTCTTGCGTCCAGCCGGTCTCGAATAAGTCTGAGCTGTGTTGGACTGAAAAGACCGGTTGCATGGCTGGTAGGTAGTCTGCAGATATGGTTGGTACCACTGCTGAAACTGCAGACGGGATGAGAATTGCCCTCGACCTCTAGCCCGAAAGGTCTGAAAGCGGCGCTGCTGGAGATTGCCTAAGGCTTTGACTGTATCTGTGTCCTTCTTGATAGATTGTAACTCCTCATCTATGTGCTTAACAAATAAGCAATCCCCATCAAAAGGCATATCTAAAACCTTGGCCTGGACCTCAGGACGAAAGGTGGTTGCCTTTGCCCATCCCTGGCAACGCAGGACCGCCGCTCCTGCCATCTGTCGAAATGCAGTGGATGAAACGTCCATAGCTATCTCAATGAGCTCTGAAGATGCTCTTTCTCCCTCCAAAAGAATATCTTTTGCCTCTTTCTTTTTATCCTCTGGTAGACACTCCAACGGAGTAGAGATGTCTGACCACATCTGCCGGTCATCTACCCAAAATGGCCATGGCATTAGAGGCTCTAATGGATGTAGCCGCCAAAGCCGAGAACCTCTTCCCAATATTGTTGAGGCGACGACCCTCCTCATCCGGTGGGGCAGTGCAGGGAGATGCTGGATTCTTGGCTCTTCTCTGTGCTGCTTGCATGATCACAGAGTCCGGCCTCGGGTGACCAATGAGGCACGCAGGCCAGTCGTCAGGAGCCTTATATTTTTTTGTCCAGTTTTGGAATAACCGCTGGAACGGAGGCAGGTGTCTTCATCAACTTTAGCCCTTCTTGCCATAGAAAGTCAATTATAGGAATTGCTCTCACTGAACGTGGAGTGCCTGGTTTAAAATCATATAGAAAACACTCAGTCTGTTTGGTTGGCATTGGTAAATCAAAACATTTGGAAGCCCGCTACAGAAGATCATGAAATCCCCCGATATCTGCCTTACGGGAATCCGCAGCAGGAGGATTAGGAGATGGTGGCATAGGGGCTATGTAGTCATCCCATTCAACATGGGCATCTGTGTGTTTGAATCTCACCTTCTTCCGTCTGAGCATCCGGAGTGTCCTCTGTGATGAATATAGGAGGAGGAAGGGTCTTCTGCCTTGTGGATTTGGGAGTACTTTGCCCCAGAAGAATACTGGGTACCTCTTGAGGAGGGAAAGGCCTCTATGGAGCATTTGTGTCCAGAAAACGCTTGTATTAATCGCTAAGCATGTGACGGAGATCAGACACCAGAGACATTGGAACGTTTATTGATGGTTCCCTGAACTGATGACACTCCTCTGTCATCGTAAGGATAGCGTTCCTGGAAGGAGTCTTGCCTCTGCATGACGGATGTGCCTCTTTCCTCAAATGAAAATTCCCCTGCGAGCTATGAAGATGGATCATTGCCTTCAATGTCATCATCAGAATCTTGGCACTTGACCCTTAACTGCGATGGACTGTTTGCAGGGCCAAACATACCTTCATCCTCTGACTCTTGGAGGTCCAGAAGGCGAGCAGGAGGTAAAGGAGATATCTTTGAGTAATCCTGAAATTGCCTGTGCTGAAGGAGACTGATTTTTCCCTCCGTCGACAGTCCCGTCAACAGGCTCGTCAACGGTGCAACAGTCGATGCAATCGTCTGTGGTACAGTGGACGGTGCGTGGGCAGCTTTCGTCTGCAGGGACGTCGTCGCTGGTACCGTCGACGAACCGCTAAATCGACGTTGAAATTCTCGTCGCTGGTGAAGGCCTCGTCGACGACGACTTTGTTAACATCATCGAAGCTGCCGTTGACGTCTTAACCGTCGTCGAAGCTGTCTACGGTACAGGAACCTCTGTTTTTCTTAAGAGTGAAATCTTCGACACAGTCGACGGTCGAGAAGATTGGTCCCTGAGAGGAGTCAGAGAGGCAGACGCAGGAGCTGTAGAGGGTTTTGAAGCCTCTGACTGAGATTTCCTTTGGTGTTTAGGCTCAGATTTGTCCTGGGATTTAGATCTCTTAGAGTCCCAATGATGTAAAGAGGGACTGACATCCTTTCTTTTCTTTGAGGAAGAATGGGCCTTTTCCTCCGGTTCAGACTCCGAATCTGAAGCAGATTTTTCTTCTGCAGCCAGAGTAACAGCCTACCCTCCCTATCTTTGAGGGTTTTAGCTGAAAAAGTGCAGCAATATTTGCATTCCCTGGGTTCGTGGTCAGGATAGAGGCAATACAGACACTGTTTGAGAGGGTCTTCAGAGAATAGCCTACACTTCCCACAGGTCTTACAGGGCCTGACCAGCCCTTTTTTAGGCTATGGCATCTCAAAAGCAGGAAGGTCAAAAGTATAAAGTTGAAGAAATACCTTGAGAGCAGCTAATCTGAGACTGGAGGTCAAAAGTTGAGAAGAAAATACTGCAACTGAGCAGAGCTCAGGGAGACTCCCTATCACACGACGTGCGGTAAGAAATCTGAGGTATGGTGGCTCTGTGGGGAAAGGGAACTCTGAGGTCTCAGCTGTGATGAGCTGAAGTTTGGATGTTCTAAAATGAGGCTGCAAAGTTACTTAAGTGAGTTTTCTGTTCTATGGAGGTCTATGGTAAAGTTGTATTACTGCTATTTCTTATGTTACCGTGGGACTCCCACCATGACGACAGGGAAGATTCAAGCATGTGAATCTATAAAAGATTCAATACTGGAGAATGGCCTTGTTGAAGCAGAGGGATGACACCCTGCACAGCTACCATATGGCAGCTTCCAGAGACAATGTAGCGATTTAAGGGCCTGAGGGAGCTGTCCCTCTTGGGAATAAGGAACAAAATAGTAAATACCCTTGCACTGTTGCTGAGGGGCACAGCTCTCTGGTCCCTTTTTGTAGGAGCGCTTGTACCTCTTCCTTCAGGAGGGTGAGATGGTCACTGCGGAAGGTGTGGGTTGGTATGTTGGGAGGGAATGTAGGTAGCAGCAGTGGTGAACCTGCCAACACCCACTTGTCTGATTTGATTTGTTGAGATTTTTCCTATTTGGGGATGAATGAAAAGTGATTTTTGCCTTGTATCAAACTCCTCCCGCAGTCTCTGTAAAATAGATGGCTCCGAGGTGTGCCCACCTTCTTTCTCGTTGATACAGGAAAGTCTTCTGTCTTCTTTGAGTGGAAGGTAAGGCAAGCCTGGCTCTGTCTCATCGGGGGAGATAAAATTAAAGCTACTTGTCGACTGACTAGGGACAATCTCAGGCTACCAGTTTTATTTCAGACATTTATAAACTCATTGCACTTTCCAAGCAAGTAGGATGAAGGCGAACACAAAGGGGAGGGAAAGATGGGTCTAGACTCTAGAGCTTTCTTTTCGTAGACCAGAGATTTGACTCACACACAGTATAACAAGCACAATTTGCAACATAACAGGCACTGAGACAGCATATGCTCCTGCTGGTTGTAAACTCTGATCAGGCTCCCAAAACGGGGTTCAGAAACATCATAGCTGCTGGAGAGGCTATAATGGTGAAGGCACTCACGTTTTTTTGAGAACAGAGATTCAGAGACAAACTAATTTCAAACGTAAATTAGATCCTCAACTGGTCCTTAAGGTCATCCTGGCAGGCGCTAAATTGCTACCAACTTTCCCCCAAAGCAAATACACAAATGGGGAAGTGCCAACCACAGAAGGATCACTACACAAAGTCTGGATAATTATTTGAACGGAACAGAAATTCAGGTACTTGGCAACCTATTCATGCATTGCCATTCAGTTATTACTGGTACAAGGATGAGGCTTTACAGAGACACATCAACACCAACTCAAAAGCTTCCCAATACCCTTTCACTCTCAGCAGGTCTAATACATACCAGACTCCCATTTTCCTGTACTTCCTCGCCACCCCATTTCTTGCATATTAAACTCAAAAACCCTTTTTACAGCCCTTCAACCCTTTCATTTTTCATACATCCTCATGCGTCACACCTCCAGGCCCCATATATATTGCTCTTGCCATATGTCTTTGAACCACCACCTAATTTTTCCCAGTTCTAAAAGTTTCCAACAATTCTGCGTATACCAATTCACTCTCCACCTTTGTTGTACTACCACTCTTGTACACTGTCAGCCCTACACACACTTCTACAGGCCCACACTTCCTTTATCCTTTAAAAAACTATTTTGTATTTGGAAAACATCCTAAACTTCAGTCATTGAACTTATTTGAAAAGTCCTCACTTCACCTCTAGACTAGTTCATTTGCCAATGTTTTCATCACCCAACAAACCTCATATGCTTCAAAACTCTAGCCCCACTCAACCTTGATAAAAAATAAGGACCTTACAAATAGCTCAAAACATTTGCTATCTGTATGGCTACTGTCTGGACACTGGAGGATCAGTGGAAGGAAAAAATAGGACAGACGCCCTGGAACTTATATTAACAGGACCGTAAAGAAAGCAGAGACCCAACACCCCTAAAGCACAGAAGCTCCAAGTTCTAGGTTGTGGGGAAATATAGGGCTGGAAAAAAGGGAGTACTAAAGTGAAACAGTTTCTGAAGCAAAACATTCATATAGCTGCTAAAAAGTGTAGGATTAAAAAGTAGAAGACAAAAGATGGGCATAATTGCAACAGAAACAGCCAACTAAGGTTGGTTAGGGCATGGACAGGTGCCAGAAAATGGTCATTTGAGTGGCAACTGAAGGCTGATAGTACATGTATAACAATGAAGATTAAGGATAAACAAAATGTTTCTTAAAAAATAACCAAAGAAACGTTAGTTACGTTCACTGAAAAATATAAGCAAGTATATGTCTGGAAAAGGCATTTCCCTACGTGAAGTTTTTGGGGAAAGCAGACACTCCCTCATCTCAGCAATCTTGGATTACAGGGATTTAAAAGACCCATGCATTCAACCTCCGATTTTCACAAACATTTAGCCAATTTAAAAAAAAAAGATCTTTTATGGGACAAACCTTGCTTTAGACTAAAGGATGGAAATGGGAGAAGTAAATGCACCGGGCTGCAATTTTGTCTAGAATGCAAAAGGCAGGTTCTGATGAAAAGCTTGCGTTGATACAGAGGTTAATGCGGATGTCCCTGGGAATAATGTTTAAACTGTGTTCATGTAACAATTACAGGAGGAAATTAATGGCTATTAGAGGTGACATTTCATTTATTTATTTAGTACCCCACTGGAAAGCAATTTTGGAGAAAATCTGAAGTAGCAGTAACAATACGACACCAGACCCAAAAAGCAAATAGAATATTTAAAGATCGGGCTCTCAGATTATAAGCATTGATGGGGAAAACTGATTTTAAACAAAAGACTGATATTCTTTACCAGTTACAGACGTCATACAGCTAACCATTGATGAAAGATGATTTTCAGGTGTCATAACACTTATGGAAATTTTAAGAAAATGTAATGTGGCTAACTTAGAATTCTATGGCAGTGTGAAACTGTTTAATTTTAAACAGATTAAAAATGCTTATACTTTACTACCATTTATACATTTGTGGAAGTTTCAGTTTTTTCCAAGTTAAAAAAAAGTCAATGAGGAATATTGTAAATGTGCAATAGACATAACCAGAAATATTCAAACAAGCTTTTAATGCTGGCAAATTTTCCAAGCGAGTATACTTCAATCCTGCATGTTAAATATGACTCAAAAGAAATAAAAACCTCCAAAAAAAGGAAACTTAATGGAAGAAAAAGGATACATTTTAGTAAAATAACTGTCTACACCATTATTTACTGGTCATGAGTCACCATTCTCTCCAAATGAGTCAGCATACGGACAATGCTGCAAGAGATTTAGATGCACACTTTATGGGATGACAACCTTCACAGTTTACGATCAATCCATCTGTAATCACGATTGCAGAGTACAGGGGAGGAAATCAATTGATAGGCATCTGACAAGTGGAAAGGGCTAGACATGCTTTTACAGACTACAAACTGAAGAAAGGCTACATGTAGTCCGGACCACTGCAATTCTGCAACTGTGGCGTTTTCATCATAATCATGGATTTACCGCATTTGCCACGTAATCTATCATCTGCTGCTTAATTCGCAGATTTGAACTAAAAAATGATGTTTCCAGCTGAGTTGGATTAAAAGTTACTAAAGACGCAGCTATATGTGTTGCTGCACAGTGAAAGGCCCTACTCTAAGGTATACTGCTCAGCTTTGTTGCTTATTGCTGTATTTGGGTGTCAAACTGGTATTAATGAGGTGAGACCGTTGCACAGATGGTGTCAACATGTGTAACAAATAACAAAATAATGAAGTAATACAATCACAAAATGTGCTACATAATTTGCCTTCTCTTTCTGCATAATTTAGTAAACATTGCCACTTAATTGGACCCTCCGCTGCCACATAATCCCAGTGAACCTGCGTAGAGTTATTTGATAGTATCAAAATCTTTATTACTGCTAAAAAAATATTCAGATTGGATATTTTTCCAGATATATAATGCAATCTTATGGTAAATGCCAAGGCAATATATGTGTGCGTATATATGAAGGGAACAAGTGCCAAAAGGAGTTTAGAAACAATTACACTGATTACTTACCTGCAACAATAGTTTTGCATTTTGAAACTGCTCTATAATCATATGCTGTGTATTATTCCACCATCTAGTGGTTGGGTCCCAAAGACTTTAATTTGTCTTTTTTATTTTTTGGGGGCGTGAGATGTTATTCTGACCGCTTATGACATCAATTCAAAACCTTGAGATTTCTTTATAGTATTATTGAACCTTCTACATCACCATGTGCATATATTATATAGCTGTATCAATCCACTGTTAAGGTAAAGCATGGGTGTTTACAAAAAACGTTTTTGAACCTTCTGACCCATTTGGGTCTTTATTTTCTGGTGCACAACCACACCACATATCTCAGAAAATGTGTGTTCTGTTGAGCAAGTAGCTGCCATGCATATAATTAATGAAGACATCAGCCAAGAATGCCAATATTGCCCCATTCACCTTGTGGAAGGTGCTCTTTGTTTCTGATTTAAGGTATTTCCCACTCCAGGACAGCAAATATGAAAGATCTGCACAATCCATCTTACTGTGGTTCCTTGAGATATTGCAAGATCCTTGCCTTATTCTGTACATGACACAAAAAAAACATTCAGTTCTACTTAAATTATCTAGTTTCTTGTAAATAGTATATAATTGCACATCTTAAATATAATGCATGGGATGTTCTCCCTGCTTATGTTTTCAGCTGTTGAAGGAAACATTCGAAAACAAGAACAAGGGAGACCCTACTCGCTAGGAACCAGGGTAATTAGGTATGTAACAGAAACAGCGGTTCCTGCGGGGCAATGAAGACTATCTTGATAATAATATGCGCAATCACAATAATGAAGGGTTACAATGACGTCAGAAAGAAAAGCTAGCAAGGACACAGATGACTGTATTCAAGGAAACATTGGCAGCTGAATAGATTCATTTTCATAGAAGTGTCACACTGCCTTTGAGATAAATAGGGGGTTGATTCTCATACAATCCTGGCGGCCCTGTGCATTTGTAGGCATGGTTCTAGGATGAGTAAGGCCTATATCTTACTAACCCTGCATGAAGGGATCGCTATTAAAAAGCAGCCTTTAATGTTAGGTGTTTTAGATCTGCTTTATGCATGGTCTTAGTAGCTACAATAATGGTATGTTTTGGCTCCACCGAGATCTATGGAGTGACCTTGATGGACAAACTCTTTGCACCTTCTACAAATCTTTTGACCACAGGTCTGGGAACAAGTTTTTATGTGAACTTCCCCTTGTGTATGCTACAGTTGTAAAGACAAGTAGTAAGTGTCAGAGAGGAGGCAGGCATAGGAGAGGAGCGCCGACTGGCCATTTCAGAAACACAAGAAGAGCTGAAAGAATATGATTCTGATATCTTTGTGGATAAATAAATAATCCAACCGATGACCCTTATCAGGAGGAAGTTATGTGGCAGGATGTGGAGAATAACTCATCTTATAAGTGGGTAGATTCTTATTCTTTAAAGCACACACCACCAGATAACTTGTCTCTGCTCCATGTTTACTAAAGAGAGCAGCTGACACTAGCCACATTATTTCCAGAGGATGAAGTGGATGAGTCCTACTGCCTTATTGGAAGCTCTGCACCGGATACAAAATAAGAAAGTCTCTTCCTCCTGATGCTACCCAGCATAATTATTAACAGCAAGATGGCATTCAACGGACAAAACTCTTCGAAGATGGTAACGCTAAGTGGAGAAAAATATAAGTCCTCACCTCAAACCTGCCGATTCTCCAATGATAACAGCCTTTAAGAGAGCCAGTGCACTGCCCTTCACAGGTCTACAGCTGAATAAGGGCTTTAAGAGGCTTGATGCACTGGGGAAAATGAAGGAAAGGCATCTGATATAGTTGTGAACACGAAATTCCAATGCACTACTTTGCTGGTAAGGGCAGCAATATCCGCCTGAAGAATTTAAACATGAGCCAAGCGTGTCATACAAGAAGACTAGACCATGTCAAACGGTTATAAAGAGAAGACTAGCATAGCTACGCTTTTCTAGCTTTAAGCGTTAGGTAGTACTGGTGATTGTAATAAACATTCAATAAACATTCCTTTTTGTTGCATCAGTAAATGGTTCATTGAAGCAAATGAGGGGAAAAAAAAGAATGATGCCGGAAGGGCAATTTGAGCTGTAAAGTCATGGGATTTCTTTAAATGGTGGACAAAAAGTAGTAATAGGACAGCAACTCCCGCTGTTTCAGCAACAGAAGGTCCAGTAGAGACCACAAACCACAACCTTCCAATTATAACATCCAGAATGCCTGAAACACTCCTCTGAGTTACAATGAGATGATAGGGCCATTTCCTAAAGAGTTCAAGCCAAGCAGACAAATGACTCCTCGCACAACACCCTCCCCATTTGAAACACTGGTTGGGGTAGACTAGGTGGTTCTCTAGAAGAATGGAACAGATAACCTAGGGCAATTGGGCACTGAATGTCCTACAGTAACAATACTTTATAGAACCAAAATGTACAAGAAAGCTAGTTAACCTTCTACAACAAACGATTAAGAAACTCCTAAGAAAAGAAGTTGTAGAGTCCAAAACAATGAGTACAATATGGGGAGTTACTCAATCTTTTTTTTAATACTAAAGCAAGACTTTCCTCTACAGCCAGCAATGGACCTAAAGCTCTCGAAAAAAATTGTAAAGACCCAGAATTCATTGTAAAGACCCAAAATGTATAGTAACAACATTGCAAGTAATGATTGCAAGTTGAAAAGAAGAGGCTACTGGGCAACAATAGATATAAACGATGCCTAATGCAATGTCACAAACTGGAAACCCCTGAACTTTATCAGGCCTGTGATGGGATATTAGTTATTAATTTAAGATTCTGCCATTTGGAATAAAGTCTGCCCCAAGGGTCTTTACTAAATGCCCAATTGTTGAGACAAGCTCTTCAAGTGAAACATGATGCGTATGCATTTTTAACTTGACTACTGGATTGTTAATATAAACTCATTAGCAATGCAAGAACAGCATAAATCGGGTGATTAGAACAGTCCTGAGGTGGGTTTTACAGTTACACATGGAACAATCATCACTCAAGCCATCACAGCAAAAAGATTTTTCTGGAGGAGCTTAGTCATTGAAAGAGAACTAGCAGTGCAGTAACAAGAGCAAACCACTATCAGACTTGTCAGTCTGACAGTAACGATTATGAAAAAGTAGCTACGAATGATGGCATTGTGCATCCTATTGACACCCTTTTCAAGGTATTCATGAGACCCATACGAGTGTGGTTTGTAGACCAATAGTTGAAGTGACTTCTTGTCTTTAAGGTAATCTGCTATGAGCTTAGTGTCTGATCAAACCTTTCTTCAAGAACAATGCTTCCATCTCTGCTTCAAGACCTGTTTTCTACTTCATGGTATCCACCGTTCTCTCATCTCAATCTTAAGTGTCTGCCCGCTCTTCATCTTGAAAGGCGATTGCATGACTTTCCCCCTTGTTGAATCCATTTCCTTTCTCTGATCTTGCTTCTCTTTTGAAGTCAAGTCAGAAACTGAAGGTTTGTCCACACTAGTGCCTTTGGTTTTCGACCCACAGAGCTTGCTTTTGTTTGTACTTGCTTCAACTGCTGAGTGTTTCGGTGTTGTAGGATTTTTCTTTGATTTCCATTTGTTTAGAGAAACAAGACCGGTAAAATGGAGGCCTTCCGGGTGCATGTTTTTTCAGTAGCAAAATACTCTTAAGGTAATTCTTCAGCTATCTTCATGTCTACTGACCTTGTTTTAGCATCAGGTAACTTGTTGCCACTCTTCTGTTTCCTCTATGACATCAGTCATCTTCCACATCTTTGACTAACAGTCCCAAGTCTTACAATAAAAATAGGTTTGCCAGCACCATGGTGAAGTGTGCCCAGCATGGCTTCATGAGTTGAAATACTTCGCCAGTCCACAGCCTTAAGATTTGTGATACTTTCAAAGGCATAGATTATACACGGTGTGTCGTTCTGTACCCATTTATGTTGGCAGCTCAGGCAGATACTAAAAAAAGAGACCGGGTTTAAAGAAATCCCCCAAGTATACATTCTCAACCCTCTTGCAGTCAGCCTAATTAGAAAAACATGGCCACTTCAGTTAACGATTCTAACCCAGTTTTTCCATGCCTTTACTTGGTATAATCACATCCACAATTCAAGTCTGAACAGCCTCCTCCGAACCACATCACCTCTCCTTTACTTCCAGTGACTGTCAAGACCAACTCTTGTTGCAGATTCTAAACCCAACAGCAGAAATAAAAATCTGAAGATAGCAACTATATTTTGGAGCAGTAGTCTCACATTTGACCTCACAGGGGGGTCACGAAAGACTCCACCTCTGACGCGCAAAAAACAAAAAGCACAAAAAGCAACCTGCTGGATGGGGGAATAAGGCACAGCAAGTTAATCTAGAATATGTTCATAGTACAAAGGATAGATTTATTGAAAATCTAGTTAGTTTTTCCTTAAACAATTGAACAGATTTTTAGGTTACTGGCATCAAATCATAACAAAGAACACTAAATACAGAAAGCCTCACAATTACCCAAGAGGTCATAGGAAGAGACGGTAAAGCCAGTGGAGGAGGAGCATAAATGTTGGTTAAATTAAGTTCTTTAAACTTCTTTCCAATCTGGTTCAGGGCTTTGTCAACCTGCAGCTGGGAACCTGTGGAAAAAGCAAATTAGTGAGTAGAGACACTTATGCAAAAGCATTACATAAAATAAAAAAGGTGCAGTAGGCTACCACATAGATCAGCCACATTGGTTACTTAAACCAAAAAGTATTGACTAGGGAACATCCATTAAGGTTGCATCCTAAACAGCTATTGGAGCCCTTCACCTTCTCACCACTAAATGTGGCAAGTTACTTAAAATGGTTTACAATGGCAGTTTTAATATGGAAAAACTCAAGCAGACCCTATGGTTGGGTCATCGCACAGTGAAAAAAGCCAGACTGCATTTTTCTAAAAACAAATATGCATTTCTAATGTGTATGCACAATAGTTGGACATCTATGATTTAGGACATGGATACTTAATTACAGAGCAAGTAAGTACAGTGTGGTGTGGAAAATCCTACTTAATTCTCTGTGTAGATGAAACTTTCCCCACCATATTTGATTACCACACAAACACATGTATAGCTCTCTCCTCGCTAGCACCTGCTCTATAGCTATAAAGATATAAAACTATCACAATAGACTTCAGTTTAGATATATATACATACACACACACACACACACACACACACACACACACACACACACGTGTTCATTTAAAATAACAGAAAAAAATAGAAAACAAAAGAGGCTGCTTAACAGCCATGCAAAAGTAGGCTCAAACACCAAATGCAACACTCTTGGTCTCAACCTTTGATTTAACTGAATTTCACAAATGATCTTACGAGTGACAGGATGGATAAGTTACTTACCTGTAATCCTAGTTTTCTTCCAGGGGTATCCTCATCAAAGTCATAAGCACATGAATATCCCGCCCATGCGCGGGGACCCCGGAAACATAAAAAAACATATATGTGAAAAAACATATGTAGCTCTAAATACATATATATATATATATACACACACACACACATATATACATATACAATACCACAATGCAGCCTTCCATACTCTAAGGGCTGAGTAATGTTTCAAGAAATTCCGTTGCACATATATACAATTCAAATAAAGCAGGGAGAAAGAAAACACATTTGAAAACTGCTTTAAATGCACAATAGAAACCATAATCCTGCAAAGAGGAATGAAAAACATTGCCAGCCCATAGGCTGCATTGCAGAAAACAGTGTAGAAAGCTGAAAAGCTAACCCACAGAAACACAGAATAGAACTGGCACCGTGCCTTTAAGGCAGCCATGACCCCTAGCTTCCCATCATGCCTCAGGGGTGACAGTTAGGTCAGTTGTTCTTTGCGGAGACCCAAAGGCCAGGGCACAAAGAGATGACATTCACCTTGATCATTTGCCAGGGGAGGCGGGTGGGTTGCTTATGACTTTGATGAGGATACCCCTGGAAGAGAACTAGGATTACAGATAAGTAACTTATCCTTCTCTTCCAGGGGATCCTCATCAATAGTCATAAGCACATGAATCGAGTAGCAAGCCCATCCCCTCTTCCTGCGGGCAAACGATAAACATAAAATGAAGCAGACATTGATAAAACATCATAACTCCAATCAAGCTAGCATTGGAACAAATTCCTCAAGGAGGCTTGGCCTACTTGGGTATCTGTTCTTGAGTCAGAATCAAGACAGTAGTGTCTAGTTAACGTGTGTACCGACTTCCAAGTTGCTGCCTTGCAAATCTCGGCCATCGGTACATTATGTAAGAAGGCTATTATTGCCGCTTTTCCCCTAGTGGAGTGAGCTTTAGGGGAAACCAATAGAGGTTTGTTCGCTAATTGATAAGCCAGCTTAATGCAGGACACTATCCACCTTGAAATGGATCGTTTGGAGGCTGGAAAACCTGTCCTAACGGCACCATAGTTTATAAACAATTGGTCAGACTTCCTATTGGATTTTGTTCCCTCCAAATAGAATTTAAGACCCTCTTGAGGTCTAGTGAGTGAAGAGACCTTTCTGCTGGTGTATCAGGATTGGGAAAAAAAGAGGGGAGAGAAATTGTCTGGTTGACATGGAAATCAGACACCACTTTTGGTAGGAAAGAAGGATGAGTCCTCAAAACCACCCTATTGTGATGGAAAACCGTACACGGTTCCTTAGAGCAGAGTGCCTGGATTTCACTCACTCTGCGTGCTGATGTAATAGCCACTAGAAAAGCCACTTTCCATGTTAGGTGCTGTAACGTGGCCTTATGAATGGGTTCGAAAGGAGGACCCATCAATTTGGACAAGACTAGATTCAACTCCCAAGGAGGAGAAGGAGGTTGGACAGGGGAAAAAACTTTTCAACCCCTGAAGGAAATCCTTGACCACCTGAAGCTGAAAGAAAGAAGGTTGGTTAGGTGACTTTCTGTAGGCTGTAATGGCCGCCAAATGAACTTTTATAGATGTGTACTTTAAACCTGATTTGGCTAAATAAAGAAGATACGGCAAGATTACCTCCTCTTGCCCGCTTGTAGGACTACAACCATTACGCATACACCACAAGTAAAATCTCTTCCATTTAAAAGAGTAAGAACTCCTTGTGGACGGTCTCTTTGACTCCCTCAAAATGTTCATACAGTCCTGTGGGAGATTAAAGTGTCCGTATTGCAGGACCTCAGGAGCCATGCTGCCAAGCACAGTGAGGGAAGGCTGGGGTGCAGAATCTTCCCGCCCATTTTGGTCAGAAGGTCCGGTCTGCACGGAAGCTTCCTGTGCGGACAGATTGAGAGCTGCAATAGGTCCGGATACCACCATTGGCGAGGCCAGTCCGGTGCCATCAGGATCATCTTTATCGTGGATCGGATGAGCTTGGTCACCACCTTCGGGGTGAGAGGAAGGGGCGGAAAGGCTTATGCAAACGTCCCGGACCAGTCTATCAAAAGAGCATTCCCTCCCGTTCCTGGCCGGTAAAATCTGGACGCGAAGGCGTGGCATTTTCTGTTTAAATAGTCTGCAAAGAGGTCGATGGATGGACGACCCCATTGATGAAAGATGTCTGCCACCACCTCATCGTTGAGCACCCAGTCTTCTTGTTCTTCGAAGTGCCGACTGAGAGCGGCTGCCTGCACGTTCTGTTCTCCTGGCAGATGCACCGCTGTGATCGAGAGATTCCTGGCCAGGAGCCAGTGCCAGATCGCTTGGGATTCCAGTGACAGCGGGCGAGAACGTGTTCCACCTTGTCTGTTTAAGTAATACATGGTGGTTGTATTGTCCATTTGTATCAGTATCGACTCGGACTGAATCGATGGATGGAATGCCTTGAGGGCTAGATGAACTGCCCGCAGTTCTAACATGTTTATATGATAGGTTTGCTCTTTGCTCGACCATCTGCCCGGAGTCTGAAGGTGACTCAGGTGCACCCCCCCATCCCTGAAGAGATGCATCCGTGATCAGGGATTGTTTTGGAAGAGGTTGATGGAAAGGGACTCCCACTAGGAGATTCTTCGGCTGAGTCCACCAGACAATGGACCTCTTCGCTGATTGGGAGAGGAGAATTGGGGATGAGAAAAATGCAAGAAGCCAATCGACCCCAGTAGAGATGCCACTTGCTGCACTGATGGTTGATGCGTTTGAAGGAGGGTATTGCATTTGTTTTTCATCGATAACAGTCTCTCCGAAGGAAACACTTTTCATACGCCGGAGTCCAGAGTGGAGCCCAGATAATGGAGCGTTTGAGTGGGCTGATGAACTGATTTCTCCATGTTCACATGAAGGCCCAAGCGGTGTAGTAGATTTAGGCAGGTGCGATAGTGGTTCCTCACCATGTGGGGGGATGAACCCTTCAACAGCCAATCGTCCAGGTATGGATACACAAACGGGCCTTGGCGATGTAACGCTGCAGCCACCACCAGATTTGAAGCCGAACGGTAAGACTCGGAACTGGTAATGCTTTGCGCCTACCATGAATCGCAGGAACTTGCGATGACGTGGAGCAATTGGAATGTGGAAGTACGCATCTTGGAGATCTATCGAACACATCCAATCCCCTTTCTGTAGATGTGGATATATTTGCTGGAGCGCCAACATACAAAACTTCTCCTTTTGGATGACCTTGTTCGGAGATCGGAGATCCAGGATAGGTCTGAATTTGTGCGCTTGGTCTTTTTTCGGTACAAGGAAATATCTGGAGTAGACTCCTTTTCTCTGTTGAGCAGGAGGGACCTCTTCTATGGCTAGTTTTCTTAGAAGGATCGATACTTCCTGACGCAGCAATTCCAGATGGTGAGGGCGTGATCTTACTGGAGGAATGTCTCTTGGAGGTGTGCGGAAACGTAGCGCATACCCATTGCGCAGTATATTTAGCACCCACTGATCTTTGGTTATGTTGCGCCACTCTTATGTGATTTGAGATACTTCCTCCCACTGGAGTGAGCAACGGTGCTAGAGGAAGCGGAAACTCATTGCTTGCCTGGGGTTTTAGCTGTGGTGGAGGATTGCTGCTGATGTCCTCCTCTGCCTCTAGAGGAACGACGGCCTTGATACTGCGACTTGGATTGCTGCCTTTGCGACCATTGAGGGGTTTGAACCCTCTGATGGTAGTTCTTGCGGTTGTAAGGCCTGTAGCGACGCTTGAATTCTTTTTTCTTCTCCAAGCCTACGGCCTTCAGAGTATCCAGCTCAGCCTTCATTCTGGCCATCTCCTCGTCGGTGTGGGAACCAAAAAGGGAGTTGCCAGAGAACGGAAGATTTAAAATACGTTGCTGAGCTTCCGGTTTCAAAGCTGTTGGGCGCAGCCAGGAAGACCTCCGTGCGCATATTCCGTGTGCATACGAATGTGCAGCCAGAGAAGCCCCATCCGCTGCTGTGCTGATCACTTGATTATCTACCAGTGCCCCTTCCTGGAGAATCTCCACAAAATCTTGGCGATCCTCTTTCGGCTTCTTCTCTTTAAAGCGATCCAAGGAATCCCATAAGGATCTGTCGTAACAGCCCAACAGGGCTGCAGCGCTAGATACCTTCAAAGAGGACGCTGCAGAACCGCATGCCTTTCTCCCCCAAGAATCCTGAGCTCTACTCTCCTTGTCTGGAGGAACTGAGGGAGAAGAAGCGACAGCATGCGTCTTCTTTGCTGCTGCAATGATCACAGAGTCCGGTGGAGGATCGGATTTAAGAAATAAAGGATCCGTTTCTGCAGGCTTGTATTTTTTCTGGATCCTCGCCGTAGCTGCTTTAATCGAGGATGGGGTGAGAAAAATGTCCATTACTGGCTGAAGGAGACCAGGGACCAGTGGGAGCAATGGTCTAGCCGCAGACCATTGATGGAGTTTCAAATATGATTGACGTAGAAGTTTGAGGTGCTGACATATCCATATTCAGCTTCTGCGCCCATCTAGCAAGGACATTGTGGAAGGTATTGAGGTCATCTATAGGTGACACTCTTGAGGGAGGGCTATCCGTGAGGGTGGGAGAGTAGTCCCTTTTCGAGGAGTGAGTTGAGGAAGACGACCAAGACGCCGTTCTTCTTTTACGATGAGCATGAGCTGGTCCATGCTCCGGAGATTTGTCTCGGCGATCCCTGGTCCGAGTAGTAGGTGATCTGTCCACATCCTGCACCAGCCGTGCTAGTGGAGATCTATGCAGTGGACTGGAATAGTCCGCAGGCCGCTGTGCTTGGCCGGAAGGCTCTTTCTGCCATTGATGGAGGGGAAGAAGCCATCTTGGAGAAAGATGAACAGAAGGCGATTTTTGCCTTCGTGGAGAGGTTCTTTGAGATTTTCGTGCCTGTAGAGACGGAGAAGAGCTTCTCGACGTTGAGAGCACCTGAGGGGAGCTCATTACTGAACCAGAAGACTATGCGGTCTTTGGAGGCTGAGCGGCGTCTAGAGGAACGATGTGACGTCGATGGAGTGTCTCGACGTCTAACAACTATGTGTCACCAGTACCGGTGAGCTTTTCGAGAGGGATCTTCTCTTCGACGCCGACCTTTCTTTGCACTTCGACGTCGAATGTTCTGACGTCGAACACCTCGACCTCACCGACGTCGCTCTCGACGTTGAGCGTCTAGGAGACCCCAACGGAGTGTGAATCGACAGAGAAAACCTTCGACGTCGTGTTCTTTGACCTCTCGGATCTCTCTCTCGACGCTGAGCGTCTAATGGAACCCAACGGAGTTGAGACCGGAGCCTTTCCTGACGTCTATGGAGACCGCCGCCTCGACGTCGAACGTCGCCTTGAATATTTCACTTTGGGCCTCGACGACGAATCCTTCTTTGCTGTCGATGCAGATCTGGACCTCGACGTTGAACGTCGTCTGGTTGATGACAACGGAGGTGTCCGCTTGGAAGTGGAATGCCTTGCCCCTGGCGACGAGGCACGTCTCGACGTTGACCGCCGCCTGGTTGACAGCAACAGAGACGCCTGCTTCGACGCCGATCGCCGTTCCACTGGCGACGGCGGAGCATGTCTCGACATCGAACGCCGTACTGACGGCGGTGACGGAGACTTCTCTCGACGTTGCGCGAGCCCGCACCAACGGAGAACGACTCCTCGACGCCGATCGTCGCCGGGTTGACGACAGCGGAGGATCCGACGTACCTGTAGTCTTCTTCGACGACCGGTGTTCTCTCGACAGCGAGCCTGCCGTCGATGGTCTTTTTGTCGACGTTTTCGCTGCCGGTGGAGGTATTTTTGGCGCCGAGCCCGACGGAGAGCAGATTGGAACCTTACTTCTGGATGAAGATCTGGCTCTCTCCTTTCTCTTCTTCACCGGAGACCTGCCTCTGAGAAGGGAAAAACACCTTCCAGCCAGCCCATAGAGGCGAATCCTCTCTGTCCTTCAGAGTTCACCTGGACAGGGACTGACAATGCTGGCAAGTTTTGGGAGCATGATCATCAGGAAGGCAAGGGATACAGACAGGATGGGAGTCTGATTTAGCCTTTTTGCCACAGGAAGGGCAAGAGTCAAAAAGAGGGCATTTTTGAGTGAAAAAATATGCTCAACTCTCAAAAAAAATAGGAACCTACTTCAACAGTAAAAAGACGAAGTAATAAGTTTCTTGACAAAAAACAGGAAATTATTTCGGACAGAAATCAGAAAAAACAGAGAGCTGAAGTAACCAGGGTCCTGACAGAAGGAGTCGGAAAGAACAACTGACCTGTCACCCCTGAGGCATGATGGGAAGCTAGGGGTCATTGCTGCCTTAAAGGCACGGTGCCAGTTCTATTCAATGTGTTTCTGTGGGTTAGCTTTTCAGCTTTCTATACTAATGTTTTCTGCAATGCAGCCTATGGGCTGGCAATGTTTTTCATTCCCCTTTGCAGGATTATGGTTTCTATTGTGCATTAAAGCAGTTTTCAAATGTGTTTTCTTTCTCCCTGCTTTATTTGAATTGTATATATGTGCAAAGGAATTTCTTGCAACATTACTCAGCCCTTAGAGTATGGAAGGCTGCATTGTGTTATTATATACATATACATATGTATTTTGAGCTACATATATGTTTTTCACATTTTTTTTATACGTTTCCGGGGTCCCAGCGCATGGGCGGGAATATTCATGTGCTTATGACTATTGATGAGGATGCCCTGGAAGAGAAATATTATTGTACCATTATGAACAATGTCTATAGCATGATCAGTGTTAAAATGTAAAGCTGTGGTGCAAAGTACTTTATAAATATAAATATTGTGACTTACATTTGGTGTGTGAGTTAATGTTTGCATGGCAGATGTGCGACTAATAGTTTTGCGCAGCCAACCATAACTAAGTATTGTAAGGGGGGAGGTGGTCAGTTTTATTTAGAAAACATAACTGCACTAAAACTATAGTTTAAGTGAAATCAGCCGTATTGTAAACATATATGAAGGTGTTATGATCAAAGCCAACTATAACTTCATATTAACTATATTGTTTAAGATGGGATGGTAAAAGTGTTTTACTGGTGGTTGTGCTATATGTGGAGAGTGTGCAGTAGATGAAGTGCTGAATGAATGCATCTTTTGGCATGGCCTTGAGCTATGTGTAGTGGGGGGTTGACTGCAGACCCACCCAGCAGCTACCCATTGCTGAACACAGCCTTCAATAGTGTATAATGGTAGTATGCCTAGGTTGAGAATGTCTTTTTGAACATCGTGCTTCCAATGGTGAGAGAGTATTTGTTGCTCCCCCGACTTTCCCTGGGAGGAAGGTTCTCACGGTTCCCTTGTCCATCAATCTACACCTTGCCCAAAGATCTGGGCAAAGCAGGGTGTAGGGGGTGGCTGGAGCTGTACCGGTCCTCCATCACCCTCATTCTTTTGAGCATAGAGGAGGCCCAGGACAGCCAGCCCAAGAAGACCTGCTAGCAGATGCTGATAGGACCCCAGGACAGCGGCTAGTTAGCATGCCCAGTCACAAAAGTGAAAAGAAATCCCTCCCCCCAATTCATGCCAAGACCATGCCTGGGCCATTGACGTTTAGTAGTTTGTCGGCCCATTGATGATCACAGCTGCTTGAGACCATAAAGGGTCACTAATGCAAGTACTACTGAAGCTCATTCACACCATTCAATATTATGGACATTCATGTTTATTACTGTAGGACACCACCGACTGTCTTTACTATTTGGCACCTTTACGATTTACTAATAAGGGTCACTGAAGCACATTTATGTGCTTCCATTCGGTCTCATTACTGCTTGGCAACACCGATGTCTAAGCGCATGAGCCACTGATGCTATTTTATTCCTGGGGTCATGAACACTTGTTACTGACTAGGTCTAAGACGCCATATCACTTTCCAATCACATTTATTTCTTACTGCTTGGGACCAGCAATGATCACAATGAGGCTGATTACTGTCACAGGATATTAATATTCATTACTCCCTGTACACACTGCCTGGAGCATTTCATTTTCATTACTGCAAGAGACAATTCATGTGTATTACATCTAATGTCAATTCTGGCTAATTAATGTATTCCACCATTATAGCTCCTTACAGTCTGTGGCTATTAATTTTTAGATCAAGCCTGGGCAGCGCACTGCCTGCTCTGCGAGGCATGCTGTATTGAGGTTTGGAATAAAGCTCCGCCCATTTCCCGCCCATCTTTTCAACTGGCTTCCGTTACAGTCCTTTCAAAATCGTTGCTTTTCATTTGTGAATAGGCTTACTAGTCCCTCCTTGGTACCGCCTTGTCTGCATTTGTAACCTCCCATAAGGACTGGCCTTTTTACTTGTGGTGTTACACGGTCTACTTTATCTAGTCGGTGAGCACTATTTTCTTTAATGAACTTCCCCTATTGCACAAACAACGTCGCAGCACCCCGCCCATTTTTATATTATTATTAATGTATTTCTTTTTTAATTTGCAGCGCGGTCCGCTTTTACTTTAGTGGCCGCGCTTATTTAATTTAGAGCTTTATTTAATTTACGGCCGTGCTTCTTTTATTTACTGAATTTACAGCAAGGTCCGCTTTCACCATAGAGGCTGTGCTACAGTAACTTTCTTACTTTGTTGGCCACACCCCTTTCTTTAGACGCTGCTCACTGCAACCTGAATACAATGAGCAGCATCTAAAAAAGGGGCGCGGCACTATGAAAGTAGTCTTGCATTTGCGAGAGTTTGAGCTATCAGCATTAGAAATGACAATACCTTTTATATATGTGTTGCTTTTAAAAACACAAATAAAAGGCATTGCCACTTACAATGTCAATAGCTTAAACTCTCGCAAACGCGAGACCTATTGCATTGAAAATGCTTGTTATTAATTCTAGGGGTCATTCGGGAACCTTCCAGACAGAGCCCACTGATTTCCAGAGCAAGGAGCCATAAATAGCCCTTAATACACATGTACAGTAAGTTTCATTCCCGGTATGGGCCATTGAATCGCATCAGGGACAGAGTGACATCAATCCCACAAGTTGTTTCATTCAAGTTGGAAAAATTAAGGTTTACGCATTTCATTTACTTAAAAGAATATCTATATTATATTTTTTAAAAGTTTTGTTTCGAAATGTCCAGTTGAACTACGTTTAAATGACAAATACGTTTTGTTTCACATTATTTATGTGAGATAGATATATTGAGTGCACACTGAAATCCTTAAGATGGCAAAATAAGAGCCATAGTTGATTATAGAAATTAGTGAGACCTCCTCATGTCTATAAGAAGAAAAATTGATGGATAGAATGCTGAACAATGTCATACATTCACCCTAGTACAGCGATCTGGGCCTAAATCCATTGCATTCGTCTTTATTCGATCTCCCAAAGGCAGATCATAAAAGATACATGCAATAAGAAAGAATCATGCAATAGAAGACATACATGTTAAAAAGACTAAAAATTATAAAATAATTTACAGTATGTAAAGTGACAGTGCATACATTTTGAATCCAAGGACAAAGCTAAAAAAGACAACAAGATGGATAAAAAGTAAGATGCCAGGGACAAACTTACACTTTACAATACAAGACCCACAACACTTTATAGAATGGAAAATAAAAACTATTTCATCAGAACATGCTCCTTTTGGTTAAAACACTTCAAGAAGCTAGCAACTGCGTGGCATACACAGTGGTCATTGAGGTGCAGCAGGTAAAATAGAGCAGCTTTACACTTAGAAAATGTATGTCTACGTAATAGGGGTAATACAAATTTCCTTGTGTGCAGCAAGTAAAATTGACAAAAGAAGACAAAGTGTAAAATGGCTTGGCTTGAATGCTCATCACATGGACAAATACAGATGGAATCCGAAGAATACTGGCCAACGGGAAAACAAATTAGCCAACGGAAGGAGCATAACCTGAACCTTGCCAGCAGTGTTCTCTCATACACATTAATCATGTATAATAAGTATGAGGCAGTAGTTGGCACCATTTGAATGATGCAATAATCTCAGACTGCTGGTTTAGACACTTCCGTTAGTCCCCTAGTAGCTTGTTTATGCTTTAAAAACAGTCCTGGACCCAGTTTCTGTCTTTCTTGACAATTGTCTCAGGGTGCTCAAACAGGTGGGCACATCCCAGCACCGAGAAACTCACTTTGATATACTTTAACCACGGGATGGCCGAGCCATGCTCACAAGATAAACAGTCTCTAATGACTGCCTGATTAAGTTTGGCTTCTTTCTTATACCAAATAGAACACCAAAGAGCCAACGGTGCAGCATTAATAGTGTCTTGAACATATCCCAAGCCTAACTCCAAATGCAATGAAAAATGCGGGGTAGAGGGAGGGACACCCAAGTAACCGGCAACAGAATCTAGTCTCTTCCGTCTGCATTGCAAGGGCATCCCTATATCCCGAAATACCCATTCCATGTGTCAAAATTGGCAAGCATTTCCGTTTATAGATCTCCAATATCAGCGCAATGGGTTTTTTGCCGATGGACATGGCAAGCGAGGAAGTAGTACCAACAGCTTGGGTAAAGCACATTGCACAAGTTACTACTTGTGTAACGATATATCTGTAAGAGACATTAGTTAGTGATAGATTCCTTACCTTAGAATATCCCCAGGCGTCAGACTGGATCCGGAAAGTTTTTCGTTAGCAGTACCCCTGCGCGTCAGTAGGTGGCGTCGTGCGGCTCCGCGTCCATCGCTGGCGTCGTAAGCGCCGAGATGACGTCACAGAGACTACTTAGGCGCCACCCATGCGCGCTGACGTCAGTTCTGTACACGACTTTCCGCGCCAGGAACGCAGAGCCATGCAAGAAACTGACCATTGGTGCCATGAAACTAGGGCCCTGAAAGGGATGACCTGAACCCTAGAAATCAGTTCACAGAACGGGGAGGATGGGTGGGGCGGTAAGGAATCTATCACCAACTAATGTCTCTTACAGCTATATCGTTACACAAGTAGTAACTTGTGCATCTGAAAGAGACACGTTAGTGATAGATTCCTTACCTTAGAATAGATACCCCAGCAATACCAACCCCGGTGGAGGGTCTGCGAATGGATTACACCAGAAAGTCACGGAGAACAGAACGGCCAAAGAAGCCGTCTCTAGGGACCTGACTGTCAAGGCAGTAATGCTTGGTAAACGTGTGCAGCGAGGCCCACGTAGCTGCCTGACAAATATCCTGCAAGGGGACGCCGCGTCCCAAGGCAGTAGTGGCTGCTGTCGCCCTGGTAGAATGGGCACGCAGCCCCACAGGAGGCTCCTTCTTAGCCAACGAGCAACAGGCTTTGATGCAGAGAACGACCCAGATATGGTCAGTTTGTGCACAGCCCGACCTTTTTTGGCGCCCGCGTAGCCAACAAAGAGCTGGTCCTCCACCCGGAACTGTCGAGTGCGCTTCAGGTAGAACGAGAGCGCACGTTTTGGGTCCAGACGGTGGAGCCTCTCTTCCTCTTTTGAAGGATGCGGAGGCGGAAAGAAGGTGGGCAAAGTGATGGTCTGCCCGATGTGGAAGGGCGTGACAACCTTTGGCAAGAAAGAAGGATGGGTCCTTAAACCCACCTTGTCCGGATGAACAGACAGGAAAGGAGGTTTGGGAGAAAGAGCCTGGAGCTCACTCACTCTTCTGGCAGAGGTGATAGCTACCAGGAAAGCCGTCTTGAGAGTGAGAAGACGCAAAGGACAGGTATGAAGGGGCTCGAAGGGAGCGCACATCAGATATGTCAAGACAACATTTAAATCCCATTGAGGCATAATGAACGGCACGGGAGGAAACGTGTGCGTAATGCCTTTCAGGAAACGGTTAACAACCGGAGATTTAAACAAGGAAGGCTGATCTGCAAGCCTGAGAAAGGCGGAGATGGCCGAAAGATAACCTTTGATAGTGCCCAGAGCAGAGCCCTGCTGGGCCAAAGAAAGAAGGAACAGAAGGACTTCGGAAAGAGGGGCAGAAAGGGGATCCACAGCCTTAGCTGTGCACCATGCCACAAACTTGTTCCACCTGCAGGCGTATACCGATTTAGTGGAGGGACGCCTGGCTGCCAGAATGACATCACAGACTTCGGGAGGAAGATCGAAAGCGGTCAACTGTCGCCGCTCAATCTCCACGCATGGAGGTGGAGGCTGGACAGGTTCGGGTGGAGGACCGTCCCCTGCTGCTGCGACAGAAAATCCTCCCGAAGAGGCAGACGGATCGGGGGATCAAGCGCCATGTTGAGTAGCTCGGGATACCAGTATCTTTGTGCCCAATCCGGAGCCACAAGAATGACTTGGGCCCGGTCGCGCCGAATCTTCTTCAGCACTCTGGGCAGAAGCGGTATAGGCGGAAAGGCGTACAACAGGCCGCAACTCCACTCGCGACGAAAAGCGTCTCCGAGCGAGTGCCGCCTTGGAAAATTCCAACACGCAGAACTGATGACATTGCGCGTTCTCTTCGGTGGCGAATAGATCTAACCAAGGCTCTCCCCACTGCAGAAAGAGACCTTGCGCTACGTCAGAGTTCAGACGCCATTCGTGATCCATCAAGCACCGGCGGCTGAGTTCGTCCGCCCTGGCGTTCAGAGAACCTGCCAGGTGTTGAACCACCAAGGTAATGCCTTGACGTTCCAGCCAAGTCCAGAGGCGCAGAGCCTCCTGACATAGGGTCCACGACCCCACCCCGGCCTGCTTGTTGCAATACCACATGGCGTTGGTGTTGTGCGTGAACACCTGCACCACACTTCCCCGGACTGAGGGAAGGAATGCCTTCAGTTCAAGCCGGATTGCCCAAAGCTCCAAAAGATTGATATGGAGCCGGGACTCCGCCGGAGACCAGAGGCCTCTGATCTCCGCCTCTCCCAAGTGGCCACCCCATCCCAGGAGGGACGCATCCGTCACCACTGTGTGCTCCGATTGGGGAAGGGAGAGGGATCTGCCATTGACCCAATCGCGATTCGTGAGCCACCACTGCAATTGTCGTGCAGTGCCCTCCGAGATCTGGACATGATCGGACAGGTTGCCCTGATGCTGTGCCCACTGGAACTTTAGATCCCACTGCAGAGCCCGCATATGCCATCTGGCATGTTGCACCAGCAGGATGCAGGAGGCCATCAGGCCCAGGAGCCAGAGGGTCATCCGGACAAACCCGGGATAGAGGCTGAAAGATCGGAATCATAGCCTGAATATCCCGGATTCGCTGCTCGGGAGGATAAACCTGAAACAGCGTCGAATCCAGAACCGCTCCGATGAAGGGGAGCTTCTGAGAGGGACTCAGGTGCGACTTCGGCACGTTGATGGAGAACCCCAGCAATTGCAGGAGGTCGTCCGTAGTCTGAAGGTGGGTGACGACTGCCTGGGGCGAGCCTGCCTTCAACAACTAGTCGTCGAGGTAGGGGAAGACTGACACCCCTGACCTGCGCAGATGAGCTGCGACCACCGTCATCACCTTCGTGAACACCCGAGGAGCGCTGGTAAGGCCGAAGGGGAGCGCGGCAAACTGAAAATGCTCCTGGCCTACAGTGAACCGCAGGTAACGCCGGTGGGCCGGCAGGACGGGGATGTGAAAATAGGCGTACTGCAAGTCCAACGCTACCATCCAGTCTCCAGGGTCGAGGGCAGCCAAGACCTGAGCCAGAGTCAACATCTTGAACTTCTCCTTCCGGAGGAAGTGATTGACGTTCCTGAGGTCCAAGATGGGGCGCAAGCCCCCCTTGTCCTTCTTGGGGACCAGAAAGTAGGGAATAACAACCACTCCCTACTTCTGGCCCAGGAACACACTCGATGGCCCCCTTGGCCAAGAGGGCCGTGACTTCCTGCAGGAGAAGTGCCAAGTGGTCCCCCAACATGCGGTGGAACTGAGGTGGCATGGCTGGAGGGGTGGACTGAAAGGGAAGGGCGTAACCCTTGCGGATGATCTGCAACACCCACTTGTCCGATGTGATAGCGTGCCAGTGGGGGAGATGATGGCGGATCCTGCCACCCACTGGCGTGGGGTGCCCCCCAAAGCTCGGATTAGGAAGGTTTGGAGGCAGAAGCAGCGGGGGCGGAGGTGGACTGACCGCCACGCAGATTCCCAGACCCGTCCCTGCAGAAACCGCGTCCGCGTTGAGGCTGGTTCTGCCCAGGCTTGCTGAAGGAACGTGCCTGGGCGCCCTTTCCGTGGCCACGAAAGGAACGAAAACCAGGAGTGGCTGGGCTTTTCGTGGAAAGACCTAAGGACTTGGCCGTGGCCCGCGAGTCCTTAAAACGCTCCAGCGCACTGTCGGCCTTATCGCCAAACAGGCGAGTGCCAACAAAGGGCATGTCCATGAGCGAGCTTTGGACATCTGGCGAGAACCCGGTAGATCTCAACCAGGCGTGGCGACGAAGCGCCACAGTCGTAGAAATCGCTCTACCTAGTGAGTCCGCGGTGTCCAAACCAAACGGCGAACTTAGCCGCATCTTTACCCTCGGCAACAGCTTGGGACAGCACAGCTTGGGTCTCTTCAGGACACTGAGGCAACACCTGTGCAACTGTATCCCACACCGCGTGGGAATAGCGGCCCAATAGGCAAGCGGTGTTCACCGACCGCAGCCCCAAGCTGGCCGAAGAGAACAACCGCTTGCCGAACTGCTCCAGCTTCTTGGAGTCCTTATCCGGCGGAGCCGTGGGGAAGGCACTCTGAGACGTCGAAGCTTGGATGACCAGGCTCTCAGGAGTAGGATGAGTGGTCAGAAAGGCAGGGTCACCGGGTGCCGGACGATGAGGCCTGGAGACGTTCTTATCCACAGGGGCCCCTGTGGCTGGCCGCGACCAAGTGCCCAACAAGACGTCAGTGAGGGTGTCATTAAATGGCAGCAGGGGCTCCGACGAAGTGGACGCCGTCTGGAGCACCTCAGTGAGGAGGTTAGTTTTGAGGGCCACCGTAGGGAGATCAAGGTTGAGAACCTCAGCTGCCCGACGAAGCACTATCGTGTAGGAGGCGCCCTCCTCCATGGTAGGCGTGGGAGAGGCAAACCCCGGGTCAGAGGAGACGTCGAGGTCGGCGGCATCCTCCAAATCGTCCGCCCAGTCCTGCTCAGAGTCACACTGACGAGCAAGAGGGTCCTCGGACCCCTCCCAGTCGTCCTCCACCTCCGCCGCATGTGGCACAGACCGCGGCGGCAGGGCCGGAGACGGAACAAACGGCGTCGAGAACGGCGCCGGCCGGGGCCGGAACGGCGCCGTGTCCCAATGCGGATCCCAGGTAGGAGCAAAATGGTCCTGGAACCTGGGCAAGGGCGGGACAAATGGCACCCACTGCGGCGCCGGAGGCGGAGCCGAGGGTGGCGCTGGGGCCGGAGCCGGCAGCAATGGACCTTGTGGCGCCGTGGCCGGAGCCGACGGCGCAGGATCCTGTGGCGCCGAAGCTGGATCCGCCGGCGGCGCCGACTGCCCAACAGGATCCTGACACGGGACCGCAGGGCCCGAGGGCGCACCGGCGGGAGACCGAGGCCTAAAAAGGCGGTCCATGGTAGCAAGAAACTCTTGCACCTGTGCGGGAGTCGCCGACAGACCCGGGTAAGGTGGGTAGGCCGCGGGACTCTCGAGCTCCGAAGGAGCCGCAGGGGCAAAGCCCCTGTCCCCCTCGTCCGCATCCGGGGACTGACGGGGGGACGTCGGAGAGCGAACACGCTTCTTTGACTTCTTTTTGTGTCGTCTCTTACCCGAATCCGAGGGTGAAGACTTGGAGCCCGAGGAGCGATGACTGTGGCCCCGCTGGCGTTCCCTGGAACGGCCCCTGGACCGGGAACGGCGCTGGGACGAGTGCCGGACCTCCAGCAGCTTCCGGTGCCGCTCCCTCAAGGCCTTCGGGCCATGGCCCGACAGTCCAGACAGGACCGGGAGTCGTGGTCGGTCTCCAGGCAGTAGAGGAAGACATCGTGGGGGTCCGCCACCAACATATTGCGACGGCAGGCCCCACAAGACTTAAATCCAGGCATCCCTACGTGCACCAAGGAAACCAAAGCTTACAGGAGACAAAAGTCTCAAAAAGGGTAGTCAAAAAGTGACTAAGGTACGTGCTCTAACCGGATCTGCGCTTACTGGCGCGGAAAAAGAAAGAACTGACATCAGCGCACATGGGTGGCGCCTAAGTAGTCTCCGTGATGTCATCTCGGCGCTTACGACGCCAGCGACTTACGGGGAGCCGCACGACGCCACCTACTGACGTGCAGGGGTACTGCTAACGAAAAACTTTCCGGATCCAGTCTGACGCCTGGGGATATTCTAAGGTAAGGAATCTATCACCAACGTGTCTCTTTCAGATATCCTATTTTTAGTACAGGTAGACCAAGTAGAGACCTCAAAGTTCAATCCCAGGTAAGGGAAGGAACTAACCCTATCTAATGTTTTGCCAGCAATATTGAGGGTGCATGTTTTCGTATTTCTGGGTCCGCAAACCATAGAAAAGGTTTTCTTAAGATTAGTCTCCAAGCCCAGCTCTTTCATGAAACTGACATAACTAAAAATAAGCCTCTTGAGGCTGTTGGCCGTCCTTGCCAGGAGCACCACATCGTCTGAATATAGGAGTGGTGGAACAGGCTTTTCCTCCACACACGGCACGTCTGCCCCAACGGATACCAGAGTTTTTTCCAGATCATTTGTGTAGAGGGGAAAAAGAATTGGGGCAAGCACGCATCCTTGGCGCACCCCCTGCATAATAGTGAACGATTCTGTGCATTCACCAGAACTACCATACCAAACTGTAGCCGTAAGGTCATGGTGAAGTCTTAAAAATGAAACCATCCCCTCGTCGATGCCCATATTCTCTAAAATGGACCACAGCTTTGTTCTAGATACGTAGTCAAAGGCGCTTGACAGGTCCATAAACGCCAAGTGCGTGGGGACTCCTTTAGCATATTTGTATTTGGCCACAATTAAGAGAAGGTTGAGGCACTGTTCAATGGTCTCAAGCCCCTTTCTGAACCCATACTGACTTGGGGCGAATATTTTTATTGGTCCAGTCGAGTAAACGATCCAGGACTACCCTCCCAATAATTTTGGCTGTGGAGGCCATGAGGGATATTGGGCGATAACATTTAAAGTTGTGCACATTACCTTTTTTAAAGATAGGGACTATTATAGATGAATGCCAAGACCTGGGCACACCCATGCTACAAACAGAGTTAAATACAGTAGTAAGGACAGGAGTCCAGAACCCTGGGTCCGCCCTAAACAGGTGAAGCAGGACACCATCCGGTCCTGGAGCCTTCTTACACACACTATTAATAATCACATTCAGAACCTCTTCCTCACTAAACTCCAGGTTTAAACCCAGTGGGACCAGTGGCTGAAGTACATCGTCGGCCCCACCGTCAGGGGAGTACATCCCAGAGAAATGCACCAGCCAGGCCTCCCCGGGATGTGAACCGTTACTTTATCTTGCTGTGATGGAAGAGATAAAACGGATCGCACGGCTTTACAAAAGGCTTGTGGGTCTTTTAGTTGGCAAGTACCAACAATGGATTCCCATTTCTCCTCCTTTATGGCCGGTTTCCTTCTCTTTAGAGCTTGCTGGTAGATTTTCCTGCTAGCTGTAATGGCGCTCTAATCTCTAGGGGATTGCTTTAAGGCCCTACATAGGGAAACATTAGCTGATCTACATTCTTTATCAAACCATGATTTAACTTGGTGACGTGGCTGTGCATTAGATCTAGACAGCTTCTCTTTTATCCACAGCAAAAGGTTTGTAAACTGAGTTAGGATAATGGCCGAGTTGCAACTTGCCAAGTTGCAGCTATTCACCAATGCCGTGCTATTACAAACTACCTGGGCCATGATGTCCTTCAAGTTCGCAGTACGCCAGACCAATTTGTGCCCTGCATTCTTTGTGTTTAAAACCTGGGGCGATAGTAGCTTAGACTTATGATTCGTGAATCAGTCAATATTTGCGGAGTGAACGGATTATGGTCACTGTAGATCTGGGCTATGACCTCACTGTTTTTAGTGATTGAGGACATGCTCCTGGAAGTGAAGATATAATTTATAGTGCTCCCTGCCCCCCTCCCTATAAAAGTTGGAATGTGGCAGCCAGAGGGGATAGCGATCATATTGACGAGGCCCCGTTCAGCCAGTAAGGGAAATAGGACCCGCCCCCTAGTGTCCATCGTATTGCAAACTGCATCATAAATAAAGGGTTCGAGAATAGTTGGGAATAGAGGTGGTAAAAACCCTAATTTAGCGTTGAAATCCCCTGTCACCAACAGATTGAGGGGACGTTCTGCCCGAGCCTCTTTTTCCACCAGCATATCAATTACGGCAAAGAGGCCCTGGAAATTACAATCGCCCTTGCTGGAGAGGGAAAATGCTACTTACCCAGTATGCATCTGTTCTTGGCATATAGAGCTGTACAGTCATATGCTTTAGCATAGATCGCCTTCTAGTGTTGGGTCCGGATGTTTGCACTTTGTTTTTCTTCGAAGAAGTCTTTCTAGTCACGAGGTAGGCGACTCCTCGTTTCGGTGATAGTGTGCATGGGCATCGACTCCATCCTTAGATTGTTTTGCCGTAAAGGGTGATGGAGTCAGTAAGAGTAGCAAAGAAATGTCCATGTGTAATGTATCTAAGTAAGATAATACTGCAACAGATAAAGGTATCCGGGGTGGTGGGTGGGCGCATATGACTCTACAGCTCTATATGCCAAGAACAGATGCATGCTGGGTAAGTAGCATTTTCCGTTCGAGGCATATGAGCTGTAGATCATATGCTTTAGCATAGACTATATAGCAGTTACCTCCCAAGCTGTGGCTAACCCGTAGCTGTTGCAGTGGTTTGAAATAGTGTACGTAAAACTGCCTGGCCCACACTAGCTTGTTGTCTTGCTAACACATCTACACAATAGTGCTTTGTGAATGTGTGTGGTGTAGACCATGTTGCAGCTTTGCAGATGTCATCTAAGGGGATATTCCCTAAGAATGCCATGGAAGCCCCCAGTTTGTGTGTAGAGTGCGCTCTAGGGGGAATTGTTAATGTGAGTTTAGCTTTAATGTAACATATTTGAATACATTTAACTATCCACCGTGCAATACCTGCTTTTGAAATGGGATTGCCATATGTGGTGGCGCAAAAGCAACGAAAAGTTGTTTGGTTTTCCTAAAAGGTTTTGTTCTATGTAATATAGTAATGCTCTTTTGACATCTACCGTGTGAAGAGCACGCTCTGCTACTGAATCTGGTTGAGGAAAGAATACCGGCAACTCAACAGACTGGTTGATACGAAAGGCAGAGACGACTTTGGGTAAACATTTGGGATTAGTCCTAAGAACCACTTTGTTTTGGTGTAAAAATGGTTCTTGTATAGTCAGTGTCTGAAGCTCACCCACTCTTCTTAGAGATTTAATGGCTATAAGGAAGGCTACGTTCCAGGTGAGAAATTGAAGTTCACATTTATGTAATGGCTCAAAGGGTGGACCCATGAGTCTTGTAAGAACTATATTAAGATTCCACACTGGAGAAGGTGGAAGTCTAGGAGGAATGATTCTCTTAAGTCCTTCCATAAAAGCTTTAATAGCGGGCACTCTAAACAGAGACAAGTGTTGTCTGTTTTGCAGGTATGCAGCTATGGCAGCAAGATGTAAGCATATGGATGTATACGCTAAATTAGAACGCGGTCGGTGTAATAAATAACAAATGTTTTGAATGGAAGCATCTAGCGGATTTATGTGATTGTTGTTACCGTAAACAACAAATCGCTTCCACTTTGCCACATAGCATGCTCTCGTGGTAGGGCGTCTAGCTTCTTTGATGACATTCATACAGTCTGGCGGAAGATTAAGGTAGCCAAACTCTAGGATTTCAGGTGCCAGATCGCAAGGTTGAGATGACTGGGATCTGGATGTCTGATCTCTCCATGGTTCGGAGTGAGAAGCCTGGGGGAGAGGTGTAGTTTTTGGTGAGGAACTACTGATCGTTCCAACAAGGTTGTGAACCAGGGTTGTCGAGCCCATGTGGGAGCAACTAGGATCAGTGTCAGAGAATGCTGTTTGAGTTTCCGTACCACTAACTGAATTAGCGGGAGAGGTGGAAAAGCGAAAGCAAATATTCCTGACCAATTCATCCATAGCGCATTGCCTTTGGACAATGGGTGTGGGTACCTGGACGCGAATTTGGGCATTTTGAGTTGGTGTGTGGCGAACAGATCTATTTTTGGGTAACCCCACATCTGGAAGAATGGGAGGAGAACTTGAGGATGTAGTTCCCATTCGTGGATCTGCTGTCATTGACGACTGAGTAGATCTGCAATCTGGTTGTTTACTCCTGGGAGGTGTTCTGCAAGGAGATGTATTTTTTGAGGTATGGCCCATCTCCAGATGCTTTGAGCTAGTTGTGAAAGCTGTAGAGAGTGTCCCCCCCCCGTTTTTGTATGTAGTACATTGCTGTCATGTCTGTACGAACTAAGACAGCTTTGCCTACTAGATGCAATTGAAAGGCTTTCAATGCTAGAACAATTGCTAGTAGTTCCAGATAGTTTATGTGGAGTTGTTTTTGTTGTACAGTCCACATGCTCTGAATGGTATGTTTTTGAAGATGAGCTCCCCAACCAGTGAGCGATGCGTCTGCTGTTAGCACTATCTGTGGAACCGGGTCGACGTATGGCCGCCCCTAGGAAAGATTTTGTATATTCCACCACTACAGAGAGCGATTGGTGCAGCCGTCTACCAACACTAGATATGTTAACTGACCTTGAGCCTGGTTCCACTGACGTGCTAAGCATTCCTGTAGGGGACGCATTTGGAGCCTTGCATAAGGAACGATTAGAATGCAAGAAGCCATCATTCCGATCAATTGCATGAACACTCGAGCTGGTAGTGAGTGTTGGAGCTGAAGTTGTGACAATAGATTTTGCATGTTGCGTATCCTGACTGGATTGGGGTATGCTTGAGCTTTGCAAGTATCTATTGTTGCTCCTAGATACGTTTGTGTGTTGGATGGTTGGAGGTGAGAATTGGTGAGGTTTACAGTCAACCCCAAGTCGTGAAGCAGTTGAACTGTTCTGGGAGTGTGGCGTAGGCAGCTGTGTTGCGATCTGGCTTTTATTAGCCAGTCGTCTAGATAAGGGAAGACGTGAATGTGCGGTCTTCTTAAGTGGGCTGCGACTACCGCTAGACACTTGGTGAATACACTGGGTGCGGTAGTTACCCCGAATGGGAGAACTTTGAATTGATAATGTTGTCCGTCCACCACGAACCTGAGATATTTTCTGTGAGCCGGGTGAATGGGAATATGGAAGTAGGCGTCCTTTAAATTCAGAGTGGATAGAAAGTCACCTTGCTGAAGTAGTGGGAGCACCTGTTGAAGTGTGACCATGTGGAAGTGGTCTGACAATGTAAAGATTTAGCTGTCTGAGGTCTAATATAGGCCTGAGAGAGCAGTCTTTCTTGGGGATTAAGAAATACAGGGAGTATACTCCGGTCCCCTGATGAAACGGGACTGGTTCTATAGCATGTTTTTCCAAGAGAGAGAGAACCTCTTCATTTAAGAGGGTGAGATGTTCTGGTGACATTACATGTGCTCTTGGACGAATAGTTGGGGGAGTGCTTGTAAGCTCCAGGCAGTAACCATACTGGATAATTTGTAGTACCCATTTGTCTGAGGTGATTGAGTTCCAGACGGGTAGGAATTGTGAAAGACGTCCCCCGACAGGTGAGGAATGATCGGGGGTAGCGGAGGGAAGTCACTGTTTGTTTGCGGGGGAAGTGCGTGTGGAGTTACCTTTGCCTCTTCCTCTAGCATGGTTTCCTCTATACCCTCCTCGATAATAACCTCTGGAAGAGGGGGATTGGTTGTTACCCTTGTACGAGGAGGAGGGAGTTTCGGTGGACACCGTTTTGGAGCCACCCCTGTAAAAGGAGCGGCGAAAGGAACCCCTATTAGTAGGCAGTTGTAAAGCCCCCATAGATTTTGCGACCTCAGTGTCTTTCTTCATCTTTTCCAGCGAGGTATCGACAGCTGGTCCGAAAAGATGCTCCTTATCAAAAGGTTGGTTAAGTATTGAGGATTGTACCTCCTGCTTGAATCCAGAAATTCTAAGCCAAGCGTGTCTGCGCAATAGCACACTAGTATTGATGGCACGAGCTGCTGTGTCTGCTGCATCCAGTGCACATTTAATGGAAGTGTTAGTGATAAGTTTACCTTCCTGGATAAGGTCATTAGCTTTTGCTGTGAACTCATCTGGTAAGTGTTGCATGAGTTTCTCTCACTCATCGTAATGAGCCCTATCATAGCGTGCTAGCAGAGCCTGAGCATTGGCAAGCTGTCAACCCCCCCTTTAGATCTTCCTGCTGGAGACAGTGTCGCTGGCAAACTAAAAACAAGTAAAACTATTAAAAGCTGTCTCGTCCCATGTTTCCTGCATAAAGACTATATCATGCTTCAAGATAAAAAAATTGCCAGTCTTCGTTCAAAATTTTGGAAGCTAGTCCTGCCACATTCCAGCTTAGAAATGTAATACCAGCATGATCTAAACCACCTTCTACCATTGGAACGACCGCTTCTGGACCTTTTGGGAGATTAGTCTTGGCTGCATTGGTAATCAATTGTACAGCAGGAATAGACCTAAGATACACCAGCCTCAGCTGAGGAGCCCGAGCATTCGCACTCCTCGCTTGGCCGTCAATCATTGTCCTCCAGCCCACCCAAAACCGTGAATCTGTTATTAAGAGGTACAATCAGTTGGGAGGGTTCGGAGGGAAGCCTAGGAGGAACGCGCTTTGTGGCAGCTAACCCATCGACGTTACAGTGTGAGGTGGAAAAGTGCCTATAGAAATAACCAAGTGGCAGAATCTTAACGGAGCTGGTTTTCACCAGTCCGACGCTAGCTTGTCTCAAGATCTCCATTACAACCAAAGGGTTACGAAAGTTAACCACAATATCATCCCCCTTGTACCCTTTTCCCAACCTGCCAACCTCTCCCACACGTCTTGCCAACAATATCTCTTTAGATATGTCCCCGTAGCCAGGCACGTTCATGTTCAACCACTGAATAGTTTTGTTCATAAGACCCCTTGTGTTTTCCAGGTTGCCAACTGAGGGAACGTTCGCCAGAACAATAACGTAGGGAGCAGAGGCAGGAGTTAAGTCAATAACAGGAAGCGTGCCCGTGCTGGAATCACATATTACAGGTGGCTGGACAGCTTGATTATCCCTAATGGGGTGTGCTTCGTTGATCCTGGATGTTCTGGTAGGAGCTGGGCCAATATCAAAATCAGGGACTTGGTTATCAGCTGCCCCTCAAACCTTGTGATTGGAAGAATAATTTATAGGGGAGATAAGGGTGCACTGAGTCTCTGGAGAACAAGTGAATGCCCTTAAGGCTGGTTGCATTGCTATTTTGGCTTACAATTGGACCGGGCGATCAATAATGGGGCGCAGTTTCACATCCAATAGCTCGCCTATGCAACAACTAAGCTGGGCCCAGATGTTCAGTGGCAACAGATACTGGCACAAGTACCTCCTCGTCATTACAGGGCCTATATCGGAGGGCCCTTTTCACTTTTGCAGCGGGATATCTATTTTTGTAATTTTAACGTATTTCCTTCTGCACTTGGGTTTTGAGCTACTCTCTGGGTCAGACTCGCGGTGTGGATCGCTATACACCATGCCAGTAGGACTACGCTCAATTGCAATGGACTCCGCTCCCTTTCCTTTTGCTGTAGGCACAGCCCAAGGGCAGGCCATCATAGCGTTAGTACATAGCTCTCTCTTCCCTTCCACCCTCGGACTCAGACAGCTCGTGACTACACCCACCCACGCCGCCGGCCACACGCTCTACTCCATCTTTTCCGCAAGCCCACACGTCTCCTTCAACCACACCTCCGAACCCCACTGGACTGACCACCACTGCATCCACTTCACCTACAGGAAGCCCACCACGCACCACCGCACCGAACAAATGCCTCGCCGCTGCTGGAGCAGAGTCACGGAAGACCAGCTAACCACAACCCTCGCCCTGAGCCCACCCGCCGAACCCTCCGACCCAAACACCGCCGCCCGCAACCTCAGACAGTGGATCGACGACTGCGCCAACACCCTCGCCCCGCTCAAGAATCCGCCCAACAGCCACACCAGCAAGAAAGCCACCTGGTTCACCGAAGACCTCCAGGCCTCCAAACGAACATGCCGAAAACTGGAGAAGATCTGGCTCCACGAACGGACAGCGGACAGCTACGCCGCCCACAAGAGCGCCACCCGCAGTCACCATCACCTCATCAGATCCGCCAAAAGGGCCTCACTCAAAGACCGCCTAGACAACAACGCACACAACAGCAAAGAGCTCTTCAACATCGTGAAGGAACTCTCCAACCCCAGCTCCAACACCAACGACATCCAGCCGTCGCGAGACCTGTGCGACTCACTGGCCACCTTCTTCCACCGCAAAATCGCCGACATCCACGACAGCTTCAACACCACGACTGCCCCGGCAACCACCGAGACCACTGCCCCCACAACCACCAACCGCCTGCTCTCCTGGACCAACATCAACGACGAGGACACCAGCGAGATCATGAACACCATCCACTCCGGTTCACCGCTAGACCCGTGCCCTCACCACATCTTCAACAAAGCCAGTACAGCCATCACGCCCCATCTCCGGAAAATAATCAACATCTCCTTCGAGACAGCAACCTTCCCGGAAAGCTGGAAGCACGCCGAGATCACCGCCTTACTCAAGAAACCTAAGGCAGACCCCAAGGACCTCAAGAACTTCCGACCCATCTCTCTGCTCCCGTTCCCCGCGAAGGTCACCGAGAAAATCGTCAACAAACAACTGACCCGCTACCTCGAGGAGAACAACATCCTGGACCCTTCCCAGTCCGGCTTCCGCAGCAACCACAGCACCGAAACCGCCCTCATCGCCGCCACCGATGACATCAGGACCCTGCTAGACAACAGAGAAACAGCAGCCCTCATCCTCCTGGACCCATCAGCCGCCTTCGACACGGTCTGCCACCACACACTACGAACACGCCTTCACGACGCCGGGATCCAAGAGAAGGCCCTGGACTGGACCACATCCTTCCTTTCCGGCAGAACACAAAGCGTCCGCCTCGCCCCTTCCGATCCAAGGCCACCAAGATCATCTGCGGCGTACCCCAAGGCTCCTCCCTCAGCCCAACGCTGTTCAACATCTACATGGCACCCCTCGCCCACGTCGCCCGACAGCACAACCTCAACATCATCTCCTACGCCGACGACACCCTGCTGATCCTCTCCCTCACCAAAGACCCTCACACCGCCAAAGCCCACCTCCACGAAGGAATGAAGGCCGTCGCCGAATGGTTGAGGGCCAGCCGCCTGAAGCTGAACTCGGACAAGACGGAGGTCCTCATCCTTGGTTCCAACCCTTCAGCCTGGGACGACTCCTGGTGGCCAACATCACTGGGAACAGCCCCGCCACCCACCGACCACGTACGCAACCTAGGGGTCATCCTCGACCCCACCCTCTCCATGACTAAGCAGGTCAACGCCGTTTCCTCATCCTGCTTCAACATCCTCCGAATGCTCCGCAGGATCTTCAAGTGGATCCCCACCGAAACAAGAAAAACAGTCACCCAGGCCCTCGTCACCAGCAGGCTGGACTACGGAAACGCCCTCTACGCAGGAACGACGGCTAAGCTCCCGAGACGGCTGCAACGCATCCAGAACGCCTCTGCACGTCTTATCCTCGACATCCGACGCAGCCACATCACACCCCACCTGAGAGACCTGCACTGGCTCCCTGTCAACAAGAGGATAACCTTCAAGCTCCTCACCCACGCACACAAAGCACTCCACAACTCCGGACCAGCCTACCTCAACAGACGACTCAGCTTCTACACCCCCACCCGCCAGCTCCGCTCGACCAGCCTCGCCCTCGCCACAGTCCCCCGCATCCGGAAAACGACCGCCGGCGGCAGATCCTTCTCCCACCTCGCCGCCAAGACCTGGAACACCCTCCCCACCAACCTCCGACAGACCCAAGACCTACTGGCCTTCAGAAGACTCCTCAAGACCTGGCTCTTCGATCAGTAGCAGCACCACCCCTCTCTTCCCCCAGCGCCTTGAGACCCTCGCGGGTATGTAGTGCGCTTTATAAGTGACATGATTGATTGATTGATTGATTGAGCCAGCAAACAGGCCTGAAGCCGAACTAGGCGTACTCAACCAGGCAAGTTCAGATGAACTTTGAGCATTAGGGTGTTGCAGAGGTACCGCTAGGGCAAGCTCCTTGGGTATAAGGGAGAGGTGTCACTCTACCAGCCTTATTTCATTAGTGACCATACCCACAGCCCGGGTTAAATATTTATCAATGGGAGAGCGAGTGCGAGGCGGTGGCAGCGCGCTAGTGGGCCCAGGAGATCCCTTCGTTTTTGCCCATGCGCGAGTACAGCAAGTAACAGTTCAAAATATAGGGAGAGACCAGGCACCTCGGACTTCCAAGCAAATGCATACGGAGGGGCAAAAAGCAAAAAAGTACAGTACCTTTGATGGTAGAAGTAAGCTTAAGTGCCCTTGTTCATGCTCCTATGATATCTGAGGTCAAGTCTCAGGGGGGTGGCACAGCCCAGCCTCGACCGGGCTATGACGGGCTAAGACTAGGCCCGTGCCGAGCCTGCAGCCAAGCAACAGGAAGCCTTGATGCTTTTTGCGGGGCTCCGGCGCCAATTACAGGTGTTGCGACCCCTCATGGCCCCTCCAAAGGGGCTGGTACGGCAGGTTTCAGCGTCCAAGCTCTTCACATATTATAATACAGTTGCCCCCACGAAGGGCCACTCAGGCCAGAATCTGCATGTATTTTCCCACTGCATCCTGTGGGGCACAGAGCACGGTCACTCCCATCTAGACCCTGTCTTGCGCTGCAATGATCAGGCCGCCGCACGAGAGACGGTATAGCGGCAGGCCTACCTTGTCGCAGCTATATTCTCAGGGAGAGGCACGGGATCTCCCCTTCGCAGCCATCGCCGCAGGCAGCACCACCCGTTGACAAGCAGGAACCGGGCCGAGCCGTGCCTGCCCCAGGCGGTGTCTCGTCGAATCACAATAGCAGTTGATAAAAGACCCACAACTGTAGAGACTGACCAGACAGAAAGCAATGCTGAGAAGCTGTAGTGCTGCTGTAAATACCTCCAAAAACACTGCAAACGCACTCCTACCGGCGACCTCATAGGTACGACAATTATAGATAATTTAAACCGGAGACACGCAGCATGAATGACTAGCAGGACACCGTACATGCTTGTATATGATGACCATAGCTGTAAAAACTTGAAGCCTACCCTCTATACTTTGTTGACCACGCCCCTTTCTTTAGACACTGCTCACTGTAACCTGAATACGGCGAGGAGCATCTAAAGAAAGGGGCGCGGACACTGTGAAAGTGGTCTCGCATTTGTGAGAGTTTGAGCTATCAGCATTAGAAATGATAATACCTTTTATATATGTGCTGCTTTTAAAAACAAACAAAAGGCATGGTCATTTACAATGCAAATAGCTTAAACTCTCGCAAATGCGAGACCTATTGCATTGAAAGAAAAATGCTACTTACCCAGTATGCATCTGTTCTTGGCATGTAGAGCTGTAGAATCTCATGCTTATGCATAGATCGCCATCTAGTGTTAGGCTCGGATGTTTGCACTTTTTCTTCGAAGAAGTCTTCCTAATCACGATGTAGGTGACTTTTCCTTTCGGTGATAGTGCGTATGGTCGACTCCATCTTCAGATTGTTTTCCCGCAGAGGGTGAGATAATGTAGTAGTAGTAGTAAAGAATAGAGATGCCCATGTGTATGTATGAATAGTAAAAAGAGAACTACAGCAGCTACAGGTAACCGGGGAGGTGGGTGGGCGCATGAGATTCTACAGCTCTACATGCCAAGAACAGATGCATACTGGGTAAGTAGCATTTTCCATTCGAAGCATGTGAGCTGTAGATCACATGCTTATGCATAGACTATACAGCAGTCTCCCCTAAGCGGTGGCTATCCTGTAACTGATGGAATTCTCTAAAACAGCGTTTTAAGTACTGCTTGGCCCACATTAGCTTGTTGTCTGGCTAACACATCTACACAATAGTGTTTGGTGAATGTGTGTGGTGTGGACCATGTTGCAGCTTTGCAGAGGTCAGTAATGGGGATGTTCCCTAAGAAAGCCATAGTAGCCCCTAGCTTACGAGTGGAATGTGCTCTAGGGGGTACCGTTAAGAGTCCTTTTGGCTTTTGCATAACAAATCTGAATACATTTAACGATCCACCTAGCAATACCTGATTTGGATATAGGATTGCCCTTGTGAGGTGGTGCAAAAGCGACAAAGTTGTTTGGTCTTACGAAAAGATTTCGTTCTTTCAGTGTAATACAACAGTGCTCTTCTAACATCTAAGGTGTGTAGAGCTCGTTCTGCAACGGAGTCAGGTTGAGGGAAGAAAACAGGTAATTCAACCGACTGATTTATGTGAAATGCAGATACTACCTTAGGTAGGAATTCAGGGTTGGTACGAAGAACCACTATCTTTGTGTAGGTGGAAAAAAGGTTCTTCCATGGTTAGTGCCTGAAGTTCACCCACTCTCCTCAATGAAGTGATTGCAATGAGGAAAGCTGTTTTCCAAGTGAGGAACTGTAGTTCACATCTGTGCATAGGTTCAAATGGTGGGCCCAATAACCTTGTGAGGACTATATTAAGATTCCACACTGGGGCAGGTGGAAGTCTTGGTGGTATAACTCTTTTCAGTCCTTCCATAAATGCTTTGATTACAGGCACTCTAAAGAGCGATAAATGTTGCGTATTCTGAAGATAGGCTGCAATTGCAGCGAGATGCAGTCTGATGGATGTATAGGCCAATAATGACTGCTGCAAATTAACAGGTAGCAGATAATGTTTTGTATGGAAGCATCAAGAGGGTTGATGTTATTGTTATTGCAATAGATAACAAATCTCTTCCATTTGGCTGTATAGCAGGCTCTTGTGGTAGGCCTTCTAGCCTCCTTAATAATGTTCATACAGTCTGGTGGAAGGTTCAGATAACCAAACTCTGACTTCAGGAGCCAGATCGCGAGGTTCAATTGTTTGGGATCTGGGTGTTTGATTTCTCCATGGCTCTGTGTGAGGAGACTGGGAGTTAAATGTAATTTTTGATGCGGTACCAGAGAGAGTTCCAACAGGGTTGTGAACCAGGGTTGACCTGCCCATGTTGGAGCTACCAGTATTAGTGTGAGGGATGTTTGTCTGAGTTTCCGAACCACTGATGGAATGAGTGGGAGAGGCGGAAAAGCGTAAGCAAATATCCCTAACCAGTTCATCCATAGAGCATTGCCTTTGGACAACGGGTGTGGATACCTGGAGGCGAAGCTTGGGCATTTTGCGTTTTGGGGTGTTGCAAACAGATCAATGTGAGGGACTCCCCAAGCTTGGAAGTATGGGTGGAGAACTTGAGGGTGAAGTTCCCATTTGTGTATTTGATACCTCTGTCTGCTGAGGAGGTCCGCAATTTGGTTGTCGACTCCTGGGAGGTGTTCCGCTAGGAGATAGATATTGTGGTGAATAGCCCACCTCCAGATGTCTTGGGATAAGTGGGACAGTTGGAGAGAGTGTGTCCCCCCCTGTATCTGTATGTAATACATAGCTGGCATGTTGTCGGTTCGAACCAAGACAGCTTTGCCAGAGCGGTGATCTTGAAAGGCCTTGAAAGCTAGAAAAATCGCCATGAGCTCTAAATGATTGATGTGGAGCAACTTTTGTTGGTGTCTCCACAGGCCTTGCACTGTGAGTTGTTGATGATGAGCTCCCCAGCCAGTTAGGGACGCGTCCGCTGTTAATACTGCCTGTGGAACCGGGTCTATGAACGGCCGTCCGTTTGACAGATTTTGGGTGTTACACCACTGCAGAGAGCGAGGAGTACGGCCGCTTACCAAAACTAGATCGGTTAATAGACCGTGTGACTGGTTCCACTGAGTGGCTAAGCATTCTTGAAGTGGACGCATGTGCAGCCTGGCATGAAGAACGATCATGATGCAAGATGCCATCATTCCCAACAGTTGCATAAACACTCTGGCTGGAAGTAATTGAGTGGCTTGAAATTTGAGAATGAGCGCCTGAATGTTTCGAATTCTGGCTGCGTTGGGAAATGCTAGAGCCCTTTGAGTGTCCAGAGTGGCTCCTAGGTAGTTCTGAATTTTGTTTGGCTTAATATTTGATTTTAACACATCGACTGTAAACCCCAGCTGATGAAGTAACTGCATGGTTACGGAAGTATGTTTGCGGCATTGTTGGTATGTGCTGGCTTTGATGAGCCAGTCGTCCAGATAGGGGAAGACATGTATGCTCTGTCTTCTTAGATGCGCAGCTACTACCGCCAGACACTTCGTGAAGACTCTGGGGGCAGTGGTGACTCCGAATGGGAGTACCTTGAATTGGTAGTGTTGACCTGCTACCACGAACCTGAGAAATTTCCGGTGAGCCGGATGGATTGGAATAAGAAAGTAGGCATCTTAAGTCTAGAGTAGAAAGAAAGTCGCCCTTTTGCAAAAGGGGTAGAACCTTTTGAATTGTTACCATGTGGAAATGGTCTGACTGTATGTAAAGATTTAGTTCTCTGAGATCTAGTATTGGTCTGAGAGAACCGTCCTTTTTGGGAAATAGGAAGTAAAAGGAGTAGACGCCCGTCCCCGGATGTTGTGGTGGTACGGGCTCTATAGCTTGTTTTAGAAGCAGGGATTGTACCTCGTTTGAGAAGGTGTATGTGATACAGTGAAAGTTTGTGCGACTTTGGGGGAATGTTTGGAGGAGTGTTGATGAACTCCAGGCAGTAGCCAGAACGGATAATTTGGAGGACCCACTTGTCTGTTATTGACTGCCACTTTGGTAGAAATTGTGACAGTCTTCCCCCCACAGGTGTTAAGTGGTCGGGGGGAACTGTGGGCAAGTCACTGTTTTGTATTGGAGGGGGAGGTACGTGTGTTGGAACCTCTACCTCTGCCCTTGCCGTTGTTTCCTCTATAACCACCTCTGAAGTAAGTTTTGGAACCTGAGGGTTGGTTATTGCCCTTATAGGTAGTTGCAGTGTCCGAGGAAGTGGTTTTGGAACCTGCTCGATAAAAGGAGCGCCGAAAGGAACCACGGCCTTGTGGAGACTGAAGGGCTCCCATTGATTTAGCCACTTCGGTATCTTTCTTCATCTTAAGTGAAGAATCAACCACCGGCCCAAACAGGTGTTCCTTATCGAATGGTGTGTTCAATATTTAGGTCTTAACCTCCGGTTTGACCCCGATATGCGTAGCCAGGCATGCCTTCTTAAAAAGGACACCAGTGTTCACTGCTCTGGCAGATGTATCAGCCGCATCTAGAGAGCATCTAATTTGTTGGAAATTAATTGTCCCTCACGTACCAGGTCTTGAGCTTTAGATTTATGTTCTTGGGGTAAAAATTGGATAAGTTGTTCCATTTCATCCCAATGTGCACAGTCATATCTGGCTAGCAGCGCTTGTGTGTTAGATATGCACCAGAAGTTAGCTGCCTGGGAGGCTATTCTTTTCCCTGAAGCATCAAGGAGCTTTGACTCTTTATCTGGGGTTGGTGAGTCTCCAGTAGTCTGGGAGTTTGCCCTTTTACGTGCATTAGAAACTAATGAGTCCAAGGGTAATTGTCCTCTTATGTAGACTGGATCAGATGGTGCAGGTTTGTATTTTTTATCCACCCTAGGGGTAAGGATACGTGCCCTGACAGGATCCTTAAATATGTCGTCTACATGTCTGGTCATACCTTTAAGCCTGGGCAACATATGTGTGGATTTTTGTGTGCTGTTTAATGTTTCAAAGAGGAAATCCTCTTCAAGGGATTCTTTATGCAGCTGGACCCCATGGTAATTGGAAGCCCTGCTTAGCAATTCAATATATCCTACGCGGTCGTCTGGTGGAGAGGGCCTGGTAGGATATAGGTCAGGGTCATTGTCTGTGGGCGAGTCAATGTTATAGTCATCCCACACATCTGTAGGTCCAGGCTGATCATCATCATTATTATCATCCCCGTCCCCATCACCCTGATCGTCGGGTATATATGGTGGTGAGTGCTCAGGTGAAGTTGGCACAGGCAGATACTGAGGTAAAGGTGGTGAAGGAAGAGGAGGAGGGGAAGAGTTTGTCCCAACAGTTCTCTTCTTAATGGAATGTGGTATTCCTTTTCGGTAGTAGCCTCTCTTTTTAAAGTCACTTTGGTAGTAATGTGGCAGGTTGTTGGATGTATGACCAAAATTTTCTGTTTTGGGTCTGGTTTTTCGAGCGAATCACCGAAACTATGCTTCTTAGGTGACTTTGGTGTATCAGTCTGTTTCGGCGCCGATGGTTTTGGGGCTGGTGACTTCGGAGCCGAGGTGGTTTTCGGTACCGAGTGGTGATGATCGGAGCCGGACTTGGTCTACGACCCCGACAGCTTTGGCTCGGTGCCCGATTTGGAATGGGGCTTTTCGGAGCCGGAAGGCTTTTTGGTAGGCTTCGATGCCGAGCCGGGAGACGGGGCGTCGGAAGCGTGGTCTCGGTGCCGACCAGGGCCCGAGGGCGCGGGTTGGTCCGGAGCCTTCTTTTTTGGTTGAGTTGGGGCGAGGTAGGGCCTGTACTTACAGTACGTTGTCCCTGCGGGATGTCTTCATCCTGTTCGGAGTTATCGTCTGAGAGGTAGATCTGTTCGTCTCCTCGGCTCCGATAGGGTTGTCAGCCTCTTCATCCGATTCAGGTCCGAAGAGGTCCGGAATGGAGCCTGTGTGTTGGGTCTGCATGTCGCGTCGTCGGGCCAGACTGTCGCGAAGAGTCTTTTTGGAGCAGAAAGCACGTCACGCGTCGCAGCCCTGTTCACTGTGTTCCGGTGACAGACACCTCGTGTGAATCGGTGCGCGGATATTTCGTGTGGCACCGAGGACAGAATTTAAAAGGAGTTCGTTCCTTCGACTGCGGGTCGAACCGGGGGCTAGGCCCAACGGCCTACCACAAGCTCTCCGATCGAAAAGAGTTTATAGTAAGAACACGATCCGCGAAGAATGGATAACGCGATCGAAAGCAATACCGTTGAGGTTGAGTGTTGTACGCACCAAGAGAAACCGAAGGATCAGCGTCGAACCGGAGCGCAGCGAGTCACATCCGAACCCGATGGCGGAAAAAAACAATCTGAAGATGGAGTCGATGATCATGCGCACTATCACCGAAAGAAGTCGTCACCTAACTCGTGACTAGGAAGACTTCTTCGAAGAAAAACAAAGTGCAAACATCCGAGCCCAACACTAGATGGCCATCTATGCATAAGCATGTGATCTACAGCTCACATGCCTCGAACATGCTTGTTATTAATTCTAGGGGTCATTCGGGAACCTTACAGAGCCCACTGATTCCCAGAGCAAGGAGCCATAAATAGCCCTTAATACACATGTACAGAAAATTTCATTCCTGGCATTGGGCCATTGAATCGCATCAGGGACAGAGTGACATCAATCCCACAAGTTGTTTCATTCAAGTTGGAAAAATTAAGGTTTACACATTTTATTTACTTTAAAGAATACCCATATTATATTTAAAACAACCTTTTGTTTCTAAATGTCCAGTTGAACTATGTTTAAAATGACAAATACGTTTTGTTTCACGTTATTTATGTGAGATAGGTATACTGAGTGCACACTGAAATCCTTAAGGTGGCAAAATAAGAGCCATAGTTGATTACAGAAATTAGTGAGATGTCCTCATGTCTAAGAAGAACAACTGATGGATAGAATACTGAACAATGCCATACATTCACCCCAGTACAGAGATCTGGGCCTAAATCCATAATTTTTTTGCTCCCCATGACATTCCAGTTTAGACCCAGCCATATGCAAATCAGTCTTGACCCTGTTCCCCATGGGAATAGTCCAGCCTGACCTGCCAAGCCAGGTCCTCCCTGGACTAGAAACAAGCATCCTAGGACCGGTTTCTGGGTTTCGCCCCTCATCAGCCAGGCTAGCTTGACTTCAGTGGCATGGAGAGCACGGGACCCACGTCTCGGCATACCTGTCCCACTCGGGTTGGTTGACATGCAAAAAGAACAATTGATGGATAGAATGCTGAACAATGTCATACATTCACCCCAGTACAGAGATCTGGGCCTAAATCCATCATTGTGTTTGCTTTGTTCGCCGCAAGTTGGCAGGGTATGCCCAGACGTGGGTCCCTTGCTCACTTTGCCACTGGATTCAAGCTAGTCTGGCTGATGAGGGGTGTTACCCCAAAACCGGTCCCAGGATGCTTGTTTCCGGTCCAGGGAGGACCTGGCCTGGCAGTTCGGGCTGGACTGTTCCCATGAGGCACAGGGTCAAGACTGATTTGCATATGGCTGGGTCCAAACTGAAGTGGCGAAGTGAGCTAAAGAACGATGATGGAGTCAACCCAGATCTGTGACTGGGGGTGAGTGTCTGAAAAGTTTCATCACTCCGTCCATCATCTCCTTGCGTTTGCTCATGTCTATAAGAGGCACATTTCAGGTTGTTTTGGGAAAGTACTTCATTAATACAATGTATGAAATACATAGATATTTACTCCCAAATAAATGCTCTTAGAATTAAAAATATTCAACTGCTGTTGGGACAGTGCGATTAAACTGAACTTCAGCAATCATTCAAAAGATTCAAACTTAGTTTCACACAATTATCAGCGTTCTGGGATGTCCTAGAGACACAACAAGATAACATTAAGAAACCGCTTAAATCCACTCACCTTCTATGTGACATATTTGGAATTCCTGTGTATAAGGTAGAGTTGAAATGTATATTTTGGCACCAGATGTCTGCTTAAGGAAGCTCACATAACGTCCCTGCTTGCCAATTAACCGTCCAACTAAATGCTGCAAAATTAAGAGGACAAGTAGTTTAATTGGAAATACAATTTACTATAAAGCACCACATTTATGACATCTACTTGTAAGTGATAGAAAATCGTTCAATAACTCAAAGAAAATTTGTGGTTACAGGTGGATTTACTGATGCAGAATCTACAGGAAAAAAAATTTAAAAGGCTTACAGCAAGCACTCTAAATCGGACCTCAACATAAGAATGGAAGAAAGAAGCACTGTTCGCGAGCCAGCAATTCATACTTTTTAGAGGGAATTTTAATGGGAGCACTCCACCTCTCACAAAATCTCAGTGACAGAAGCAGTCTGTGTAGAAACCTGCTGCCACCAACGCCAAAGGTGACTTAACAGCTGTACTGAAGACCACGTTTAAAGAGGAAGGAACAGGCAGCTATAACTAAAAGGGGCAATGATCTTTTATCAGAGAGCAGCACTACAGACAAAAGACTGCTCAATTCTGTGAGAACAGATGCTGGGTTCTACGTCAAACATGCCTGATACCAACTGTTATGTTATGCAGATCTGTAGAGCACACTATCACCCAGGAGGGTGTCTTGCTACTGAGCAGGCGTGAATCTAGGCACCCCTAGGGCCTAGTGGGACTACTCGAAAAGCCAGGTCTTCAGCTTCTTGCGGAATTCAAGAAATTAGGAAGAGGCTCTTATATGTAGTAGCAGGTCGTTTCAAGCTTTAAGAGGGATGTAGAAAACTCGACTGCCAGATCTGTTTTTCCATATGCATGGGAATTGTGCAAGTAGAAGTCAGGACAAGCGGAAGTGTCTAGGTTTGTGAAAGCAGATGCGGTTGTTGAGATATGCTGAGCCAGTGTTACATAGTGCCTTGAAAGCATGGGTGAGTTTGAATTGTACTCATTTGTGATTGGGGGGCCAGTGGAGTTCATTCAGGTGTGGTGTCTGTATATACATAAAAATTCAGAAAACCAAATTATTGCACTTTAAGCATTAATACTGAAGTATCCAAGAAAGTTTTGACTGAAGAAACATTGCTTGGTTCTATTTTATTTGCTTACAATGATGAATTGTCTGAGATTAAAGGGCCTTTCCCAAAGAGCTATGCCCAGCCCCGGTGTCGGAATAAGCATACAGGGAAAACATCCACTCAAGTGTTTTGAGAAATCTGCAGCCTGTTTTCCACCCAAAATAAAATACATTTAAGGGCAACATCAAGGCAAACCTTTACCAATACAACAATCCAGTATACTCTCCTCCGCAACATTTTCAGTCCTTGAGCTGGTAACAGTTCAAGATGTAATGGGAAGAGTTGCCAGCTTAAAGCCCCAGTGATCCATTGATGACATCTGTTCTGCTCTGTTAAAATAATGTATTGAGGCAATGGCTGTAGACCTTGCAAGCATAAAAAATGCATCTCTGCTAAGAGGCTTCTACCTAAAAATCATTAATAAAAGCTGTGGCATTACTGCCATTAAAAAAAAAAGAAAAAAACACAAATGTTGACACTAAATTCCAATTCTAGACCTATCTCAACTCTTCCATTTGCAGCAAAACTGATAAAATCCACAGGAGCAAAAAAGTGACAAAAATATATTGAGGAAGGCAACCTTTTTTAATCAGGCTTTCCCTTTCTGAGGGGCCACAACGGGCATTAAAGGCATCAGGGAGAAGGCTCTTGAACTTCAACACTGGGGCCACAAAATAACTCGGATTCTACCAGAACTGTCAATGGAATTTAATATGTTGGCTCATAAGCTGGTTGTCCAGCACCTAAAAGTAATTCAACAAAGTTTTGGCCTGGCTCAGTTTTTTTTCTACAAGAGCAAACTCATTATGCTAAACTAGGCAAGTTCTTTTTAGAATCCTCAAGTCTAAAATACAGAGCACCAAAGGGTTTGACATCACAGGATGTTTTATTAATCTATATATGTGAACCCACTTGCACACCTGATCAAAGACAGGGACATTAGATGTCAACTGTACTCAGATGACACGCTACTACTGGACGATATCCACTATAATGCCACTGACCTCAGGCTAGCAGACTGTCTTAGTGCAATAAAATGTTGGATGCATATAAACAACAGCAGCAATACAGGTGCTCTGGATTCTAAGCAATTATCGGTTTCTTCAAAGCTAAGTAGTCTACCAATCCTGGTTAAGGTGACATGGAACCTAGGAATCTTGCTTGTTTCAGAACTATACTTTACCCCACAGGTGCAGGTGATGATTAAGCCCACCAACTATCATGTGCATGCTACATGATTCGCCCACTGCCGTTTACTGAGCACTGTAGAGTACTAATTAAAATGGCGGTCATGTCTATCTAAGATTGGTGCACCAAATCAAAACCTGCGTAATTCAACAGAAAGATGCGGTTGGGACAAACAGTTTGTATTGACAAAGTCATCCATTGATTAGCCACAGCAAATCAGAACGCTAGCAGAAGCTCTGACTTCGCAGTCGCATTTTTAAAAGCAGCAATGAGCCAACGGATTGTACTATATTGCTTTAGCTCACCCTTCTGAAGGGGACTGCCAGATCTCTAGAATAAATTAGGGTTTCCAACCCCCTGAAGGACAAGCTACTTACATTCGGTAACGCCTTATCTGGTAGAGACATGATGTAGCTGCAGATTCCTTATCTTAGAACATCCCAGGATTCAGGCTGGATCTGGAAACTTTTTCTCAAACAATACTCTTGCACGCCGGTAGGTGGCATTGGTCAGTTCTGTGCAAAGTCGTCGGCATCTGCCCCAGAAGTGACGTCCGCGTCACCTATATAGGCGCCACCTCGGTGCGCTGTCAGTTACTTTACACGCCATGAGCACGAAGCCATGAAGTGCACTGATAATGGTGTGTGCAGAACTAGGGCCCTAAAAGGGACCAGCCCTGACCCTAAAAACCAGTCTGAAGTGAGGGGAGGTTGGGTGGGTAGGTAAGGAATCTGCGGCTAGATCATGTCTCTACCAGATAAGGCGTTACCAAAGGTAAGTAACTTGTCATCTGATAGAAACATCTAGCTGCAGATTCCTTAGCTTAGGATAGATACCTCCGCAATGCCATCCCTGAAGGGACGATTATCAAAAACAATGGCTCCTGTGGACTAATGGCAAGAAAATCTCAATAAAATAACGCACTATGGCAATGTAATGGGTTATTGTGATGTCAAAAAGAGAAGGAGTCGAACACACCTTAGATTAGTATTTCATTCATAATTCTTGTTTGTATAGTTCTTTGAAGCAAAATTACATTCATGACATTTAACAATCAATTGATTGTAGTGAGTGGTGTCCCAGTGAAAAAAGGAACCTAAACAAATAAACCTAAATAATTTGTGACATATTCGTGACATATATACAAGGTTTCCTATATTTCATGAAGCGACCATTGAAAGATATACATTATATAAACCACGCTTTTATACAATGATAAGTGCTGGCTTGTAATGATTCGCTTTGAAAAAACTGTCGACGGCGTTTCGACCCTGTGTGCAATGTAGGGTCTCTTCAGGACCTAAGATAGTAGGGACACCTAAAGGAAGGGTTTGCGCAGCCTCGTGTGGAATTTGTGGCACCGTGAGTAAAGTGAAAAGGAAGGATACTCACATGGGACCCGGCCGGGCACCCATGTGAGGGTAGCTGTCGGCTGGCAAAATTCGGTTAGCACAATAGGAGGATTCCGCAGGTATGGAATAGAAGGGCACGGTGAGTGTGCAGATCAAGCACGAGCCGATAGGGTTTTTAAGTAGAAGTAGCAGGCTTCTTCCATGTGTTATGGCTCTTGATAATTATTTAAGACAGCTATGCGCCTCTTTGTGTCGCCAGTTGATAAGTATGTTCGTGCCTGCATCAAGGATATCTGTGGAGCAGAACAGCATCTGTCTGTCTGCCTTGGTCATTGAACCAAGGCAGACTGACAGATGCTGTTCTGCTCCACAGATATCCTTGATGCAGGCACGAACATACTGATTCTGGAGTAAGACCCCCCATTACTTATCAACTGGCGACACAAAGAGGCGCATAGCTGTCTTAAATAATTATCAAGAGCCATAACACATGGAAGAAGCCTGCTACTTCTACTTAAAAACCCTATCGGCTCGTGCTTGATCTGCACACTCACCGTGCCCTTCTATTCCATACCTGCGGAATCCTCCTATTGTGCTAACCGAATTTTGCCAGCCGACAGCTACCCTCACATGGGTGCCCGGCCGGGTCCCATGTGAGTATCCTTCCTTTCACTTTACTCACGGTGCCACAAATTCCACACGAGGCTGCGCAAACCCTTCCTTCAGGTGTCCCTACTATCTTAGGTCCTGAAGAGACCCTACATTGCACACAGGGTCGAAACGCCGTCGACAGTTTTTTCAAAGCGAATCATTACAAGCCAGCACTTATCATTGTATAAAAGCGTGGTTTATATAATATATATCTTTCAATGGTCGCTTCATGAAATATAGGAAACCTTGTATATATGTCACGAATATGTCACAAATTATTTAGGTTTATTTGTTTAGGTTCCTTTTTTCACTGGGACACCACTCACTACAATCAATTGATTGTTAAATGTCATGAATGTAATTTTGCTTCAAAGAACTATATAAACAAGAATTATGAATGAAATACTAATCTAAGGTGTGTTCGACTCCTCTTTTTGACATCACAATAACCCATTACATTGCCATAGTGCGTTATTTTATTGAGATTTTCTTGCCATTAGTCCACAGGAGCCATTGTTTTTGATAATCATTTCAGTACCCTGGTTCCAAGTGAGTAGGGTTCCCTTGTTGTTTGTCTCGATCCCTGAAGGGACTGCGGACAAGGTTAGAGCAGGAAGTCCTGCAGGACAGAACAGCCAAAAAGGTCATCCCTGCAGACTAAACTGTCCAGGTAGTAGTGTTTGGTAAATTTGTGCAGGGATGCCCTTGTTGTAAGAAGAGGCCCTAGTGCGAAGCACCAACTTATCAGGGAAGATGGTCAGGTAAGGAGGCCTGGCTGACAGAGCCTGCAATTCGCTCACCCTCCTGGCAGAGGTGATTGCCACTAGAAAGGCTGTTTTGATGGTAAGCAGTCAGAGGGCAGTTGTGCAGAGGTTCGAATGGAGCACACATGAGGAAGATGAATGGGGCAGGTGGGAACACAAGTACAAGCCCCTAAGAAATTTGTTTACAATAGGGGATTTAAATAAAAAGGGTTAGTCTGGCAGCCTCAAGAAGGCAGACCAGGCCAAAAGGTACCCTTTAAGAGTGCCCAGAGCAGAGCCCTGCTGGGCCAGGGTCAAATAAAGAGAAGGACTTGAGAGAGGGAAGCAGAAAGAGCCAATAGACCTTTCTGTACAATATTTTACAAATTTCTGCCACCAGTAGCCGTACACTGTCTTCATAGAGGGACGCCCAGCTGCCAAAAATTACATCACAGACTTCCGGAAGAAGGTTGAATGCGGTCAACTGCCACCGCTCAATTTCCGCGCAAGAAAGCGCAGAGTTGACAGGTTTGGGTGGAGGACCATTCCCTGCTTCTGTGACACATCCTTCTGAAGGGGCACCCTGATCGGTGGATCGATGCTCAGTTGGAGAAGCTCGGGATACCAGATTCTCCGTGACCAGTCCGGAGCCACAAAAATGACTCCTGATCTTCTTGAGCACTCTGGACAGGAGTGGTATTGGCAAAAAGGCGTACAGGAGGCCTGAATTCCACTCGAGATTATGTGTCGCGGAGGAAACTCCAGCGCACAAAGCTGCTGACATTGCGCATTCTCGCAGGAGGCAAACAGATCTATGCAGGCTCTCCTCACTTCTGAAAGAGACCTTGCGTCACTTCCGAATGGAGACGCCATTCGTGATCTGCTAGGTATCAACAGCTGAGTTCGGCCGCCTCGTCACTCAGAGAACCTGCCAGGTGCTGAACCACCATGGAGATGCCCTGTTCCAGCCAACTCCAGAGACGGGAAGCTTCTTGACAAAGGGTCCAGGACCAATGTTCCCTCTAATTTTTTTTTCTTTGTGTGCGGCAGTATAAGGTCTCTGTGCGCTGCAGCCAAGGCTATGTGCGCCAAGAACCCAACCGCGTGTGTGGGTGCAGCGACAAATGTCAGTGGAACTATCACTCAAACATTTGCTTAATAAAGTGAAAAGACAGTGTATTTCTACACATATAGCACCACATTAAGGGTCTTAAGGCAGGTTTGCAACATACAACAAACATAAAAAGGATACAGTATTCAAAAGCATATTGTTACATTAAAAGACTTTTAATGGAGAATGTGTCCCTTACTATCACTTGTCAAATGGGAATGCTAAATCCCTGAGAGGTGTCTGTTATTCAAGATTGCACCACAATGGAATCTGAGAAAATGCATTGTTGTGTCCGGTCCTTAGCCAACCACAGAACATTCCTTCTATGAGTTTTATCTCCTGCTGCATTTCTTGCATGCCTTTTGCAGCCCTCCAAGTACCACGCATCAGGCTTAGACTAACGCATTTTAGTGTGGTGATCATCATCACCGTACTGAAATGCAAAGTCACGCATTTATGAATCATCCTCCGATGTCAAGCCCAGAACTAGCTGGTAATTAGCACCACTTACAGAAAGCTGGCACAGCGCGGTCAGCCCGTATTGCGCAGACTTGGGGGTTGGCTCAGCTAGATTTGGGCTGGCTTTAGGGGCTACAGTGTAACAACTTCACCCATAGTGGGCTGGCGCAGCATTCAGCTTCACTGACCTCACGTGACAACGCGAGCGAATCAGTGTCTGCTTGATTTACCCTGCGCCCAATGTCCGATAGACAGACTGATTACGCACCTAGCTATAGGCGCCCTGCCGCCTGCTGTGCGAGCGTGTGGCACGACAGTCAGTTTACATTTGGCAGTTTACGTTAGGACTCGGACTCAGTGCAGCCCCTAGGACACACAGGCAGCAGCCACTCTCTGCTGACACCGATTGTACGGTGCTCAGTTATGGGTATTACATGCAGCCTTTGGTCTGAGGCCAGTCCTGAAAGGCCAGGCCTCTCTCCTGCAATAATCAACAAAGCAACACCAATGACCCCGAGGCCCAACCATCTCAACCTGGCCCGAGTCTTGCTTGGCACAGGTGAGCTGAACACTGCGGATGTGAATGTGGTTAAGATGGACTGCGAAGGAGTAGGTTGGTTCTGGTGGATATGAATGGAGTTAGTTGGCTGTGTGGTGTTTGAATGCACTGGGTGGAGCAGGTTGGTTCATATTGGGAATGGGGTTCTAGTGTACCGGTTAGAGCAAGGCTGATTTTGCTCTCAAGAAAGTGTCACTCAGTCATTGAAATGCACTCATAATTGCACTGAAATTTAGAAAATGTCACACATAGCAATCTGAAACCTTGGCAGCTATGTGTAGTCCCTTTTCTGTTCGTGTGAAATTTCCCGGTTTTTGGCTTTAAAATTCTGGTTACCCTATCTATCATCAAAAGGCACGCAGCAAGCCAATCAGCACGACGTGTGCTTTCATAATCCCCAATACATATTGGGGATTGTGAAAGCACACGTTGTGCTGTTAGGCTTGTTGCCTGCCTTTTGTTAATGGACAGCGGCAGATTGCATGCCTTTTTGAAAGTTTTCATGTTAATTGCAGGGCCCGACATGCTTACACTCTGGGACGCATTTAACATGAAAACTTTCAAAAAGGCACACAAACTGCTGCGCTATGTTAAGAAAAAGCACACAGCAAGCCCAACAGCACGACGTGTGCTTTCACAATCACTAATATATGTTAATGATTGTGAAAGCACACGTTGTGCTGTTAGGCTTGTTGCCTGCCTTTTGTTAATGGACAGCAGCAAATTGCATGCCTTTTTGAAATTGTTCATGTTACTTGCAGGGCCCGACATGCTTACACTCGGCGCTGCATTTAACATGGAAACTTTCAAAAAGCCACACAAACTGAAGCGCTATGTTAAGAAAAAGCACACAGCAAGCCCAACAGCACGACGTGTGCTTTCACAATCACTAATATATGTTAATGATTGTGAAAGCACACGTCGTGATTTTAGGCTTGCTGCATGACTTTTCTTAACAGAGCGCTGAGGGGGGCAGATTGTCTGCTTTTCTTCAAGTATTCATGTTAATCGCAGCGCTGCGATTAACATGAATACTTGCCTCTCGTGGTGTGTGTGCGCGCTGCAAAGAAGACACTGCGCGCTCTGATTCAAATAGGTCCGCGGGCGCGCACAAGTTACAGGGAACAGTGTCCAGGACTCCACCCCGCCCGGTTTGTTGTAGTACCACATGGCCATGGTGTTGTCCGTGAAAACCTGAACCAGCTGCCCCTTGATGGAAGGTAGAAAAGCTTTCGACACCAAGCGAATCGCTCAGAGTACCAGCAAGTTCATGTGGAGTCTGGATTCCGCTGAAGACCAGAGTTCTTTTATCTCCAACTTCCCCAGATGGCCACCCCATTCCAGGAGTGACGCATCAGTCACTACTGTGTGACCTTGGTGACCAATCATAATTGGTCAGCCACCACTGCAGGTCAATCCGAGATCTGAACCATGTCGGAGAGATTCCCCGATGGTGCACTCATTGGAACTTCAGGCCGCAGTGCAGAGCCTGCATATGCCATCTGACATGTTTCACTAGAAGGATGCAGGAGTCCATGAGGCCCAGGAGCCTTCGAGTCAGTCTCGTCGAAATCCAGGATAGAGGTTTGAACATCTGTATCAGCCTGAATATCCTGGACTCGCTGCATGGCAGGATAGGCCCGAAATCGCACTGTGTCCAGAACAGCTCCAATGAATGTGAGCATCTGAGTCAGGTGTGACTTCGGCACGTTGATAGTGAACCCCGGTGAAAGCAGGAGGTTTGACGTAGTCTGGAGGTGAGAGATGACAGCCTGGGACGAGCTCGCCTTTAACAGCCAGCAGTCGAGATAGGGGGAAACTGGCACCCCTAATCTGTGCAGATGAGCTGCGACCACCGCAATTACCTTGGTGAACACCCGAAGGCCCCTGGTAAGACCAAAGGGAAGCACAGTGAACTGAAAGTGCTTGTGGCCTACCATTAACCGCGGGTAACGCCAATGAGCAGGCAGGACGGGAATGTGAAAGTAGGCATCCTGCAAGTCAAACGCTATCATCCAGTCCCCGGGGTCTTGGGCACACCAGACCTGAGCCAGAGTGAGCACCTTGAACGTTTCCTTTTTGGAGGATGTAGTGGAGGTCTCGCAGATCTAGGATAGGACAAAGGCCCATGTCCTTTTTTGGGACCAAAAAGTAGGAGGAATAGCAACCACAGCCTACTTCTGGTGCCGGAACACTTCATGGCTCCCTTGGCCAAGAGAGCCCCGATTTTCTCCTGAAGCAAATTCAGGTGGTCCCGATCCTCCCACCAACCGGCTGCCCCTGGTCCAAGCTTTAGAGGCTGCCGGGGGAGGAGTGGACTGATAGGATCTCATGCCACAGGGTCGAAAGGAGCCACGTCCACGGCCGTGCAGAGGTTGCTGAACTTAAGCAGGTTTGTGGCTGGGATACGGCTGGCATGGCTGACAGCCTCTTCTGTGACTACGAAAGGACCGAAAAGCAGACAGGTGGTCACAGAGATGCCCAAGGACTTGGCCGTAGCCCGCGAGTCCTTAAAGCGCTCCAGGGCCATGTCTGCCTGGTCTCCAAAGAGATGGGTGCCACCAAAGAGAATGTCCATAAGGGAAGTCTTGACATCCCCAGAAAAGTCAGAAACCCTCAGCCAGGCGTGGCGCCGAATAGCCACCGTTGACAACATTGCTCTGCCTAGCGAGTCAATGGTGTCGAGCCCACAACGAATGGTAAACTTGGCCGCATCTCACCCATCTTATACTGCTTGGGAGAGAAAGGCCCGGGTTTCCTACAGAACCTGTAGTAGCACCTGCACAACAGTTTCCCACAAAAATAGGGCGTAACTGCAGCGGGCGATGAGCCTATTCACAGGAGCCCCTGTGCTGGGCTTGGATCAGGTGCCCAGAAGGACATCAGCTAAAGGCCTCGTTGAAAAGCAGGAGGGGTCTCGAGAAGGAGACACCCGGCTGCAGGACCTCCGTCAAGATGTTACTCTTGACGTCCACTGAAGGAAGCTGAAGATCCAGGACCTTGGCTGCCCTTCCCACCATTGCATATGAAGCACCCTCCTCCAAAGCCATGGTAGGGAGAGAAAGCAGGCCAGAATCCGGGGAAGTATCCAGGCCACTAGCCTCAGCCAGTTCCCCATACCAGTCCATTTCATGCTCAGGCTGGTCTTCTTGTAAAGGGTCCAGCGACTCCTCCCAATTCTCCTCCATTCCTAGTCCTAAGGCTGAGGAATCGGCCTAGGACCCAAGCATGCCATCGGTGCCGGAATAGGCGTCAAAAGGTGCTGATCCGGCTCCGGGTAGTCTGGGATAAGGATGGGACTGGCACCGCCTGGGGGGCGCCGAAGTCTTGCCACGGGGCCTGGGAAAATCGCTGGGGTACGGCCGGCGCCGGCCCAGATCTGCCACCAGATCCATTGGGGCCCATCAGTGCCAAAGCCGCTGGTGTGGAACCCGACTGAGCCTCTGATCAGCCTCCAGGGCCATGAGGCGGGTCAGGTCTCCCATACATGAGGCACATGGCATTATAGAAAATTTTAAGGTGGGTAGGCGTTGCTCCGGCTCCTGGAAACGCAGGGAGGCCTAGAGCTGACCCAGGAGCAGGTTCAGCAGAATGAGGCCTAGAGCATTGAAGCTCTTCCGCCACGTCGGCTGATGGATGAGAAGAGGAGGAATACGCTTCAACTTCTTGTGGTTTTTATGCCTCTTACCCGACCAGCTCGTCGACTTCAAGCTGGGGGACGAGGACATAGGACTCCCGAAGCGGCGTCTGGACCATCCTCTCAACCGAGACCAGGAATGAGACCTCCGGGACGAGCGACGTGGAGTAGAACGCTGGGCCGCCAGCAGCTTTAGGGACCGCTCCCTCAAAGCCTTCGGAGCCATGGCCCGGCAATCGAAGCACGATATGGAGTCGTGGACTCACTCCAGGCACCAAAAACAAATTACGTATGGATCTGTCACCGACATGACGCAGTGGCAGGCGCCGCACGGGTTGAATCCAGAAGTCTTCAACATCGAGGGAAAAATCTAAACACCAAAAAACGTTGACAAAACATCAAAAAAAGCCTATCAAAAAGTGACAGAGGGCAAGTCTCTTCACGGATCTGCACTAGCTGTCGAGGTTAAGAAAAGAACAGGTCAGGGCGCTGAGGAGGTGCCTATATAGGTGACGCGTTCGTCACCTCCGGCGCAGACGACATTCATCGGAGTCAACCGTCACCACCTACCAGCGCGCAAGGATATTGCTCGAGCAAAGGTCTTGCACCCCCGCCAGAAAAAACAGGATCCAATGAGTGAAACTGGCCGGCCTCCATGTCTTCTAAAAGTGCATTCTTGCATTGTATTCACAGAAGGATACTAAAATTACCATTTATTCAACTATTGGTGCCAATCTGTTTGACAAGGTAGAGATATTTTATCCTGCGATGTTTCACTATTTCAACCAAAAACAGCTACTTTGCTCACGAGTACATCATGACTAGGCAAATCATTGAGCACTGCATACAAGAAACTTATGCTTACCATTGAACGCTGCGATGAGGGAAGGCCAGAGAGACTGCAATTATGCGGCAGGTAAATACCAAATTATGCAGCATAATGCAGCACATTTTTTATAATATTACTTCATTATTTTGTCATTTTTACACACTTTAACAATATCTGGCCAAAGATTTCACCTCAATCGCATAGTTCCAGTGGCCCTGGGTAAGACTCATGCCGGTCCCCAGAATCGGTAATTTAAGGGTCTGAATACATGGCTACCATTTGTGCTTTAAAACATTTCCATGAGACTTAAAGAAAGAGTTGTGTTGAGGCTTGAAATGCTAATGTTAGAAGAAAAGTGTTGTCGAAAGAACTGAAACTAACAAAATACTTCAAACTAAATACTTAAATGCTGCCTGGAAATATTTTTTAAAAAACAAGAAAATATTAAAATTTGAACTGGCGGAGCGGACTCTTTCCTGCATCGTCTGCATTTAAAGCCTACAAAATGTTCTAGTGCAAAATAAAAACATTTAAACAAATTGCTGTGCATGAAAGGCGTACACGGTCATCAAAAGAGCCAGCCTCTTCTCTTGTCAATGGGGTCGCTGCAACCTTTCAACTAAATTTATGCTATGTACCTTGTCCTTGGCACTCACTTCTTCGCTGGCATCCATGATCATTTCCCTCCTTCATGGCGCCCTGCAGAGTAGCTCAAAGGGGCTCCAAGGACTGATCACTGCATGCAGCCTTGTGAAGCTGCTGTAGGGAGCTGCAGCTTACATCAACCACTTCATTCTCTAAGCCACAGGGCTGGGTGGCGTTCCACATGGAGCAAATTTGTTCAACACCAACCACCAGGATTACGGATTCAGAGCTGGAATGTAACAGACTTTAGGTAGTATGAGGGTGACATACGGTGAGCTACTGCTGTACGTTTGACACCAGGACCTTGGAACGTAATGCCACGTCCACTCACCTCACTGTGTCTCGCTGTCAGCATGGCCTCCAATGAACCAGAAAGTAAACTGCAGCAGAGTTGCACAAGCAACCAACGCATGTGTGGGCTCCATGATGCCCTTCCTTCAAGCCCTGCTCTTAAACTAGACAACCGAAAATATACGAAATAACTATATGGACATTCTTTTTCAGATAAAAGAAAAACGATTCTCCATTAAATGAGAAGTGACAAGCACCGAACAGGGCAAACTATTTTGCGGCGGTTAAACACATTTCCCTGCAGCATAATGCGCATTTTATAGGCTTCATCTAAGCACTGATTTGTACAGCAAACAAGTCATCCCTTTAATGTGTGAGACTTGTGTAGCAGAACTGAGGTGGGACAACGCTGAGCAGGAGGGTGGAGCACAACCAACAACGCGGAGCACAACCTACAACGCGGAGCTGGAGGGACAGTGGGGGTACAAATGTCATGTATTTGTGCCAGAAAGAGAATCTTGCATTTTGGCCATTGTTGCGGGTGCCATTTGTATGGTCCCATAATCGACCCTCCTCGGTTATGTATCAGATTTCCTCATTAGGAAGGTGTAAATTAAGCAGCGGAGGAGTGGGTGCAAGCACCAACCTGGGAGGGGCGGGTGGGGTAAACAGCAGAGGACAGGGCAAGGGGGAGGTGGAAGGCGCGGGGTCAACAACAGGGGCGGGGCCACCACAGAGGCCGGGCAACGACAGGGGAGGGGCGGGCCGGGCAACGACACGGGGGCGGGCAACGACATAGGAGGGGAGGGCCGGGCAACGACAGAGATGGGGAGGGCCGGGCATCGACAGAGATGGGGAGGGGCGGGCAACGACAGAGATGGGGAGGGGCGGGCAACGACAGAGGAGGGGAGGGGCGGTCAACGACAGGGGAGGGGCGGTCAACGACAGAGGAGGGGAGGGGCGGTCAACGACAGAGGAGGGGCGGGGCGGTCAACGACAGAGGAGGGGCGGGCCGGGCAACGACAGAGGAGGGGCGGGCGTGGGCAAGCAACAGAGATGGGGCAGGCGTGGGCAAGCAACAGAGATGGGGCAGGCGTGGGCAAGCAACAGAGATGGGGCGGGCGTGGGCAAGCAACAGAGATGGGGCAGGCGTGGGCAAGCAACAGAGATGGGGCAGGCGTGGGCAAGCAACAGAGATGGGGCAGGCGTGGGCAAGCAACAGAGATGGGGCAGGCGTGGGTAAGCAACAGAGATGGGGCAGGCGTGGGCAAGCAACAGAGGAGGGGCAGGGTGGGCTGGCAATGGAAAGGCAGAAACACTGAAAAGAGGGGACATGGGGAACATGAGCACCTGTGGGGAACAAAAGTCTGTGGGTGAGAGCGACACGGAGGGGTTGGCACATGAGGTAAACATGTCCCAAATGTTTCGATAAAAAGGAGTGTTTTAACAAAAAGAAAAAGTAGCTCCTACAAGGCAAGTAGTGGAAGGACACAAGTACTTGTCCATGTACTATGAGAGTGTCAAACAGACAAACAGGAAGTGAAACCAGCATGCGCTGACCAAAGTGATGAAGACAACTAATGGTAAGCAATGAGCAGGCTCTAAGCACACTAAGTTACCAAAATGTCTTGCATGCAACAGTGCATGTGCCGTCTCAGGCCCAACCTAAAAACCACCAGGGACAAAAGGCCTGAATGTGTTAACACATGCCATTTTGATTAATAATATTTCTGAGATAGTTACATTACAATGTAACTACATTTTTCCTTACACTATATCCCAAACTTGTATGATATATAGATTGTTGACATTTAAGTGAATGGTTACTGGTGAACCTATGGTTGAAACCTTTTTATTAAATATTCTGATATAATATTATTCAACCATACGATCACACAATAAGTATTAGCAATACTTTCCCCAGAAAATCTTACAGAATCCACTAGAAATTAAATCAATTTGGGACAATGATCTGCCACATATTTAAATTAGTTGGTCGAAATGGCCAGATGGGGGAGCCGCTAGGGAAGAGAACACATCTAAACAACAATCTGTTCTTCTCAAAAACCTCGTTTGCCATGCAAATCCCCTCTTCAGGGGGTGCAGTAGGTAGGGGGTTGCACAGTGCCCGAGTGCTAATCACAAATCTGTCATCGCGTGTCGTCTGCAAGCAAATTCTCTAAATTTAAAAAAAAAAAAAAAACAGATGTGCTGGATTAACCTAGGAAATCCTATTTTCTCCTCAATAGTCGACCCCAACCTTTATTGGATATCCGAATGAAGCCACTATTCCCTTTGCTTCCAGGCCAGTGTGGGTCGTGATCACTGGTGGATGCGAAAGTCCAAACAATAAATAAAGATCCCTCTAAATTCTGCATTTATCTCGTCACATTTGCTGCACTTCAAAGGCAGGGGCCAAATGTCAGGCTAACTCTTCGGGCAAATTGCTGCAAATTTTTTTATTAACATGGGATTGTTTACAAACTTCTCAGTTTGCAGTCGGTGAAAGAAAGGTAACTTGATGTGACAACCTTGCTTGGGTACAGGGAGTGTGAAAGGAAAGGCTGTAGCATGTCATTGTTTTGTAATACCTGTAAATGAACTGCACATATTGAGCAGTTAAAAATTACAAAAAAGTGCTTTGTTTTGCTTCCTAAGTATGATGGAAACAGATTTTAATTGGATCAAAGCAAATAAGACCCTTTACTTGGTGAAGCACAAATGATAAAAAATTGATTGGACCCCTATTTCCACACATTATCATTTGTGTGCAATACAATTTTATCAGTCAAACTGTATGTATGCAAGTCAAATTTATTGGTCATTTCAATTAAAAATGTGCTGACTGTCAATTAAAGTGCACTACCACACAATGCTTTAGTTACATTAAAAAAATCACTTGATTCATATACATTAAAGCTAGGCGAGTCTCAAGTTTCTTGTACTAAAATTGGTTCATAGATCTAAACAATTTGGAAAGCACTGTGCTAGGCTTTTCTTCACTACTAAAGTGCTCTTTTGCCAGAACGTATCTTGGCCTTAAGGCTTGGGGTTTCTCCCTCATTCAGGTTTCCCCCTCTTTCTATGATCTACTTTTTTTTTTTTTTTTTTCACCTAATTGGCTCTTATTCGCCACACTTTAGTGGGGTGGAGGGGAATGAAGTATTGCCTCTCCCAAAGCACACTTCAAGTTACAATTCGTTTGCATCATTGATATTACAATAACGCACAGCTGAAACACTGTGGAGCTTCTAGACAGAAGCAAACAAGCACTGGTAAAAACCAACAAGTCTTGTTTCTGAATGAAAAGGCGAGATCTAAAAGTACTAATCTAGTATTGGAATATTCATGTTAGAGCAATGCTGGCAGCAGTGTAAGGTGCTATCAAACAGCTAAAACCTGTTTTTAGTTTTTTTCCCCCCCCAGAAGCAAATAAAATAATGCATTTGGCTTTTGACTAAAAAATACGTTTTTGTAAAATGTGACTAGTTGAAAACTTTTACATAAGGATGCCAATATGTCCGTATATGATAAAACATATCTATATAATAATAGAAATTACTTCAGATTCTCATTTTGAACATACGTGTTGGCATGAATGAATTACCTATTTACAAAAAGGTGTGTCAAATGTCTGAAACAAATCTGGTATCACTGACTCCACTAGACGCTAATCATTCATTGAAACAATTAAGTCTCATCCGTCCGTGTACCTTTGCACCCTGCAATAAAACGGAATTCCCTTTTCTAGTTGTGGAGTTCACGGATCAACATATCTAATAAGGGTACACACTCCACATATTGTAAGCGTTCATTTGGGATTTTTGCTCCCACAAAAACAACCAGTCATGGTAGCTCTAAACAAACAGCAACAACAGAAGTAAGTCTGTACAGTTACACATTTTGTTTTACCTTTGGCACCTCTATCTCCCAGACAGTGAGATCGGACTTTTTGGACTCCAGTCCCGGCTTGGGTTCATGGTGGCTTTCCGTCGTCTTTCCCAGAGGACAGCCGCTGTCCACGGAATCCATGCTATTCACATCCGAGCCTAGAAAATGTTATTAAATAAAGTTTAGTGATCATCTAGAGCAGATCCCTATTTAAATTGCATATCATCCAGTCGCGCATGGCAAAGTATGTACATCTCAACAGCCCTGAAACTTGATTACACCCAATGGACAAATATTAAAAGTACACAAGTTTACAAAACCCTGAACGGCAAATCTCAAAAAAAGGTCTTAACTGTCGACCAAGGTAAAACAAAAAAAGACAAGCTGTCCACTGGTCATCCGACCCTCTCCCAGTTTCTAATTAATACTTAATAAAACTCGAAACACCACGATATTACAGTATCATTATCTAAATGCTTCACATACCTACCACTTCTGGGCAATGTTTAATTACTGAGCTGTATCCGGTGCTGCATTGGAAGCTTGAAACTATCTATTTGGATAATCGTTATGCAATACGACTCAGCTAACCTTTACATTACATATCAACGGTGTAAAACATTTATAGGTGTAAATCTTCCCCCAGGCAAGACTGGACTACTCCTTGAGCTGAAGCCGCTGAAAATTGGTGGGAAATTAGGGGAGACTGACAAAGTAGACCTGTTGGCGAATTAAGTTACTATGGCCAGTTGACTAGACACCACATTTACATCTCGGCACTATAACTAGTTACCAGTGGCATACGCAGAAACAACAACTCTAAACATAGTTTTTGCATTTTTAGTGCAGATAGTATAAAAGAGAAGCTTTTCCCTCTCGCCAATAGCAAAACAGACGTGAAAATTTATCAACTGGGTGCAAAATGCAATCCACACGCCGAACAAAAACTAGGAATCAGATCAAATAAATTCCCATCCCAATTAAACTTCTTAGCTCCATCAACACAGCCAGAAATTAATATGCTGAAGCAACCAGTGAACAAGAATTCAAACAGAACGAGGATCTTGGCTGCACAAACTTTAGGTCGGTATCTGAATAAAGGAGACTCCGAAAGGGTGCCGTGCACAGTGCTATTTACAGCACTACACGGCCTAGCAGTGTCACAGAAGCAAATGTTTACTTGGTTATGTTATACGGCTGTTTTAGCAACACTGCACTCACGCGCTTCCCTCGGCCTACCATGCCATTCATAGTTTCTACTGGCAACAGGGACCGACCTATTCGTAGGCAAGCAAAACGAATGCCCAAACCTTTACGCAGGTATACCTTACAATCATGCAAATGCCAATACAACCTAATTACATTATCTAGAAAACAGTAACACGAGATTGAGAGCTCAAATTCAGGGAAGGGGCCATTACCATCTAAGAGGTTGTGCTTGCTAAACGGCAATGCCAGTAGGGCTGGTCTGAAAGCCTAGAGTGGGGTGGCTTGTTTCTGGCTAGCTCAAGAGGTGCGCCCAGAGCAGTTGCTTATAATGCCTGTCTGCCCATCTGAGTGCCTGAGTATCTTCTCGCACTCCACACCCCCACTGCCTTGGGCTGGGCCAGTTATTGGTGCGTCAGTTGAAGACTTTATTGTTCGATTAACTAAAATCTTTACAATAGAAAAACACTGATAAAATGTTATAAAAAGTAATTCCGTGATACAAAGTTAAAATGTTTGACGTACATAATTACATAAAGCCAAGAGGGTTTCGGATTTAATTTTTCATAATTTTCCTAATGCCATGCATTTTTTGTATGAAATGGGTGCCAAGGGACACAGAACAGCTTCGTTAACTAAAAAGGATCCTTTCCGTTAAAACACAGTAAAAGAAATGGACAAGGCACTAGTCCAAAACAAGCATTTGCAATGCAATAGGTCTCGCATTCATGCGAATTTGAGCTATTGGCATTGTAAATGACAATGACTTTTATTTATGTTGTGGGTTTTAAAACATAAATAAAAGACATTGTCATTTACAATACTAATAGCTTAAACTCTCGCAAATGCGAGACCTATTGCATTGCAATAAAGGGCCTTCTCGACCCCTTGTTAGATTGTAAATATCAGAGGAAGAGACCGGCCTGCGGCGTCTTCAAAGTAGTGATAAATAGTGCAGTGAAGATGTGTAAGTGTTGTAAATTACACAGACACAAAGTGTGAAGTGAGAGTTACATATGATCCGAGCTATAAACACTAACAAAGCGCTCCAACACCTTTCGCACTGTGATTACACTGTCGCAGTTCAGGAGGAAGAGCGGGAGGAGGAGGTGCTATTTCCTGCCCTCTCCGTGATTTGAGTGTGCAGTGTGGCATTGCTATCTTTGGCCTAATAAAAAACACTCCAGCTGTAGTACGGCCCTAGCTTCACCTCCTGGTGCAGAGCGGGCTGTGCTTTATGGCAGGCATGGAGGGAGGGATGGCCTCGGCTGCAGCTCCGGCCTCGTACAGTGACCCTGCCATTACTAGTGAGCGAGAGGCGCTAAGGTGTTGGTATTGGTGGTGATGGTATTGGTGGTGGTGGTGGTATTGGCATTGATGGCATTGGTGGTGGTGGTATTGGTGGTGGTGAAGGTATTAGCGGAGGTGGTGGTATTGGTGGTATTGGTGGTGGTGGTATTGGTGGTGGTGGTGGTGTTTGTATTGATGGTTGTGGTATTGGTGGTGGTGGTATTGGTGGTGGTGGTAGTGGTATTGGTGGTGGTGGTATTGGTGGTGGTGGTGGTATTGGTGGTGGTGGTATTGGTGGTGGTGGTGGTGGTATTGGTGGTGGTATTGGTGGTGGTGGTGGTGGTATTGGTGGTGGTGGTGGTGGTATTGGTGGTGGTATTGGTGGTGGTGGTGGTGGTGGTGGTGTTAATAAAGCAGGCTTTTGAAAACAACCTGTCAGGTGGCTTTAGTACAGATGACATGTAACTCAGATGTGCTGTGGTCAGCTTCAGCCCATTAGCACAGGATTATGTGCTACCTGGAATTCACATGACTTAATTCGCTAATCATTTCTACATCCATTTTACTTGGGGGGGGGGGGGTTGAAACAGACAAGATAATGCCGGGTTAAAGTGATTGAAAGATGGCGCCCGTGTTACAGGGGCGGCCGTGCTGCTTAAAAAACACAAGCGGTTTCAGCTGAAGCAGCGCATGTCCGGCCTGCAGTAAGAGAAACTTTATAAAGTAAATAGTGCTTACAGACTAAATAACAGGTCCCGTGTAACAACTGAAGTAAAAGAGCTAGTCGCCATGGGAGGGTGCAAATGAAGACAAGGCTGTACTAAGGAGGGACTAACAAGCCTGTTAACGAATCCGAAGGCAGCATTTATGAATGACAATGACACAAGCCAATGAAAAATATGGGAGGAGAGTGGGCGCGGCTTATCTCCCATACTCTACTACAGCAGTCTCACAGAGTCCTCTGTCCTGTCCAGAGAGATGATAGAGGTGCTCGGTCTTCTCCCTTTTGAAGCATTTGTCCTTCAACTAAAGACTGGGATAACGCTCAAGTCTTGAGTTTAATGTTGTGAGGCGAAGGCAAAATGTCACTTTGGTCCTGTAATGTCGTAAGTGAGGTGGCTCAGAAGGTTTTCATCTCCCTTGATGGCATTTTAAAGTCATCTTTAAGTCTTCAATGAAGGGTGTAGGGGGACTTTTAGAGTTAGGGGCCTAATATTAAAAGGGATGAGGGACTATACTGTTTGCATTTAGTCCGGCTGAGGGCTAGTAGATTCTCGCAGACTGATTTTAGGCATTTAGTTGTTTAGTATGAAGGATAGAAATAATTTTGAATCTTGTTTTGAACTCTGTGGTGGGATAGATAACTTGAAGGCACTTAGATTCACAGTTTGTAAAGTTCAAAATGCAGCAGATACTGCACGAAACGCTGTGCTTGAACAATTCAAACTCATGGGACTGTAAAGGGTCACATCCTACATAGGATGAAAGGACTGTAGACCTAGATCTTGTAAAGAAATATACAGATGGAATCAGACTTAATGACAACTTTCAAGTTATCAAGTGGGAAAGACAATTTTAGTTGATACTACGCATACAAAGATCAAAGAACCAGCTCTGAAGAAGTCCTGGATGGGATGAATTGCGTTGGCTATGGCTACGGAAAAAATAAGTTTTAAAAGAAGATTATGGATTCATATCCTGTGCCTTTACTGACGAGCCACCTGAATAATTGTATTTAATTGCCCCAGAAGACAGCAAATGAGCCCTAGCAGCTTGAATAACTGTATTTGTAATTGTATTTAAATTGCATCTAACCATTGATACCTGTACCAGGTCGCTGTATGTTAGGCCTATCAATCAATCAATAAAGTCTTTATTTCGATTTACAAAATCATAAAAGACAGGAAACATCAGTAATTAAGAAAGAATTAGGAATATAATATACAATCATCCAACTTGTAAAAACCACATATATTTTACAAATAAGTTAAAATCATTGTTTAAAATAACAGGATTATAAAAATTAAAACACCTTTAAAAAGCCCTTATTTCGAGGTCTTGGACAAAAATGTATTTTGTCCAACAGGCCCATTCCGTGCAATCTCAACCCACAAGGTTAAAAATGTCAAAAATTAGTGTACCCTCATCTTGTTAGCACGGATAACCCACATCCAGCTCAAAAATTGCGCCACAGCTACCACTATAGAATCTTGAGTGTTTGTCCTTAGGATCCTTAAGGCATCTATAGCCAGTCTTGTGCCCAAATTCTTACAGATAGGTTTGAGCCATTTGGTCCTAGGTAAATCGTAGGCTGGGCATATGAACATAATGTGCGCTAGTGTCTCAGTTTGGGCCGGGCACGAAATACATTTATCATCCGTTGGTAAATGCCAACTACTAGTAAAAGCTCTTATTGGAAGTGTACCTACCCTGAACTGGTGATACAGTTTCCTGTCTATTGGCCTGGTAATAACATCCCAATATGTTTCAAACTTGGTCTCGTGCTTAATCTCCAAGAATTCTCTAGTCAGGGTAGGTCTCGTAATAGATGAGAACCGCATGGTTTTAACCATGCTCCAGTAAGCTGCTTTGAAGTTCTTTTTAGATGGAAATAAAGCAGCAGCTGGGTCCTCCCACAGGGTGCTCATCCCCATATTAACCAGGGTGGTCTTGATGTTATTAAACCAGGGGATCTTGTGTAGACGGCCCAACCCCCGAACTTCAAGGAGAGCTTTAGCATACAGAGAAAGCTCAGGTGTGGTCCAGAGCCTTCTCCAGAATGCTACAGGTCTGTAGCGTGCCAAGTCCTCAATACTATAACAACCCAGGTCAAGATAAAGAGGCATAAGTGGGGTAGATTTCGGAAGGCCTAATAATATTCTAACAAATTTATTTTGGGCTAAAGTCAATGGTGTTAAATCCTCAAAGCCCCAAAGTTCAGCACCGTATAATATTGAGGTACTGATTTTTAGGTTGTAGATCTTAAGGGCGGGGGCTATGGGTTTAGTCTGAGAGAGCCTCTGCTCCTTTATCAATACACCGGCTAGTTGTGCATGTTTTAAGGCCAGCATGTCGATCTGAGGTTTCCATTGTAGTTTCCTACCTAGTGTTATGCCCAGATAGGTAAAAACATCGGTCTGTTCCAGGGGGACATTGTTCATATACACTCTCGCGGTTATGGCTTTAGATTTGTGGAGCACCATGAACTTTGTTTTCTCCACATTTACCACTAGTTCATGGTCACGGCAGAACACCTCGAAACGGGACAGAGCAGCCTGCAAGCCCTGTCGTGTCTTGGATATTATCAAGGTGTCGTCCGCGAACATGAGAAAGGGTATTTTCATGCCCGCTAACACTGGAGCGTCTGTAGGATAGGTAGAAAAGTACTGTACAACCCTGTTTATATACAGTGAAAACAGGGTTGGAGCTAATACACACCCCTGGCGCACCCCTTGGAAACCGGGAACCTCTCAGTAACATTTCCCTGCTTTCCCCATCGGACTTGTGCATAATTTAAATTATGCAATTTCATTAAAATAGCCAACAATTCCGGTGGCATCCCCATATCCACAAAAGCGCTCCACATTTTTGTGCGGGGGACTAAATCAAATGCGGATTTTAAATCAATGAAAGCCGCATAGATTGCACCCCCTCCTATGATAACCACCCGCCAATAGATAAGCACAAATCTAAGAACCTGATCTAAAGTACTAGTGTGTGGACGAAACCCCGCCTGAAAAGGTGTCAGAATTTCTGTTTCGTCTATCCAGGCCTGTAATCTGCCAAGAACTAGCCTGGCCACAATCTTCTGGATGGAATCGATAAGACTAATTGGCCGGTAGTTACCTGGTAGTGAGCGATCACCCTTTTTGTAGATAGGTATGATTTCGGCACCTAACCATGTTTCAGGAATGGAAGCACCGCTAGCTATGGCGTTTGCCAATAACCTAATGTAAGATACCCAATAGTCCTTGCCATGGACAAACAAATCTGCGGGTATACGATCTGGGCCGGGGGCCCTGCCTCTCGGGATCGTTTTTAGCACTGATTCAACCTCTAAACTAGTAAAACACAGGGTAGTTATTGGAGTAGGCCATGGCGGTAAATCATCACTGCCATTAGTGGAGGAGAATTGAGCCTCATAATGTAGAACCCATTGTTCAGGGGCAACATAATTAGTGGGTGTCTGATTTAGTTCTCCACTGCCCCATTTAACAAGCTTCCAAAATTGGATCATATTTTTCTCCTTACTGGCAGAGACCAAATCTTGCCAGCGGTTCTCATCCCATTCCTTCTTCGCTTGTTGCTGGGCTTTCTTATACCTTACTCTAGCCTTTTTAATGTCGCCCACAACTTTGAGTCTAATAGCCCTGGATAAAATCTTGTAGGCCTGTCTGCATGTGCTATTGTACCAGGAAGCCGCCTTTGCATAAGATTTTTTACTTAGTTGACTAGGTTTGATAAAAAAATATTTCAATTGTTTAAACAGGTCGTTGTGAACCTGGGGGATAATAGAATTAATGTCCTTCTGAGAATCACAGTTAAGAAGGGAGGCGGTCGAACAAGCCACCAATTCCTTCATTTCTTCCAGGGCACCCTCGTTTTCAATAACCCTAACCCATTGAACTCTCCTCAAATCGTTAGTGAGCATGGCCTCTGCTGTTACATATTCAACTACCCTGATATTTGGATTTGAAAAAGTCGAAGCATACAATTGTAAGACCAACGGATTGTGATCACTTTCGGTCCGCTCCTGCACTTTCATATCCACAAGAAATGGCCAGTATTCTACATTCAGAAGGATATAGTCTATGCGACTACTACGAAGGCCATTATCGAAAGTAGAAGCTCCTATCCTATCCGACTGCGTCCGACCATTAACTGCCCTTAGTCCCTTTTCCAGACACAACCCTTTTAACTGTAGTACAGCCTCTGTCCATTTGTTAATAGGACATAATTCCAATTGCGGGATATTCCACTGTGCATCCTCCTCTGCGCTAAGGTTTCCATCTTCGTGGTCCAGTGGCTCGAAACAACAGTTAAAATCGCCTGCAATTATCAAGTTACAGTTGCCCCTTGAACTTTCCAAATATGTATCAAGGGCAGTAACCACACTTGATCCCCTACCCCCCGGCTGACCTCTTGCATATACGTTGACAATCAGGACATCAGGTCCATGCTCCCCAGCAATCCGTATGGCCATGATGTCCGGACTATCGATGGATACTTCCTTTACCAAAATACCCGCTTGCTGTCTAACCCAACAAGTCAACCCACCTATAGGTCTCCCTCTCTGTCCTCCCAAGGCGGCCTTCGAGAAGTTCAAAAAACCTGGGTGATAAATTTTATCCAATGACCAAGTCTCCTGGAATATCCAGACATCATGACTGTCGATGTAAGTTGACCACTCTGTTGAGATGGTTTTAGAAGATAGACCTGCGATGTTCCAGGAGACTATAGACATATGTGTTTTTGGGTGCCCCTGGGTGGCGTTACCGCTATTTGCTTCGGGGCCAATTGTGTAATCGTTTTCCACAGTTACCAAACTAGAAGTACTTGGTGGAATGAGAGATCTTGCAAAAAGTGTATGGGATGATATGTTCTTATCCACCCCAGTTATAAGTTTCGTCTGGGATTTATACACACCCCCTACAGTGACAACGCTGTTAGCTTGAATGGCCTTACTTCTGGCCGCAGATGCAAATGCAGATGTTACACTAGGGTCAGGAATACACAGTCCTAGGGTAGACCCTCTCTGACCCATAGATACTGGTGTTCCAATTAGAGGAGGGTTTGTTGTATTGCCTAGTCAATCTATATCCTCTAAGGAAGAGAAAATTTCGAATCGATTTCTTGTGGTCACCGGTCGATCATGTTGACTATATGGTCTGATTAACCCCTCATCTCGCTGCACCCAGGGGTGCTGGGTGGTTGGTAAAGAACCCCAATGGAAGGATGTTAATGTCATCCTCCTTTGTGAAGCGATTACCCGCCCTCTCTAGTATGTGCTGAACCAGTCTTGGTGACCTAAAACTTAGTACTACACAATCGCCAAGTGAAGACTTGCGGGATTGCCCAACCCATGGAACTCTACGAACCATTTTAAATTCCGAAAAAAGATGGTCCTTTAGGCCGATCCTGTTACCCAGCATGTATAAAGCCTTGTTTCGTAGTGTTGACCAGTGCTCCTGTGCATTAGATGGAAGCACAGGAACATTGACCAAAACAACTGTGTAGGGAGTGGATTCCGGGGGGAGATGAAGGGAAGTGTGATAGTTCTCTGCACTGCCAGCATGGTGCTCGGGAAATCGTCCGCTAGACCCACTCTTTCCTTGATGCGAGATTGATGGCAACAGCATTCCTATCTGCGGGGCGTTAACGGGTTTGGTGGCCTCCAAAGTTGTTACTAATGGCTTAGCTGTGGATGGTAGAGAACAACATGCGTTTTCTAGGGATCCCTTTGGTACTGATATGTTTCTCCTCACCGGTTGGGTTGTAGACCCAACATACGTCGACCCATTAGCATTATCAGGGGGCTACTAAAAAGCCCTGCTCTATTTTGCTAAGTCTATCTTCGATCTGGGTCAACTTCTTAAGCAAGGGGTCAATCATAGTTTCCAATTTCAGTTCTATCTGTGAACAGAACTCATCCATATTAAACACTGGCGGTAGGTGGACGGCACTGGTAGGGGAGCTTGTATTGATAATTGCCTTATCTTTGAGCTGTTGACTCCCATTATTTCCATTGCCTTTTGCAACTACCTTACGTTTTACTACCCTAGGAGATGGGGGAGTTGGCTTCAATGCACCACGGCCTTTCCTTTTTTCGAAGGTGGTTCGCTACCTACGGCCCCAATGAGCTTCTTACTCCTGGTGATAACCATGGACGTATTAATAGAACAGTCCAGGTTAGGAGGAGTAGGTGCTATAAGTGGCACTGGTTCCAGTTGTATCGTCGGAGACTGGCTGGGATGCAATACCAAGTCATTGGTGCAGCTTGTCAGCAATTGGGGGGTGGCCTATAGAGCTCTGTGAGCAACGAGATGTTTGAGGCTCGAGTGACAACCTGCGCTCAGTGATTTGGATCTCATGCATTAACGCTGACTCTGCCCTAGATAGAAAGGCGTCGAGCGTACCCACAACCCCTGCTCCCACCTTCCGTTTACTCATGTTGCTAAACCCTGACCTCCAAATGACACACTTCTAACAATATACCGTTATACCCCACGGTGGCTTACTGTACAGACGTTAGAGAAGTGGCCCAGCCCAGCCTCTTCCAGTCACTGACGGGCAAGGACGGGCCCGCCCTTGGCCCGGGCTTCGCCCGGGCGCAGCCCGCGCGCATCCCGCGCTGCGGGTGTCACCAGCGCCTTTTAGCGAGTGTCTGTGGCGTGGCTCCTCCCTCCTGGGAGAGCTCGGGGTTCTGGTCAGTGAAGTCCGGCGGTCAGAGGCAGTAGCAGCGTCCCGCGCTGCGGGTGTCACCAGCGCCTTTTAGCGAGTGTCTGTGGCGTGGCTCCTCCCTCCTGGGAGAGCTCGGGGTTCTGGTCAGTGAAGTCCGGCGGTCAGAGGCAGTAGCAGCGGCCTATCAATATCGGACCGCTCTGGTGCCAACATATGCATAGAAGTTTTGGAAGTAAATGATACAGCTTGACTAGCTGTCACTCTCCCTTCCCTTCCTCTTTTCCCTTCTTTCGCCTGTCTTTTCTCCTTTTTTAGCGATCACTCGGGTTAGTCTCAGTTTACCCATATAGGCGTAATAACCTCACTTTATGATTGTATACTTATAACTTTGCCTTAGATAGCTTATGCTAACCCTGTTACAGGCTTTTTGTCTGCTCTTGTGAAAATCAATAAAGAATTTTGAAAAAAAAAAAAAAAAAAGATTATGAATAAAGAAATGTTTAAAAGAAAAACAACTCTACGAGTCTTTGCATTATGTGGTTCTGTTTGAATTAATTCTGAAGTTATTGTACGATTTAGTTACATGCTGTTAGTATAAATAAAAGATAACTTTGAGATCTGGCTCATACATCTTCTAAATGTTATTATGGACTTGTCCTGTGATGAAGGTTAAGGTGACTCATCTTCAGCCTCGTGCACCTTTCTTTAATTTTGTTATAACAGTAGCCAAGTCTAGGTGAGTGAGACCTCTGACTCAGGTCACTGGCCTGCTCTTCCCCTGCAGCTCCGCGCCATTGACTCTGCCGCTAAGCCCCAGCCTCCTCCCACGAGGTGTTCGAGGCCGCTGCCTGCTCTGTTCTGTGCCCGCTGTGTGAGAGTCGATCAGTATTGTATTGTTGGCAACTGTTGGCCCCCACTGTATTGTGATTTAGCTGAATTCTGATCTTGCCCCCACTGTATTGTGGTTTTGTGCCCGCCTGTTATTCCCTTCGTGTGCCCACTGTTTTCTCATTTTCTCCGCCGTTTCCTTCCCGCCGCTGCTGCCCCTGCGGCCCCTGCCCACGCTCGCTCCCGCCTCCCAGCTGATCGTCCCTTCCCCCTCCCCTACTTAATGGCGGCCGCGCGCAGCAGGCACGCCACTGGCACGCCAAAGGCGCGCCTAAGGCAAGCCCGTCTGCGCCCATCCGCGACTGCAACCAGCGCCAGGAACCCTGGATCTACTGCCTTCCATCGCTACGACTCCACCGCACTCAACCCCGGAAGAGACACAAACTGCCAACAGGCCTCACCGACTACGACCCACGGCCAGTTCTCCTGCCTCCGCTGCCGCCGGACCTTCACCACCACCCCGACCCTCAACACCACCAACGACACCCTCAGCTGTATCCTCCTCAACGTGCGCTCCGTACACAAACACGCATTAGAAATCTGGAACCTACTCGACTCTCTCTCACCCGACATCGCCTTCTTCACAGAGACCTGGACCAACGCCGCCTCCGCTCCCGACATCAACACCGCCATCCCGGACGGCTACAAGATCCAGAGGAAGGACCGCCCCAACCACCCGGGAGGAGTGTGAGAAGTTGGACTGGCATATGCTGTCCACTAGTTATAGTGGGCACCTTGCACCAGTCCAAACGACCCTTATTGATGATAGGTTTAAAGACAACCTTTATTGAAAGCTATCCTAGTGGTAGCTATGGAGAGCAGCCTTCAGGCTAAGTCTTGGAGTGTCAAGCAGCTTGGTTTACCAGATTATAACCTCTTGAATAACTAAATGAAAGGAGAACCACACAAGATATATATAAAATATATGTATTTATTTCTAAACACTAACTACTAATCCCTTTATGAGATTAGAGTTCAAGATACACAGCATCACAGTATTAAAACAACAGTAAATAGCACAATACACAGTGGGCTCCAGGGGGAGACCAAACCATATACTAAGAAAGTGGTATAAGAACCACGACTTGACTAGACACAGTGCCTAGAGCACGTAGAATGGCTGGGACCCCAAGGAACCACCCAAGGTAGTGACACAGGAGACCCACGGGGGACGTGTGCAGTGTGAGAACACAGCCGCGAGCGCCGTAGGATTCAATGCGGAAAGTCGCGGTTGGAATTTTAAAGTTAAAGGACCCTTAGGAGAGGACTTTGAGCAAACCCCTTTAGACTTAAGGGGTTCTAGGGCCAACACCCACGGGAGCGCCGGAGTACTCGAGTTACCTCACCCAGGGAAGCCGGGTGCATAGGTGCCAAAAGGTGTCGGGAATTGTCGTCGTTTTCAATGGCGATCTGCTGCAAAGTGCTGCTGCGGTGAAGGAGAAAAGTGTCCGGTGTGATCCAAGCCTGGATCGAAGATGTGAAGAACCTGAAAGCAGAGGGGACAGAGTCTGGGTCACTAGCCAGTGACCAGGAGCGGAGCAATCGAATGCCCACCGATGTCGGGTGCTTCAGGTGCTAAGAGGTGAAGCTCGACTCTGCAGCTACGGGGTCCCGGAGAAGTCGACGACTACCAGGAGCCGGATTCGAGCTGTCCCACGAAGGATGTCGAGTGCTGGGGTGTCGGTGATCGGATTGACCACAACAAGCCTTGGCAACAGCAACCCACGCAGGAAGAGAAAAGATGCTTCCCTGCGGACCAGCAAGGACCTGGGGACTCCCCAAGCGATGGAGTGTCAGGGCACGTCTGGAGCAACCAGGGAAGCCCAATAAAAGTTAGAGTTGCCTTCTTGGGGACCCACAGGTCAACGGACCAGGGATCGCGAAGGGACCTCGAGAGGAATCACAAAATGGCGGCCCACGGAACACTCGTTGAGTGTAGGCCTGCAATCTTCGGTGCAATTACTGCTCGGGGTCAGGGCTACAAGTAATTCAAAGCTCAGCCTCAGGGGTCGCCGGAAAGCTGATGCTTCTGCTAATGGTCGCGGTGTCCAGGGGTTCGGGTTGCACGGTCTCTACGAGGGATACGGGCCTCAGACTTGCTGTGTGCACAGATCGACCTCAGAGACCTAGGAAAACCCAACTCCTGTGTGGCAATATTCTTCGGAGTCCGTCGGAGCTCGGAGATGCCAACCGGTCAGTTGCTTTAAAGGTGCCTGCCTTGCAGGGGAGTAACTTCTTTACTCCAAGGGAAATTCTTCAGTCGTCCAGCGTCGTGCAGATCGAAGTACTTGGTTTCTGGCATCAGAGTTTAGTCCAGGTGTAATCTAAAGTCCTGTAGTCAGGGTTTCCTACTTTATACCCAAGGAAGGGGTGGGACAAACTCTGTGGACCCACCTATGGGAGGGTCAGGAAAGAGAGGTGGCTACACCCATTTCCTTTGTCCAGTTTCGCGCCAGAGCAGGGGCTGTGTGCCTCTGCAACCGGTTTGAGCTGGACTATGCACAGGGACATCAAATGTGCCCCCAGTGCAGACTTCAAAGCACTCTGAGAGAGCACCCACCCAGCCCCAATACACTAAAGCCTGTCTGGGAGGTGGTCACACCTCCCTGTGACAGGAAACCTATTGTCCAGGCCTCCCCTGCCGGAGTTTCGTCCAGCAGCAGGAGGGCAGACTCGTGTGTGGCTGCAGCATCCATTTTGTGATGCCAGGGCTCTGTTAGCTGGTACCGGGTATACCGGTGCTGTCATGTCTCTCCCTCTAGAAGGGTGGGATCATACTCCCACACCTATGATTCCAAGGTGTTTGACACCAAACACGACAGTTTTCCATGCAGCCATTCCAAAGTTAGCATTTACCGTTTGGTTACAATGCACTTAAGAGTATATGGTCTGGCTGCATCACAAACAACCCCGGAATGAAGATTCCGAAAGCTGCAGAGGGGCTCTGCTCATGCATGGACACCCTCTCACATGAAACCCAGCACCCTGCCTTCAGGATTGTTAAGGACTGCCATAGGGGTGACTGATAGGTTTACGTTTGCAGTGATATGGAGAGATATAGGGAACCAATATCTCAGTAAGGGGTGGATACACCACCTTACACAGGCTGCTGTAGCAGACCTGTTGTGTCATTTTAAAAGGCTTCCCAGGGGTGGCACAATACATGCTGCAGCCCCTGGTAGGCCTCTGGGGTAGCTATGCCCTGGGTACATAGTATACCATATACTAGGGACTCACAAGGGTACCCCAGAATCCAATCTGGAGTGTACCTAAAGTACATACAATCAATTTAGAGTAGAAAGCAGATAGACCAGTCCTGATTAGCAGGGCCACAGTCTGGCTAAGTCGAAAAACAGTGAAACATCAGCAAAAAGTGGGGGTAACTATAAGAAGCAGATCCTACTCTCCTACAAGGAGGCCTCGCCATAGTCCACAAAAGCTCCCTCCGCCTCACCACCTCCAGCGAAACCTTCCCCTCAGCCGAACACCTGCATTTCCAGATCACGACCAGCCCTAAGACCACACTCCGTGGAACACTCATCTACAGACCCCCACGGTCCCCGGACACCCTTCGCCACCGCCATCACCGACTTCATCGCACCCCACGCCATCTCATCTACGAACTACATACTCATTGGAGACCTCAACTTCCACCTAGACAACCACAGCGACCCCAACTCCATCATCCTTCGTGACAACCTCGCCAACATCGGACTCAACCAACTCATCAACACACCGACACACAGGGCAGGACACACCCTCGACCCAATCTTCGCTGCAGGAAACCGCGACCACTTCAGCCACACAACGCAACCACCTTGGATCGACCACCACTGCATCCACTTCGCCGTCGAAAACCCAAATCATCTAAACCAGCCCCTCGCCCGCCACGAAGGAACTGGAGCAAGGTCACCGACTAGCAACTGAACTCCACCCTCTCCCGAGACATTCACACCTGGGCAGCCGACGCAAACACCGCAGCCAGAGAACTCCACACGTGGATCTTCAACTGCGCAGACGAGCTCGCCCGCTACGCAACCCTGGCAAACAACGCCCCAGAAAAGCCGCCTGGTTCACCACCGACCTCCAAGAAGCCAGGCGCGCCTGCAGAAGCCTGGCAAAGAACTGGAGGAACACCAAGACAACTGACAACTACTCCACCTACAAGGATGCCATGACCAACTACCACAACCAAATCAGAACAACCAAAGAGAACCTCATCCACAACAAAATCCTCACCAACTCCACCAACTCCAAGGAACTCTTTAATGTCATTCAGGAATTCACCAACCCACGCAGCGAAGCCACAGACATCACCCCGTCCCAAGACCTCTGCGACAAGCTCGGAACCTACTTCCACCTCAAGATCAGAACACTCTACGACAACTTCACGGACCACCCACAAGACACCTCAGCCAGCCCCCCGCCTCCCCAAGACACCAGCCAGCCCACCATCTCCAGCTGGACACCAATCACGACCGTGGACTCCGCCGTGGCCATGAAAGGCATCCACTCGGGGGTGGGGGGGCCACCGACCCCTGCCCCCGCACATGTACCACAGAGCCGCAGACACCATCACACCCCAACTGCAACACACCATCAACACCACCTTCAAAACAGGCCCCCCTCGCAGACATCGTCCAACAACACGGCCTCAACATCGTATCCTACGCCGACGACCCCCAGCTCATCCTCTCCCTCACCAAAGACCCCACCACCGCAAAACTCAACTTCCAGAGAGGAATGCAAGAAGTCGCAGTCTGGATGACCAACAGCTGCCTAAAGCTCAACGCCGAGAAGAGAAGTCCTCGTCCTCGGAACCACCCCTTCAGCATGGGACACCACCTGGTGGCCCACCGCCCTCGGAAGCCCCCCTACCCCCTCAGACCACGCCAAGAACCTCGGCATCGTACTCGACTCATCACTCGCCATGAACCGACAGGTCATCGCCGTCACTTCCAGCTGCTTCAACACCCTCCGCATCCTCCGAAAGACCTTCAAATGGAATCCCCCTGAGTCGAGAAAAACAGTCACCCACGCACTCATCACCAGCAAACTCGACTATGGCAATGCACTCTACGCCGGCATCAACAAGTCCCTACTCCACAAACTGCAAACAATACAGAACACCACGGCCAGACTCTTCCTCGGCATCCCCCGACACGAACATATCAGCCAACACTTCAGGCGACTCCACTGGCTCCCCGTGGAGAAGAGTCACCTTCAAAATCCTCACTCACGCCTACAAATGCCTGCACAACAACGGACCCAAATACTGCAACGACAGAATAAACTTCCACGTACCCAAAAGAAACCTGCAATCTTCCAACCTCGCTCTGGCTGAAACCCCGCGCATCCACAAAACCAGATCAGGCGGAAGATCGTTCTCTCACATTGCAGCCAAAACCTGGAACGAGCTACCGACAGACATCAGACGCGCCACCTCGCTGAACGCCTTCAGGAAGACCCTCAAGACCTGGCTCTTCGGCTGAACAGAGTGGCGTACCCCCCACCTCAGCGCCTTGAGACCCTCACGGGTGAGTAGCGCGCTTACAATTCCCTGATTGATTGATTGTTCTTCAGTCACTGCCAGCCTTTTCTTTCGCACGCATGACCCCTTTCCCCCTGCACCAAAACTACCTTTCTCCTCTCCTCCCTGCCCCACCCACGCCCAAAACAGAAGCACCCACGCATATTCACCGCCTGCTGAGACCAGACGGTAAATATGAGCATTAAACCCAGACAATATCATGTCCACACAGTTATTCACCATCCCGAGGGGTTTAACTCGTCATAGGTGCAATTCTATGAGTGGATACGGGCCGGTAACCAATGCACAGCGGTTGAAGTGAATTACCGCGATCAGCTGATTTAATTAGAAATTAAAAACGTAGGATTTCATTTCAGAACCCGTCGTTTTCAGGAGCCTGTTTGTGTGTATATATGTATGTGCGCACAAACAGGCTGTACCCACAAAACAGGTGTTACGTCTTCTTTTGCATTTTTCTTTTTCAATGAAGTTGGCATTTTTACTGGCCGGGGTGTGTATTTTTATTGTTTTACATGTTTTTGGCTAGTTTTGTTAGTTTCTACATTTCCCTTTAATACTTGGAAAGGGAAGAAATGTGACCATGTGGCTACCTTGCAGCCTGCACAACGAGCAAACCTCCCCCAAAAGTGTGTGATCTGGGTTACAGCACTGTTACCTTATGTAGCAGTTTCCATATCTGGCAATAATGAGAGCCCGAGAGACACGTTAATGAATCCCGGTATGAAAACCTGAATAAAAATACTGGATAATACTGGCTGCTCTCTGTTTAGCGCTTGGAATTCGGCGCTCTGCTCTAGTATAACTAATGTGACCTCTTCACTGACACGTCACATGACGTGCTGCTTTTATTGCGGGGACACCACAGCACCTACCGATAAAAAAAAAACGTGGCGCAGGAGTATCTTTAACAAGCATTTTCAATGCAATAGGTCTGGCTTTTGCAAGCGTTTAAGCGATTGCCATTGTAAATAACAATGCCTTTCATTTATGTGTTTTAAACCAAACACACATAAAAGGCATTGTTATTTTTAATGCCAATAGCTCAAACGCTCGCAAATGTGAGAGCACTTTAATGCTGGCCACGCCCATTTATTTAGATGCTGCTCACGGTATTCAGTTTATGAGCAGCACCTAAACAAAGGGACACAGACAATATTAAAGTTAAAGCGCATATGGTGCGCTTTCACACAAAGTTAAAATAAATTAAGAAACATTGCGCTGAAGTGAAAATGGCCCGCGCTATTAATTAATAAAATAAATAAGCGCGGCTGCTATTGTGAAAGCGGACACCTGTAAAATAATTAAATAAGCACGGCCAATAACTGAAAGCGGACCGCGCCGTAAATTAAATAAGTGAATAAGTGCGGCTGCTATAGTTCAAGCGGACTGCGCATAGTAATTTAAATAAATACAGGAGCAGGCGTGCTGGATGTCGTGTGTGGAACAGGGGAAGAGCATTAAGGAAAATAGTGCTCACCAACTTATAACGCAGAGCATGTAACCACACCAGTAAAAGGTCCAGTCCTTATGGGAGGTAAGTAAAGGAGACAAGGCGGTACAAAGGAGGGACTAACGAGCCTCATAATGAATCGGAAGCCAGCGTTCACGAAGGACAATGGCACAAGTCAATTAAAAATATGGGCGGAGTGTGAGCGGGGCTACTAGTGCATACAGTAATACAGCATGCCTCGCAGAGCGAGCAGCGCATGCGCGCTGCCGCTAGGCTTGACCTAAAAAGAATTAAACGCAATGGAGAACATCAGCGCGGGCCCCTGCAGCTTGGAAGGGGGGCTGCGTTAACCCTTGAGGGCCCATACCCATCAGGGTGCCTAATGCCAATGAAAACCTGTGAGATATGGGATACTCCGGGTCCCCTCAGCACATTCTGTGGTGGTGGTGTTTGGGGGGGGGGGGAGAAATCGCCACTGTGGCTACAGTTTTAGGTTCAGGGACTGAAGCAAACTCACAAGTCCATCTGCTTCCATTTTACGTCGTTCGCCACCAAAATTCCACAGTATAGTTGCCACATACCAGAGACCAATAATCTTAACAAAACAAACTATATTTGCAACCCGGCTTCTGCTTACACCCGCTTATGAACCTCCCCTCCATTAACCGCTTAAAGTGGGGGGGGGGGGAGGGGGGCATTGCGTCAGCTCAAGCTTGAAGTTAAGAGGAACTGGAGGAGAGGGGTGGAGGAGGAGAGCCCTTGTCAGGTTTTTGCTTCCGGCTGATAGTCCCCTTATTTTTTTTGTTAATAAACTAAATTTTTTTAATTGGCTGTATCTTTTATCATATTAACTACTACAGCGGAAGATGTAAACCAGGAAACCAGCCATAAATCTGCTTTCCGACTAACTACACAAGACGACGCATGCAAAAAAAGGTTTTGGAGCCACGCATAGTCATTTCATTTTGGAATATGCCTGCGAACAGTTAGCTGCACTTCACTTAGTGTAAGAGGAGAAAGCTCAGAGTGTAAAATAAGTCAAAAGTTTTACTTTGAAGACACTGACAACCTTAACAAAAGTGGGCCGTACCGTATTTACCTCCCCAGTAAAAAAACACTGCCGGGGCTGAGGTATGCATCGTGTATGATTAATACCTCCTATTCCAAGTTTTTGATTTGAAAATGATGCTTCACACTCAGAATCGGTGTTTAAAGTGCGAAATTCCATATGTTTTGTATTTTTTTCAAGGCCTTTTCCCCTGTTAAATTCCATCAGATTAGACATGCAGAAATCTGCCAGGGTAAAACATCTGGAGTGGGATCATCATCGCACAGCTATGCACTACAATCCCTGCGCAAACTCCTGATCGCAGAATTATACCTGGGTTTGTCATCAGGGCCTTAATCCTGCCATTTAAATAATGTCTAAGCCCTTCCAATTCAGATCGATGACGGAAATGAGGTACAGAAAGGTGGAGTTAACGGCAGAGGATCACGCCATGTGGACAAGTGAGGGGAAGAATATAAAACCCAAGTCAGACCAGAACAATCAAGTCACTGGACCATGTCAGATGCCAAGTAGGGACTCGCTGCACTGTTGTCATAAAAGACTTTCAACACGCCAATCTCTCGTGTGTACTGAGGTTTTATTTAACTGCACCGATTTAGCACCTCCTACGCTCAGCTGTGTCCTATACGGTACATGTAAATCCACTGATTTCTTTCTTAAACTATGCCCAAATGAAGGCACGTGCGACATGTTTCCACTATTTTATCGTGCCGTCTATGGTGACAAGCGGTATTAGGCCTCCTCTTTTGAATATAAAACTAGGGAGGACCGGAAGTCTGGGATTTCCCTGGACAGTCCCAGTTGTTTAACTCCTCTCCTGACGTCCCGATATTTTTACTAAAAGTAAATGCATCTTCCGAGTTTTCAGCGAAAGTTCAGGTGAGAATTAGAACTACAAGTAACATGTTGCAGTTTTTAGGACACAGCTAAACGGCAGTAACAAGCGATGGGAGAAAATTATATAAAAAGTGGCTATTGTTACTGCCTTCACACAACATACATACATCGCACAGAAGCACGTGAAACAACTTAATGTTGGCCACGACCATTTATTTAGACGCTGCTCACGGTATTCAGGTTATGAGCAGCGTCTAAACACTGGGGCACGGACAATATTAAAGTGAAAGCGTATATGGTGCGCTTTCACATAAAGTTAAAATAAATTAATTAAGAAACACTGCGCGCGGCCGCTGATGTGAAAGTGGCCCGCGCTATTAATTAATAAAATAAATAAGCGCAGCTGCTAATGTGAAAGCGGCCGCCTGTAAAATAATTAAATAAGCAAGGCCGCTAAACTGAAAGCAGACTGCACCGTAAATTAAATAAGTGAATAAGTGCAGCCGCTATAGTTAAAGCGGACCGCGCATAGTAATTTAAATAAATACAGTAGCAGGCGTGCTGGATGTCAGGTGTGGAACAGGGGAAGAGCATTAAGGAAAATAGTGCTCACCAACTTATAAAGCAGAGCATGGAACCACACCAGTAAAAGGTCCAGTACTTATGGGCGGTAACTAAAGGAGACAAGGCTGTACAAAGGAGGGACTAACAAGCCTCAATGAATCGGAAGCCAGTGTTCACGAAGGACAATGGCACAAGCCAATTAAAAATATGGGCGGAGAGTGGGCGGGGCTTCTAGTGCATGCCTCGCAGAGCGAGCAGTGCATGCGCGCTGCCGCTAGGCTCGACCTACAAAGTCCGACTATCATATCCGCTCACTTTAGTGCTCTATTTGAAAGGAGGATAGTCCCTGCATGGAAAAGGGGAAAAAAACTCTAGAGTCTCAACGGAACTCCGAGTCATGAAATGAAGTGAGCAGCCAGTATGCCACGCAAGGCCGCTAACAAATTGGTCCAGAAAAAAGGTGACAACTGACTGCATATTGAGTGGAGAGCGACCCGATGCAATGAGATGGAAATTTGGTTACTGGCACTCCCACTGCGTTAACCTTTTTGCCACTCTTGTGACTAACTTAGTGAACCGGATGTTGAGCATCGGGTTCTCTGGGTTCATGGTTGCTAAAATGGCTTGACGGCAAGAGCGAACACCAAGTTTGTTCCATTCGCCCTGTAGCAGCATCCTTCGATCATTGAGTAGGGCAGGGCAGAAACACGCCACGTGCTCTATCGACTACAAAATACACCCACACCCCCTGCACATTGCATTGTCGTTTGAGAGGCGCCAATCTGGTGAGTGGTGCAAAAAAGGCCATTCTCCCATCCAGAGGGCCAAAAATCTTTTTTTCCATACTACTGCATAGGTACACGATAGATATGGCACCGCGGTCCATGGCTTGAACCATGATATAACCATCCAGGCGCTTTGCCAGTTGTGTTTGTGTTTTGCCAGTTGTGCCCTATCAGTGAAAAGACCAGGACCAAACTTTTTTAATGTACGTTTTGAGGGCTAGCTTGAAAAGGTTAATTAACCAGATTTCAACCACGTCCAACATTTGCAGTGAGTGTTTTAGGTGGCAGCGGTGTTTTTGTCCCAGTTGGCTAGTTGATATTTCTTGCCTCCAGGCTTCCTTCGCTTGAGATGCGCAGTTTATTGCACAGCTTGATAAAAGCGCTGGCCCCAACCCCTCGATGGTCTAAAAGGCCAACTCAAGTCTTATCTAAGCTGGGGATGAGGATTTCAGTAGGCTCCATACTCGCTTGAAGATTGTCATTATCTTGTTCACCAGACAGGAGTCTTTCCCCAGCATAATCTCCTGACCATAAGATAAATAATTGGAGGTTTTAGCCTTCATGACGGTTAGTAGAGGGGAAAGACTTGGGCCGGATAACTGCCTCGCAAGCTTGGTTAGTGCTACCTCGATTGACAGAGGCTTTGCCCCGACCACTTCCTTCTGTTTAGAGAAGGTACCCCTTGAGTCCATACAAACCCCCAGATATTTGTAAGTGGCTGTGTTTTTAATGCTTTTACCGTTGAATTGCCACCCTCCACTTTGCAGCTTCCTTTTCCCAAAAGTAATTGTCTTTGATAGATTTAATTCCAGCTCGTTGCAGGTTGTGTAGAAGAACAGCTGGTCGAGAAGCCTCTGCAAGCCGACCCGTGTGTGGCCAAGCAAGATGAGGTCGTCTGCATATAGCAGGTTGCGGACGCGTGTACCGCCAAGTTTTGGAGGGTGGGAATCAACATCGTCAAGTAACTGTGGTAGATCTAAGATGAAAAGGTTAAAAAGAAGGGGTGCCAACACACACCCTTGTTTTACACCACAGGATGTTTGCATTTTCCTTGAGATGTGGAATCCGTCTCCCAATTTTATACAGATCCAAGTGTTAGAGTGGAGCTGGATTATGGCCTTTACGAGGGCAGGAGAGATCCCCCATTTCTGCAGTTTAAGCCATAGAAGACCCTTGGGCAGGCGGTCGAACGCCGCCTTGAAATTGACAAAGCAACAATGGAGTGGCATTCTTGAAGCCAATGCTTTCTCAGTCAGTAGTGATAGTGCTAACAGGTTTGTTATAGTTCCTGATTTTGCCACAAAGCCAGTCTGGTTGAAGGGTAAAAGGTGGTATTCTGCGGCCCAAGACGACAGGTCTTCGAGCAGCAGGCTGGCGTAATATTTGGATTCCATGTCCAAAAGGGCTATCATCCTATAGTTTTTGGGGTCAGATCTCATACCCCTTTGAAGATTGGATGGATGATGGCTCCATGCCAGGACTCTGGAGTATGCTGACAAAACCTACAGTAGGAGAATAAGGGTGCCAGATGTTTGACACACAACTCGATATCCACCTTCTACAGGGCCTGAGGAAGGCCGTTTGGCCCGGGGGCTCCATCCGACCGGCCGTTGACTATAATTCGTGCCGTTCGAGTTATCAGTACTTCGGGTGCCTTTGATGCCTGAAACAGAAGCTCTTCTTGCTGGTGCAGGGTTTCAGTATTGGTTGCGACTTGTGTCTGGGCGGCCGTGTCTGTTGGTGCTCTGGTGTTCCAGGGCGCATTGTGCCCAAGGGGAGCTGCGGGTGGTTAGGAGTGGTTGAGAGGGCGGATGGTATGGGTTTAGCAGATCGGCCCTCTTCATTTTTGGTCACTTTGAAATGATCAGTTAAGAATTATACCCATTCATTTTCGCAAATATTAGCACTACTTTACCCTCTTGGACCTTGTGTCCTCATTCACAAGAGACCAGAATACCTTTGAATTAGGGTTTTTACTTGTGTGGACTAATGTTGACCAAAACTGGTCAGAGCTTTTTTGTTTATCTCAGAATATTGCTTGCCTGAATGCTTTCTGGGTTTGCTTATAGTTGATGTATAGATGTGCATCTCCCAGGTGCTTCCGGGCATGTCTTATAGCTGAATTGCGTATGGTTTTAAATTTTTTGGTCTCTGCAGAAGTGCATAATAGATTCCTGATTGTAGTTTTTCGTGAAGTGGATGGGAATTTGAGTAATTGACTTGAAAAAGACTCCCATGCTGCAGTGGGCAAAATATCGGCAGAGCTCCTTGCACCTAGCAGGCCTCTGCACTTTATCATTATAGTCGGTGTAGAGGAGTCTGTCCATTTGAACCTTTTGAGGTTCTCAGTATAGATTCCACTGGTTGTAAAACTTGTTGTCGTGTGCCGGGCAACACTGGAAGACAGAGTAATTACTTGGGGGCGATGGTCGCTCTCTCCTCGTGCCACAATAGTATAATTTTCTGTCACAGAACATTTCGTTGTTACATAAGGTGTAATCTAAAAATGATTGAGTGTGACCATTTGTTCTTGTCCAGTTTGGGGGTTTATCCAGGGAAAAACGGCCGTTCAGTGTTGTATAACCCAAACGGCTGAATTGTAGGACCAGGTATTCTCCTAGTTTGCTATATCTGTTGCCGGTGGGCTTTATTTGATTCATAATATGTTGTTTACCCCCGGGGATACATCGTCGAGTTCTTCCGGGGCATCTTGAAAAAGGTTTGTGTTGAAGTCACCTGAAATTAGGCAGGGTATACTTCCATGTTCACTTGTTAGGTTACACATGATCCGGATCAGATGTTCCAATTTAGCCCTTTTCTCCCTAGCGTTTGGTGAGATGTATACATTAATCAGGAGCATTTGTTTAATGGAATTGAGGCTCCTGATCCTGATACTGGAGATCCAGTCTTCTTCAAATGCAAGCTGGTTGATGTTTGTGTTTAGCTTGCCGGCAACATATTGAGAGACCACCCGAGTCTACCGTACTTATGCAGTCTTAAGGCGGGGGACCGGAATTCCAAATACTCTTCTATTGAGATACTTGTCTCCAACCATGTTCCTGGAGGACTATGATGCTTTTTAAAAACTTTATTGTATCCGGTGATTGGAATTTCGAAGTAAAGCCATTAATATTACAGGAGCCTACTGTGAGGCCAAGATGAGTGCTATTTCAATCGTGGGTGCCTCCAGAAAGTGCTACTGGCAGCCAGGCCCAGTCGGCCATCATCATGACTGAATTCTCTGTTGCTAGTTGATCGTTTCCTACATGGACTCAACCTTGGGCCTATTTTAGTATTGAGAAGGGTAGGTTACCAGAGTTGCAGGGAAAGCCGGGGATTTTACGAGTACCGACGGGTACCATGTTCCAATTGAGGGGGATATTTTAATGCCCCAACTGTTAAATTGATCAGCCTTTGATAATACCAGCTCCTTTATTGCCTCTGATACTAATGTAATTAGTCTCATTTTGGTCGTTTGATTGCCTTTAATGGGTATAAATTCAATAGATGTTATGTCGTTGGATTCCAGGTTGTACAATTCCAGAATGAATTTGAACAGTTTAAGGATATTCCCTCTATTTAAGATATCATGCGTACTTTGGGTGACGTACCCCAGAATAAATAACAATTTAGAGGGAGGCTTGTTGTAGCCGGGTCCCATCCTCGGGCCATGAGGGTGCTCTTGTCCTTTTTCTGTAATTGGTCAATTCTCCATTGGTCGGTGATTGGTTGTTGCTGGAGTCCTTCAGGATCGCCATGAAGGTAAGGGGCCGGCTTATTAGGGACAGTTTTACACATGTTCGCTGTGACCGGATTTGTTGTGTTATCCGAAGGCTTTCCTTGCCTCCTGGGTTTAATTCGTTGTTAGGTTGCTCCGTGACAACCAATCTCTGTTTTAGCTTAGTCTTGCTTGCTGGGATCAGGGGAAATGTTGGGACTTCAAATCCTGTAGCTAGGGAGTTCAAAGCAGAAACGGTCTGAGTCTTTTTCTTGCTCTGCTAAGGGCTGAAGTCATGATTTCTTTGGTGTGGCTTCCCATCTGCGCCCGGAAGATTGCCTGGGTTCATTGTGGTAACATGGTGCAGATGTCACATTGTTTGTCAGCACAACTGGAGGTTTTGGAGATAGTTGTTGTAGCAGAGAGACTGCTGTTGGTACTGGCTGTGCTTGTCGAGCCAGATCGTTGATTACTTTCAAGTCTTAAAAGATAATTGCAGATTGCGATTTGTGTCACAGCACTGCACTTATTACGCTTTTTTCGTAAACATTTTTTCCCCCTTTTGCTCAACTGTTTTTGTGGTGGATTATTCATTGTACCGTTATCTGGGCTAATGCACGCTAAGTTCCCATTGCCCAGTGGAGATGTTGTCTTTGACATGGTCTGCAGATCTGTCCTTGGTACCATTGGGTCCCTGTTATCTAATTTAGCTTGATGGTTAGATCTACACTTCGCAGTAGCAGCTTGATTATCGGGCAGTGGATCGGCCGCTGAGGTGACCATTTGCGGAGCAGGTGTAGTCACACCAGAATTCATGTTGCCTATGTTGATTCCTCGTTTCACATTATGCTCTTTGGAGACTGTCGGCGCAGCTAAGGCAGTTGAATGAGAATGCTGGTGCTGAAGTGGGTCCTGACTGGATGCTGGTGATTTCCTAATTTCTGTTAGAACTGTAGTAAGGAGCTGAGGAAGAGAGGACAGACTGTCAATTATTGGGGAACAGCAACATACTGCTTGTACCAGTTTAGTGTTGGATTGTGCATTTGTGATCAGTTTGTTAAGGGCTTCCAGTTTGTGATCAATCCCTGCAGTGTACACAGCAAGTGTGTTTAAAAGGTCGACTTGGAGGTCAAGTTTGCCCCCGAATGATAGTTTAGCGCAGTTACTGTGGATTGGAGAGTTTGCAAAAGTTGGGGGCAAAGTGCATTGGGCTCGATCACAGACGAGTCGCGGCCTTCATGTGGATCCGGGATCCTATTAAAATCTGCCTGAAAAAAGGATAGGTCCAGTAGGGAGCGGTCGTTAAGCTCACCACACGTTGTTTCAGGGTGGTCGTGGCTAACGGGGTCTGAAAGAGTTGTGGGGGTCAGTAATTTGATATTACCTGGTGAAGACCTGGTCCATTGCGCTGCTTCGGGCGGAGGATATTCTTGCTCCCAGCTGGTTCAGTGGTATTAGTTTGTATATTAGATTTGTGGCACGGGATAGCTTCGAGTTGGAGTGAGAATCCTCACTTGATATGGTGATTGGGGGGGAACCTTGTACGTTGTGAGTTTGTAGAGTTAGTGACTCGTGTAGAGTTTCATCACTTAACTGAGGAGTTGTTCTTGACTTGAGGTTTTTTGGTGTGGAATGTTCTTCCGTTTTTAAGAGACCATCTAGGTGTGGGCGGGGCCCTACCCATTGGGTTTCGCCTGTACTCTTATTTGCGCCGGATCTACTTTCGAACGTGGTCAAGTGGAGTGAGTGAGCGAAGCAGTCATTTCACTGTGGCAGTTTGGTGCGGTTTGTTTTGTGCCACTTTTCTTAAAGTAATCTCTCAGGGTCCTCTTTGGTGAATCGACTGCTGTTGTACCGTGCCTCTTGTCTTGGGTATTTAGTTCGACCAATGAGGTTAAGGTTCCTACTGCGGTCTCCACACCTGTTGTACAGCCAAGAGTACGAGAGTCCTGTTCTGAGAGCTGGGGTAAGGAGGCTAAATGCCCGGGGGTCAAGGTATGTTGCACTGAGGTAGGGGATGTTAAAACCACCCCCGTGTCCGTGGTGAATTCTGAACTGGGTTTCTTGCAGTGTTTTACCGATTTTTTCCTTACTCTTCCTGACCTCATCGTGCAGTAATTGTCACTGTAACTTAAGCTGGTTGCGCCTGCTTCCCCCACTTGCTCTTGCTTGGGGCTCTTGGTGCTCTCCAATGTTGATAGAGGGTGGGCACTCCGCAGACCCAGTCGCCCTTGGTGCTGCCCTTGATACTGCCTTTGCCTTTATGGTAGGATAGATCTTGAAAAATAGATCTTCAACTCGGTGGACTGTGGGAGCCATGGAAGGTGACTAACTGGGGCTGGGGCGTGTCTTGAGTGATTAAGGGTCTCCTTGGTTATGTTAGAGTAGTTATACCCAGGTGCGGAACAATGGTGCAGTTTGTATCTGGGGGCCTGTCTCTCTCTTGACTCTCTGGACTCTCTGGACTATGGAGGACCCGATTGACCCAGTGGAGCCTACCTGCTGTCCTCTGGCCCTCTGGTGCTCCTCCAATGGTCCTTTAGCAGTTCCCAGGCAGTTTAGGGGGGCTGGTCCAGATTGTAGACGAGTAAGCACCCCCTTTGAATCCTTTGCTCCTTAGCCCTGTGCTGCTCCTCTGTGCTTGCTGAACTGTGGGGGGGGGGGGAGGGCTGGTCTGGCAGCAGGGACTGATACAGCTACAGGTGTGCGGTGCCTCCAACTGCCAACCGCCGTGCAGGGGTAGGGTTAGGAGTGCAGGGGGAGGGCCCACTCCGACTCACAAGCAGCACCAGCCTAACGCTGGCCACCTCCGCGAAATCGGGCAAGACCAAGGCTCTAGCCATTAGAACACCCACCCTGCCTACTGCAGACTCCCACGGTCGTTGCCCAGTGACTTCCGTCTCCATCTCTCGTGGTGTTCCCGCTCTGTGGCTGCTGCCGGTAACAGGAGCAGGGGGGGGGGGGTCTGCAGCTGCGGCAGGACCTTCCTCCCTCGTGCCCCCTCAGACCCAGACTCCGAGAACACGGCACTCAGCACTCTGCGTCTCGGTACAGCACAGTCATTTCTGCTTCTGACAACCGAACTACCTAGTGCATACTGATGTGTCTTATTATACACCATTTGCAACTAACCTCACCCATAAATTCTAGTAGATAATCCCGATAGCAAAGTTATTTACCACCCAAATCCCTTTCCAGCAGAGTACAATGGAACTGAATGAATGTGCTTTAAAATGCACCACTTGCCACAAATTCCACTGAAAGTGTACCGCCCTGGTTTGACTAAAGCAGTTTTAATTTGTATATTCAAGGTAAATGTGAAATGTACTTGTGCTGAATGAACAAGAGGGATTTCAGGTAGGCACGGAAAACAGACGAGGGGTTATGCCATTTCATACTAATGTCTGCAAAACAAAAGGGCACGCTTTGCAGCTGCACTGTCAACCTCCAGGTAGCCTTTAATTCCCTGGACTGAGGCACCCTTTTAAGTAAGTGCAAGCATGCAAGACTCCATTGGAATGTTTGAATTACAATAGAACTCCATTCAAAGCAGGGTTCTAAAGCTTTTAAAACTAACATGGTAGGAACCAAGACAAGACTGCTACTAGTAGGAGGGCTCCTACTGCTACTCTGTCGTCCGTGTTCTGCAAAGACTCTGCAACCTCTGTGCATCCTCCAGGGTCACAAGGACTGTGTGTGCATCAACGACAGCAAGAGGGAATCTCCCTTGGTGTGAAGAAGTCACTCCCCTGCAGCCTCAGGCACCTCAACGACTGTCTTGTGGATCCTTCAGTGCCACGGACTCTCTTTAAGGCTCTACAACACAGGTGGTAGTTTGGTGACTCTTCAGAGGCCTGACCTGTCTTCTGTGCAATTTGGAAGATTGCAATCCCTCGTGGAGCTGCTGGAACCGAACCATGTGCACCACATCTGCTTGACGTTACCAAGACTTGATGGCTCTACAATCCGAAGGCTAGAAGAAGCCCCAGCCTCAAGCATCACACTGCTGCAAAAACTATGTCCACACTGCATTTCCTGAAACGTGGGCCTCCATCTATGCTGTGCTGCCGAGGCCTCCCTGCGACTCCTTGTGCCTGCTGCAAGAGGTTCCCCTTCAGGGTCTTCCATCTATTCCTGCTGGCTCTCCGGCTCGCCGAGGGCTGGCTCTAACTTACCTGTGGTGGGCGAGTTCCCTGGACCTTGCTGGTTCTCCTTTCTGCAACGCGTCTGCTGCATTTGCCAAGGCTTGTGTGTGGTCCTGCTGGCCACTGACCCTCCGGCAATTCATAGACAGTCGTGGGACAGCTCGTGGATGGCACCTGTGATCCAACATGCTCACCTGGTCTCCACAGCTGCAATTCCAAGACCTCCACATCCTACCTTGAAGTACCCCCGAGAAAGGTGGGCATTATGCGTGGGGGCTCCATGCCTTCAATGACACCCACAAAGCGTAGGTTATTGTGCTGGAAGCGATTCAGCGTCTTTGACGAACCAGTGGAGTTTCGCTGTGTGCGAAAGAAGTCAGGAGACCTGTAATTTTAAGTTGGTGACATCTACCGTGGACAGGGAGGTCTCGGCCTCAGTGAGTTCTGCTTGTGGCATTGTGCAGGTCTTGACGTAGAACAGCCACACGCACTTAACTGATCTTGGTCTCCACTGCAGATTGGGAGGCGTGAATGGCTTGTAGGATTGTGGCCAAGTCACGCTCTGGTGATGGCGGACTATCAACAACAGTCTCCGCTAGGCCCGTGTCGTATTGGTCCCTCCCAGTCTGGGAGGCCGCTGGCCAGTTGGGTTTGTCTTTGCCCATGGTGGCGATGGACTGAGGCATCATGAAAGAACTCTGAAGGGGATGCAGCTCGCTTGCTGCGAAAATGCAGCTGCACGAGCAGCCAGGCCCGGTGAGCAGGAGCACCTGGTCAGCTCAATCCATGGGTGGGCATGGAAGGCGCCGAAGGAGGCAGGCGAGGTCCTCAGGATATGGGTCGGGCACCGTGCAGCCCACGGCACTCAGACAGTCAGCCACACGAGTTGAAACAGGGACAGCGGCGGAGTAGATTATGTTGCCCTCCTCCAGGTGGATTGTAATGCGTGGGTCACTCTGACATTCAGGGACAAAAAAATGGGGGTTAGGGGAGGCCAGAGGTCAGATGTACTACCACAGAGCTGCTACCCCACTTAGAGTAGCTAGGAACCAGGCATCACATCACCATAGAGGCGGGGCCCACAGAGGACTTCAGGCCCACAGCCCCCTGAGAACGCTGTGCCTCATTGAGGCAGGTGAATTGTGCAGCAACTTACATGGGCAGTGGATAAGTGGGTGACCCCTTGTTGCATCGGCTGGAACCACCGAGAGAGTGCCAGACAGTTCAAGAGGTGACAAAGTCACAGTTTTAACAATCTTCGCCTTACTTAAAAAAGTACAAGAAATAAATGTGACAAAAATGTAAAACTTGCAGCCTTAACCAGGCTATATTGCCAATTACATTTAGTGTATACAAAAAAGAAAAAAGGCATACAGCCTTTAAAAGTCCTCATCACTACCCAGTTACTATGAAATACTGCGCAAGGCTCGTGGGTACATAGGGCCTGTATCTCGATAACTCTACGTACAGAGGTTATAGCGACCAAGAAGGAAGACTTCCAGGGCTCGTTTTGAAGAGACCTTATGAATGGGTTTGAAGGGAGGACCCATAAGGCGAAAAAGGAGAATATTTAATTCCCATGGAGGAGGTTGTCTCTTGAGAGGAGGCCAGATCTTAATGGTCTCAAGGAAATACTTGACTACAGGGATTCTGAAAAAGGTCATTTGTGAAGGACATTACCAATAGGCCATGATTCCTGCAAGATGCACTATAATAGACGAAAATTGCAGTTTTTCTTTTACCAAAGAAACCCTCAGCGGACCCCACCGACCTCAAAAACTACAGACCCATCTCCTTGCTCCCGTTCCCAGCGAAAGTCATCGAGAAAGCCATCAACAGCCAACTCGCCACATTCATTGAAGAACACAACATCCTCGACTCCTCCCAATCCGGCTTCAGAAAAAACCACAGTACGGAAACCGCCCTCCTCGCCGCAACAGACGACATCCGCACCCTACTGGACAAAGGAGAAACAGTAGCCCTCATCCTCCTCGACCTATCAGCGGCGTTCGACACAGTCTCCCACCGCACCCTAATACGCAGACTCTACGACGCAGGAATCCAGGACAAGGCCCTCGACTGGATCCGCTCCTTCCTCTCCGGTAGGACGCAGCGGGTCAGACTCCCCCCTTTCCTCTCGGACCCCACAACTACCACCTGCGGAGTCCCCCAGGGCTCCTCCCTCAGCCCAACGCTCTTCAACGTCTACATGGCTCCACTCGCCCCCATCGCCAGAACCTACGGACTCAACATCGTGTCATACGCAGACGACACCCAGCTCATCCTCTCCCTATCCAACGAGCCCAACACCGCCAGACGCAACTTTCGAGAAGGCATGGAAGCCGTCGCCAAATGGATGAAAAACAGCTGCCTACAACTAAACACCAACAAAACAGAAGTACTCATCATGGGCCCAAACCCCGATGCCTGGAGCGACACCTGGTGGCCCCCGCCCTCGGAAACCCACCAACCCCCACGGACCACGCACGCAACCTGGGAATCATCCTGGACTCCGAGCTCAAAATGGACCACCAGATCAACTGTCTCGTCTTCCTGCTTCCACACCCTCAGCCTCCTTCGTAAGACCTTCAAATGGATCCCCCTCGAACACCGAAAGACCGTCACTCACGCCCTGGTCACCAGCAGACTCGACTACGGCAACGCACTCTACGCCGGAATAAACAAAAACCTCACCCGCAAGCTACAGAACATCCAGAATGCCGCCGCAAGACTGGTCCTCAACCTGCCAAAACACTACCACATCTCCCAGCACCTGCGCACCCTCCACTGGCTCCGTCGAGGCGAGAATCACCTTCAAGATGCTCACCCACGCACACAAGGCCCTCCACGGCACCGTACCAGCATACCTGAACAGCCGACTCAAATTCCACGCACCCCAAAGGACCCTACGATCAGCCCAACTCTCCTACGCCGTGGTCCCCCGCACCAGAAAGACCAGATCGGGAGGCCGCTCCTTCTCCTTCCTCGCGGCCAAAGCATGGAACGCCCTTCCGCTCCACCTCAGACAGACATCGCTCCCCATCTTCGCAAGAAACCTCAAAACCTGGCTCTTCGACAGACCCCCTCCTTGATGGATGGAACCTGCACCCCCCCCCCCCCTAGCGCCTTGAGACCCTTACGGGTGAGTAGTCGCGCTTTAACAAACCCCTGATTGATTGAAGTAAGGAAGAGCTGCCTCTTCTTGGTAAGTAGATGAAATGGTTCGGAGCACACCAGAATCACATTCTCTTCCATTTGAAAGAACAGCAAGTTCTAGTAGATTTTGTTTTGGCTTCTCTCAAAACCTGCATACACTCCTGAGGGAGGTTCAAGTGACCCTATTGTACGAGTTCAGGAGCCGAGCTACCAGGCACAATGAAGAAAGGCTGGGTTGTAGAATTAGGCTTTCGAAATTCTGATGAGGGTCCAGTCTAGACAGCAGTCTCCTGTGTTGAAACTTTGAGAGGTGAAGGAGATTTGTGAACCACCATAGCCCGGACCATTCCGAAGCAATGAGAATCATTCTGTCCTTCGAGTGAGACAGCTTGGTGATCACAATTGGCAGTAGGGGTAATGAGGAAAGATGTATAGAAATTTGCCTGACCAGGCAATCCATAGGGCATTCACCAACGTGCAGGTTGCTAAAACCTCGAGGGAAGGCTTGGGCTTTTAATGTTTCTCAGTCTGCGAAAATATCTATTTGAGAGAAATCCCCAGTTGCAGAAGAGGTTGTGAAGGACGTAGTTGTTTAATACTCTTTTCAGACTCTCTTTAATGGTTCTACTGAGCGTGTCCGCTTGAGCATTTTGGATTCCCAGAATATGGACCACTGTGATCCTGAGATCTCTGGATATTAATCATTTCCAGATTGTGCCTCTATAGAGAGGTATCTGGAATTTCTTCCTCCCTGCTTGTTCAGATATTGCGCAGTAGATGTATTGTCCATCTGGACAAGGAGGAAGTTAGTCTTAAAGAATGGGAGGAAAGTCTTCAAGGCTAAATGTTACTGCTCTCAATTCCAGAAGAGTAATGTGGTAGGACTGTCCTTTCGGAGACCACAAGCCTTGAATCTTGAGTTGATCCATATGAACACCTCAACCCAATAGGGAGACATCTGTCACTATGGGTGGAGTTGAAGGAACTTTATTCCTTTCAGAATATTCTCGAAGCTACACTGCCAGTTGAACGAATGTAGTGTGTGAGTTGTTAGGATCACTCTGTCTTCCTATCTTCCTAAAAGTTGATCCCTTTGATCTTCCAGGCACTGTTGCAGAGGTCTCATGTAGAGCCATGCATTCGGGACCAGAAAATGCATGATGCCATTGATCCTATTAGTGGATTCTGGGTTTAAATTTCATGTTCCAGCAAGAAATCGGAGGTTAGCCAATACATTTTTAGCAGAGACGCCCAGAATCCAGCGTGTGAGAGTTGGAGGAAAGTCTCTTGTCTATTTGGGATCCATAGCTTGGAAAACTCCCTCTTGAGCTTCACGCTGTTAGCAACATGACAATGTTTAAAAAGAGGTTGAAAACTTGGCTATTTGTCCAGGTGTGAAACAACCAGATTTACTTTGCTTTCTGAATTGTGCTTGGCGCAGGGTCACTCTTCGGAGTTGCTTCATCATCATCATATTTATCTCTTCAGATTGAAACATTTCTGAAAGGTAGGCAATGTGAAAAGCAGCGAGTCTCCTGGGATCCCCAATGCTGCCCGGCGCAAAGTCACCTTTAATCCACTTTGGATTCACTATCTAAAATAACGAGGCAGGCGCTGGAAGGCAAGAAAAAGGTTTATTACTCTTAGAGGAGACCACGTCAACTGCTGACACCAGGATGTCTTCAGGGAGGTGTTCTACTGGCAATGCTTCTGACTCTTCCTTTTATACAGTTTTACACAATGTATTTGTTTCTTTTATCATGGTTACAAGCTTGGAGTCTCCGCCCCGGGCAGGTTGTCACACAAGCCTGACATTGTTTTATCAACATGGTTACACAAGCCCAACATTAACTCTCCTCCCACCCAGGTCAAAAACAGACAATTTAATTGCAGCTGGACCTTGCTTCAGGGTCTAAAAGCGAGTGAGACCGGCCAGATCTAAGAGTCCGTTCTGTTGATAAGAACAGGTCCCATTGTTGGCAAAAAACCAGTCTTGCTGTGTGTAGTGCAATAAACCATGTTTGCAAGAGTCTGTTTGGTATTTGTAACCCGTTTGTGCAGGGATGAGAGGAAAGAAGAGTTTGAGGCAGCAGGTGATGTTGATGTTTGTCGTGGAAATAGTTTATAGCCCCCAGCACACACATCAGGTTTGGTCAGAGTCAGAAGGCTGCTAGAGGACAGGGTGAAATGAAGGTGACCAACAGAGTACAAAATGGCTGTAATAAATCAGAATGACTGTAGTTTATGTGCACGTAGGAACTTTCATCAGACAAGATGGCGCAGAATGTTCATGATTGTGTTTTGTTCTTAACAGTCGCCCCTTTGAACATAACTAGCCATCTTGTCAGTCTATTTCGATCTCCATAATGTCCTGTATTTCTTGTTCATACATTACTCTCATTTTTGTTAACTGAGTGTCCATAGTCTTAGGGCGCAAGGCACTTATGCAAAGAGAACACAAAGGTGGTATACAGTGTACACCCAAACAGCAACCACATATTGCCAATACTGGGACCAAGAGAAACATTGATATTTTCAACCCCAGTCCTTTAAGATGCCCCAAAGCCAACTTCCAATTGTCCAAGTCTCTGATCCTTGATGAATTTCTGAAGACAGTCTGTGGAGATGTTCGATTGCTTCATAGACAGAGGGTGAATTATCAGGGATGTATATGCAGCAACTGGCACCAATGATGCGACATGCTCCTCCACGATCCGCTAGTACCACGTCCAGGACCATGAGGTTTTGTAGGGCCACCAGACGGACCGCTTGAAGCTCGGCAGTGTTGTTGGTGAGGATGCCAGCTGTGACGTTCAGGGCGGTTTCTACCGCTTGAGACAGATGTCTGATGGCTCGGCTGTTTGCCATCGGACCCCATAGCGGGACGAGCCCTTTTGCTGCGTCAACGAACTGTGATGCGGCAGAGTCTGCTTGATCAGTGTCTTTAGAACGCTTTTCTCGATGATGCTCTGCAGGGGCTGTGTAGGTCGGTGGCAAAACAAAGGCGATGTAGCACGTGCCCCCCAGTTTCTTGGGAGCCAGGTGTAGGCTTTGGTTCCACAGACAAAGTACATATTGGGTGATGCAACAAATGCTGGAGGATTGGCAGTGTTCAAAGTCCTTACAATGTTACAAGTGCTGTGACCCACATTCTTAGTCCCACGGCCTTCAATGCATACAAGGCCAGAGACGTTCACCACAGATAGGGCCACAGTCAGTGTTGCAGCAGTTCTTTTCTTCAGGTAGGAAAATGTGGCTCTGACAGGATTATTGAACACTTGTATTTCCACTCGTTCTTTGGAGGGGACATTCATTGGGAATGTCGTATTGGAGGTGTGAGGGCAAAAGGGAGCTGCTGTTCTTCCTGTTTGGTTTAGCCAGAACTCGTTGTAGAACTGAGCGATTGTCCCATCGGAAGTGGCATTGTCTTTGTAACTTTCTTGTAGGAGCATCATCCAGGCAAGGCAAGATCCATGAACAGAAAAGGGTGAAGGGATGAAAGGGATGGAATGTTCAGTGGCATGTGGTAGCAGCCCACAGACCCAACAGTTAGTGGCATTGGTGGCAAGATTGTGCTGGTGCAGCATCTGTACGAAAGAATTATTCCAGAATTCTTTGCGTCGTTCTCGGAGATGTGGCGGTAGTGATACCAGGTAGTGTTCTTTCTTTGTGATTGGTTGCATGGTTGGTGACAATGTTCTGTATGCAGGTGCATTCTCTTCAATGATCCAGAGTGTGACCATTAGCAGGAGGCAGGTGAGAAATGCAGCTACAAGTGCAATTGTCTTTGTACTGTGCAGTTCAAAAGTCTTGGTGTCTTTGCGGTGGCTTTGCAGGTGTTCCGTTTCTTCCATCATCTTCGAGGAGCTCACCAACTGTTAGGACCACAGACTTTTGTCTGGTGTTTTTCCTGGTAGCGTCGTTTGGCTGTGCTACCGATCTGAGACTCTGACTCAGTTAGTGGCCTGGTTGTTGGAGCTCCCCCTTTTCGTCGATCTTAGGTTGTACCCTTCCTTGGATGGCACCGTGGGGTCGGGAAATTCAGACAGTTGGAGGGTGTCTTCTTGTGGGTAGCAACTCAGAGCTGGTCGGTCTTTTGCGAGTACTTCCTCTTGCACCTCCACCTCTTCACAGGTTGCCAGCGTTGGAGGGACTTTCTTGCAGTGGTGGGCGTGCAGCCAATTTTTTTTCCTTCCACTCGGAGGGCAGTTCGAGTGGTGATCAAGACTTGCCAGGGGCCCGTCCACCTGGGCTCCAGATTCTTCGTTCTTTGGAAGTTGCGAACTAGGATGAAGTCCCCAGGCTTTATCACATGTCCTGGGCCCCTGGATATGTCAGGCAAGGCTTGCTGCACCTGTTGGTGGATAATTGTTAGCTCGTTTGTCAATTTATGCAGATAGTCTGACATTAATATGTTCGGGACATCGTTAATGGAGGTGGGTCTTGGTGCCGCCCAAATGTTCATAGGCCTGCCGAAGACCACTTCATACGGGGTCAGTCTGTGTTTGGTCGGGGTGGAGCGCATTGATAGCAATGCCAATGGAAGGGCGTCGGGCCATTTCAACCCGGTTGTGGCAACTATTTTGGCTAGCTTTAGTTTCAATGTTGCATTGTGTCTCTCTACCAGGCCCGCTGATTGGGGGTGGAAGACGGCATGGAATTTTTGTTTTACCCCAACCCTTTCAGTATGTTCTGTATCACTTCGGCTACGAAGTGTGGGCCGTTGTCGCTCCATAAAATTCTGCAAAGGCCGTACCGGGGAAGAATTCTTTCAACAATACTTTTGCAGTGGCTATGGCAGTATTGTCGCGGGTGGGATATGCCTCCACCCATTTGCTAAAAGCGCACACAACCACCAGGACATATTTTAGACCATGGCATCTCTCTAGTTGGATGTAATCCATTTGAAGGACTTCAAAGGGGTGATCAGGGACTCCAAACCCTCCCCGTGGTACTACTGTCCCTTTCCCTGGGTTGTGTTGTAGGCATACTATACATTGTTGTACTAGGCGCTTTGCAGATTCTGTTATCTTGACATTATGCCATACTCTTGTGATTAGTTCAATCATGGGGGTGGAGCCTATGTGTGCTGGTAAATGTGCCATGGTCAATATGGGGATGAGGTAGGCATTGGGTAACAGCCATTTATTTCCGTCTTTAGTTCTCCAGCAATTTTCCTCGTCTTTTAGTCCCACCTTTTCCCACTCGGTCAATTCGTCTTGTGTGCCTGTAGTCTGTATGTCCCTTACAGTGGTCCTAGCATCAGTCCATTGTTCAGCTTGTGACCTGGTCACATACATTCGTGTCATGGTTCTGTCTTCTGCTGTGGCTCGGGCAGTAACGTCTGCTAGTGCATTTCCCTGTCCAATGAGATCAGTCACTTTCCTATGTGCTTGGCATTTTATCACTGCTAGCTTTTTGGGGAGGAGGACTGCTTCCGTCAAGGCGGAGACTAAATCTCCATGCAGGATGGGTGTACCGTGTGAAGTCAGGAACCCTCTTTCTTTCCATAGAATCCCGAAATGGTGAACCACCCCGAAGGCGTATTGGCTGTCGGTGTATATGTTAACTGTCGTGCCAGCTGCTAAAATACATGCTCGTGTGAGGGCAATGAGTTCTGCTGCCTGGGCGGAACGTTGGGCAATACGGGCTGTTTCTAGAATGGTTCGGGCTGTGGTGACAGCGTTTGCAGCTGAGGTGGTGCCGTCGGGAGTTTGATGCACGAACCATCCACCCATAGTTCTCCATCTGGCTCTAGAAAGGCGGTGTCTCTGAGGTCTACTCTACTTTTTGTTTGTTCATCGGTTAGTGTCACACAGTCGTGTAGTGGAGCCACGTTAGAATCGTTCTCGGGTAGGGGTAACAGTGTGGCTGGATTGAGGGTGGTGCATCGCTTTAGGGTAATGTGCGGTGCTAGCAGGGTCAACTCATATCCTGTCAGTCGGGCGCTAGTCAAGTGTTGGGTTTTGGTCTGGTTCAGTAGTGTGTCGACTGCATGGGGTACTAAAACAGTGACTGGATTGGAGAGCACTATTCCTTCGCTCTGGCGTATTGATACCGCTGCAGCTGCCACAGCGCGCAGGCACACTGGCAGTGCTCTGGCTACTGGATCGAGGGTGGCAGAAAAATATGCACAAGGGCGTTGTTTGTGACCAATTGATTGTGTTAGGACAGACAATGCACATCCCTCCCTTTCGTGTGTGTAGAGGAAGAATGGTTTGGAGTAATCTGGGGTTCCTAGGACTGGTGCTGAGCAAAGGGTATTGCGTAGTTCTTTAAAGGCTGTCTGGCATTCGGGGGTCCAGGGGAGAGGTGAGGGGATGTCCTTAGCTAGGAGGGAGAGAAGGGGTTTGACAATGAGGCTAAAGTTCGGTAACCACTGTCTGCAAAACGAGGTGAGGCCTATCAAAGAGCGGACTTGCTTCTGATTTTTGGGGACAGGGGTGTCTAGAATTGTCTGGATCCTGTCAGGCGTGAGTTTTCTCCCTTCTTTTGATAAAAGGTGACCCAAATAGGTCACTTGTGATTTACAGAACTGCAGTTTCTTTCGGGAGACCTTGTGACCATTCTCAGCAAGGAAATGGAGTAGTTTGATGGTGGCTGTGACGGCTATTGGTATGGTGTCTGCTGCTAGAAGGATGTCGTCTACATATTGTATTAGTGCCACTCCATCTGGCAATTGTATGGCGTCCAACTGTCTTTTATGCGCCTGGCTATAGATACTTGGGCTCTAAGTGTACCCCTGAGGTGCTCTACAAAATCTATACGAACGGGAATTTAGGGTAAATCCAAAAAGATAGCGGCTGTCCTCGTGTATAGGTATGGAAAAGAAGGCGTTCTTGAGGTCGATCACAGTGAAGGTGGTGGCAGTGGAGGGGATTAAAGTCAAAATTGTCGTGATGTCGGAAACTACTGGGTATTGTGGTACTACGATTTTGTTTACCTCCCGCAGGTCAATGATGAAGCGGTAGGCTTTCCCATCTCCCTCTCCCTGTCTCTTTACAATCGGTAGTATGGGACTGTTACAAATGTTGCTCACTACTTCCTCTACCACCCCTGCCTCTACCAAAGAGTGTATGATCTCTGTTAGTGCTTTTTCACCCTCTGGCGATATTTTGTACTGCGGTACCTTCGGTAGGGTTGCGTCCTGTCGTATTGTTACGTGTACTGGGTCAATCATCATTCGTCCTACGTCTGAATCAGCCCTAGCCCATAAGTGTGATGGCAAAGTGTCCAGTAGGGATGTGTCAGTCTCAGAGATGGAAAACATGTGCTGAAAAGGGTTCTCTCTATGGCGTTGGGGGTTGTCATACAGGATGACACGCACTCCGTCTGGTGAGCATCTGATAGTCGCATGGAAGTGTTTCAAAAGGTCGAGGCCCATAATGGCGTCTGGGGTGTTAGATGAGAGGAGGAATGTCGTTTCGACGCCATTGCTGTCAAGATTAAAAGGGATGGGTTGGGACAAAGGGTTGGTGGAGGGCGTACCGTCAAATCCTATTGAGGTCACATGTGAGCCTGACCAGGGTGCCCTTGGAATCAGTCGTTTGGATAGTGCACTACGTGTTGCTCCTGTGTCTACCAAAAATGGCGACCTTGTGCCCAGGACCTCAGCGGTAACATAAGGGCCTTGCTGATCAACGCAGAGCTCGACTGGATCCCTCCCTTGCCCCTGGCTGTCCTATGCAAAGTCGTACGTATTGTCATAATCTGTCTGTTGGTACTGATTCTGTCTGGGATGGTCAAATGCGTTCACTCTTCCTGGCCTTTCCTAGCTTGCTTCACTCGCGTACCCTCTCCCACGTCCTCTTCCTCTCTGTCCACTTGCTATTTCCCTTGCCCCTAGCTGCTCCTAACAAAGCCGGGCATTGGGATTTCCAGTGTCCATATTTTTTGCAAAATGCACATTGATCCTGTCCTAGGTCTTGGCGTCCTACATATGATGTAGATGGATTGTTCCTAGGTGGCTGTACTCTAGGGGTATTCTGCTGGTTTCCTCCCCTATATTGCTCCCCTCCTGTATTCGCCCCCTGGAGTTGTGCTATCATTACCCTTTCCTTCAAGTCCTTCTTTTTCCTTTCTGTAGCCCTGTCATTTTCGTTTCTCTGATGCTCGTAATACTGGGCCATTTGGAGAATGGCCGTCGGTTTAGATGCTGCCCAACTACTTTCGCTGGCTTGTAGTTTCTGGGATACATCTGGCAGTAATCCTTTGACGTAGTTCTGCACAAATAAGTGGTGTCCGGTTGCGGTGGACAGGTCTTGTCCACTGTAATCAGAGAACACAGTTTCAAATCTGGAGAAGTACTCTGAGACGTCCTCTTGTGGTTTCTGGCGGCATGCGGTTACTATGGACCAGTCTATCTTTTTCTCTGGGATCAGCGTTTTCACTTTCTGCACTATTTTGTCAGGGAGGTCTAATATTGCTTTAACTGGTTTTTGACCAGGGTTCCGCTGTTTATCTAGTGTGTCGAGTTGTTCCCAGGTATGACCAAACAGTTCGGTATGGTTTACTTTCTTAACCTGTTTCCACACATCTGCTGGCAAACATAACCCGAAGAACAAGTCTATGTCGGCAAGTGTCATTATTGTTGATCCCAGAGCGGTACCTAGCTCGGCGTAAAAGGCGGTGGGGTTCTTTCGTAAATCCGGCAAAGATTTACGGAAGGTCAGGATGTCCTGTCTGTCCCATGGCTGATACACCCAATTGTAGACCACCCTTCCTCTAGCGTCTTGATGGTTTATATCGTCATTAGTCCCTTGTCCTCTAGGAGGTACCCAGTAAGGGGCAGCTTCTTTTATTGGCATCATGCTATCTGTTTTTTCCACTGGGGGTCCTGCTACCTTAGTTGTCCTGTCCCTATCTATCTGTCCTTGTTCTATGAGGTGAGGCAATACTTCTAGTGTGGATGAAAATAGTTCTGCAACATCGTTGTCGCCTTCATCTCCGATGTCTACCTTCCTGTAGAGAGCCACTAATCGCTCGGGCCCTACGTTTTGGTACTTCTCTTCATATGCAGTAAGGGTGTGGTAACAGACGTACAATAAAGTATCGTTTGCGGTTTTCAACATAGGAGTCGCATATGTCTGTTACGTGTTCTTCTGTTTCTTTCCTATCTATGAGGGTTTTAACTATTTTATCAATGCCTGCTCGCTCATTTTTACTTAATCGCGGGACCCTGGGCGCTCCTATTTCCTTGGTTCCTACCTCTACTACTGCCTCCTTTGATGAGGCATTTGGTGTGGGTGGCTCGGTGGGAGCAGAGGCGGTGGAGACTGAGGCGATCGTGCCATCTCCAGCTATACTTTGGGGGTCCTGGCGTTGTACTACGGGATGAGTAGGGGCATAAGGGGGTGGCATGTATATCATTGGGGGACCTAACAATAAATCATCATCTACCCCCTGTTTTGCTGGTAACTCGGGGTAAAGAGTTAAGGGCGTTCTAACAGGGCATTGACCTGATATTTTTCATTCCTGTTCCTTTTTATCGATTTCCTTTTCTTTTAGTTCTTCTAACTTTTTACAGGCTTGGTAAGCTGATTTTCGCGTTTCTTTATCTTGTCTAGCTTCGTCTCTTTTCTTTCGTTGAGCTGCTTCTTTTCGCCATAAACCAAAACTATCAAACATGGCTGGTCTAGCTTTCTTTTTGTGGAGAGCTAATTCTAACGTTTCTATTTTAGCGGGATCGAAAGATCCCGTCAGTGGCCACTGATTTACCCGGTCCTTCCTAGTGTACTTATGCCATAGTTTGCTATAAGCTACGGTGGCTAATCCATATTTTACGTACATGTCCTTGTTAGGGGTGCCTTCCGGCGGTGCCGGATGACTGACCTCTAACAAACGGTCCGGTCCAAAACAATCAAACAATCTAGAGAAAACAGGCATGACGTATTTAGCGGTCAAAATGAATATCTCAATTAATGTTAGACAAAAGTCTGCACTACCTGTCCTTCGCTGTCTGCAAAGAGAGAATATTCCTATTCTACGTTGTTTGCAAGCAGGGAATGTCTCAAATAACTCAAAAAGGAATACTAGTATTTCAATCAATCAATTTAAGTCATGTTTTCTCACGACCTTACCCGGACCGTATGGACAGTTCTTAGTCTTCCCCTTCCAGCGCCTGGTTGTCCTCTCACTCCAACAATCAATGCGGCGTTCCTGTAAGGCCCCAGTCAGGACCGCAGGTCACTTGAGAGAGGTCCGTTCGGAACCGGTGAAGTTCAGTCAATTGGCAGCCAGACGAGGGTCTCTTTCAGGCAGGTGCACTCCAATCATTTAGTCGTTCACTCCGTCGTTAGGACCTCTCTACTGGACCCACGTGTCTCTGATGGGCCCCCCGTTGGGTCGCCAATTTGTGAAAAGCAGCGAGTCTCCTGGGATCCCCAATGCTGCCCGGTGCAAAGTCACCTTTAATCCACTTTGGATTCACTATCTAAAATAACGAGGCAGGCGCTGGAAGCTGGAAGGCAAGAAAAAGGTTTATTACTCTTAGAGGAGACCACGTCAACTGCTGACACCAGGATGTCTTCAGGGAGGTGTTCTACTGGCAGTGCTTCTGACTCTTCCTTTTATACAGTTTTACACAATGTATTTGCTTCTTTTATCATGGTTACAAGCTTGGAGTCTCCGCCCCGGGCAGGTTGTCAAACAAGCCTGACATTGTTTTATCAACATGGTTACACAAGCCCAACATTAACTCTCCTCCCACCCAGGTCAAAAACAGACAATTTAATTGCAGCTGGACCTTGCTTCAGGGTCTAAAAATGAGTGAGACCGGCCAGATCTAAGAGTCCGTTCTGTTGATAAGAACAGGTCCCATTGTTGGCAAAAAACCAGTCTTGCTGTGTGTAGTGCAATAAACCATGTTTGCAAGAGTCTGTTTGGTATTTGTAACCCGTTTGTGCAGGGATGAGAGGAAAGACGAGTTTGAGGCAGCAGGTGATGTTGATGTTTGTCGTGGAAATAGTTTATAGCCCCCAGCACACATATCAGGTTTGGTCAGAGAGTCAGAAGGCTGCTAGAGGACAGGGTGAAATGAAGGTGACCAACAGACTACAAAATGGCTGTGGTAAATCAGAATGACTGTAGTTTATGTGCACGTAGGAACTTTCATCAGACAAGATGGCGCAGAATGTTCATGATTGTGTTTTGTTCTTAACAGCAATTGTCTCTTCTCCGAAGAACACTAATTTGCACAGGGTCCAAGCTCATTACCAGGTAGTGAAGGAATTGAACTGGCAAGGGGACAGATTTTTCGTTATTTAAATGTAATCCCAGACGGTCATTTGATAATTTTGGATTGTTTGTTGGTAATAAGATGCTTTGATGAGCCAGTCATCTAGATATGGATAGATGAAAATTTCCATTTTCCTGATGTGAGCTGCAACCACCGCCATGCATTTGAAAAAGTTGGTGGTGCAGACTTCAGACAAAAGGGAGAAATTTGTATTGGTAGTGTTCTCTTCCTATTGTAAACCTCATGAATTTCCAATGTTTCTTGGCTATCAAGATGTGAAAATAGCCATCTTGAAGATCTATTGAGCATTGCCAGTCCCCCTGATGAAGTTGAGGGTAGATTTGATGAACAGCCAACATCCTAAACTTTTTTTTGCGAACCCATTTGTTTGCTTTTTTTTTTTTTAAAGGTTTAAAATGGGTCTGAACTTGTTTTTCGATCTCTTCTTCACACTAAAGTAACATGAATACATTTCCATTCCTTTAAGAGGAATTTGAACCTTAACCACCACATGTTTTTGGAGGAGGATGCCATAGTTTTTCCCAAAGGAAATGGGAGAATTTCTTTGGTGGTATGGCTGCTGGAGGAGACTTATATCTGAGATAGTATCCATTCTCTACAATATTTAGAATCCATTTTTCGTTGGTAATTTTTCTCCACTCGTCCAGGAAAAATGTTATGCTTCCCTCTACCAGAGTGGGCCATGTACGAGAGGGAAGAAGGCACTTCTTGTTTGCCACCTGTTGGTTTAGTAGCCTGGGCAGGTGTTTGCTGAACTTTGTCTGTGTTGTTCTCTGTTGTGGCTCTTGTTGTCTGAGACCACTGAGGAGCTTGAACCCTCTGATGGATGGTTGTTGTAGGGCCAGTAGAAATATCTCCTATGCCCTTTCCTCTACTCAAGTCTGACCATTCAAAGAGTCTCAAGCCTAGTTTTCATGCACGACATCACATCATGGGTATGAGAGCCAAAAAAGAATCTAAAAAAAAAAAAGGGTTTTAAATGAGGTGCTGAGGCTAGAGTTTCAGCCCTGTGAGCCCAAGCCAGGAGGAGCAGTGTATTGCTAGACCATGGCAGTATCCATGTTCTGCTAGTGTTGCAGTATCAGCTGCAGCACTGATAATCTGTTTGGGTAATATTCCCCACATTGATAATCTCTTGAAAATCCTGGCACCAGTCTCTGTGAAGGCCTTCCAAAAATTGCTGACTAAAGTTCCAGAGTAACCTGTCGTATCTGCCTAGAAGGGCAGATGCACTTGCATCTTTCATGGTGACCGCAGATGTGCCACACACTTTTCTGCCCACAGAATCTAGCTTAACTTTCCTTGTAATGAGGAACAGAAGAAGCATGCTGTTTTCTGACAACATACAATGACAGAGTCTGATGTCAAATCCATGCAAAGATATAATGGCTATTGATCTGGAGGCTGAGGTTTCTTCTGAAGGCGAAATGATGCAGCCTTAATAGATGGCGTTAATAATTACATATGTGGTTCTAAGATCTGGAGACGGACTGTTGGAGCACGGTCTCGAAGATGAGACAGTGGCTGTGGTAGATGGCAGGTCAATAGTTGGTTTGTTGGAGCCTCTAATAAGGTCTTTCTGGAAAGTTTTGCTATCAACAGGAAATATTCTTGCTGGAGTGAGTCTGTTCGCACTGAAGTATAGACTAGAGGACAAGGTTGTGTGATAAGACCTTGAAAATCTAGATCGGGACAGAGGGTCCAGTCTTCATCTGCAGCGAGATAGTCTTGGTGATCTTGACCTTGTTCACAACCTAGATCTGCTGGTGAGAGATTCAGTGTGACTAGATCGAGTTTTAGTGCACCTAGGTGGAGATGTCACTGGAATAACTGGCTATGGTGGGCGTTGTGGAGTGACTGGCCAATTTGGTCGCACAATTGCCGCTTGATTACTGGTGGTGGAGAGGGAGGATTAGGCAAAGAATCCACTGGACCCTGTGGAAGTGGCGAAGGTACTGGCTGTAGAGAATCCAGAATGACGACTGGGGGAATATAGGTTCTGGAGTACTCTCAGATGGGAATTTGCAAGATTTCATGCGTGAAAGCCATTCCGCTGTCTTCTCCTGTGAAGGAATAGGATATCAACATCAAAGTTCTCGATGCTGACTTATGTCTCGATGTCAAAGTGCATCTCGACTTTGATGGTACTCTCCTCCTCGACATCATGTAGGTTTTCAACATCAAGCCAGCTCCAGACAGCATGCATGTAGGGGTTGTACCTCTGCGACGTCTATGCCCTCGACGTCGAACGAGGATGTCGTTTCTCACCGGATCTTCTCCTTTTGGATCTCCCCCAGAAGGAGTCCTCAGAGGGTGAGAGAAGGGCACTGGAAGAGGGAACAGCTGTTCCTCTTCCCTCGGATGCCACTTCATCTAGGGAATTTTGCATTTGCCAGTATTCCACTTGACCATGCAAGCAAATCTCTCCCTCTCTCAAAGTACTTCTTGAGATGATACTGCAGTGCCTTAGGATCATGAGAATCTAGCTAACCGAGCATGAAAACCCTGTGCGGGTCTCTTTTTGCCATTTTTCTGCAACATTCTGGGCATTTCGTAAAAAAAAATAGATATTTTCCATCAGATAAATATCAGAAAATAGTCTTCGTCCTAAGAAACGTCAAGGGAATCACTTTTGAAAGAGTTTCTGAAAAAAACAAATGAAGAGAAAAAAAGCCTTAAAAAGGCAGACCTCTGCTCTAGGTTCATGTCAACAGGAGCAGGAAACAAATAACAGAGTAAACTGCCCCCTGCAGGGCCTGATGGGACACTGGAGGTTAGGGAGGCCTTAAAGGTGCAGTGTTCTATTCTCATTGTTTCAATGCTGAAGCCTATACAGTTGCATTGACATTATCTTTACCCTATCATTTACTTTAAAAGTAAAGTTTGGAAGGGGCGTGGCCAAGATGGCGGCCGGATGAGACATGGCTTAGAGTCTCTCTGGCGCCGCCATTTAGCATCGAGATTGCTTCCTGGTACCAGGCGTAACGACGAGGGTGACGCAGTACAAGCACCCCTGCGCCTTCCTCAGAGGTGAAGCGGGTCCAAAAGCGGCGAGCTGCGCCGGATGGGGATGGATTGAAAAGCTGGGCCTAGCAGCGTGGTGCCGGAGCCCATGGAGCTGGACGGCGGCCCGCCCTGTAGTTAGACACTCGATAGCCCCCCCGGGCAGGGCCACATAGGCAGACCTCAGGAGGAGCGCCGACAAAGCCGCCTAAGACGGTGCAGCGGACACGGCCGAAAACGTAGGGAACACGTCCTTGGCGGCAGTCTGGGAAGTGCTAAAGTTTGTAATAAGAAGAGTTCATTGCGATCTCGGCGGCAGAAAATAGACTACGCCGCAAGAAACGTCAGAGTATAGAACAAGAGGTAGTAGAGTTAGAAACAATACACAAGCGAACGGTGGCACCTAGAGTTTTGGAGGGAGTTAGAGAAAAAAAGACTCCTCCTGAAGCGTCTAGACCTGAATAGAGCAGAATACGCTTTTCTCAGACTTCGCCACAAGCTCTTCCTGAGCAGTGACAGATGTGGGAGAACGCTAGCACAGAGGCTCCGAGCTAAGACAGAGGCGGCAGCGATTCGCTCCATTAAAAAACCTTCCGGTGATGAAGTACAGGTTGACCGGGAGATGGCTGAGGTGTTCAAAAGGTTTTATCAGACCTTATATTCCGAGCCAGACACACCCCGAGCTGAATTCCGCTCTTACTTGCAAGACATTCTAATCACTGGGCTGCCGGAGGCAATCGCAGCACAGCTCGACCAACCAATCCAAGTCGAAGAAGTGATTATAGCAATCGCACACCTTCAATTGCACAAGTCCCCAGGCGGGTTCATGTTGAAATTTAATAATAAATTGTTTTGTCCAGAGTTAGCACCGCTTTTAACTCGTTTATTTAAACTCTTTCCTGGAGACGGGCTCCCTAACGGATCTATGATGGAAGCCTCGATATCCGTAATACTCAAACCACCAAAAGATCCAATGGAGTGTGGGTCCTACCGCCCCATATCTCTGCTGAATATCGATGCAAAAATATTCGCTGGAATTCTAGCCCGGGTTGTATGCGTACAGCAGTGTATATTTATATTTTCTGATGATGCTGCCGCCCCAGGAGTTGTAGGCACTCAGCTGTGTACAAGACATGGATCTTTTCAATAAACAGAATGGTTCCATAAAAGTAAAGTTTGTGAACGTTTTTAAAAAGGTCAGTTAATTATTCTTACTGACTTTTAAAAGCTGTATGACTTTTTTCTTCCATTTTTAAAGGGAATTATTTTGATTGGCAACATAGCATATTTTAAGGCTGGAGATTTTACGTTTTGGCACATGTACCGCCTTGTCTTTCAGAACTAAGGTGAAGATACTGTTAAGAAATGTAACTTTGAATGAATTGCTCCAGGGTCCATGCACATGGGCAGGACTCTTCAGTGCTTATGATTATCAAATGAGATCCCCTGAGATCTGATGTACTGCACCTAAACGTTCACCACATCACCCCCCTTCGGCTAATCCATGACTACGTGCGAATCTGAGAGTAAAGATTTTAGTTCTCACAAACCATTTAATGGCATAATAGGAGGCAATACTGGTTCAAAATGTGAATCAGTGCTACATTAGCATATACAGCTTACAGGCACTATATTGTTTGACAAAGCTGAATTTTCACCTTCAGAGTTTTCTCTGTAATACTGTTAACTGTGTGTGACAGAGCTGTTTGCAAGGGTGGTTGTGCTATCATATTTTGGGGCCTGCCAGTACAGAGAATACTTGATGTCAATGGAAAATTTAGTTGAAGATGAGAGCTGATACATACCTAAAATAAGAGGAGAGCCAGCAGTTGAAGACAGGCAACAAGGTTGCTGCAATGTAATCCGAGTAGACAACTTTATGCAGATTGCCCTCTTCAATAACACATTTAACAAGTTACCCAGGGCCTTTATTGGTCATGTCTTGGAGATGCCCAGGTGTTCAGGAAGGCTAAAAGAGTTTCAGATAAACCAAGCTACTTTCTTCATTAACAAGAGCAGAAGAGTAGAAAGACACAGAACTGGTATTTTGGTTGAACTGCTAGAATTCACAGCAATAAGAAGAAATGAACTGCATTCATCTAATTGAGATCTTGAAGTACTCAAATGAGAAGGCAGATGTGACAGATGTTGGTGTGAGAAGTACAAGACAAAACAATAATTTAAAGGCTGACAACATTTTCACTCAGTATCACACTTCAAGGAGGAAAAGGAACCACATTCACCAAGGCATAGAAACCAGAAAGGGAAAAGAACAAGAAATATTATATGGAGTATTTGCGATGTAATTGAGTTTCCGGACCAGGATGCTGCATCAGTCAGCTCGGAAGCGCATGAACAGGATTTCTTGAAACACTTTAATCTAAAAAGTTTGAGAGGCAAGCCTCATTTACTGATATACTTAAAGGTAATAAAGAACAGAGGCCACGGGATAATTCAATCCTGCTGTCTTAACTCGAAACTGCTGGGATTTTGTTTAGAAAAAACTAAATCAGACTTCCCAGCTTTTTAAGACCTGTTTTGGATTTAGAGACAAGGCAACATGAACATTTTGATTTCATTGGGGAAAAGAAAGTTGCAAAAAGATGCTTTAGTGTGTACTTAGTTTGCTGTACCATATCTTAACTAATATTTTCAAAGAGGAACCTTAGTATTGAAATTCCTCAAATTGAACCATAGGTTAATGCTATCAAAACTCTTAGATATTACACCCTGCTAGAACAAAGGACCACAAACCTTTAGAAAGTGTGCAAAGAGGAAAATTCAAGACAAGGTCCCCTCTGAAGGGACAAGGTACTATAATTACTTAAACGTCATTTTAATTTTGTAAACTCACTATGTGATACAAGGTCAATTGCTTTGTGCTTGCAACTGTTATTGGTTCCTTTGCAGACCAAAAGTTGCGCTCACAGTAATTCACTAAAATACATCCACAACACAACATTGAGTGTTTATCATCGACTGTCGGCAACATTGGGTCAAAAGTTCAATCTTAACATAAATATATAAAAAGGTTAAACATGCATACTGTTAGTTAAGGAGAGAGAACTAACAAGTAATAAAGACTTCTTTTCTGGATCTACTTCCTGGTGTCCCCATACTACCACTTCACCCGAAGTCAGTTTATCACGTGGTCAATCTGAGACTGGTGCAACAAGGTGGGGGCAGCAAACGGTTGCATTCTGCTTCTGCATATCTCAGGGACCTTGACAAGTGGATGACCTATGGATGCTGTAAGGAGATGTTCAGTAAAGACTGCTTTAGACTAAGAGACCCGCCCTGCCAGGGTGTCCGATATAACGGTATCTCGTAAGGTTATTTCTGAAAGAGAAGTATATTATTTGCAAATATATGGATTTGAGTGCAGTGATAGGATGGCAATGATTTATAATATAAGCATTATACATCGTATGGTTTCAATTTGATAGCTTTGCTGATCAAGTATGTATTTATGGGGTATTTGTATAGCAAAAAACTAGCCAGAAGGCAGCGGAGCACTGTACAGGGTAAAGGCAAGCAAGCAGTCAACAGGATAGGAGATGTGGCTGGGTACTGCTACTACTTTGTGAAGTTTTGTTCTTAAAATGTGTGTTTTCAACTCTTTCCTAACTTGGAGAAGTGTTGGTATGGTCTTGATAAATAGAGATGTCATTCCAGATCCTGGGTGCATGCATAGAAAAGACCTTTTGCCTTGTTTTGTCTTTTTTATACCCGTGTGCCTAAAGCCACCAGAGATAAGCTGATCTGCAATATAAGTAGGGATGCTAGTCGCGATGGCTTTGTAAGTGATACAGCTAGCTTTAAAGATGGAATAGGCTAGCAAGGGGAGCCAATAAAGTTCCATTAGTACTGGGGTAGTGAGATAATTTTTTCTTATAACCATATAGTAACACAGTAACATCTGTGTTTAAATGTTTAAGGTTGGAACGCGGCGACACAATGTTGGATGATTTAATCAAGTAAGAAAAATCTTTATATGCTTAACAGTCCTCAAATGCAGATAGGACTATGCAGTGTTGCCAAAGGATTCAGGTCAACTTGCCCTCAGACCACTTCTGAGAAAGCAAGATCCCATCACCTGTTATACCAACAGTGACAATGAGTATTATAAAACAGCAAGGTTTGTTCAACAGCTTTAGTGTGGGACCCAGATGTAAGACCATGGAGGCAGAGGAGAAAAACCAACAGATTACATGAATATCCTTGTCTATCAAGATAGTCAAGGTGATGCAGTGTAGCCAGAGTCCACCTCAGTATGAGCCCCCTTAACATTCTCACTTTCAGAAAGTGGCTCAAATATCTGCAAACCAGTTCCATAAACCCCACAATGTTTCACAACACAAATACCCAACACAGAAAAGTGAACTTGGATTTCCAACTAAGTAAAGGATGTTAGTTTTACACCACCAAACTGAATTCACAGCCAAAACTCCAGTATCCACTTAAAAGAGCTAAGGGGCCAGAATCTCACTTACAGCTCTAGATGGCCTCCAAAGTCAGAGTACAAATAGGGTTGGGGGAATCCTGGTGCTGGGCATGCACTTGGCACCCACAAGAGGTCCCTGAAGTGTTTCTTAAACACCCCGGAACACTAGGGGCCTTGTGCAAACTGTTTCCAACGGTTGCTCTAGCAACTGGAAAATTGGATTAAGGGGAGGTAGAGTTTTAAACTACAATGTCTTTGGAGAGGTGGTTCGGATCGCTCAGGAATAAGGGTTACAAGCCCAAGCCTGCAGGACACTACCTTAAGAACTATGGTAAAAAGGGGAAAAACAATTTAGAGAAAACTTAAAGGAAATCAATTGAAGGGAAAAACCTCTTAGGCTGGAAACCAGGATAGTCCGGATGACCCAATTTAAGTTTACCACCAGGTCCAATCCTTCATATGATCCCTTTGATTCATCTCAAGGGCTCAAACATAGCGTGCTGATTTGTGAGGAACAAAGAACCCACTCTAGGCAGAAGAATTTATTTTTTGTTACTAGCAGACATTGTTTCAACAAAGGGTTAATAGGTATAGCTATAACAAACTAAAACAAAACAAGCATTGGCAAAGCAATAGGTTTCGCCAGCGAGAGAGCTATTGGCTTAGCCAATGTCTTATCGCTGCGGCATAGGACACAGTGCAGTGGCACAGAGTGGAGTGGAGTAGAATGATGCAGAGTAGAGCATCGCAGCGTGCAGGGGGTCAGCGTAGAGTGGGGCAGAGTACAGTGGAGTAGAGTGGTACAGAGTACAGTGGCAGAGTAGAGTGCAGTGGAATAGAAGCTACATGGACGGGGATATGTGAGAAAGAACGAAACAAGCGCTCATATGGAGTGCTTGAACACAAAGAAACAAGTAGCTCCAAAAACGGGAGTAGTGGATGGACACAAGTACTTGGTCCATGCTCCAGTGAAGGGCCAAACACAAGAGGACAGGACGCCTACATGCAGTGACAAAATGGGACCAAGGAAATGAGTGATGCTGAAGCTAACAAATGGTAAGCTATAGGTGGGCTGTTAGCCCACTGTATATAAACATGTATCGCAGAGACCGCACAGTCTAGGCAAAACCTAAAAAGATAGACTAGCTATGCCTGTAAGCCTGATTTGCCCAGCAGTCAACAATCATTGGCAAAGCCAAAAGGTCTCACCTATGAAAGCCATTGGCTTTGCCAATGTGTTTTAACCATGTTAAACACCAGCGTAGAAACTTCAGCGAGAGCGGCGGAGGGGCCCATCGAGAGCAGCGGAGGGCCCCATCGAGAGCGGCGGAGGGCCATCGAGTGACGTGGAGTTTAATGGAGTAGTGTAAGAGTAGAGTGGCGCTAAGCAGCATGGCGCAGGGTAGAACGGAGTGGCACAGGGTACAGTGCTGTAGAGTTGAATGGCATAGAATGTAGTGTCGTATAGTGCAGTGTAGATTAGAGTGGTGTAGATGCCGTAGCAGAGTGGATTGATGCAGTGTACAGTGTAATGGCGTAAGTACAGTGGTGTAGAACAGAATAGAGTGCTGTAGAGTGCAATGGCGTAGAGTGTTGTAGAGTATAATGGCGTAGAGTGTTGTAGAGTATAATGGCGTAGAGTGTTGTAGAGTATAATGGCGTAGAGTGTTGTAGAGAATAATGGCGTAGTGTTGAAGAGTATAGAGGTGTGCAGAGTAGAGTGGCGCAGGGCAGAGTGCAATGGCGTAGAGTGAAGGGGCACAGAGTGGAGTAGAGTGGCGCAGGGCAGAGTGCAGTGGCACAGAGTGGAGTAGACTGGCGCAGGGCAGAGTGCAGTGGCACAGAGTGGAGTAGAGTGGCACAGGGCAGAGTGCAGTGGCACAGAGTGGAGTAGAGTGGCGCAGGGCAGAGTGCAGTGGCACAGAGTGGCGTGGCGTAGAGTAGCGCTGAATGTTGAGGCGTAGAGTGCATTAGAGTAGAGTGGTGCAGAGTAAGGTGCAGTGGCATAGAGTGCAGTGGTGCAGAGTAGAGTGATGTAGAGTTCACATGGTGAAGAGGGCAGTGTTGCAGAGTAGAATAGTGTAGATTGCACTGGCATAGAGTACAGTGGTGTAGAGTATAGTGGAGCAGAGTGCAGCAGAGCAAAGTAGATTTGTGCAGTGGCGTGCAGTAGAGTGGCATAGAGTGCAGTGATTTAGAGTGTTGCAGAGTATATGGTGTAGAGTGAAGTGGTGTAGAGCAGGGTGTAGTGCTGTGGTGTGGAGTGGCATATAGTGCAATGGCAGAGTGCAGTGGAGTGGTGCAAGGTAGAGGACAGTGAAGTAGAGTGCGGTGTGCACAGTAGATTAGAGAGGCAGAGTGAATTGGCATAGAATGCAGTGGCACAGAGTACAGTATAGCAGAGTGGAGTGGCACAAGGAATATGTTACTTACCCTGTAAGCATCTATTCATAGCGTGTGTTCATCTGCTCCTTTGTCAGATAGTTTTTTTAGCTCATCAAGTGAGCGTTACAATAGGAGCAGTGTAGTGACAGAGAAGATGATCACGCAAGTGAATGTTACAATAATGTATTTACCAAATAAGTACACACTTCAACCAAAAGCTGCCGGGGAGGAGGGTGGATGCACATGAATCTACAGCACTACACACTACGAATAGATGCTTGCAGGGTAACATTCTATTTGTAGCATGTGTTGGCTGTAGACACATGTTGAACATTGAATGCAAAACAATGCTCCCCCAAGCAGTGGTAAGCTATTGGTTGAAGTAGGTTTGAAAAAGTGTTTGTAATACAGCTTGACCCTCTCTAGCTTGCTGATTAGCTAAGGCATCAACACAAGTGTTTTTTGAATGTATGTGTGTTATTCCATGGAGCTGCCTTACAACTCTCCTCCATTTGGATGTTCCTTAAAAAAGCCATTGAGGTTCCTTTTTATACATGTGGAGTGAGTTCTAGGAGTTAGTTAGTACTCAGTTTGCTTTGAGATGGCAAGTTCAAATACACCGCACTATCCATCTAGCGATTCCTGCTTTGTATATGGTAGTTCCTTGCTGTAGTTTTGCAAATGCAACAAAAAGTTGTTGTGTTTTACTAAAAAGGTTTAGTTCTTTCTATGTAGTACATTAGTGGTCTTTTAACATCTAATGGGTTTAGAGCTCGTTCTGCTACTGAATTCCGTTTAGGGAAGAAAACCGGTAACAATTGTTTGGTTTGTAAGAAAAGCAGATACTACCTTTGGCAAAAACATAGGTTTAGTACAAAGTACTAAATTAGTTGGAAATATTTGAAAGAAAGGCTCCTCTAACGTAAGTGCTTGCAAGGTCACTTTTCATGTCTGGAACTATAGGTCACATGAATGAAGTGGCTCAAAAGGTGAACCCATTAGTCTTGTGAGCACAATATTGAGATTCCAAACTGGCGCAGGTGGGGTAGAATGTGGGATGACTATTTTTAATCCTTCCATAAATGCCTTAATTACTGGAAATTTAAAAAGTGACATATGTAGTTTGTTTTGCATGCAAGCACCTAGAGCTGCTAAATGTAGCCAGATTGAAGTATAAGCAAGCCTTGCTTGCTGTAAATGAAAAAGATAGCCAATAAGGTCTTGTACTGTTGGTGATAGTGGTTGTATTGGTTTGTCTAAACAGTACTGTACAAATCTTTTCTATTTTCCTGCATAGCAAGCTTGTGTTGTTGGTCTTGTTTGAGAATGTCCATATATTCCTGTGGCAGATTAAGGTGTCCAAACTAAGATCTCAGGAGCAAAATCACTAGATTGAGTTGTGCGGAATTTGGGTGCATTACTCTGCCCTGATTCTAAGTTAGTAGATGTGGCCAGAGAGGCAAATTCTCATGTGGCACTTCGGATAGTTGCTGTAGTTATGGTACCATGCCTGTCGCGCGCATGTTGGGGCTATTAGGATGAGTGTGAGGGATGTTTGCTTTTGCACCACATATGGAATTAATGTGAGAGGGGGGAAAAACATAAGCAAACATCCCTGGCCAATTGATCCATAGGGCATTGCATTTGGATTGGTGGTGTGGAAACCTGGGGACGAGGTTTTGGCATTTTGTGTTGTGTTTTGTGGCAAATAGGTCTATCTCTGGGGTTCCCCACCATTGGAAGTATGAGTGCGGGAAAGTTCTGTTGATTTCCCACACGTGTACCTGCTGATGTGGTTTGCTGAGCATATCTGCAAAGTTGTTGTCCATTCCAGGGAGGTATTCTGCTAGGAGGTGGAATTTGTGATGGATGGCCCAATGCCAGATGTGCTCTGCTAGGAGGTAGAGCTGTGATGCGTGTCCCTGTTTTTTTAACATAATGCGTAGCAGTCATGTTGTCAGTGCGTACCAGGACTACTTTGTTGTGAAGATGATTGCGAAAGGCTTTGAGAGCTAGATGAATTGCTACAAGCTCCAGATGACTGACGTGCAAGCGTTGTTGTGATGTTGACCATAGACCGTGTACTGTGAGGTCCTGCATATGTGGCCCCCCCAACCCTGAAGGGATAAATGCATGGTCACTGAGACTTGCGTAATTGGGGCTTTAAAGGCACAACCCTGTAAAAGATCGTTGCTATTCCACCACTGCAGAGACCAATGGGTCGCGGGCCCTACCAACACTAGATGTTGTAGATGCCTTTTTGCTTGAGACCATTGTGATTGCAGAGTGTATTGAAGGGGACGCATATATAGACGAGCATGTGGAACTATGGCTATGCATAATACCATCAAACCCAAGGAAGCTTATGATTGTTCTTACAGGGGACTTGAGTTCCTCTGTCGCGATATTGTTCTGTGAGATGTTGCAGTAGTTCCTGCATTTCATCCCACTGTGCCCGATTATAATGGGGTAGTAATCCCACAGAAGTTGCGATGCGTAGATGGTTAGCGGATTGTACAGCCACTCGTTTCCCTGCAGCATCGTATTTTCTGCTTTATCTGTGGGTGGGGTATCTCCAGTATCTTGTGAGTGTGCCCTCTTTCTAGCGGTGTGTACAACTAATGAGTCAGGGGGGCACCTGTCCTTTAATATATGTTTGGTCTGATGGACACGCCTTATTTATTTTTTCCACTCTTGGAGTGATTACTCTAGATTTTACCGGCTGTTTGAAAATCTATTGTGGACTTGAGCATGCCTTTTAGCATTGGCAGAGACTATCGTTCTGAGCTATTTATTGAGTCTCCACTAAAAAATCTTCCTCTGGTTCCAGAGTGTGTAGGTCTACCTTATGATAGGGTGCTGCCCGACTAATGACCTCATGGTATGATGTGCCATCATTTGGGGGTGAAGGTTCTGAGGGACATAGGTCTGGCTCCGTCTTATCTATTGGTTCTGCCTCATACTCCTCAAGGATCCCCTATATTATATGGGTCCTGTTGGTGTTCCAGAAAATATGTTATCTCCACCCCCTGTATCACCCTTACCTGCTGTATATGTGTGGGTGATGTGTAGTTGTTCAAAAGGCAGGTGCTCAGGTGACTGTTGGTAAATTTGTGAAAGTGCCAGTGGTTGTAGCCCTGGTAGTGTAAGAGGAGGAGATATAGGCTTGATCGGGGTGGAGGAAGAGAAGTAGGGAGGAAAATAGGGCTAGTGTCTGTCCTTACTCTTTCTTGTGAGGTCTGGGCGGATCTGGTCCCATGATCTCTGCTTCCAAGGTTTTCTTCCTCTTTGGAAATCTCTGGAGGCGGCTTTCTCTCCTTTCCCAGTGTTGGGGTGAATATAGTGTTTTGTCCCTTGTCTAGTTTATCTTGAAGCTTTTCAAGAATTGGTTGTGGGGGCTGCTGTTTAGGATCTGACACAATCTTTGTGGTTTTCGGAGTTATGTTATTTTCTGTGCCGGAATGGTGTTAGCCTCAGGTAAAGATTTTGATGAGTGCTGTCTCGGTGCCGGAAGCGTCTTGGGAGGTGTTGATACCGAAGGCATCTTGGGAGGTTTCAGCGCTGAAGGTGTTTTCGATACCACTGGTGCCCGTTTTGGCTCCACCACTTTATGATGTGTGGATTCGGTTTCTTTTTTTGATGCCGGCACAGACGCAAACTTAAGGGCTTTAAACTTCACCAGTTGTCAATTGTTTAGCAAGTGGAGGGACGTGGTTCTGCCCCTGAGTCTGTTTTCGGAGACCACCATGTCCCGAGGGCAGTGGGGTTCGGTGAGCCGCTTTACGTTTGTTTCATTGGCTTTGTTGGGGTATGGAAGGCTTTCGCCGGAGCACTCACATGCCCATGTGTGGAAAGTTCATGGTCAGAGTTGGAGCTTTCGCCACTGCTAGCCAGCAGTATAGGGATGTCCATGGTCATTGCCTGTGCCTCGGGATCCTCTGCTTCGGGTTCTTGCTGTGGCGACTTCCCCTCGAAGATATCGGGTGCATCGTCAGCATGCTATAACTACGTGAGGAGTGGGCCCAACAGCGTTCTTGTCGCTGCCATAGCGTCTTGAGCGGAAAGCCAAACACGCCTCGCACAACACCTCATCGTGCTCTGGGGACAAGCAAAGGTTACACACCTTGGGCTGGTCCTGCCTGAAATATTTGATGTGGCAGTAAAGACAAAAACTGAACGGCATCTTTTCCATCCCTTATGGGAGAGGGGGCTGCAGGTCCTGATGGGCGCTGAGGTTCAGTCGAAGAGCCAGGTCTTGATATCCTTCCTGAATTGGATCAGCGACTGGGATAGTCTGAGGTGGAGGCGCAGAGTGTTCTAGGTTTTGGCGGCGAGGTAGGAGAAGGATCTTCCTCTGGTTCTGGTCTTACGAATCCCAGGGACTGTGGCAAGGGCCATTTAGGAGGAGCGGAGGTGTCTGGTGGGTACGTCGAATGAGAGGCGGTGGTTCAGGTATGCAGGTCGGGTGCCGTGGAGGGCTTTGTAGGCGTGTGAGGAGCCTGAACGTGACTGTTGTTGACAGGGAGCTAGTGGAGTTCTCGCAGGTGTTCAGAGATGTGGCTGCAGCATGGTATGTTGAGGACCAGTCTGGCTGTGGCCTTCTGAATGTTCTGTAGTTTCCTGAGGAGTTTCTAGGTGACACCTTCATAGAGTGCGTTGCCGTAGTAGAGTCTGCCACTGATGAGTGCGTGGATGACAGTCTTTCTGGCCGCAGCGGGATCTATCTGAAGGTCTTTCGAAGCAGGCGAAAAGTGTGGAAGCATGATGAGAAGACGGCGTTCATCTGGTGGTGCATCGTGAGCGAGAAGTCCAGATTGATGCCAAGGTTTCGTGCATGGTCCGTGGGGGGATAATACGGCAGGCCAAGCGGAGGTGTTGGGCCCCAGGATAAGGACTTCGGTCTTGTCTGAGTTGAGCTTGAGGCAGCTGTCTCTCATCCAGGTAGCGACAGCCTTCATCCAGTCGTGGAAGTTGTTTCTTGCAATTGTGGGCTCGTTGGTGCGGGAGAGGATCAGTATAGGATTGTCACAAATCCTCACTCTGAAGTCAGAGAAAAGTAAAAACCAAGCTCCCTAAGACAGAGCTCGACATTTTACCTCGGTTCTGAATGCACAGCAAGGGTGACAAGATAAAAACAAGATTTAAAGGCCTGTTTACAGAAAGGAACACTGGTTGAAGAATAAAAGGGGCCCTTGTAAACAGGCTTTGCTCTACAGAAGGGACGAATTCAAGCTGAGCAGCCTAAAACAAATAAAGCCAGCAAATAGAAAGCAAGAAAATGTGAGTTTCAAACCAGAAAGCCAATGATGAGCAATGGGAGGAACGCATTCCCAGGGAAGCTTTCCGAATGTCCCCAAGATGTCTTTAGCAAACCAGACAGCTGTGCTGGTCTGGTAGGCTTCGACCTAAAAAACTGGAGTCTCACAATGTTAATGTACTTGAACTAGTTCTTCACCTACAAACTGATGGAAAGGAAGGAAAAGCATGAATTAATCTCTTTAAAGAGAGAATACAAAAGACATTATTGGAGGGCACTGACCTCTTGTACAGTGTGCAAGTTAAGATGATGTTGAAGGTTCAGCAATGGCAATTCCAATTCACCAGGAAATTAAACGCTCTATTACTATACTATAGTACAGTACTGTTTTCGCTTCAACTAGATGTAGTTCATTAATCAAGTGCAAGGCCAAAAGTCTAACTATTCATGGCCAGACAGGCTAACCCAGCACCTTTGACGTGTTTAACTATAATGTGTTATTTTCGGTATATACCAAAACCATATCAAACGGATGAAAAAAATCATTAGGTCGTGGAATCTATAGGGATGGCAGAATATTCAGATGGGAGTACAATCAATTAAGTCATGAACAAGAAAAAGTTACTTTAAATCCTTGTTCCCCCATCATGGTTCGGTTCTCTTGATTAAATTCATGAACACTAAAATCTCAGCCTATATACAGGAGCCCAAAGACGATATAGAAAACTAAATGATGCTATTCTAATGCCCATGTGACCCATATTTCTCTGTTTTCAAATATATTTACGCAAACGTGAATTAAAAAATAATTACTAAATTATTCATAGTCTTATTTTCAAAATCGAGAAGAAATAGAAAGAGATAGGCAGACGTCTCAGAATAAAAAAAATTTACCCTCAGCTTAAGCAGCGCTAGTCTGCTCCACAGTCTATACTGAAGATCTTAGCTAATTCAAAGTAATGGGAAACATGAGGGTTATTTATTGGCAATACCCATGATGTAAATTAAGCAATTTGTTTCATCATCGCAATCTTCTTTACTATTCGTGAATACTAGAACAGAAAGCTCATGTCAGTACAAGGTGTTGGGAAAAGCAAGAGATTAAGGAAAATAGCAGGAACGTAAACAAGATATGATTTTTTATGTGGTTCAACCTAGAAGCCTGCAGTAAAATCAGATATTAGAAAAGCTCAAATGCGTGGCTTGAGATCCACTGGGTTACTTTTAAATTTCATTAATTGGAATATTTACTGAGGCACAAAGCAGTAGATGCTCTAGCTATAGTCAAATGGGGTCAAGGCCTAGCTGGAAGAGATCTACTGGCCTTTCAGTGGCTAAAGGTAGGATGCCTATGCTGTATGAACAGCCTAGTAGTTGCAGACTCGCTTTACTTTTTCCCTTTTCAAAGTATTTAAGAAGTGCGAAGTGATCCGCCTGAGGAAGAGGGCCAACTATGGAGAAAAGATTTAGGAAACATTCTTTGGATTACATGAAAGTCTCATGTGACTTCCACACTAAAAGCGGGTACGTTTCCAGAAGCTTTAGTCTTGTATAAGGTTATATAAGGCTCTTGGGAACAGAGGCCTAACTAACCATTCTAGTTAATCAGAAAGGCTACATTCCATGAAAGACTTTAAAGCCACTCTGTATGCATTAGACGATTGAAGAGTTGGTCATTTTATAAAAGCCAGAAGTTGGCTCCCACGTGGGAAGAGGGTTTTTCTGGAAAGACCAACCGATCTGGGAAGAAGTTAACGGCCAATAAAAGAAAAATCTTTCATCATTGGTTTTGATTTGTGAGAAATGACTGGGAGTTTTTAAATGGAGCCCATTAACTTTTATAGAGGAAAACTGCGAGCTAAACTTTGAGACAGTAAGAGATAAGGAACTATCATTTCTTGTTGACTTGTTCAGGAACAATCTTGTGAAGGTACCATATGAAAAGTCCCATACATTTAATAGCACAGACATTTCTTGTAGCATTTCACTTGGTTTGTGCCTCTCGATTGGTCTTGGTTGGATCTTACATCCACCTCATGCCCAATTCCAGCACAAGTTCTGCCCACATTTCAATCTATCCTAAAAGTCAAACTTAAAGCCTTTTATTGTTGAGCACTGTGGCAAACTTACTATATAAATTTAACAAGTGAAATAGGATAGTCTTTCTTATGGCTTCTCTTACAGGTCTGGAAACCACCACTGGCAGAGCCACTCATCCTGTACTTTTAGATTGTGACTGACTTTTTAGGAAAGGGAAGAAAAACAATAAAACTGAAATCGCCTTATGGAACAGACCGAACTCTTCCAAGTTATATTCCACAGCTGCTTACGCGGGCGAGCACCTCACCTGAGCCAAGGAGTTCTCAAATATTTTCTTTGTTCGGGTAATAAAGCCTAGCAAAAACAGAATGCTGAATGGCAATTCGCTAATTTAACCACAAAGCCTACATTCTTGCTCTTTATTGCTTGACCCCAAGAATCTTACCATCCGCTTAACTCGTTACCTCCCATGTCTTGCATGTTAGACTCAAAGCTTAACTGTCCTGTTTTCAAGGACCAAAGAGTGTAAGCAGTTATTTGCTGATGAGACAATCACCCTGTGTGCTTCACTGCATACTGATCATATGATGTAAGTTTTAAAATAAAGGTTATAGAATCTGTTGCAATGAGGGTTTGTTTTTAGTTTCCGTTTTACAGAGCCATCAGTTCATTATTAGCTTATGTATACTTTATAACAATTATACTTTGTCTGGAATATTGTATAGATTAAGATTACCAGACAAATTTGAATGAAAAATATTTAACTAATTTCATCAGAGATTACACGTCTGCAATGTCCTTGAAGAAATTTGCATAAAGCATACATTTTCTGCAGACAGGACTAAACTGATCTGACCTGCACGACCACTTTTGCTAAAATAGTATTTGTTGTGGTCTCATCTCCTTGACAATATCTTTGATTGTGAGGTGAACCATGTAAACTCCCTATCCTACTATAGAAGTGTCCATATTTACTTATTTAAGGTGGTACAATAGTTCGAACTTTCAGCCTTAATCGTAGTCTCTTATTTTCCCGGGCTGTCACAAGTTATTGCTACTAATTAATCTTGATGCATATTTGCAGCACTCATACTGAAGTAAGCTCATGCTCAACTGGTTCATTAAATATTCTTTAAAACCAGGGAATCCAGCGGTTAAAGAACAAGCCAAATTTGTCTGGACATTGGTCAATAATTTGTTCAAAGAAATCAACATTTCTATTGGAAGGCTACACTTATTTCCTCTGTGTCAAATACCTCACTAATTACTGAAATCCTTGTGGTTTACCTAGAGCCTCTGCTTTTGGAGGACTGAATTATGAGAAAGTCCAATAGCCTTCAGGCCAGAGCAAAACTTCAACAACTAATAATGGAAATAAAGAAAAGAAAATCCACTCTTCCCAATATTGGTCGCGGTTACTTCCATAATTTTCAGAAAGCTCAGGTTGCTCCGCAAGACTGCCTATTAGTAGTTTGTTCAGAAAGAAATTGTTTTTGATGTACAAATGCGGATCTTGAAAGCCTGCGGAACACATCAAGCCATCTTGTGGCAGAAGTGGGTGAGAACAATAGTCGCAGCATTCTGACATTCGCTTTTTTAAGGTCTACAATTATTCTCATGTCTTCCCTAGTGTCCCCTGAACACAGTCCGTAGGAAAACACAAATCCATTTACCTGAAAATAGAGACACTGGGGAAAGGAAAACAAATAATTGTTTACAAGACCCAATGTGGTCCGGACTCCTCAATTAAAAAGGATTCAGATAGTGGGAAAAGAAGAATTTACGTTAACAAAATGATTAAAGATAATGTGAGTAGATATACAATATACTATGGAAGAAAACAGTTTGAACAATAAGAATCACTTACCAAGAACTACGTATAAATGGCCTGATGAACTTTTAATCACAGAAGAATTCCTTCTTACCAAGTATCCAGAATTTGAAATGAATAGTATTACTACTTAAATTAAGTTTACAGAGTTTCTGAAATGGATACAAAATAACTAATATTCTACAGCATACAATTTGGCTGAAATGTTTTAGTGTGAGAACATTGCTTGTGTTAAAGTTTTTTTAGGTTCATGTTTGTGTGACAAACATTGACAATTGATACTTTTTATGTTGGAAAAGTTAAAAATTTTAATGTAAGGATAGGAAGTGTGTTCATTTACATGATTTAGTCATGTCACATTTTGGTAAAAACGCTGTTATTCTCTCCCCACAAGCTCCACGGAAAGTGAAGACAACTGAAGTAATTTTTTTTGTTATAACGACATGAATACAAAGGGCTTTTTAAAGCGAAACTACTAGTGTACTTGGTAGTTTGCAAATGTCAAGGTTTCTACCGCTGTGTTTCTGTGGCCTAGTTTAGTTTCACACATTCATGAATAGCTTTTGTTAAATGTTGCAAGGTCTGTTCAAAATATCTCACTGCAAAGCAAGATGCTTACATAGAAAGTGGGATAGTACCAACATATAATGCCATTGATATGAATTACTACGATTTGCCAAGGAAATGCTACATGGGCTCATAACATGCTGAATCTGTGCTGTAGTTAATTTTCTAAGCGAGAATTGTGTATAAGAACCCCTAGATTTTAGGGACAAGCCAGATTTTTCTTTTTGTCTATTGGGGATGTTGTCCTACCTTTTCTTGATTTTGCTGCTCATTTGGGACTTAGAATGATTTCCGACTTTTGACTATTTTGCACTAACTTTGCTCTTTGAGTCTTCATGGCATTTAATTTATAGCTCTTGATTTGGAGATTTCTGTAATAAAACCCTTTAACTTTTTCCTGATCTAGAACTCAGTTATTGAATTGGTCCCAGATACTTATTTTTAATACTCTACTGAAATAATGTTGGGTGGAAGGGGTGTTCTGTTAAGCAAGATCAACCCGGAGTGAAACGTCTAAGTAAATGGTGGTGTTGGAAATATTTTGGGGAGTCATTATTGGGGTTCAGTCCTAAATATTAGGGTACAAGGATCCACTTAAGACACTTGTACCTGAAGAATGAAAGTTCTGGCTCTTCATCCAGGGTAACATATGTGAAACCAAGATGGGCCCAGATTAGTCAGACAGCTTAGCTATGAAAAAAAACAAGATAACTATCCCACAAAATAAATCATCATGGTACATGTATAAAAAAAAGTGCACAAATATGCACCACAATGCCACAAGGTTCATTGACTCAGAAATAATGTAGACAAGTTTTAAAGTGTGTTACATGTTGAAAGAACAATATCACTGGATAAACCTTTATTGACACTAATATTGTTAGCCAGAAATACCACTTAAACCCTATGTTTGTCATTCCCTTTATCTTGTTACATATGTTCAATAGTGTTCTATTAGGAATGTCTTCCATTTGGTGTCTTGCCATCTTGAAAAGAACAGTGTGAAAAAGATACCACTTCACAGGACTTTAAATTGTACTGCCTTTTTTGTCGCTGCAGCAGTCTACAAGCTTTCTTTTTTTATGTGAGAAATGGTGATTCTAGAATTATTTGGGTAGGAGTGGGACTTCTGTTGGCAGGCATTTGTTTATGAATGTGGTGGTGGACAGAGCAAGAGTAGAAGTGTGTTTAGGGCAATAACAGCAGGGCATGGGTCCCACCCAATCCTTGCTTAAAGCTTTTTATGTTAAACACACTTATTTACTGTTACAGGCAGGGAAAGAGGCATATAATAGATCTGTATACACATATACAACCTGATCATGGATGTGTAACATTGTTTTTCACTGATCTCACAGTTTCTGATCACAGCACCCTTATTTTCCGCAACCATCTAACACCTTCAGGCGTTGGGTAGTATAGCCCCCACCCCCCCTTAAAGCGAGCTTTTAATCTCCTCCTGGTTACCCTTGTATCCCTCTTAATTCCATACACTCATCCCACACGTTTGAATGTTTATGTGGACAATGTTTCACATGCCCCATCTCCATCATCATACAATAATCTTGTCCAGGGGATCTCCATTTTGTTTCTGTAATAAGAGCTACTTATGTTTAATGAAAATCATCCTGATCTACCAAGAATATCAGAGATAGTGACCACATCAGACAAGGTTACATAGTGACCATATGCAGAATTACTAGCAGTGATCACCTCAGCGCATCGGGCAAGGTTGTCAATGTAAAATGCCACTACATCGATAATACACAACAGTCATAGCTGCAATGACCCTGGCACTCAGTTAATTATATTACTAATACATTTCCCTACTGCTGCATGATGTATCACTCAAATATCCACTTTAGATTGGTTTGGGGAAATTAAACCTTTTTTCTTCAAACATCAGCTTATGAATTCTGAATGGATACATTTTAGTCTCAAATACACACTTTTAAATTTTGGTATACATATATTATTAACCAAGCAAAAACTTCTAATTTAGTGGGCTGTACACAAGAGAGCCACTTACAGATAAACTGGAGGAGATCTACCAGTAGCTCACACTATTCATTGGAGAAGCCTGATCTACTGCCAAAGTCTTGCGGTCAGGTGGCTCTTCCTGCCTCCACCTTTTGGTAATGTCTCGCTTCTCCACCACCAAACCCAGACGCAGCAAAGTTAAATTGGAGTCCATGTCTATGGATAGATGGATTAGGATAAATATTGGGTCTCTAACTGACATCGTATTACATCTTTCAAAGTCTGCAAGACACTTTGCCAGAATGGTTTCACCCAAACACACTCCAAAACAGTGTGCATGACTTCCCCAATGTGATTATGGCACCTCAAGCAATCAAAGGACTCCATCTGCTCTGCATAACATAACCACATTTGTGACATGTATGTCCAGTGGAGGTTTTTCAGTTGGATAAGCCTAAATTGAGCAGCTATGGCAGCCTCTCTCTGGGCCACTGTAGCCTCTTGCCAATCCTCCTGAGTTCATAAACATCCCTTTGCCAGGCCTTTCTCAGTGAACCAAACATGTCTGGAGAATTGATTGCCATGGACTGGTAATGCTTGGACCCCTTTCTTCGTTCCATCTCCCCCATCAGTAGTTTAGCTTCCAAAGGGCTCAAATCGAGGAGCGGATAGATCCTTAATGTAGAGGATCAGATCATGCTTTAATTGTATTTATGGAACTACCTTCTTATATAGATCGTCATAACATTGTAGGTCTGTAAATAGGCATGTGTGTGCCGCCTATTAAATCCACCCACCCCCCACCCAGCTTAGATCTACCAATATTATCCCATCCCCCAAATCTCTGCCAAGAACCAACCTCAGGCAACATCTTACCCATACACAGAGGTGAGGGGGTTCTCTTGTCAGTATGCTTGTGCAATCCCATATTACTCAATATTTTATGCTATATCTGGTACTGCAGTATTTGTAGCTATGGAAATGTGGGGTCTACTCTACCCCCATGAAGAAAAAAGTAAGGGACAAAAGTAGTCCAAGATCCATCCCTATGTGGCATCCGTCAGTTCGGAATGTGGTTCATTAAGCCAATTCATTTATTACGACCAGATGAGTAGCTCAATAGTATGCTTTAATATCAGCTGCACCTATTGCTCCATCAAAGTGGGATTTACAACATTTCTCCCTCCACAGCTATGCAGGTGCACCTCCATTTCAAGAAGTATGGAGTTGTTGGCTCTAGGTACTTTAGAGATACTGTGGGTGGTTTGGAGAAGCTGAACACATGAGGCAGTGTTCCAGTAGCTATTATGCGGATAGGATCGATTAGGATGTGTGGGACTATGATGGGTCAGACGTTTTGTATCTTTTTCCATGCAAGAAAGCATATGCATTGCAGAATCTCTTTGCAGTATAATATGGGCTGTTCCACATGCTTCCCAACAGATTACATTTGATGCATAGATTAAATCAATTTCGTATAGCACGGGTGTACTGCAGTTTTCATGCAACAATTAACTTATACTACTAGTCTTAATTCCAACGGCCCTCATTGTAACGACCTTTGAAGGGTTTCACAGAGTTGCTTTTCCCAAAACTCAAAACATTTAAGGTACAGGACTAACAGATCTGAGCAGCAAGTGTAAGTAAATGAACTGTTACTGGCTAACCCATGTTCTCACTGGCATTATTCGAAGTCTGCATAAAAGAGAGAAAATCATGAAACAAGATTAGAAGTGCCTACTGACTCTTTAAGGCAAAGGATTGTGAACTATGCAAAAAAGGTTAGTAATGCTCGGTCATATTTAAAAACACGTTTAGCAAGCGCATCAGCGCTTCTTTACTGTTCAAAACTGAGTGAACATTAAAATGCACATATGCTATAGGTAGACAAAGCGAATATGGTCAAACAAATGCCAACTAGCAGGGCCAAACCCGCAGCATTTTAGAACGTGAAAGTTATGGAGATGTGCACTTTCCCTCTGTGCTTTAGGTAGGTTTGCACTATGCAAATACGACATGCATACGTTCCCAAACTGCAGCCCTTGCACTGCGTTGTGCCTTGGAATCAAATTATGTAAAACCAAAGTAAGGCATACAATAAGTAGCACAGGTGCCCAGAGATTTTGCACAGGTATCATTTCAAAATCGGCTACCTGGGCAGTACAAAAAACCCTACAGGGCTGGTACACATTCTCATATCGGCATACAACTGCATCAGAAGTATTAATACTAACATAAGTTAATATGTATTTCTAAAGTACACGTTCGTCTATTGGGGTATCATGCCACTAAATAACAGACGATTATTGATATCCAATGCACTGCCACTCAGGTTATTGACCTTTGAAAGATGAAAGGCTTGATAAACTTCCTCAAATTTGAACTGGTGACCTCGCAGTCAAACACCAATTCCTGAAGAGGGTTTATTAGTCCACTGAGGCAAAAGACCCACATTAATACTGTTCTCCAATACCTCACTGGCTATGGAGGCATGCAATCACCATCAGACTGGTGAGTAACTAGTTTATAGATGTTTGGGTGCATTGTATCAGGATCACCGCTTGCACGTAGGTCCAGTGCTTGACAAGATTTGTTTCTCTTTTTGCAACTTCATAACATTTCCATATAACTTTTAGGCATCTACCATAATAGACAAATTAAGATTTCTTTCAAAAAGGTCACAAGCTGGTTTTTGTCTATGCACAAATTTGCTACCAAATTAGACAGGCACAGAATATAGATATGTACACCCCTTTACCTGTGCTCTTGCCCAGGCAGCCTCAACACTACCCGATTAAGTCCTTCTACTGCCCTATATTGTCTTCTCGTGCAGAGCCCAGTGCAAAATCAAAGGAGTGCCACAATTCAATCTTCGCAGACTCGTAAGAGTGCCTAACCTGCTTAACATGTCAAAATATCTGGTCGCTGCTTCCAACTCAGCAAGCTGACCAAAAGCAACAGTTCTACCCTAAACACAATATTTCAAGTTAGCGATCATTTTCAGCTCTTTTTGAAACATTTATCCCCAAGTACCCCTTTTGTGTAAAAGTCTCAACTCATCTGGAGGACATAGGTCCACTCACTGCAACACGCACAGTCAGAATGTCACCTTAAAGACAATCCTGGGGGATTTCTAGGTTCTCCAAGTCATTATAAATGGAGCATCTAGAACATAGTGATCACACCAATCCAATCGTATCTTATCTTCGCACACATTTAAATTGCACAATTTGGAATATAATAAAGTGAATTAACAGCATTGGACCCGTACCTCCTGAATGATCTGCTTCAATTTCAGTGGACCAATGTCCATCATGCTTCACGTCAGGAGAATTTTTCAGTTCCCCATTGCTATGTGGCACATTGTCTTGCAATTTAGAGGACACTGCTTTGACTGGTATGATGCTTAGTTCTGTGCTGGTGTCGCCAATTTCTGATGAATCAAACTGTGGGGCAGTGGAGACCATGCTTGATAGAGTAGTGCTTTGCAAAGGCTCCTCTGTAATTAATCCATCTTCTGATGTACAAGCACTGCAACCCGAATCCTCAGCTGTGATGCTGGCATCTTCAAATGATACCCCGAAGTGAGAAACCACACTGACATTCGGTTCATGGCAGTCACTGGGCACAGAATTCTTTGGTTTATTTTCTTTCGATGTGATTTTGCCAGGGCATGATGAAGGTAGAGTTTTTGATTCATTTATACCACTGGAATCATCACCCAGACTTTTCTCTGAAAGCAGAGGAAACTCCACTGTAGTTTTACATTTGGGAATAGTATTTTGCCTGTTGGATTCCAAAACATTTACAATTCCAGATATGGGAGGAGGTAAAGCAACACCATTATCCAACTCTACAGAACCACCAACTTGATTTTCTAAAACATGACAACTGATTCCAGACACATTAACTACTGTGCCAGACAGGATCTCCCTTGTAGCTGCTAAAATTACTTGTGAAACAATTCTCATTGCCATCTGTTCAATGGGGCCAGCGGCTAGTTGTGTGTGATCCGTTTCATTTTCTTTTTGGAAATCATCTGCCCCTGTGTCTGTGCCTGCTAAGTGTTGGGGTTTTTCCAGACACTGAGAAAAAGCAGTTATCTGGCAAACATTTTCTTCTGTTAGCAATGGGCTAGAGTCCACATAACTATTCATGAGCATGCCGACCACTATGGACTCTTCCACATTATCAGCAGAAGAAAGTGTATTGATATTAAGTCCCACATCAATAGCAGCTATGTTGGAGTCTTTTCCTGAAGAGTGATTTTTACTAAACCCGCTCAGAGAAATTTGGTCTACTAAACTGATTGTGTTGCAATCAGTTTGAAAAGATTCTTCTTTGACTGAAGACGCTAAGGGATGTTTGTGTGACATTACAGGAAATGGGTCATGCAAGTTCAAATTTTTCTCAAAAATAACATTATGGGCTGCACCAGTGGACAGATTCATTTTAGTCAATTCAGCAGGATGAATGTTTTCTTCAGAAATGAGTGGTGTTTGAGGACACAGCTCTGCAGTCACAGGGGCAGTGAAATGAGTTGGTTGAACATCTCCCAAGTTGTTTTGGATGTCTGCAGAGGTAATTTGAGCATTTTCTTCAAGTTGAATTATTTCTTTTTCTGCTAGAACACATTTTTCAGTCACTTCCTCCTTGGTGCTCATTTCAATACACTCTGTGGACCTTACGGCTTTTTCTGTTTCAGCGTGTTTAGCTTCATTTACAGTATTCATTTCCGCAAATCCAATAGAAAGTGCTGTGTTTACTTCAATGATGGAATGAGCAACTTTACTGGGAGGCGTAATTTCATTCATTTGAGCAGCCTGATCAGTTTTTTCTTCATCATCTGTATGGTGTTCTTCATCCACAGAAGCAATTTCAATGGTTTTAGTGGACTGAAGTGCTTTTTCCTGGAATATGATTAAGGCATTGTTATCAGTTAAGGCCCCAACATTATCTTCAGCAGTGCAAACCTCTTCCTTGTGTAGCACAGGTTGCAGAATACAATTGTCAAAGATGATGTCTGTGGCTTCCGGAGGGTGACCGGCTTTTTCCTGAAATAAAACAATTTGTTCAAATGCATCCAGAGATGGACTTGCGATACGTTCAGTTTCTTGAAGTAGATTTGTCTCAAGTGTTACCAGATGGCCAGCATCATTATTTGAAGCAACATCTCCATAGTGAATGTTTTGAACTGATTCTTCCCAAAGATGAATAATGCTGGCATCATTATCCAAATTGATAACTTCACTAACATCTGAATGCTTAACCTTGTCCATTACTTTTTCAGTGACCGTAACAGTAGGAGTGGAGACACAGGTTTTAAGACCCACACACTTAATATTTTCCTCAATTATGCTTTCAACTGGAACATTATTGGAGCAGCATGTTTGAGAAGACGTGTTCCCCACAACAGAATTTTGGACATCTTGTTCTAGAGGCAAAATCTCAGTGCATCCATTTGATTGAATTTCTGCTTCATAAACAAGCACTTGCTTATCCTCAGCACCTTCAAATGTAATGGCCATGTCATCTCTTCCTGTCGATGAGAGTTGCTTCTGTTCAGTAGGTAACACAGGCATTGTTTCAAGAACAGTCTTCTGACCAATTTTTCCACTTATCTTATAATCCTCAGTATTCAAAGAACAGGCTTCGGGATATTTGAGAACACAAGCATCTTCCATATCTTTACACATCACCATTTCTTCTTTTGGCCTAGTCTCAGAAGAACAATCAAGTTCCTGAGTGGATTTTAAGTTGGAAAATTCCAATGGGCTGAATAGGAGAGTCGCTTGGAAATTAGGCTTTTCTTCCACATCACCAATTATACTGCTGGATAAGTTACTTCCATAGGACTGTTCTGTTAATGAACTTTCATCTCCAATTTCGGACACACTTGTTTTTTCAACATTTTCAAAAGTTGAAGATTCAGACAGCATGCCCAACTGTGAGGACCTGGAATGGGAATGGCATTTTTGTGGAATTTCTTCTCGGTTCCACTGCAAGAGATGTGCTGTTGAAGTAATTATTTCTTCGGGAGAAATACATTCTTTCTGAATATTATCTGCATGTTGATCTTGTGCAGGGGCTACTGAACAGCCCGGTTGATTGGTTATTCGATTTTTTTTTCGCGAAAAGAACCACCACCAACCAATAATTGCCAGGACTCCAGATAAGGTGTAGGGAAATATTCCACGGAACTGCAGAGCCATTTTAAATCTTCAAGCTTTAATTCTAAATAAATAAAAACAAACATATCAATTAAATAGATCAGGTTATTCCAAATTGCCAGTTAAGTACACACCACAATAAAGGTTACCTTTTCAAAAATGTAATTGTCGTTAATCACCCACATCTATTACAAACATTAACAAGCAAAAGAACTGGTTACGACTGAGTAGCTTTTTCTGCAATTGTTATTCAATCAAAAAAATTACCTTGATCTGGATGAAAAAGTATTTTTTAAAAGCAATGCCCAAAAACAAAGTTTCCAACACGGATGCTTTACCAGGTGATAAGAGGTAGGATAGATTTATGGGGCTTGACCGGTTATGTTGTACAACAGTGTATGGAGCATGATTCTACTCAAGGGTTTCCTTGCACCAAGTACAATGTAAACACTAACCTGGTTATAGAAGACATTCAATGGATGAGAATAAAGCCCTCCCCCTACATCCCTCCCCAAACCCCGAATAGATGTTCAGATTGTAAGGCTCGCCTTTCAGTTTTATTGATTACACAAAGATGTTGGGATTTCCTACGGTGAAGAGTTAAGAAAAGGGTGTTTAGAGTATACCCCAGAATTACACGACCTATTCTGTATAAGGGTTTTATGCACTACAGATACAACCTTAAACTAGACTCACCTTTATAGGAAGCCAGTGTAAGAGGACCCCAGCATGTGTGAGATATAATTTGTGGCTCCCTAGGTCAGACATGCCTCCACATTGTGCACCTTTTGCAGTTTAGAGAGGAATGCATTGGGAAGACCCAAAAACAACAGAGTACCATAATACCATGTGGCTCTCATAACATTTTTGCTGCAATTGTTGTATCCTTCAGGGGCAAGTAGGATGTGAAGAGCCAAAGTATGCATGCAACATCTTGACGCGAGTGCCTTGGTTTGTGGTTGGTGGAGAAATGTACACTCTAATCGAAACCCTGGATTCCTCACTGGAGGATGCCGCATTGGGTTTCCAGTAGGACTTTGACCTCTACCACTATAATCTGTCTGTTTCAGACAATATTTGCTTATCTCACACCCAACTGATATCAGGCAGGTCTGAAATGAAGATACTAACATACCAGGGTATTTCTCTAGCCCCTGCCCCTTACAGTAAAACAAGAGTAATTGTCAGCAAAAGGTTAAAAACCGAAATCTTATAGATTGGATGTGCCAGGTAAAAAGCAGACACATTAAGGAGGTCAGGTAACAACATGGAGCTATAGAGATCACTACATGTTCAAGAGAAAGTGGATGCCCTATAGTAGAAGTGAAGATGCTTGGGATCGGTCCTTAAGAAAAGGCAAATCGTATCGTTTGACAGTTCCAAACAGTTTCATAAATTAAAAAAAACATTAAAAACTATTTAAATACACTATAAAACAAGAATAAATATCTCTAAAAAAAAAAAATTGTAAAAAATTAGAAACAACTCATTAAGTAGTTCTAATTGCTTTAAGAACAGAGCCATGCAGGAGATCAACTGGGGGATGGCTTTTATACAGTGGCTAATAATTAGGGCTCCCGGTTTTATGGTATTTATTTTTTTGCCATTTCCGTCTGTATTTATCCATATATTTTTTTTGCTAATTTTATCTGTATTTATCCATATTTATTTTGGATTTTGTGGAAAAATTACGACGATATAGGTACATTTCCACATTTATTTATCCGACAAATATGCACTCATGCATGAATGTCTGCCAGGTTTCAGTGCTGTGAAGACCCGCAGAAGATAAATCCGTGCACTTATATGAAAATATGCACATTTCAGTATCAACCATGTGCATATCTACTGCTGTTAAAGCCTCTTTACTAAAATTCCTTTCTTTTTTAATCCCCTTATCTATTAATCCACACATCTATTGCCCTGGCAGTCGTGGCAGACAGTATATAGAATAACCCAAAAAGCAACTCCATTTCCGTTTTTATCCACATTTAAAAATAAAAAGACAAGAAAATGAATGTTTTCTGTCTGTATTTATCTGTAAAAAAACAACAAAAACAGTAAAAATGGAAAACAGGGAGCCTTACTAATAATTTGTGTCTAAGTGACTAAGCTATGTACAGAAATTTCAAAACAGCCACCACCACGATCGAGGTGTCACTTTTACATATTCTGTATGCTTCTCCTCGATTTAATAAACTAAGGAATATGAACATGGGAACAATCCATTTGCTTCTAGGTTTAGCATAAGGGGGGCAGAAGAACAGGAAATGCTCCTCACTTTTTAATATATTTTTACAGTGAAAACAGTAGTCAGATCCCTGGTTCGTCTTCCCCCAGTACATGGTGAAAGCTGCTACTGGGAGTACCCCATACCTGAATTGGAGGTACAGGGAGCGAGCACATAACGGTCGGATAAAATCCAAGAATTCCTCAGCCTTACTTGCAGATTACATTGCTCTTTGAAATCTGCTTGTACCAGGATCCAGTTTCATCTAACCTAATATCCAAATATTCAAACTCCCGGACTTTTTCCAAGGCTTCAGATCCCAACTTGATTACCCCTCTCACTCTGCCTATCTTGGTATAAATCTTGTATTTGGTCTTGGAGATATTAATTTCGAGACCAAAGTCTCTGCAAAACAGGCTGAAGCCGTCAATCAGATGTTACAGGGCCCTTCTAGTTTTGGACAACAAAGTGTCGTCCGCAAAGAAGAGTGCCGGTATTTTTTTCCCACCAGGGTGGGGGAATCGTTGACAATTCAATAAGTAGGCAATACAGTTCATGTAATAAGAGGAAAAGGGTTGGGGCAAGGACACAACCCAACTCTGGTGCACACTTTGGTGTACAGGGAAGGCCTTGTTTAGTTCTCCATTCACACCACACCTAACTTTGGCAAAATTCCCCATCATGAAGCAGTCAGATTAAGACTTTTGCAAAATTGGTACAATCTCTGCCCCCCTCCTTGATGAAGGGATTGCCCCTTCCACCGAGATGGCATTTGAGAACACGTTTATGTAGGGAACCCACACCATAAGGTCCGACAAACCGAATCAGAATTGTCCAGCTCTGCCTATTTCTTGGAAGCAGGAGACCTTACTGTGCGATATTCCTCTATTTGGTCGCCAAGAAAAGCAATCAAAGTGGGTTTTTTTGTTGGATGCAGGTTGTAGAAACAGTATTGGGAAGCTGCAGAGTGCTGAGCAGCCAGATGTGCTGGTATTGAAATCCATTCTTGGGAAGTGACTGACCAGGTCATGAGGAAGAGAAGAGGTGTGGCGCCGCGGCCAGGGCGACTGACGCTGGAATCTGGGGCTCGCGGTTCGATCCCCGGCGGCAGGTCAGCCCAGCACCATGTGACTCTGGGCAATAGCTTGCTTAATCTTCCCGACGGCCCCCAGCGCTGGGATGCCTTCGGGTAGCTGTTCGCGCTTTACAAATACTGGATTTACATTTACACGAGTGATGCAACGTGAGGTCATAAGCAGTGCACTGCGGGGCTTAAGTTAGTTAGCTCAGGTAAGTAACTGCTGAATTTCTATGGTTTTGTAAGAGGGAAATCTGAGCCCAACTATAATGTCCCTGTAACCATTGGAGACAGACACGTGCATACACACACAGACCACCCCCCACCCACTATAGGGCTTTTCAGCCGGCCCTCCTCATTAGTTGTTTTCTTTCATATATTTATTCTTCCCACAATAAGGTAACAGACAAGCCTTTAGCTAATTTCACTGAAATTGCATTCGGTCACGGACACAGACACACACACAGACACACACACACACACACAGACACACAGACACACACACACAGACACACACACACAGACACACACACACAGACACACACACACAGACACACACACACAGACACACACAGACACACACAGACACACACACACAGACACACAGACACAGACACACAGACACAGACACACAGACACAGACACAGACACACACACACAGACACACACAGACAGACACACACAGACAGACACACACAGACAGACACACACAGACAGACACACACAGACACACACACACACAGACACACACACAGACAGACACACACACACAGACACAGACACACAGACAGACACACACACACAGACACAGACACACACAGACAGAGACAGAGACAGACACACACAGACAGAGACAGAGAGACAGACAGAGAGACAGACAGAGACAGACAGAGAGACAGACAGTCACACAGTCACACACACACACACAGTCACACACACACAGTCACACACACACAGTCACACACACACAGTCACACACACAGTCACACACACACAGTCACACACACACAGTCACACACACACACAGTCACACACACAGTCACACACACACACAGTGTCACACACACACAGTGTCACACACACACACAGTGTCACACACACACAGTGTCACACACACACACAGTGTCACACACACACACAGTGTCACACACACACAGTGTCACACACACACACAGTGTCACACACACACACAGTGTCACACACACACACAGTGTCACACACACACACAGTCACACACACAGTCACACAGTCACACAGTCACACACACACACAGTCACACACACAGTCACACAGTCACACAGTCACACAGTCACACACACACACAGTCACACACACAGTCACACAGTCACACACACACACAGTCACACACACAGTCACACAGTCACACAGTCACAGTCACACAGTCACACACACAGTCACACAGTCACACAGTCACAGTCACACAGTCACACACACAGTCACACAGTCACACAGTCACAGTCACACAGTCACACACACAGTCACACACACAGTCACACACACACACAGTCACAGTCACAGTCACACACAGTCACAGTCACACACACACAGTCACAGTCACACACACACAGTCACAGTCACACACAGTCACACACACAGTCACACACACAGTCACACACACAGTCACACACACAGTCACACACACAGTCACACACACAGTCACACACAGACACACACACAGACACACACAGACACACACAGACACACACAGACACACACAGACACACACACAGACACACACAGACACACACACACAGTCACACACACACACACACAGTCACACACACACACACACAGTCACACACACACAGTCACACACACACACAGTCACACACACACACAGTCACACACACACACAGTCACACACACACACAGTCACACACACACACAGTCACACACACACACACAGTCACACACACACACAGTCACACACACACACAGTCACACACACACACAGTCACACACACACAGTCACACACACAGTCACACACACACAGTCACACACACACAGTCACACACACACAGTCACACACACACACAGTCACACACACACACAGTCACACACACACACACACACACAGTCCCACACAGTCACACACACACACACAGTCACACACACACAGTCACACACAATTCCAGGGACTACTATAGTAATGGGTGCTTTGAGACCAATAAAAATATATATCCTTAACCAATTTGTATTTATTTATTTTTATATTTGTAAAAATCATGACAAAACAAGCAATTACAAAGCCAAATGGCTGGTAGCCAATCCCTTATCCATTAGTTTTGTCAGTGCTCGTTTCTTTTTCATTGAGCACTCTATGAAGTGCATGGATTTTCTTGCTCTCTCCCTTGTGTGTCGCTTACTCATTCAAAACCACTGAGTCTTTGTTGCTCCATCTCCCACCCGATTTTTCCTCCCACACCTGCCTCTGGTGCTTCCCTGTTATTCACGCTTATATCATTCAATGTTCGCTTCACTGCTGCCTCCTCCACACCTTTTTTTATTATTATTCATAAGGACCAGCAGTTGCTGCTTTGCCACTCCTTTCTAAAAGTTCACTCTAAGATGGAAGTCGGCCATCCTGGATCAGTAAATTTAAACAAAATGGTTGTTGCATTATGACGTGTTTACATACTTCACAACTGCAAAGCCAACAGACCTGCACAGCCAGCCAAAAGGTGGGACCAATTGTCACTGTCTCTTGTATATACGCACAGAAAAGGGATGAGGGGGCCATAAAAACACTTAAGTCTGCTTTTCATACGTTTTCTTGCAGAAATATGCCTGCTGCAGTGATTTACAGAATTTCGGTAGGGATAAAAACAGCACTGGGGTGGGAGGTGGCAGAGGGAGGCAGATTCAAGAGAGAGAGCTAGAAAAACACATGCACTTTCTTCGAGTACTAAACGAAAATGAAAAAACGTAGTTCACTTGGATGGTTAAAAATCACCTAGTCAAAACGATGGTAAAGAAGTTATGCTCCAGTGTGGAAAAAACACAAGAGGAAAGTAAGCCATCAAATAAGTAAGCAAATGAATGACAAGAAAGCCAACCGATGGAGAGCAATAGGTGGGTTCAAGGCATATGGGTAAGTTTTTGGTATGGTTCTCAAGAGGCTTTCATCTACATGCTTTAGTAGAGTATCAACAAGCATTGAAAATGCAATAGGTCTCGCCTTTGATTAAGTTAAAGCCATTTGCTTTGCTAATGGTATTGTATAGCAAAGCAAATGGCTTTAACTTAATGAAAGGCGAGACCTAATGCATTTTAAATGCTTTTTGCACAAGTTGGCAGGTGTGACAATGTGAAAAGAGGAGGGGGGTTACCTGTGTATGGGGAAGGTGTAGGTTGAATACTGGCCATGGGGAGGGGGGAGTTCAATACACAGTTCACAGTGGCCACCATCTACAGTCCAAATATGAAAAATTCTTACAAGTAGGAGACACCATGTGGGGGGTGGGGGGGGGATTTGTTACTGATTTGGTAGATTGGAGTGGATGGGGGATTACGACCTGTAGGAAAGACTGACGTGGGAGTTAACCCCTCCGCTCCCTCATGTGTGCCACATCTGGACTGCACTCTACGCCCTTTCTCCTGCCACCTCCCCCCCCCCCAGGAGTGTTCGTCCCCAGCACTAGAGTTCCCACTCTGCGGTCCCACCGCCTCCACACTCAGACCAAGAGCCCCGCCCACTGCAACACCTCGTTTTCAGGAGAGAAGAGAGAACAGAGGGAGACAATGAAGGACTTCCAAATTGTACACGTATGAGAGTGGAGGGGAGGGGGAGAGCAGAGCGGAAAGAAGAACCTGCCCACAAGTATAGTGTGCTAGAGTGCGGCCCGCATCCTGGCTCAGCTGCAGCCTCCTGCGCGGTCCTAGCGCCCACCGCCACATGATACCTGATGCATCACTTCTGCTTCACCTCCTCGCCCCCCTCCCTGACAGCCCCTTCCCTCCGGGTCAGGCATAGGCCAGAGTGAATGTACACAGAGGCACCAGGTGGGAGAGATCCTGCTGCAAGTCTCAGCAGAGCCCTCCTTGATGTCAGTCGGTTCTATGACAGATGAAGGGTTAGAAATGTGCTGGGGCTGTGTGCAGAGGTAGGCTAGTGGTTAACTCTTAGAAGGACTGCCGCAACCACACAGTTTATCCCCCCCTTCAGCGGCCTAGTTCAGGGAGGGTGTGCCCGCCACTCCACATACTGCTAGTAATACTGCATGTTTGGTACCCGGCTGGGGAGGGAGTGGGGGCGGGCAGGCATGTCGGAAGGGTTTTTGTCCACGAACCCAGCTGTATTGTCTGAGACAGAGGCTGGATCCACATCTTCATTTTATGGACAGATTGAAACGGACGTCATACAGTGTACTTCACCCTTTCTAGCCTTGGACCTGCCTTTGCAACTCGTGGTTTCGCGGCTCGCGAAGGGAACAACAGGAACAGAAAGTTAACCGGCTTCGAACAGTCTGGGTTACATTTTCTATAGTATCCAACCTGTCACCGCATAGCCACTCAGCAGCAAGGGTCGCTACCTGGCTGGTTTTCTCCCGCCACACCGGTATTTTAATGTCCCGGCCGGTGCAAAAATAAGGAAAATTCATTAAAGGTGGTATTTTTAGCTTTTACCTGCACATACTTTAACAGCAAATATAAACCGCAAGCACTTTGAAACGTATTGTAGGGCTGCGTTAACGACCCCTGACTAATAATTAAAGTAAACAAAGGCAGGAAAGTCGTTACAAATGAATATATTCCATTTTGTTTAAAGTCCCATTTAGTGTTATGCACAGACCTTTCGAGACCCTTAAAACGACAACATATGGCCGTATTTTTCTATAGGAAGGGTGGCAACCCTAAAACATGACTGCTGGTTACAATGAGGCAGCCCGCAATATCACCGGGGATCCAATCTCGCTTGATGTCAGTTCCGGTACACTTGGCATGTTAATGAATTGACCTGTGCGCGCACACAGAGGAAAGGCACGTAATCTCCCCAGGCTCCCTTTAGTGTTCAGTGCTCACAAGTGGTTAACAAGCAATGTACGGCGAATAAATGCAGCAATGTACGGTGAATGCGACATTGTGTAACTAACTTAACTGTTGCTCACATAAAGCGCTGTATAAAACTGCTATACAATGATGCACGCACTCTACATTACATGGGCCATAGTGAACGTTAAACGAAATTGTACCCAACAGTATTTTAGGGGCCGAAGCTGCCATGTGTGGCGCCCTCTGAACGTATGCTAGGAACTGGTGCACCCACGCTGTGATCGGAGTTGTACACGTGCAGTGTGGAAAGGACCGGCATGTGGGCAGTGTGTGGGGCATGGGTCACACACAATATCTGAAGACTAGTGCACATATTTCTTGCAGAGAAAGTGGGATTTTATCATGAACGTAGAAAGCGGAATATAAATACCACCAGCATACAATGCAACACTTTTTGCGGTAACTTGGCGCGTACAATGTGCGGGGCATGGTGCGGGTAAAATGAGTGGGCATTGGTGCAGGTAGAATATTTTTGTGATGGTACATATACAGTGTGTGAGCATTTGAGTGCATTTCGTACAGAGTGGCTCACAGGTAATTTGTAGCGATATGTGCATTAAAGGCACTACATCCATATACATACGAATGCAATGCATGTGGGGAATTGTGCATCTACAATATATTGGACATGTCGAAGGTCCTATACGAGGCACCATTTGTGAGTGTGTGCGTTTGGGGGTGAGAGGGATTACTGCCCCGGGCACAGTTGGTCAAGTGTGCTGCCGTTCCAGTGCACGAGAAAAGCACTGGGACCGAGCAGTCGCAGTCGGTACTTTGCATCAGGTGCAACATGCTTTTAGTTAGTGGAGTTAGATTGTACCCGTCACGTGACCACTAACAGTACACCATGTAATAACATAACTAAATCGTGCAAATATCCACCTTTCATTCTAATTTGTCACTAAATAATAGTTAGAAATTGCTGTAGCTCGGCCACGATATTGCCCCAGTGCTCCCAGAGTGAATCCTTCGTGCCTGCATGTGGGAAGACAGGACACTCTGAAGGCGTCCACCTTAGTGAGGGGCACTTTTGTTCCATGCGCACTGTAATCCTACTCCCTGCATCCACCATGCACCCCTGTGAGGCCGCTGCTCAGTGTGTTCTGAGCCTCCCAGTCCACACATGCAGGCATGTGACTGCCTGCAGCTCACCCGGCGTGTCCCTTTGTCTCTAATAAATCGCCACAGGGTAAACGTGAAGCACAAGGTAGAGACATGCACGGCTGTCGCTGGGTGGAAGCACACACGCGCCAGATAAACAGGGACGGAGAATAAGCACGCGCCGTCCAGAACTGCGGCGATGTCCGCTGCAAGCGCTAATGTGTGTGTGTAGAGCAGGCAGTTCTATGGACGACGTGCTTGATTGAAAGGCCAGGGCAGCACAGAGCATGGTGTGCGCGCAAAAGGCCTAAAAAATCGTGCCATGTTCCCTTCCAGAAGCCTATGTGCCCTCCTCAAGCCCACGGTTTGTATTCGCCTTGCTTTGTTCCCTCACTCACAGATAGGCACAGGGCAGAAGTCCTAAAATAAAAAAAAAAAAAAGCTGTCGCCATTGCGCGATTAAATAAAAAAGCTGTGGTAAACATGAGCCTGCTAATGATCGGGCGCTGCGTGTGGCCGCATTGTAAACGTGAAAGCGCACATAGCGCGCTAAAGAAGTCCTAAACAAAAAAAGCTGTCGCCATTGCGCCATTAAATAATAAAAAAAACAAGCTGCGCGTGAAAGCGCGCATAGCGCGCTAAGAAGTCCTACAAAAGACAAGCTGTCGCCATTGCGCGATTAAATAAAACAAGATTACAAAGCATTGTGATCACCGTTAGCAGCCACAGAGGAAATAAGTGAAAGTTAAAAACGGCAGCTAAACACGCAAGTCAAGCCAGTGTTCCTCAACTCACAAGGGCATTAATGGACTCAAGCCCTCAAAATTTCAGTGGCAGTTCGTGCTGGACTGTTCCCATGAGGCACAGGGTCAGACTGATTTGCATATGGCCATGTCTGAACTGGGGTGGTGGAGTGAGCTAAAGAATGATGATGGATTAAACCCAGATCAGTTGACTGGGGGTGAGTGTTTGATTGGCTCAAACGTTCCGTCCATCATCCCCTTTTGTATCGCTTTGTTCGCCCTAAGTTGGCGGGGGTATGCCCAGACGTGGGTCCCTTGCTCACTTTGCTACTGGATTCAAGCAAGCCTGGCTGATGACGGCTGGAATGCCAGAAACCGGTCCTAGGATGCTTGTTTCCGGTCCAGGGAAGACATGGCTTGGCAGTTCGTGCTGGACTGTTCCCATGAGGCACAGGGTCAGACTGAGTTTGCATATGGCCATGTCTGAACTGGGGTGGTGGAGTGAGCTAAAGAATGATGATGGATTAAACCCAGATCAGTTGACTGGGGGTGAGTGTTTGATTGGCTCAAACGTTCCGTCCATCATCCCCTTTGTATCGCTTTGTTCGCCCTAAGTTGGCGGGGGTATGCCCAGACGTGGGTCCCTTGCTCACTTTGCCACTGGATTCAAGCAAGCCTGGCTGATGACGGCTGGAATGCCAGAAACCGGTCCTAGGATGCTTGTTTCCGGTCCAGGGAAGACATGGCTTGGCAGTTCGTGCTGGACTGTTCCCATGAGGCACAGGGTCAGACTGATTTGCATATGGCCATGTCTGAACTGGGGTGGTGGAGTGAGCTAAAGAATGATGATGGATTAAACCCAGATCAGTTGACTGGGGGTGAGTGTTTGATTGGCTCAAACGTTCCGTCCATCATCCCCTTTTGTATCGCTCAAAATTTCACACGGCACGCGTAAACACATAACTAAACGAGTCGTCGTGACAAAAGAATATCAATTCACTACCTTGAAATCCTCAATCGTGAATCTTTCTCGTATTTTATAACTAGCGTGGTCCCGAAAGCGAAAGAGGATCGCGCCGGAGCATGGGGATCTCTTGTCTTTATGGGGCCATGTGTTTAAACACATGGCCCCATAAAGATAGGAAAGTGCTTCACGACAGCCGTGAAGCAGGCGACCCAGTCCGGATCGCAAGCCAAAGGGCGGCAACCAAAAACCCTCATTTCCAATGGCAGGCCACCGTAACGGTGACGCCGGCCAATGGAAATGAGGGGCAGGGCTTCAAGCCCTCTACCGAAACTCCTCATTAGCAATAAATCTCGCCGAGCGAGTTACGCATGTGCGCAGCACCGCTAGGCGAGACCTAAAAATGGTTGCAGACAGGGAAAGTTAACAAAAAAAATTCCACACAAAAGTGAATGAACACAGTAATTCGGTGACGGGAACTGATAAGAGCCCCCTTTTAAGATATATTAAATACAAGAGATTTCACAAGCACAGGGCAAGAGTTGTGCAGGTGAAACCTAAAAATGCATACTTGCATTCAAACTCTAACCGTCTGCAACAGATAAGTGTTCTGGGGAAAAGAGGAAAGGCACTCATGAAGAAGGGTGGACCCACTAGCTACTAGCATTTTAATGTATTGTGTGATCTGATGGTCTGAAATTTATTTAAACCAGCTTTTGGTTTCCACTTTAGTATACACCAAATCCACCACATCCATCACCCAACTAAATTACATTACTAATATTATACTGAATTTAATTCAAACTCTAAAACTCCATCATTGCCCCTTAACTCGCCCATTTCCTGAACCTTACACACCTCTAGCAAACCATTACACTACCCCTTCATGAACCCTAAAAACCATTACTACTGCTTAACACTACCCTTTGGTGAACCCTTAAAACAGTTACTGCTCTCTACCATCACCCATTATTGAACTATAAAATATTCTTGCCACTCCTTACAGCTAATTTTCCCTGAACCTAAAAAACCATTACTACCCCCCTTACACTACTAGCCACAATAGTAGAGCCTGTTGTGGGCATGGGAGAGTAGAGTCCACGTAGGTCCCCAGCAGGCAGTGACTTCTACTAGCGGAGTGGGAATCCGCAACAGAACCTGCAGACCAGGTGAGGAGGACGGGCCTCAGTTCTTTGCTGCAGTCACATCTAAAGTCACCACCTCCTCATGTCATCAGCGCCAATTGTTTCTAGTCATGTTTTTTTTTGTGGCAACAATGCATTTATTCTTGAAATTTTTGTGTGCTTCAGTTTAACTAATTACACTTACACACCTGATGATTTAGAAGTAAAATGCCCAGTCGGAAATGTGTCATTGATGGGAGGTCAAGCAAGGTGACCTCCATAGTTCACTGGATCCAACACTCCCAAAGTAGCTGGGAGACCCCGATGTATTTGGCCTGACTCATTGATAGTTTTGTTTCTTAGAATGTCATATATTCAATTGTAAGGTATCAGGAAAGTAAAGTCTTCCTGTCTGAAACTCCTCCTTAGGTGTTCTCAAATACAGGCATGGGTGCTGGAACTACAAGTACTCAAACCTATTCCTTTCAGTACATGCACACTTCTGATCATGCCTGCCCTGTCCATGTGCAAAGGGAAATAAAACAACCGTACAGTATATATAGCAACATTTGGAAACAAGAAAAAGGGACTATTTGAGGGGAAAAGGGGGCACTTATTCGACCTACATTGACTTAAATGCAATTTTAGGCAGGTGACACCTAAAAATGGAAAACCTTTACTACGACACCTGAACCCCGCACTCCCTTACCACGCAGACGTCTTTACCGTGCATGCCTTTACCACACAGACTTTTACTACTAATATGCCTTGATCAAGCACGCCTTTACAATGAAAATGTAAGTATTTCGCAGGTAAGTGTGATATCTGATCTCTCTCCCTCGGTCTCTGTCTCCCTCACTGGCTGTCTCGATATATATATATATATATATATATATATATATATACACACATACACACACATACAGGGGGAGGGGGTCTGCAGAATAAAGCACTTTGTACACCGGAGATAGATAGATATATAGGAATTAGTTTTTTGGGGGCAAGGATATGTTTAGTGTTTAGTATGAGTATGTGATTTTGGGGTGGCAAGGGTGTTTTTAGGGTTTTGCGTGTGGGGACTTTTGGGGTGGCAAGGGTATTTTTAGGGTTTAGGGAGGGTTTTTGGGTGGCAAGTGTATTTTTAGGGTTTTGGGTGGGTGTGGTTTTTTGGGTGGGAAGGGTAATTTTAGGGTGGGTATGGGTTTTTGGGTGGCAATGGTATTTTTAGGGTGGGTATGGGTTTTTGGGTGGAAAAGGTATTTTTAGGGTTGTGGGCCTGTTTTGTGGGTGGGTCATTTTAGGGTGGGTATGGGTTTTTGAGTGGCAGAGTATGTTTAGGGTGGGTGAATAAATATATATATATATATATATATATATATATATATATATATATATATATATATATATATATATATATATATACATACACACACACACACACACATGTACATATACACACACATTCCTCCACTTCCTGTTTCTCGCTGCAAATCCTGATGGACCAGACGCAGACAATATCCTTTTTGAAAGATTTTAATGTTTCACACAAACGTCTGTCCCATGATGCGTTTCAGCCACAACATTGGCCATGCTCACATACATGCAGCACCATTGCTCGTACCCTTAAATACTGTCATGTCATTCATCGTCATGAAAGAAAGACTCAATGTTTGTGAGTTTCGTATTCACTCTTTTTCAGACATATATATATATATATATATATATACACACACACACACACACACACACACACACACACACACACACAAATACATTTATGGGTTATACATACCTGTTGAAGTTTTACCACGCATATGCCTTTACCATGCATGCCTTTACAACGACAATTTTCATGGTAAAGGCATATGCGTGGTAAAGGTTTTCGTGGTAAAGACACATGCGTTATAATAACGGCGTAGTAAAGGCATGCGTGCTAACTGCATGCGTTGTTCCGTCATACAACCATCTAAAACCTGTTTTTGCTTAAAAAGGTCACCTACCCGAGTCAAGTGTGATGTCATTTATGACATGGGTAGACATGGAAGTGCATGCAAATACTCAAGTGCAGAAACTCTTGGGCAATGGTGCCAACATGTACAAGGGTTCTAACCAGTGCTGTAAACAGGACAAAAAAGATTAGGGGGGTGGGGTCTTTCTTTAAAAAAAGGCGTGGCCAAAGAAGCATAACTAAGAATCTTTTACAAACTGATCCACTGTAGTAAATACAGGCATGGCATAAAACTTGTCAACTAGAATGACATGGTCTGGAAACTTCCTCACCTGAACAGCAGTCCCACCCTACATCCCTACCATCTACCCGAAAGCAGAGTGAAGGAAGAACTAATCCCCTTGCTAACAAGGTTCATAGTACTGTTAAAAGTAGCCCTGTCCTTATTCTATTGTCTTTGTTGGCTCCACCCTCCAGCCACAGGAATACAGGCAAAACCCTTCTAACTGTCTAGCAAGCTATCCTCGCCCCCATCCTGTGCCTGGGTCATAACCAGAGGCATCCAAAATGGTTCCCACTTTGCTTTTGTAATACTGTGAGCCAAACTTTAAGGCTGAACACCTAATACTTAGTCTCCTGTAGCTAGTCTATTAATGCCACCAATCATTTACATGGATTCACAATTCCTCAATAAAGATTACACATCTATTATTTAATTTATCACATAGAAAGTGGAGTGCATTCATGGAATGGTTGTCTTAAGAGTACAAGACTAATCCAAACAGCCAAACACTGAAAACCCCCATTAGCTATGGGTTCTGGAGCATTGCGCTGCCTAGTGTTAAGCATTTTGACACCCCAATTGGGATAGTAATAGCTAAATAAATGCAATCCAATATATACCCTTCCTGGCCCACATCAATACCGTAATAGTAGTTGGCCAGTCGGCCGTAGTTCACACAAGCTAACAATTCCTGTATATAGCTTGACACTCTCAGAAGAAAGATCTGCTACAGGATTTATCCATCACCCTGTACTGTACCAGCTCATAAACCAACCATGACTAACTGAACAAGCATGGAATAACTGAAAAGACCTGCCACATATTGCAGGCCAATCCTAGGACTAATCTAGTACCCCACTGTCGGTCCCAAATAGCTACATACTATGAGCGCTTCTTGACACCTTACAATGATAATCAGACATGGGAGGATATTAAAGTGCATTCCAGCAGATCTCTCCACCATGTATCCTTCCTACCGATGCCTTCTCAGGACGATAAACTTTAAACATAACATGACAGAATGGGCAATACAGTGCAATAACCAGCTAAGTGGACTACGATCATAAGCAATACCATAAAGGGACCTGCAGAGCAGTTCAGAGCTGCCAGCTAACTAAAATCAATTAAACTTAGTGCCTCTCTCACACTTCTTAATCCATCAAACTGCTAAGAGCTGTGCCCTATAACATGATAGCGGCACCTCGGTGGTCATCGTGGACATCATTCACGACATGGAAACACTTCACACAGAAGATCAAAGCAGACACTCAACCACACACCCTACTTGGGGTAGTGTGCTACCCATGTACCTAAGCAAATCATCGCCCCATATAAGAGTAGTAATCGCTTTGTAAATGAACCACACACCCTACATGGGGTAGTGTGCTACCCATGTAGCTAAGCAAATCATCGCCCCATATAAGAGTAGTAAGCGCTATGTAAATGATGCAATACAATACCCTTCTGTGAAACCCTAAAAACCCTTACTACTCCTTAACGCTACCCTAAGCTAAACCCTAATTCCTCCTTACTACCACTTAATGCTAATCTTCCCTGAACTCAAACTCCTTCAAACCTACCCTTCCCCAAACCCTAACTCCCTTAACACTATCTTTCCCTGAACACTTCAAACTCCATTCCTTAACGCCAACCCTAAAAACCACTTGCTACCCCTTAACCATACCCATCCCCGAACCCTAAACCCCTCCTGAATACTACCCACCCGAAATACAAAAAAATCTTAATCACCATAATGTTAACCTTCCTTGAACCCTACAAATCCCTTAATTTTAACATAGCTAAACCCTACAAACCATTTACTCCAGCTTATAAGCTACCCATCACTGAACCCTAAAAATCCCAACTTTCCCTTAATGCAACCCGTCCTTGCACCCTAAAAACGCTCACTACCCTTAGAGCAGCTCTTCTCAACACTAAAAAAATCAGATATTCCCCCTCCCCTTAAAGCTACCCTTAACGCTACCTTTTCCACAGCCCACACACTCCTTACAAACCTTTAATGCTACCCTAAAGTCTAAAAATATGACTTCCTTGAACCAAATACCATTATTACCCCCAACATTACCCATCCTTTGGCTCGACAAACTCCTTACTACCACTTAACTCACAATCGGGGACTTTACCTGCAGAAAGCAGCATGAGACTAAGTGTGAAATACTGGGAATAATTGGAGATCTAAGAGATCCCTCAGTAAGACCTGATTTCTATCGCCACCTCCCTCCCCACAGTTATTAACATCCCCCCCCCCCTCGATACAGGGAACACTGGGGGAGAAGTTACCCGGTGAGATCAGCGACATTGTTATGAGGGCGTCAAGCAACATGGAAACTCTTACCTCTTTAAAGGGTTATAAGAGCGTTTTTAGGGAATCGGTGGAAGCACTATAGAGACAACATTCTGCTGTGTTGCATTACCATTTGGCAGAAATGAGCACCGCCTCACTAATAGAGTTCTATACAGAATGTCAGCTTTTTCAGGTCATACCGCAATTCAATACTAGTTACCAAAATCAGTTAACGTGACATTATTGCAAACTTCGAGATAAGTGTGCAAGCATAGTTTTATTATTTTATTTTCCCTCAGTTATTGGAGTCTAATTGCCACCAACTTTTTAGGTCTCGCCTAAGACAGCGTGCATGCGCAATCGCCTGTGAGCGATATTGCATAAAATAAGGGGCTTGGAACCCACCTACTGCTTAACATTGGTTGGCTTATTGTCATTCATTTGCTGCCTCCTAATTGGCCAGCGTGACCGCTTCATTTCCTCTTCTTTCGTGTGGAGCATAGACCAAGTACTGATAACTTCATCTCGATTAGTGTCCTTCCGCTGCTCACGCTGTGACTGAGGTACTATTTTTCTTTTATTCCCCTCCCACCTCCCTTAATGTTTCTTCTCCCTCCCATCCCCCGCTGTCCATGCCGCTTCTTCCCTCCCACCCCCTTATCCGTGTTATTCTTACCCCCTCCCACACCACCCCCTTTTCTGTGTTGCTTCTTCCCCACCCACCCACAGCCCCACTGGTCTGTGCTGCTACTTCCCTCTCACACCCCCCGCTGTCCGCGTTGCTACTTCCCCATCCCACCCCCGCTGTCCGCGTTGCTACTTCCCCATCCCACCCCCGCTGTCCGCGTTGCTACTTCCCCATCCCACCCCCGCTGTCCACGTTGCTTCTTCCCCATCCCACCCCCGTTGTCCACGTTGCTTCTTCCCCATCCCACCCCCGTTGTCCACGTTGCTTCTTCCCCATCCCACCCCCGTTGTCCACGTTGCTTCTTCCCCATCCCACCCCGTTGTCCACGTTGCTTCTTCCCCATCCCACCCCGTTGTCCACGTTGCTTCTTCCCCATCCCACCCCCGTTGTCCGCGTTGCTTCTTCCCCATCTTACCCCCGTTGCTTCTTCCCCATCTTACCCCCGTTGTCCGTGTTGCTTCTTCTCCATCCCACCCCCGTTGCCCGTGTTGCTTCTTTCACTCCAAACCCTCCTTGTCCATGTTGCTTCTTTGCCTTCCACCACCCACCGTCCTGTTGTCTGTGTTGCCCCGTCACAAAACAAAACACTAGGATGTGGCCAGCACTGGCCACGTAATAGTGCTTTTTTTCCCCCTCACTGTCCGGTTGTTCGTTCCATCCCACCTTCCATCCTGATGTCCGTTTTGACTGCAACCGCCACCCTACCTCCTGTTGTTCGTGTTTCCCACCCCTATCCGCCATAAGGGGAAATAAAGTGCTATGATGCATCCAGCGCTGGCTGCTTCAGCCCCTTTTCTAACTGCTAGCCATGCTGCATAGCAGTGTCACTGCTCTACAACATGGCTAAAAGACATTGGCAAAGTAAAGACCTCTCACATAGGTGAGACTTATTGGCTTAGCCAATGCTTGTTGCATATGCTCTGTTACAGCCATGGAATGCAGTATCTTCTCTTATATAAAAAAAAATGTTAAATGCACTGAAAACTTTCTACACAATCAGATTTTGAACAGAAATCCACATATTCGAATGCTCCCCAAAGTATTATCTCCATGAATGACAAAATACACCCAATATTAGCACATGACTATTCTAAATTTTTCGCAATGATGGCATATCTTGGTACGGGAAAGTTCCCTTTTTAGGTCTGGTAAGATTGTCATTCAGAGACCTGCACTTTTTCATCAAATGTTTTTTTAATCTATAGAGTGCGCTTTGGCTCCACCAAGAGGAGTATAATATCTCACCTCATTCTATCGGCGGACCATGTACCACTTCCGCTTCCAGGAAATGCTACCATTAGAATGCATGAGGGATTACTCTACACCTGAAAAATAAACTCAACTAAGCGGTTTGTCACATTGTTATTTTTCTGCTATATACATTCTACACAGAAATTTATATTTTTTGCTATTTTCCCAGCATTGGCAAAGCCAATAGAACAGGCTTTAATTTGATAAACATTTGTGCATACAATGCACGCAAACAGCATTAGTGAATGCCTGTGTTTACATTTGTTGGTATATTAAAGTCAGACATTTGGCTTTGCCGAAATAATGTCATCTGCCCAGTTACCTTCGAAAAGCAATAAGGACATTTCGTAGTCCTTGCATTTCCTCCAGAAAGGGAACTCCAGGACAGCACATATCGGATGTCATTCAACAAGACAGCGCTCCGGATCCTGCAAAGTAACAAGCATTTGCAATGCAATAGGTCTCGCTTTTGCGAGAGTTTGAGCTATTCGCATTGTAAATGACAATGCCTTTTATTTATGGCCTCCTTCCTGGTCTCCTTCCTACAGGCAGGCGACCAGCTCTCCCTACAGGCAGGCGACCAGCTCTCCCTACAGGCAGGCGACCAGCTCTCTCTCTCAACAGGCAGGCGACCAGCTCTCTCTCTCAACAGGCAGGCGACCAGCTCTCTCCCTCAACAGGCAGGCGACCAGCTCTCTCCCTCAACAGGCAGGCGACCAGCTCTCTCCCTCAACAGGCAGGCGACCAGCTCTCTCCCTCAACAGGCAGGCGACCAGCTCTCTCCCTCAACAGGCAGGCGACCAGCTCTCTCCCTCAACAGGCAGGCGACCAGCTCTCTCCCTCAACAGGCAGGCGGCCAGCTCTCCCTAAACAGGCAGGCGGCCAGCTCTCTCTCTCTCAACAGGCAGGCGACCAGCTCTCTCTCTCTCTCAACAGGCAGGCGACCAGCTCTCTCTCTCTCTCAACAGGCAGGCGACCAGCTCTCTCTCTCAACAGGCAGGCGACCAGCTCTCTCTCTCAACAGGCAGGCGACCAGCTCTCTCTCTCTCAACAGGCAGGCGACCAGCTCTCTCCCTCAACAGGCAGGCGACCAGCTCTCTCCCTCAACAGGCAGGCGACCAGCTCTCTCCCTCAACAGGCAGGCGACCAGCTCTCTCCCTCAACAGGCAGGCGACCAGCTCTCTCCCTCAACAGGCAGGCGGCCAGCTCTCTCCCTCAACAGGCAGGCGGCCAGCTCTCCCTAAACAGGCAGGCGGCCAGCTCTCCCTAAACAGGCAGGCGACCAGCTCTCCCTAAACAGGCAGGCGACCAGCTCTCTCTCTCTCAACAGGCAGGCGACCAGCTCTCTCTCTCTCAACAGGCAGGCGACCAGCTCTCTCTCTCTCTCAACAGGCAGGCGACCAGCTCTCTCTCTCTCAACAGGCAGGCGACCAGCTCTTCTCTCTCTCAACAGGCAGGCGACCAGCTCTCTCTCTCTCTCAACAGGCAGGCGACCAGCTCTCTCTCTCAACAGGCAGGCGACCAGCTCTCTCTCTCAACAGGCAGGCGACCAGCTCTCTCTCTCAACAGGCAGGCGACCAGCTCTCTCCCTACAGGCAGGCGACCAGCTCTCCCTACAGGCAGGCGACCAGCTCTCCCTACAGGCAGGCGACCAGCTCTCCCTACAGGCAGGCGACCAGCTCTCCCTACAGGCAGGCGACCAGCTCTCCCTACAGGCAGGCGACCAGCTCTCCCTACAGGCAGGCGAACAGCTCTCCCTACAGGCAGGCGACCAGCTCTCCCTACAGGCAGGCGACCAGCTCTCCCTACAGGCAGGCGACCAGCTCTCCCTACAGGCAGGCGACCAGCTCTCCCTACAGGCAGGCGACCAGCTCTCCCTACAGGCAGGCGACCAGCTCTCCCTACAGGCAGGCGACCAGCTCTCGGCAGGCAGGCGTACAGCTCTCCCGACAGGCGCGCTGTGGCTCCGCGGAGGTGCTGTCACTACGCCGGTGCGCTGACAGTACACGCGTCACTGCGCCCCTAATGAGGCCACATTGGAGGAGCCCAGGTGCATGGATACCTCCTCACCACTGTGCACACACAGTGACCCGAGATGTGCAGGCTTCCTGTGCCGTCACATAGTAGTGCGTCGCCTACGGGTGTGCAGCGCGGCTACACCTGCGTGGTATTTCTACAGGCAGCCCCCTTCCACACCCACAGAGTGAGTAGCAAGTAAGAGTCAGTCATCTGTCAAGTAGGAGAATCGTCACCAGTGGGTTCATTCAGGCAGAGGTCCCTACAGTTGGCACTTGGCATGGTCACCTGGAAGCCCCCACCCCCTCTTCCAGCGACAGCCCCTACAGATCCCGGCGCACCCTTGACGCTCTTGTAAGGACAACTATAGGCAATCACGTGTCCTCGATGTTCTTGCTTTAGGGGCATGCGGCGGCCTGTCTGGCCCGTGCCCCCTTCCCACCCCTATGGACCCGATAAGTAACGCGCAGTGCTTCAAGAGCTCGAGCGCCATCACAGGAAGCACGCATTGGCACCTATAGACCGCAACGCTACCTGGATGCACCTCCCCCCCCCCCCCCATGAACAGAATGGGGCCGGGCCTTGTTGCCGTGACGGGGTCCCCTTTATATAACTCCGTGCTCCCTAAAGACTGCACGCACAGAAGCATCAGACACCTTATAAAATACATGCAGTGCCTTCTACACGCTTAGGGTTATCTGAAAGAGCTACAATAGCGCAGCATTGATTGTATACCCCTATAGGTAACAATCAGTGTCCCTCAGTGGATTGGGGGTGACATGGGTGGGCTAACAATGGCCCCACGAATAACATACTGGATCCCGGTTCCCTATAGATGTGTAGTGTTACTACGGTCCTTCCACTATGGATTGCAGGGTTATCTGGGGTGGCTCCACGGGGGTGTGGGGCTGTTTGAACTGACCACCCAGGCGGCGTTACATACTTTCACAGTCCTCTATAGAGAGCATGCATGTAGCCCTTACAGCACGCACGGTTACCTGGATGGTCTGGCTGGGGTCCCCAGATGCAGGCCCCCCCCCCCCCACCAGCTTGCAGTAGAGGTCCGGGATGGCCCGGCTTGTCTCCTTCTCCTCCCCGCAGGTGGCTGAGATCCGGGTGCCCTCGGCCAGGTTGAAGTAAGGAGGGTGCAGGCTGTATCCATTCACCCCGGGGGTGCTGGTGGGCAAGTCCTGCCCTGGTGTTGAGCGGGGGAGGCTGAGCAGGAGCGCCGAGAGCAGAGGGATAGCCAGCCCGGGGGCCATCACCCCTCAGAGGGTGGCACCGGGGAAGCCAAGAGAGGCAGCGCGCACAGGAGCCGACAGGGCTGGGTCCGCTGCAGCGGTCTGCTCAGGTAGCGGGCACAGGAGCTGGCGGGGCTGGGTCCTCTGCTGTAGTCTGTCCGGGCAGGCGGGCCAGAAGCTGGCGAGGCTGGGCCCACTGCAGCGGTCTATCCAGGCAGGCGGGTCCTCCAATGCCTGTTGGCGAGGGCTGGGTCCTCTCCTGTGGTTTGCTCACGGCTGCAGGGTGCTGCTCATGGCTGAGGGCAGGGGCTCAGACTGAGGTGCGGGGTGCCCTGGAGAGCGCACCGGCTGCCCTGGGAGAGGCACAGCAGAGATTGGCGCTCCTCCGGGGACGGGAGCTGTGTAGGGGCCGCCTACGCTCTGGGATCTGGCGAGAGGTGCTGGACGGGCACAACAGTTGGACCTCAGCAATGAGCTACTAGAGCATAGCTGCCAAGGTTTCAGAATGGACGCCGGAAGCAGAGCACACGCGCCCGGGAAAACGGGTGTACTGAGCACTTACCCTGGAGACGGTGAGGGGCTGGTCAAAGTCCTTCCCACCGATGAGCCTGAAGCCCCAGGGTCCGGGGCCCTAGATAATGATACGGATCATACCGGACATGCTGCTTTCACTTTACAATAGCTGCCGCCCACACAGCACTCGCGGGGTGGGCCGGCAGCTATTCTTAAAGTGAAAGCGCGATGCCGAATAAAAACAATGTAGTGCTTACCGACTAGTTAAAGGAGACAGTGTAACGCCGCAAGTAAAAGATCCAGTCCGGATGGGCCGTCCTAAAAGGAGACAGGGCAGTAACAAGGAGGGACTAAGAAGCCTCATTTACAATGGAAAGCCAGCGTTTAGCATGGACGATGACGCAAGCCAATGAAAACAAGGGGTGTGGCTTCCACTCCACTTCTAAAACCTACCCTACTACAATATGCCTCGCAGAGCGAGCAGCGCATGCGCGCTGCAACGCTAGGCAAGACCTAAAAACACTCTGCGCTTGCTTATTTTCAGACCTTTGAATCAAATATTCCCCATCGTCAAATCGGAACAGATCACTACATCAGGAGGTGGTCGCTGGGCGAAATGTTGTGCTCAGTAACTAGAAATCTTAAATCAGTTCCACTGCAGGGGATACAATCAACACTCGTTTGGCTGCTATATAAACATGTAATGAAGGCTTCTAAATGGCGTGCAGGATCGATACCGAAACAGACAATGCTTATTAAGCAAGAATTAAGTCTGATACGCAAGCCTGATGTTTCAGAAATTGAGGTTCGTGTAGAATAATAATTTAATAAGCAACACAAGGCGAATGTAAAGTATTCTGTAACAGGTACAGACACCCAAATAGATAATGGAATGTCTTATTTTAGAAACGAGTTAAGACAATTCGCTATTCAAAATGTTATTTTCTTTTAAAAAAAGATGCGTTGCAGCCTCTTGTCCATTTGCAAATACATCTAACAGCTTTATAAATTAAATCCAAATGCATGTCCGTCTAACACGAGGACTGTTGAGACAAACTGTGCTATACGCCATAAACGAACCAACGAAGGCACTCAACATTTTTAACTGACTAAAAATAGCACCACACATGGTTTTGCTCACTGTGCTGACGGAATGGGGGAAGCTTTCGATGACTGTGCACACCAAGTGTTTACAAAGGAAACAAGCAATTGCAATGCAATTGGTCTCACATTTATAAAAGTTAGCTATTGGCTTGTAAATGAAATAGTGTTTTACTTTTTTTGTTTACAGTGTAATGTATGTTGTTTGTAGTGGAATTATGTGGTGCTTGCTATACTATATGGATAAGTGAAAGGGAGGATGCATGGATGGACAGATGAGTGAAAGCATGAATGAATGAGTGGATGGATGAGTGAGTAGATGGATACATGGATGAGTGAAATGGAGGATGGATGTATGGAGTGCAAGGATGGATGGAGGGATGAATGAGTGAAAGGAAGGATAGATGATATGGAGATGGATGCATAGGTTTGGCTCTGGATGGGTGGATGGACAGAATGGTGAAAAACTAAATGATAGATGAAAGAATGAATGGATGACAGAATGTAAAGGTGAAATTATGCTATCAGCAGGTGGATGGAAGGATGACTGGATAGATGCTTTGATGAGAGACACAAGAGAGCTCTTCTGGGGAGAGTCCTAATGACTTTCTCCGTTTGCTTGGTGCAATAAGAGCTTTGATTCGAAATGGGGAGTAGTTTAATTTTATGGCTACTCCTGTGCCTAAAGGCCTGCACCCTCATCTAGTACACTCCACATCAAAGCAACTGCTGTACTAGGGACATCTTTTAAATATATATGTTTGGGTAGTTAGAAGAACTGGGTTCTAAAACATGTAGTGAAATATACCACGTACTAAACTGTACAGCTGCATATTTAATGATGTGGAATAATAACACGAGAGTAGAGTCCGATACAAAACTGCATCAGAAGCCAGAGTGGTGTCCGTCAGCAACACTACGACACAGAATACTTGGAGTGCACAACTGAAGAAACAACAAGGGCAAAATAACCAATGCCACTGGTGGAGCCAATGGCCCGTGTCTACTTCCCATAAAGATGAGCTGAGATACAGCCTTCCTGCTAAGAGTACCGCCGCGATTCATTGGTGGGCTAGGCTCTCTTATTACTTGGTCATACTGAACAAGGCCTAAATTGAACCATCCAACATTGCAAGTTTATCGTTTCTTTTTGTTGATTTAATCATACGCTAAACCACAGTTGTGAGATTTCCTGATCATGATGTTTTTTTGGCTTAAGGAACCTAGTGTCCTGTGCCAAATCACTATTTCTGCACTACTACAGGTTGCCTTCTCTTCTTTTGTCCTGATGAGAGCCCGCATGCTAAGTTCTAAAGCCAACCATATGCAGTAGTCCGGTTGAAATGGCGACACTTACTTTCTGGCCTGGATTAAATATCTAGATCCTTTTGGATGGTATGTTTGGATTCTTTTACCACCTATCTGGAGTTATGGACTAAAATTAGAAAAGTGGATTTACAAGCAGGCCCATTTACATTGGCTATTTTGAACAACTTGAGCCAGTGTTACATTTTTATAAGAAAGTATAAATAATTCTTCGACAATCCTATTTCTTTCAATGTCACTTTGCACAAGAGCACTTCTATGAACACTTCTCTATGCACCTCTCTTTGGAGCAACCATGAGAACATTTCTCGATGTATATGTATATTACTGAACAACTTCAAAATATAAAATTGATTTTACGTTTGAAATACCCAAGTGTGTGTTTTTATTGTGTTTTTTCTCTCCTCTCGAGAGGATCAATCAGGTTGATCATAAATACGTGAATCAAACACGTATTTTTGCCATTAGGACCTCACTGCTGCATGTATTGTACTACAACCAGATCGTGTGGCTTACCTCAGGTTACGTATTTAAACAAGCATTGGCATAGCCAATAGGTCTCGCTTTTGGGACCTTATAAGTATTTAGTTATGCAGCACAATATCCTTACTGCAACAACATTAACTGTTGCATGGCTAAACACTTATAAGGTCCCAAAGGCGAGACCTATTGGCTATGCCAATGCTTGTTACGTTTTCCTATGAAAAGGAATTTCGGGCAGCATCCGGAATAGCATCATGGTATAGAAAAATCTACACAAACGTATGGCAAATATTATTTGACTAATTGTGAAGGCGCCATGTGATGTGTTTACAAGCTAGAGAGAAAGGCAACATTTAAAGTGAGCGTTCAGTGCCGCATGATGACGCATAAATGTACAGCTGTGCACATTCTCATTTCTCTGCACATACTTGTCGCGTGGTTGCTCGGCGGGGTACATGTGGCCGGTGCTTTGCTTTACTCAGCATTATTGTGCATGTATATAGAAAGCTGTCTCTTCATAACCATCATGGTAAACCCACAATCACGCCCTTCCCCGGAACAGGCGATTACGTGTGTTCTTTAATGTGTTTTACACAGCGCATTAAGACAAGCCGCTGACCTTACTAATGCGCGTTCTCTATTCCCATGCCGATTCCAGTTAAGTGAGCATTCTCCACATTAAATGCACTCGCAAAGTAAACAAATATGTCCCCTGGCACAACCCTACTGTGCTAAGGGGCTTTTATGGCTCAGACGAGAGCACAGCAAGTATTACCTCAGGGCGGGGCGGCCATAAACTAAGCCCTGAGAGTCAGCGCGACCTCGGCCACTTTCGAAATGTCAACATACGTCAGGCTGGGAAGCAGCGTGCCCTGGAGGTCTGGCGCGCGATGACGGACCCACTGCAAAATACATGCGTTTTAATTGCAGGGCAGATGTTGATCATCCCGCCCCACCATCCACCCCCAAAAAGCTAGTCTCTTAAGAGGGCACGTGGGCAGAGCGCTGCGCTCTAGAGAAAAAGTGTCAAATTCTAGAGTACTGCACTGTACAAAAAAATCTCAACTTGACCTGTTGGACAGTGAAAATAATGATTAATCGGGATCAAATGTTATTTAAGAACGTTCAGCAATGACCAGTGACGCTTCAAATGTCACGTTGAATTGAAAAAAAATCCTATTAAGCAAACCCATGGAATGATTCTTTGTATGTTTCAAACAATCAAAAGGTCTAAAATTGAATAAAACCAAAACATCACCTTGCTCCTATTATAGGGTAAGAGTGACAAGTAATTTTCGATTTAGTACTGTAGGGGGCACCTTAATAATGATTTTTTTTTCTTATTGATGTTAAATGCTCAATACGTTTTAGTGCACTGGTCTAATAATTTGTGGTAACGCGGTAGCTAGGTTCCGACGAAGCATTCTTCAAATAAGATGCCGCAGCAGAATTTATATTGACCAATTAAGTATCAGTCAATTGTTACTTAGACCCGGTAGCCAGTTAATATATATTGACTGTAGAAAATGCAGATATGCGCCGCTTGCTCGCTTGAAAGCGCCCGGAAGCAGTATATTGTTCTGTGGGTGGAGCGGTGGCCTGCTAGGAGGGAGAATCAAGGTGCAATATGGTCTGATTAAAGCCCCAACCCACAGGAAGTGTTCAGTTGCCGCCTTGCTCGTGGGATACAGGGTTACTTAATTCCTTTATTAGTCGCGTAGGGAAATTGCTCGGCCATAATAAGTGGTTAGTTGTGGCATGATTGAAAGAAGTGACTAACTTTTGGTAACCCAGGGCGAATGTACTTTTTAGTTGGTGTGATCTGACAATCCGACCTGGTTTTCAGTGACTGAAGGTGCAGCTTTTTAATTGATAATGTTCGATTTGGATTATATATGGGCACTAACAGAAATTGGTTGGTACAAAAGAAGAAACAACAAGTGAGACCGAGAAGCGCACGCGCGCCTCGCGCTAAAAGTAAAAAAAAAAAAAGACGCGCTCTCTGGTGAGGGAGGAGCGGGTGAGGGAGGGGGGAGGAAAGCCAGATGGCACCTCAGCGATGCGAGGAATGGATGGCAGCTGTGCGCGTGTCCGCCATCGTGAACGCAAGCTGGAGGCCAGCAAAAGCCACTGGGTTAGCACTTTCAAAACCCATTTACTAAATCTCTCGCCGAGAGCAGCGCAAGCGCTGGGTCAGGCGAGACCTAAAAAGGTATGCAGTTCCTTAAAGGAAGAAAAAGGAGAAGAGGAGGACTGGTCGGTAAAATTAAATATCCGAAAGTGGGAGAGGGAGTATCCCACTTTTGGAAGTAGGATCTCACACACCCAGCAAGGTGTCATGCTTCATCACAGGGCATGCTCCTCGTCAGGCCGGCGCTGAAATGCCCGATGGGCACCCTATAAGGGACTCTTTGTCAGAGATCTTTTATTCCCAAGCCGTAAGGTGAGGTGCGGGTGTAGGGACGAAGAGTGTAGATGAGTGTAGAGGATGTGAGGGAAGTGTGGGTGAAGTTTAAAAGGGTACCAAGTAGTACTCAAAATTAATCTAAATCAGTGAGTCCACTTGTCCAGGCTAAAAAAATTGAGTTAGGTGTGAATGTATGACATTGTTCTGCATTCTGTCCATCAATTGTTCTTTTTGCATTTAAAGAGTAGAGGTCAACATGTCTCTTGCCTAGTTTGTCACACCAGTTATCAATTTAGCAATTCATCAGGACCATGAATGAAGTAACTATCTGGTTGGCGTCCTCATTAGTATCAAGGGTAAACCAAGCACTAACAACCTATCAGTGAGGTACCTTATGGTAATATCGACCTTAAAAAAAAAAACACACAATGGCATACATCAATAGAAATCCTCAATACATTCAGCATGCCGAAAGGGTCTTATCCTGCTATTAGTTAAAAGTATGTGACAGGCGCAGTGGAAAGATAGAAAGGAGTGGCAGGCAGGTGGCGCATCTAGGGACTTAGGCGGGGGGGGGGCGGCTAATCAAACACCATGGTATAAAATAAATATTTGGGGTAGCTCACCAGCTGCATCGAATGATGGTAGAGGGAACGTTAAAATTTAACGTCCTGATGTGCAAGAAAAAGTAAATGAGACAACCCAGCACTTCTATTTAAAAAAAAAAAAAAAAAAAAAAAAGTGCAGCAGAATGGAAGTAAACTCCTGTACGGGAGGGAGGGAGGTATCCCAGTCGTTGCCGCAGGAGCTGGTTACTTACAGTTGATCAGCAGCTCAGTGGCCGAACGATCTACCCTCGCTCTACCAACTTGGCAGAGTGAGCAGGTCCAAGTGGAGCAGGGTTGAGTACTTGCACCATCAAACGGACCAGTCAATTCAGTAGGACAGCCTCGTGGTGGTGGGTGTGTCGCGTGCGTCTAGGCTGCCTGGACAGGAAGGAGGGGAAAGTGGCACATAAAAATGACGCATGTGTGTGGGTCAGACCTATACCAAGTGTGGGCGCCATATTGGAATGTGTGCTGACTGGTCCGGCCAGTATTGACGGCATGTCACAAACGGTTCTCACCGGGGACAGTAGCCACTCTGGTGATGGTGTCCTGCCTTAAAGAAGTCATAAAGGAAGTCATAAAAATCCAAGCACTGTATGGGGGAAATTAAATGATTTCAACGTTAGTGCGCATGGGACTGCCATAGACTGCCCTGGTTCCTAGAGTCATGGAAACAGGGGCACCATGTTGGAATAGTAAATGGCAGATGCATTCATTTGAAAAGATGTGTTCGCCGGAGTTAAAGGTCACCCTCGTCATGGTGTTACTAATATTAGAGGCATCATTGAGGAGGCCATTAACATCCAGGTCTCATATGGGGCAGATTCACATGAAATCATGACGAATATGTACAAGGGACCATAGTTGGTTACCCTGTCCCCCAGGGAAAATGTACCTTGTTACAGGGTATATTATGTAAGGCACCCTGCTCATATCCTTACACATGTTCTAAATAGCAGATAGTTCATTGGCCAGGGGGAAATAAGGTAGTGTGTTTATGAATGTAAAAAACATATGTATCTATGTCAATGTATAGATGGGAGTATCAAGGTTAAGGAGGAACTGAGTAGAGACATACACATGGGAGTTGTCAGAGAAGAGTAGGAGAGCTCTATTTGTTCAGTTCTCTCTAAGGGATGCCCTCATTCAGTCCCTGTTCATCAGTGGGGAATCGAAAAATCCAATTTTGCTCTCTACTAAAGAGGGCATTTTTGCTCAGCAGTGGGTGTGCCTCAATAACTGTCCATCATAGGTTGTCAGGTGTATGTCCCTTCTGTTTAAAGTGTGTACACATCTTGGTATTGAGTCTAACAACGAATGTTGCTGCGGTGTTCCATAATGTGGGTTTTTACCGTTCTAGTGGTCATACCAATGTATCGTAAATTGCAGGGGCATGTTAGAGCATATATAAAGTTGCTAGTGTTACAGTTGGTGTTTTTTCTGCACCCATTTAAACGAATTGAAAAATTTGAATTCCTTAGTAATCTCAGTGAAAGCGCATACAGTGCAGGGTCCACACAGTAGTGTCCTGTCACTGAGGGAAGATCACACAGGGATCTTTGGTCACCTTGGGTTGAGGGTGGTGGTCTGGTATGTACGAGTATATCCTTCAAGTTCCTAGTGCGTTTAAAGGCAAACCGTGTTGGGGGTAATGTCATTTCAGCAGTTTCTAGAATGCCCCAATGTTTTTGATGATCTTACAAATTCGATTCGAGTCTGGTGTGTATTTGGTGATGCATGTCAATGCGTCTGTTCGTCTCTGATGCTGTTCTAGCAATGCCTCTCTGTTATTGTTTCTGGCCAGTTTCTTTGCCAGTTTAACACGGTGTGTGGGGTATTTCCGTGAACTCAGATTGTGTGCAAGTTGGTCAGCCTTAGTATTATAGTCCATTAAGGTACTGCAATTGCGGCGTAGCAGTAAAAAGTGCCAAACAGGAGGTTATCTCTAAGGGCTTTTGGATGGCTTTTGGAAGGACTTGGACCTGCTCACTCTGCCAAGCTGGTAGAGTGAGGGTAGGTCGCCCAGCCACCGAGCCGCTGCTCAACTGTAAGTAACCCACTCCTGCGGCCACGACGGGGATACCTACCTGCCTCCCGTACAGGAGTTTACTTCCATTCTGCTGCACCTCTTTTTTAAATATTACTTTTTCTTGTGCACATCAGGAAGTTACATTTTAACGTTCCCTCTACCAGCATTCGATGCAGCTGGTGAGCCACCCGAGATGGGTGAGTTAAAATATTTATTTTATGCCATGGCGTTTGATAAGCCGCCCTGCCTAAGCCCCTAGATGTGCCACCTGCCTGCCACTCCTTTCCATCTTTCCACTGCGCCGGTCACATACTTTTAACGAATAGCGTGATGAGAACATTTCTGCCTGGTGAATTTGAGGATTTTTATTCATGTATGCCATTGTGTTTTCTAGGTCGGTATTACCATAAGGTACCCCACTGTTACGTTGTTAGAGTGCTTGGTTTACCCTCGACACTAAGGAGGACGCCAACCACTGTGTAGATAGTTACTTCATTCATGGTCCTGATGAACTGTTAACTGATCACTGGTGTGACAAACTAGGCAAGAAACATGTTGACCTCTACTCTTTAAATGCAAAAAGAACAATTGATGGACAGACTGCAGAACAATGTCATACATTCACACCAATACAGAGATCTGGGCCTAAATCCATCGTTTTTTTGCTCCTCATGCCATTCCAGTTTAGATCCAGCCCTGGACTAGAAACAAGCATCCTAGGACCGTTGTTGGGGTATCACTCCTCCTCAGCGAGGCTAGCTTGACTCCAGTGGCATGGAGAGCACGGGACCCATGTCTGGGCATTCCCGTCCCACTCTGGTATGCCCAGACGTGGGACCCGGGCTCACTGTGTCAATGAATTCAAGCTAGCCTGGCTGATGAGGGGTGAAGCCCTGAAACCGGTCCCAGGATGCTCGTTTTCGGTCCAGGGAGGACCTGGCTTGGCAGTTCAGGCTGGACTGTTCCAATGAGGCACAGGGTCAGGACAGATTTGAATATGGCTGGGTCTAAACTGGGGTGGCATGGTGAGTAAAAGAACTATGGATTTAACCCAGATCTCTTGACTGGGGGTGAATGTTTGATTTGCTCTGCATCATCGGTGTGTCTTTTGACCTCTACTATTTAGCCACCACTGAACATTACACCGGTGGTGTGCCAACTCAATTTTTTAGCATGGACAAGTGGACTCACCGATTAAAATTAATTTTGAGTACTACTTAGTCCCCTTTTAAACTTCACCCACACTTCCCTCACATCCTCTACACTCATCTACACTCTTCGTCCCTACACCCGCACCTCACGGCTTGGGAATTAAAGATCTCTGACAAAGAGTCCCTTATAGGGTGCCCGTCGGGCATTGCAGCGCCGGCCTGACGAGGAGCATGCCCTATGATGAAGCATGACACCTTGCTGGGTGTGTGAGATCCTACTTCCAAAAGTGGGATACTCCCTCTCCTACTTTCGGATATTTAATTTTACCGACCAGTCCTCCACTTCTTTTTCTTCCTTTAAGGAACGGAATACCTTTTTTTGAATACATATGTTCTAGGGGCTTGTATGCTGGACCTATAAGCGCCCCCAGTCCTCCTTATTTTTGATTTACCTCGGGTTACCCCATTAGTTTGTAATGGAACTTCCCATAAAGAACACAGGGTGCAAGACTATTCTTAAATCGGACCGCTGACACATTTAGGTGCAGGAGTAATACCTGTATAAACTACCCCCAGAGAGGAAGTGGTAGGATCCATTTGGCAAACGCATGCACTCACTAAACCCAATGATGGAAAGCAGAACCTGGGAACTGCTGGGCGAGATTTACAGGGCTCACGGACAAGAACTGCACTGTGTGTGAAGGAAGCAAATTCCCACAGGGTGTTCATCATCTGCATGTCCACAAGCAACTGGTGATGCGAGAATATTAAGGCCTAGGGCAATCCCGGTGATTAACGCAATGTGCCCCAATGCTGCAATCAAGTATCCGAGATGCCCAACATAGTGAGTGATGGGGAAAAATGAGAAGGAGGGAGATGTTTGATCAGTTTTTCCGAATAAGCATATTGCTGTTAAAAATGCACCTACTAATTTAATATAACAATGACAGTGATTTTAATGGAATTCTGTGGATGTGCAGTATTGCTTTAAACAAAAAAGACTAAAAATAGGAAAAGTACGACAAACCAATACTTTACTTGCAGTCCTAAAATCACTATGGCTTTATAAAACAATGAAAAGACAACGAAAAGCTTCTAATTTAAGTTTGTAAACCCAATGTCACACGTCCTGGCATGCTAACCAAACAAAAAATACATTCACTGGAATGATGTGATAGGCTTTGTTTTCGGACTTGCACATATTCAACTGAAAACAGAGACATCTTACATTATTCTAAGGCAGAACAGCGAACAAAACTACATGCATTTGCAGAACGTGAACCGGATATTTGCTGTTAAGGAGTCTAACCAGCTGAATGTGGAAGTGAAGGCTCTGGTGTTTATAGGGGCTGGGGGCGGGGTGGAAGAATATTTTGGTGTGCATCGATCTGCAGAAAAATGCAGTCAGTCTTGCTGGAGGGAAAGCAAAGATTGCATTTCCGGGCGCTGGAAAGACACGGACCATGATTGCAGCACGCAGAAGGAGCCTGGCACAAGCAGGGTGCAGACCCCCGGTCATAAATTTAAAAACTATGGAAGAAAGATGAATAACTGATATAAAAGAGTCTTCCTGAATGTTCTGTTCATCCGAAGCTGCTGAAATTGCATTGGTAGACAAGTTAACAAGCAGCTGGAGTCTAGATGACGGTCGTGTGGAGGTGCGCATGCAGGGTTTTTATATCTTTCTCTATCGGTGCTGAACTGTACAGTACGCTTCCGGATCTCATGACCAAGCAGGGCCGGCGTGATGGCGGCCGCGTTTAGGACTGGATGGGCCGGTTGCTAGTCAAGCACCCGCTGCACTGAGGAAGTGTAGAGGAAAAGAGTGGAAATTTAAGGACGAGATAATTTCTGTACTGGATGACACCGCTGGACAGGGTTGGATTGGGATTAAAAATCGGCCCGGGCACGCTAAAAAAAAGTGGCCCACATTTGCATATTGCCTTTCCGCATAATACGGCTTCGGTGAAAATGTATTTAAAAAAAGGGGGAGGGGGGGTAAAAAAAAAAATGCAGGGATTAGTTCACACTGGTGAAACACACCTGAAAACAAGTAAGGCCACTTCTGCTCGGGCCCCTTGCCCCGCTCAGTATGCACACATTAATTGGCCGGCCCAGCGAAAGAAAGGGAGTGACAACTCTGCCCTGCTGATAAAAGGGAGGTAATGGACGCCCATCTGCCTCCAGAAAGACCACTCAGGCACCCACTGGGCCGCTGGCGGTATCCGAACAAGCCGAAACCACCCAAATCGGCCCCACAGACTGCTAAAACAAGCATTTACAATGCAACAGGTCTCGCATTAGGTAGGTTAGTGCTATTAGTGTTGTAATTACAATGTTGCTTTTGGTGTGGTTTGGATTGTAGTGTATGTACATAAAGCGAGTGAAGGCCGAACGGGATTCCATGTGGTAAGGCATTGCAAGATGGTGCGAAAGATAAAATTTGGAAATCAGTCTTTGAGGCAGCAGAAAAGGGCTGGAGGGCATGTGTTTAAGCCGACTGTTTATAGCCGTGTGGGCGTGTGACTAGCACCAATTGAGTGGAGGGAGGAGGGGCTGGACCGAGGAGAGAAAGTGTGCGCGTAAAGGGAAACAAAAATGTGTGTTTAAAGGGCCCCCAAATTATACAGAGATATGGGGGGGGGGGGGGGGGAGAGGTACTGTAAGGCATGTGTATGTCCCGCGAACAGTTTGTAAGAGAAATATAGGCAGTAAGGGCAAATGCACGCGGCAAGAGCGTATTAGTAAATGTGTAGTGGGACGCTGTGGGCTATTGTTGTGCGCAAGATGATTGCGGTAGCATAGTGTGAAGATGCAAAACTGTGCGCATGCTATATGTATAATGCAGTGGTTTTGGGGAGCGGCTTGAGACCCTTACACCGTTTGCTAATAGTTACATTAAAATGTAACCAACACGGGCACAGAATGGAGGGAGGAAGGAGTGGGTGGCAGGGAAGGAGCGAACGAAGGTGGATTTAAAGTGTGTGCGGGAAGCTGTTTTAAATCTGCGCGTGAGGCACATCAAAAACTGCAGATGGCTGCTTCTGTAGTGACCAGCAGCAACCTATAATTGAGGGAGGAGGGGTCCGACAGGGGAAGGTAAAAAGCAAGGGGCAAACGGTTAAGCGCTACAAATTGTCCTGAGAGAGTGAAAAGTTCTTTAGTGCATATGTGCATGTGTGTGGGCCATGGAAAGTATGAAGGGCAAAATTATTTCCTGATGTTTTAATTAAATGTGCAGCAACCAATTAGCATGTGGGTAGAAGCACCCTGCGGGATAATGCTAGTCTTGCATTAGCAGGTTAAAAACAGCACAGCGTCTGTGTATACGTATGCCACTCTCTGACCAGCACCAACATAGGCAGGGATGGACTTACTCACAGGATAAATGGGAAGAGTGGGCGGGGAAGAGGGTTTTTAAAAGTAGTATTAATACAGGGCGGAGGTGGCAGGTGCTTAATGAGGCAGACTAAGGAGTCAGAGCCCGAAATATGATCTTGGTGGCATCCCCATAAGGATGGAGTTTTTATAATCTGTAAGCATGTGTCTTGACCTTTTTTTGGGGAAGGGAAGGGGGGGGGGGGGGGGGATGTGCTGAATATGCAGCTCCGGCTTTGTATTGTCCACAGTTCATAAAGCCGGACTAGAGTACAATTGCCTGTAAGTGTGGAAATCTATTAATAAGGGCAAAATAAAGGTGCAGAAGCCGATTAAATGTGGGTAGTGATACTCTGTGGGGTAATGTTTATTCCAGGTTAGCGGCTTAAAACTGCTACAGCGTTTGTTTGTACCCATACGACCTTTTGATCAGCAGTAGAAAATGTAAAACGAGGGACAACACGGGGGGAGGTAAAAAGCAAGTGAAGGGTGAACGGAAAGCCATGTGGTAAGGGGCTGCAAGATGGTGCGAAAGATAAAATGTGGAAATTAGTCTTTGAGGCAGCAGAAAAGGGCTGGAGGGCATGTGTTTAAGCCGACTGTTTATAGCCGCGTCGGCGTGACTAGCACCAATTGAGTGGAGGAAGGAGGGGCTGGACCGAGGAGAGAAAGTGTACGCGCAAAGGGAAACAAATCTGTGGTTTAAGGCCCCCCAAATTATACAGAGATATGGGGAAAAAGGGTACTATAGGGCATGTGTATGTGCCGCGAACAGTTTGTAAGAGAAATATAGGTAGTAAGGGCAAATACACGCGGCAAGAGCGTATTAGTAAATGGGTAGTGGGACGCTGTGGGCTATTGTTGTGCGCAAGATGATTGTGGTAGCATAGTGTGGAGATGCAAAACTGTGCGCATGCTATATGAATAATGCAGTGGTTTTTGGGGAGCGGCTTCAGAGCCTTACACCGTTTGCTAATAGTTACATTAAAATGTAACCAACACGGGCACAGTATGGCGGGAGGAAGGAGTGGGTGGGAGGGAAGGAGTGAACGGAGGTGGATTTAAAGTGCGTGCAGGAAGCTGTTTTAAATCACGTGTGAGGCACATCAAAAACTGCATGGGCATGCGTCTGGGCCGTGTAAAGTACGTAAGCCCCAATTATTTATTATACCCAAAGCCGAAAGTGAAGAAGCGGATGAGCAAATGTTTGATTTGCATTTGCAGCTTAGAAGCAGTATCGGCACATTAGACCGACGATTTGTATCCTATATTTTGCATATAATAAAGAGACGACTGGTCCGACGGCGAGAGAAATGCAGCAAGGAGCGAACAGAAGTACCCTGTGGGGTAATGTTTGTTTTGCATTAGCAGTTTAAAAGCAGTAGTGGCACAGAACACCAACGATTTGTATCCCATATTTTGCCGCTACAAGAAGAGATCACACGCAGGGGGCGCAGTTGTAAATCACACAGACGCATGGAGGTGTCTACCATGCGTATATACAGCGGTGGGAGTACAAAAGTAGCAGAGGGTGAAGGGTATAAATATAAATAGAAGTAGCCAATGCAAAATAAAAGGAAAGCAGGAAGTAAAGAAAGTGAACGCGGGGAGTAAAGAAAGTGAAAGCGCGCCATGTGCGCGTTCTGCTAAGACGCTGTAATTACACGAAACGCCCGGGGAACTTTGCAGAATGAAAGCAAAGCAGCGCGCTGTGCTCGTACAACATACGCGTGCATATCTCCTGTCCAGGCGCGTGCACATGCCCTGTCCGGGCAGGCACGCCGAACGAAGACAGGGAGGGAACCAAACATGCTTCCCTCCCAATAGAAAGCACGGATTTGGCAGGCGCGCCAATAAGAAGCGTGGGTGGAGCTTCCACCCTCGCTTCGCAAGCTAAAGCAACAACAATAGATCTCGCCAGGAGCGGGCAGCGCATGCGCTGCGTCGCTAGGCGAGACCTAAAAAGCAGCCCACAGCTGGAACTGGACATCGGCCCCTCGGGCATTGCCCGAGGGCCCGCGTTACCAATCCGACCCTGCCGCTGGAGGTTAAAACACGTATAGAAAAGTGGGCGCCGTGTTTTTAAAAGAAAGGCCCCTGGCCTCCTGAAGTGGCCCGCAGGCCAGTAACCAGAGCCCTGCGCAGCTGTAGACCGCAATGAAGCGAGTGAAAGAAGATAAAGTTTAGCCCGACTAGCTCCTAATAGCCAGAGGAGCACCAGACAGCAACTAAACAACAAGCCCAATCCCTCCTAAAAGGAAGCACAAAACAAACTAATATCGTACCAAAAGAAGCACAACTGACAGGTCAACATCCAAAATTACAACAAGCAGCTACAGGTGCTGCGCTGAACACAGGCAAACAGTACAACTAAAAAAAAAAAATATTGTCCCCCAAAAGCTTAAGGATATCATATTAGGTCAATGCTCCAAGTGGCAGGAAACAAAAGACAAAAAGGAGGGACAACAGGAAGGACTGACCACTAGCAAGCAAGGATTTTTAAAGGACACAAACAGAAATTAAAGGAGTTGGCAGGCTGTAAGCCTACAAAGAATATATTAAGTATATACTAAAGTATGACAGTGCCCGACTGCATAAGATGGGTAGAGCGGAGTCCCCCAATTGCCTGAAATGTAAGAACAAGGAAGGGACCTTCTTTCACACTATTTGGGGATGCACACATGCACAGCTATACTGGGGCACACTTCTGAAGGAATGGGAGCTTATATTGCATGAATCAATACCCCCAGACCCTGTGTTCATTTTGCTGGGTATACCCACGGAGATTGATCTCCCCAAAGTGAAGCTGATGCTGCTCCAGCTGGGTCTGGTAGTAGCCAAAAGAGACATGGCGAGGGCGTGGGGAGCGGATACTAATCCAACGCTGGAGGAATGGCGGAGAGGGATGGACATGTATATGTTGGGGGAGAAAACAACATACAAAGCAAGGGGGTGCCCCAAAAAATTTGGGAAAATATGGAAGCCATGGCTAGCCTACTACGGCCTGACACAGTCAGATTCACAGTAGATCGGGGGATAGGGGGGATACCGGGGAGGAGGAGAGGGATGAAAAGTAACCCAGTTGACAGACAATATCCGTTGTTGTTGATTATTTATGTATTAACCCTTTCGCTGCTTCTGTCGGCCAACGGCCGTCGCGAGCACTACCTCCGTAGTGCTGCGCACGTCCGTTGGCCGACGCGGCCCCGCCCACTCTTCAAAGCCGCCGCACCGCGGCTAAATTTTGGCCGCGGTAAAGGGGTTAATATTCTTTGACCTCGCTGTACCTGTAATGTACACAGAAATAAGATGTTGTATATCTGATGTGGTTTTGCAATGTGATCAAGAAAATACAAATAAATACATTCCAAAAAAAAAAAAAAAAGTATATACTAAAGTATATACACAAGAGGTCTCGAATGCTCGATGTAAAAAGTACATGTGTCAGACTCACAATTTGCCCTGAAATTTCTAATGAACCATTCGCAAACGAATACTCTGGTCAAGTTAAGCCACAAATACATGAATGCAAGGCACCAATACAGTTCTCGGCTGATAAAAGCATCAAGAAAGCAAATAAGTCAGACAACTTTATAAGTAACACGGACGGGGGAGGAGTTATAAACAACAATGACAAAGCGAGGCATAACCAACGACAATGGTGTGGGAGAGTTATAAGCAACACTGAGAAAGTTGGGCATGTGGGAGGGCAGTGAGCAACAGGGCGAACGGGCGGGCAGCGAGCAACAGGGCGAACGGGCGGGCAGCGAGCAACAGGGCGAACGGGAGGGCAGCGAGCAACAGGGCGAACGGGAGGGCAGCGAGCAACAGGGCGAACGGGAGGGCAGCGAGCAACAGGGCGAACGGGAGGGCAGCGAGCAACAGGGCGAAAGGGAGGGCAGCGAGCAACAGGGCGAAAGGGAGGGCAGCGAGCAACAGGGCGAAAGGGAGGGCAGCGAGCAACAGGGCGAAAGGGAGGGCAGCGAGCAACAGGGCGAAAGGGAGGGCAGCGAGCAACAGGGCGAAAGGGAGGGCAGCGAGCAACAGGGAGAACGGGAGGGCAGCGAACAACAGGGAGAACGGGAGGGCAGCGAACAACAGGGAGAACGGGAGGGCAGCGAACAACAGGGAGAACGGGAGGGCAGCGAACAACAGGGAGAACGGGAGGGCAGCGAGCAACAGGGAGAACGGGAGGGCAGCGAGCAACAGGGAGAACGGGAGGGCAGCGAGCAACAGGGAGAACGGGAGGGCAGCGAGCAACCCCGAGACCGGGAGGGCGGGAGGGCTACAAGCAACCGTGAGAGGGTTATAAGCAACCCAGAGAACGGGCGGGTGAGAGGGTTATAAAGCAACCCAGAGAACGGGCGGGTGAGAGGGTTATAAAGCAACCCAGAGAACGGGCGGGAGGGTTATAAGCAACCCAGAGAACGGGCGGGCGGGTTATAAGCAACCCAGAGAACGGGCGGGCGGGAGGGTTATAAGCAACCCAGAGAACGGGCGGGCGGGAGGGTTATAAGCAACCCAGAGAACGGGCGGGCGGGAGGGTTATAAGCAACCCAGAGAACGGGCGGGCGGGAGGGTTATAAGCAACCCAGAGAACGGGCGGGCGGGAGGGTTATAAGCAACCCAGAGAACGGGCGGGTGGGAGGGCTCTAAGCAACCCAGAGAACGGGCGGGTGGGAGGGCTCTAAGCAACCCAGAGAACGGGCGGGTGGGAGGGCTCTAAGCAACCCAGAGAACGGGCGGGTGGGAGGGCTCGAAGCAACCCAGAGAAAGGGCGGGTGGGAGGGCTCGAAGCAACCCAGAGAAAGGGCGGGTGGGAGGGCTCGAAGCAACCCAGAGAACTGGCGGGTGGGAGGGTTCTAAGCAACCCAGAGAAAGGGCGGGAGGGCTCTAAGCAACCCAGAGAAAGGGCGGGTGGGAGGGCTCTAAGCAACCCAGAGAAAGAGCGGGTGGGAGGGCTCTAAGCAACCCAGAGAACGGGCGGGTGGGAGGGCTCTAAGCAACCCAGAGAACGGGCGGGTGGGAGGGCTCTAAGCAACCCAGAGAACGGGCGGGTTATAAGCAACACCGAGAACGGGCGGGTTATAAGCAACACCGAGAACGGGCGGGTTATAAGCAACACCGAGAACGGGCGGGTTATAAGCAACACCGAGAACGGGCGGGTTATAAGCAACACCGAGAACGGGCGGGTTATAAGCAACACCGAGAACGGGCGGGTTATAAGCAACACCGAGAACGGGCGGGTTATAAGCAACACCGAGAACGGGCGGGTTATAAGCAACACCGAGAACGGGCGGGTTATAAGCAACACCGAGAACGGGCGGGTTATAAGCAACACCGAGAACGGGCGGGTTATAAGCAACACCGAGAACGGGCGGGTTATAAGCAACACCGAGAACGGGCGGGTTATAAGCAACACCGAGAACGGGCGGGTTATAAGCAACACCGAGAACGGGCGGGTTATAAGCAACACCGAGAACGGGCGGGTTATAAGCAACACCGAGAACGGGCGGGTTATAAGCAACACCGAGAACGGGCGGGTTATAAGCAACACCGAGAACGGGCGGGTTATAAGCAACACCGAGAACGGGCGGGTCATAAGCAACACTGAGAACGGTCAAGTGGGAGGATCATAAGCCACATAGAGACCGGCCAAGTGGGAGGATTATAAGTCACATAGAGAACGGGCAAGTGAGAGGATAATAAGCCACACAGAAAACGGGCAGGTGGCAGAATTTTATAAGCAATGCCAATAAATCTGCATTTTGAATGAGGCCATGCCTTTTGTGTTTGGTTTCGGCACTGAATAAGTCATCATGCATGCACTCTAGAGTTCATCTGTGCACTCAGACATCCATTCATTGACTTATTCTTGCACTTGACCTCAGGCACAACCAAAATATATGCAAGATAAATATAAAGAGTACAAGCAGAAAAAAGAAAATATGCTGCCATCTAAACACGGCAGATATATGCTTACAATAGCAAATCTAAATATACCAGCAGTTGTCAGTCTTACAGTGGTATTGTGCATATTCTAATATTGTTTTAACATTCCAGCACGGCTGCCATGAGTAGTACCAACATGTTTGCCATCTTGGAAAAGTAAAATAAAGATGCACTATGGAGAATAGCATTATATAAAGGTTGCCTGGTTTTGTGAAAGTGAGCAAGTGGGATGAGGCAGACTGCAGATTAAATGAGCGGAAACAGAGCGGCCAGTTAGCATTGTATGGGGAGCTGCCGTACCCCCCTTACAAAAAAAAAAAAAAAAAGTAGCACAGAAATTAAAGGGGAACTATAACAGTAGAAAACTGAAAATTAAACATCAGGTTACCCGGCCGTGACACTGAAGTTCACTCATTCTAAGGTGGATGAGCACTTGTTATCAGAAAAGGCTGCCACTCATAGGGCACGAGAGACTATTAATAACCATTACCCCATGCAGTATTTTGCCATGGATGGAAGCATTGTGTAAGCAACCAAGACTTTATGTATTTATATCTGTGGACATATACATTTTTTTCTTTTTTTATGACAAGATACTGGCAGACAGCTGAGCCCATCAGCCCTGTCACAGAGATTATACCAAGACTTACTACAGTGCACATCTTCTACCCCTTAGGGTTTGTCAAAGGGGTAACCAACACCAAAATCCTTCATCTGAAAAGTAATCCGTGAAATTTCATGTAACAAAATATCTGACTGGAGGCTTTAATAGTGCAAAAACAATCCGCTCTTAAGTCAATTGGTTTTAACATGTGCATTAAATAATCTAAGACTAAGGCAGTAGGCCTGATTGATTTTAAGTTTACATCATAAAGAGATCATACCAATGGCATTTAAAATACCTTGGAAGAGTTCCTCCAAAGGTTTGTTCCTCTCATCTTTGAAACTAGCCATCCTGTTGCAATTGCAAGAAAACAACTTGTAATACTAAGCGTGTTCCAAAACAATATTCGTATTTGAAAAAAGAGAAGTCAGAGTAAGTTATATTCCCTACTGATTCGTAGTGCCTAGCAAACCACAACGAGTACATAAAAATAGAAGGAGGACAGTGGTCCAAACCGGTGCTAGCACATACACAGTTTCAGGAAGTTATTTGTGACCTCTAGTACTATCAAGTGTGCTCAATGAAGACAGGTAACACTACGTCATCCCAATAGTGTCAAGTATAAGGGAGAAAACCCCCTATATACAAAGAGCATCAACAAATGTCCAGAGCACCACCACAATAAGTTGTAAAAGGTCCGTCACTCTAGCGGTTCTGTTTCAGTAAGGTGAACTTCAAATAAACAAAGTATAGAGAACCGATGATTCCATTCGTTTTTATTCCATATTCTTGTGCAAATAAATTCAAGCAACAGCCGACACGTGTTTCGTCGTACTTGACGACTTTTTCAAGGCTGTAAATTAAAACAAAGTATGAAAAATACTTAAACTTGTGTCTCTTCATACAGGACGGTATATTAGAAACTCGAAAAAAGATGTGCACAAAAGATTATTAGGAACAAGGAAACAAATACAAAAATACCAAGTGGCCTCCAAGTGAAAAGGTAAACAAACATCAGGTGGGTGGTACAGGTATGTGCATATTTAACAAAAGTATAGTGTTCAGGACAATTTCCAAAATTATAAAAGAGGTAGTTCAACAGACCTGGAAATTCTCACTGAAAGAATCATAAGAATGTCAGTCAAGATAAAGTATGCAAAAAGAAGTGCTCAGTCAGATTCTTGCTCCTAAACGTGTATTAAAAAGTGATATGGGAACAGAGAGAGAAAAAAAAAAAAGAGCAATAACCTCAAAGCCCATGTGTTCAGGCAACCACTAGTCCGATAGAAAAATAAAGTAATATGAAGGAAGGCAAAAGAAAGTAAAAAGTAACTAGCACATGAATCGGCTACCTCTGAAAACTATAGATGATTCATCCGAAGGATAGTTCAAACAAAACGAGTCTTGGCCCTCGGAGCCCCAAGGGCTACAGAACAGATCTGTAACAATACCAAAAAAACAAAAAGGCACGAATTAATAACTACTAATGTGAATTCTACGAAAAAAGTTTAGACAGAGCCAGAAAACGAAGTAACCACCCATTAACCAAAGCTTACGTGATGGTGTCAACATAGCAGACCATTCGGGCTTAATAAATACCCGATAGATAATATAAGTAAAAATGTCAGAGATCCGGACCACTTCAAATCACTTCAGATTGGTCTTGCATAAAGATTTGCAGGCCGTGATATAACAATAAGCAGAACAAAGAAAAGACCCCAGACAATAAGTCCACTGACATCAGTAAAGATGTGTGTATCAAATAGAAATAAAAAAGTTGAAATGGAAAAAAAAAAAAAAAAAGAATAAAAAAGGAAAAGAAAGACTCACTAAAGTCCACATATAAACACAGTAAATGGTGAAACCGTAAAGCACGCCATTGAGTCTAGCATGTAAAACCCCCATAAAAGCACCGTATATACATGGGATGTAATCATACCTTGTTTAAAAATTATTATTATGCTAAGGGAGTCAAGCTCGATAAAGTCCGGTCATAGCAACAAGGACCTTGATAAGTCCAGGTCTCTGTAAAACTGCATGGTCCCGCAGGACGGTATCAGAAAGTATCCGGGGAGACAAGAAAACAAATTAAGTATCGTAAGTGTGAGGCCCAAAGTAGAAGCCCTACTAAAAAACACCAAATTCAATATTCTCCAATACGTATAACTCACTAAACGCCCGATATGTGTTCCACGTATAAGTGTAGCCAGAGGCCAATACGGCGTGGCTCCTTATAAGTAGTGCCCGAGGAAGTGTTTGTGGCCATGAACACAAAAGAAAGAATCCCCTGTTCCAGTGGCTTAATCATCGTAGCATAAAGAAACCGTGACCACACGGGCACCATATTGGAGTGGAGTCTGGGAGAACGGACCGTGAGCTTGAAAGTAAGCAGAGCCACAACATCCCTCAGTACAGGCCAATGCACTAGAATGGCACGGATGTGTTGATAACAGCGCATCTGTTTGTAAGAACACGTGTATTCAAAAAACAATTTCCGTGGTGTTCACAAGATTGTATCGATAAAAGTTAACTCTCAGATGTAATAAAAGAAAGACACAGGAGTGGCAGAAGGAGGTTAGTGTGAATAAAGAAAAGTAGAAGGGAAAATATAAATAAAACCAAGATGCAAGCGACACAGTATAGTGAATTACCTATTCAACACTTGTGAGTTCTCTGAGGACTTTACAGTTTGTAACATGGGCAACATAGCATCAGTATATATTGAATTCAATGGAGATAGGACATAGGGTTATTGAGATGGCAATCAGTTGGACAAAACTGTTTAAGGTAGCTTGACATGTTGATCTGTAAACAATCAGAGCTAACATCACGAACAGTAGCTAGGACACCATGTATAGTGATACTATGTACAGTTCTAAAGACCAAATGTAAATCTTATGTGTAGAATGTTGAACTTTTCCTAAAACAATTATGGGCAGGTTCGTTACACATTATGACACATATTGAACCGTAGAAATGCATTGTAGACACTAGTGCAGTTAATCCCTCAAAAACTCATGCAATTCCCCATCTGCATTCAGACCAAGTTCCACCGCTCTAAGTTGGGTAATCCATTTCATTTCTAACCGTCTCAGTAATTTGGCCCTGTCCCCTACCCTGGGATGGTCACATGCAGTAGTAATACCATGGAATTTTACTAAGGGTAAGTCTGCTGAGCAATGATTTTCGTTGAAGTGGACAGCTAGCGGATACAGCTTATCTACGTTTCGTATAGTTCTAAAGTGTTCCTGTATTCTCTCCTTAATTGGATGTATGGTACTCCCGATTATATTTTTTTACAAGCACAGACAATACAATACACAACAAATTTAGAGTTACAATTCATGAACGTATTGATCTTATATTTGTGTAAAGTTTTGTATTGAAAGTCCTTGATCTTGTCCAAAGTAAAAGGACACACATTGCAGTGTCCGCATTTGTGAAAACCTTTAGGCAGAGGAGGTAACCATTGTGATCCCGACCTGATCTTTTTAGAATTGAGAAAGCTAGGACAAAGTCTGTTACTCAAGCTTGTTCCTCTCTTATATGTAAACCTAGGTTTGGAGGAAATACATTTGTTCAGGTTTTAGTCCGTCTGTAGAATATGCCAATGCTTCCGTACAATATTATAGAAAACATGGCTTTCAGTGTGAAAATGGTGTAATCAAAGACTATCATAATTCCTAGTAACCTCTCTTTTATTAGTCAGTGCCTGCTTTTGCTCAAACCTTAGAATTTGTTTTGTTTGGCTGCAGTTATTACATTAGGTGGATAGCCCCGGTCAAAAAATCTTCTTTCTACCTTTTCGAGTTCCAAATAGAAAGCCCTATCTTCACTACAGTTTAGTCGTATTCTCACCATCTCCCCAAATGGAATGGATAGCATTTGGGACCTAGGATGTGATGAATGTGCATGTAGGACAGAGTTGCATGCTGTGTTCTTCCTGTAGAGTGTAGATGCTATGGTGTCATTTGCAATGTACAGTTTCAAATCCCAAAAAAACAATTTCATTAGGATTTTGTTCATAAGTGAACACAATATTGCATTGATTGTCATTCAGAAATGTGCAAAAAGTAGGCAATAGTACCTGCCCACCCATCCAAATCATCAGCACATCTTCGATGTATCAACCCCAGTAAACTACATGGTTCATTAGATCACCCGGACATTTCTTCCAAATGTAATTCTTCTCCAGCCACCCCATAAAAAGATTAGCAAATGATGGGGAAAACTTAGAACCCATAGCAACGGGAGTACCAAACGTCCAATTAAGGCGAGAATACAGGAACACTTTAGAGCAATCCGAAACGTAGATGAGAGTTATCTGCTAGCTGTCCACTTCAACGAAAATCATGGCTCAGCAGACTTACCCTTAGTAAAATTCTATGGTATTACTACTGCATGTGACCATCCCAGGGGAGGGGACGGGGCTAAATTACTGAGACGGTTAGAAACTAAATAAAGTTACCCAACTTAGAGCTGTGAAACTTGGTCTGAATGCAGATCGGGAATTGCATGTGTTTTTGAGGGATTAACTGCACTAGTGTCTACAATGCATTTCTACGGTTCAATATGTGTCGTAAGGAACTTACCCATAATTGTTTTAGAACAAAGTTCAACATTCTACACATAAGATGTACATTTGGTCTTTAGAACTGTACCTCGTATGAATATACATGGTGTCCTAGCTACTGTTCGTGATGTTAGCTCTGTCTGATTGTTTACAGATCAACATGTCAAGCTACCTTAAACAGTCTTGTCCAACTGATTGTCATCTCAATAACCCTATGTCATATCTCCATTGAATTCAATATATATTGATGCTATGTTGCCCATGTTACAACCTGTAAAGTCCTCAGAGAACTCACAAGTGTTGAATAGGTAATTCACTATACACTGTGTCGCTTGCATCTTGGTTTTATTTATATTTTCCCTTCTACTTTTCTTTATTCACACTAACCTCCTTCTGCCACTCCTGTGTCTTTCTTTTATTACATCTGAGAGTTAACTTTTATCGATACAATCTTGTGAACACCACGGAAATTGTTTTTTGAATACACGTGTTCTTACAAACAGATGCGCTTTTATCAACACATCCGTGCCATTCTAGTGCATTGGCCTGCACTGAGGGATGTTGTGTGACAAAGACCAGTGGCTCTGCTTAGTTTCAAGCTCACGGTCCGTTCTCCCAGACTCCACTCCAATATGGTGCCCGTGTGGTCACGTTTTTTTTATGCTACGTTGATGGAGCCACTGGAACAGCAGATTGTGTCCATGAACAAAAAAGAAAGACAAACACTGCCTCGGGCACTACTTATAAGGAGCCACGCCATATTGGCCTCTGGCTACACTTCTAGGCGGAACACATATCGGGCGTTCGGTGAGATATACGTACTGGAGAATATTGAATTTGGTGTTTAGTGGGGCTTCTACTTCGGGCCTCACACTTACGATACTTTCATTTGTTTTCTTGTCTCCATGGATACCTTGATACCGTCGTGCGGGACCATGCAGTTTTACAGAGACCTGGACTTATCAAAGGTCCTTGTTGCTATGACCGGACGTTATTGGGCTTGACTCGCTTTGGATAATAATTTTTAAACAAGGTATGATTACATCCCATGTATATACAGTTCTTTTTTGGGGGTTTTACATGCCAGACTCAATGGCATGCTTTACGGTTTCACCATTTACTGTGTTTATATGTGGACTTTAGTGAGTCTCTTTTCATTTTTTATTCTTTTTTTCATTTAAAATTTTTTATTTCTATTTGATACACACCTCTTTACTGATGTCAGCGGACTTCTAGTCTGGGGTCTTTTCTTTGTTCTGCTTATTGTTATATCACGGCCTGCAAATCTTTATGCAAGACCAATCCAAAGTGATTTGAAGTGGTCAGGATCTCTGACATTTTTACTTATAATAACTATTGGGTATTTATTAAGCCCGAATGGTCTGCTATGTTGACACCATCGCGTAAGCTTTGGTTAATCGGTGGTTACTTCGTTTTCTGGCTCTGTGTCTAAACTTTTTTCGTTGCATTCACATCAGTAGTTATTAATTTGTGCCTTTTTTGGTATTGTTACAGATCATCTGTTCTGTAGCCCTCGGGGCTCCGAGGGGCAAGACTTGTTTTGTTTGAACTATCCATCGGATGAATCATCATACTTTTCAAAGGTAGCCGATTCATGTGCTAGTTACTCTTTCTTTTGCCTTCCTTCATATTACTCTATTTTTCTATCGGACTAGTGGTTGCCTGAACACATGGGCTTTGAGGTTATTTGTCTCTTTTTTTCTCTCTGTTCCTATATCACTTTTTAATACATGTTTAAGAGCAAGAATCTGACTAAGCACTTCTTTTTACATACTTTAGCTTGACTGGCATTATTATAATTCTTTCAGTGAAAATTTCCAGGTCTGTTGAACTACCTCTTTTATAAAATTTTGGAAATTGTCCTGAACACTATAACTTATGTTAAATAGGCACATACCTGTACCACCCACTTGAGGTTTGTATACCTTTTCACTTGGAGGCCATGTGGTATTTTTGTATTTGTTTCCTTGTTCCTAATAATCTTTTGTGCACATCTTTTTTCGAGTTTCTAATATACTATCCTATATGAATGAATGAAGTAACATTTCTAGAGCGCGTAGCTACCCGGAGGCATCCCAGCGCTGACGGACACCAAATTAACTACAGCGGGTTAGATGGGAAAAAGCCAGGTCTTCAGGTCCTTCCTAAAGATATTGTGACTAGATTGCCCACGGAGCCGCAAAGGAAGGGCATTCCAGAGTTTGGCCGCATTGTATGAAAACAGTCGGCCACCACTTCTGGCCCTGCGGATTCTGGGAACTGAGGCTAAATAAAGATCGGAACGGAGCCGCCTATTGGCTCGGTAAGGATGAACCAAGGAAGAAATAATGGCTGGTCCCCTCCCTTTCAGCACCCTGTGAAAAATGCACAGGGCTTTAAAATGGACCCTTTCCCTGATCGGAAGCCAATGGAGGGCTTTTAAGGCAGATCTGGCCGATTGACGGCCAGAGAGCCCTACCAGAATTCTGGCAGCACAATTCTGTGCGACTTGGAGTTTCGCCAGAACCGAGCTAGGAGCAGCCAGGTATAGGGCATTTCCATAGTCCAATCGAGACAATATTAGAGCCTGAACCATCAATTTTCTTGCTTGGAAAGGGAGTAGCGGTAGCACCTTGCGAAGTAGTCTCAGTATGCCAAAGCAAGTAGAGACCACTTTTCTGGCTTGAATTTTGAAGCTTAGCTCCTCATCAAGCCAGAAGCCTAAGCTCTTTATTTCCTTTTGGGATGGGCTTGGGACCCATACAGGCTGGCCAGATGGAATCTATTTCCTTGGGGAATTATTGCCAAGGAGCATAAGCTCCGTTTTGTCGCCATTCAATTTAAGATGAGACGACGTCATCCATCTGGCAACTTCTTCGAGGCAAGGCAGCAGGCAAGAAGAGGCTCTGTCTGCGTGGTTCAGTGAAATCACTAATTGCGTATCGTCAGCATAAGTGACGAGTTGCACTCCAAAGGGAAGGACACTATCGGCTAAGGGGGCCATATACACGTTAAAAAGGGAGGGGCTCAGGGACGAGCCCTGAGGCACTCCACAATGCAGAGGACGGGAATCTGAGATGTCTTCACCCTCAAAGATTTGGAAAGATCTATCCTCTAAAAAGGAGCTTAACCATTTCAGGGCAACTCCGGATACACCCATTTTATGGAGTCGTTGGACCAAGATATGGTGGTTCACCGTATCGAAGGCTGCGCTAAGATCTAAAAGTATCACGGCTACCGATCCTCCTGCGTCGAGGATTTTCCTAGATTCTTCAACGACAGCTAATAGTGCCGTCTCGGTTCCTTGACGAGGGCGAAAGCCCGTTTGAGACGAGTGGAGGAGGTTGCCACCCTCCAAATGCCTAGATAACACTGAGTTCACATACTTATCTGTCACTTTACTGGCCCATGGAAGAAGAGAAATGGGCCGAAAGTTACCAAGACAGCTGGGATCTAAGCTTGGCTTTTTCAATAAGGTTTTTACCATCGCGTTCTTCCATGAGGGGGGCACCACCCCAAGAGAGAGTGAGGAGTTAATCAGGTCCACCATAACAGGACCGACTGAATCCACCACTGATTTCAAATTTTGGGGGGGGTGGGCGGATCAGTGGGTGAACCACTCCTGACAAGTGCAGAGATGGTCCGAAAATGTTCCTCATTTAAGGGAGGAAATACTTCTAACACATATTCATGACTGAGCGATACAATCCATACAAAGCGGGTCTGTGTCAGGGTCGATCATGGGAAATGTGCTACTGATGGTTTGGACTTTATTGAAGAAAAACTCTGCACGCTCGTTGCAACGATGGGGTGTTACTTCAGGAGTATCAGGGGGGACGGGAATTTTTAAGAGTTTTTTAGCGATACGAAACGTTTCGCGGGGGGAGTTTGCCGCCAAGGAGATTTTCTCTTCGAAATAGTGAGCTTGGGCCTTTCTAATCTCGGTCTTATACATCTTAATGGTTTCTCTGTACTCCTTTTTCTTGGGGAGGTGAAATCTTTCCTCCAAGATCTCTCAGCTCTTTTACAGGTCTGTTTTAGCGCGCGGAGTTTAGGTGTATACCAGGCTGTCCTATTAGGTCCAGTTTTAATACAAGTGATCTTCTTCGGAAGAATCACATCTAAAGAGCTCTCGATCCAATTGTTAAATTGATCGTTGGCTACTAAAGGATCCGGATCAAGAGATGGTCTCATGGTGTCCAGTGCAAGAGCCCACTGTTCCATAGGAAGTTTAGACCAACAGCGACTTAATTTTTTTGCCGAACAAGTGGACAGGGAGTAGACCTAGGAGACCATTGGAGGGAGATCAAAAATGGTCTGACCAAGGTACGGGATAAGGTTCCAAACAGGTCAACTCCTTCAGGTTAGAAAATACGGGATCAAGAAGATGACCTTTACAGTGAGTAGGAGAGGATACCAACTGAATCAATTGTATGGCAGCAAGGTCGTAGATAAGATCTGAAGCAACCCTCGATGCCAGATTATCCAGGTGGAAGTTTAGATCACCCAAGATTGTAAAATTGGGGGCTGTTCCTGCTAAACCTGTTGTAATTTCAAGTAAAGATTTAAGGAATTGGCCCATAGGCCCCGGAGGTCGGTAGATCAGGATGCCTGAGAGGGAAAGAGTGGCCGAAACTCCAATTGAAAAATGAAAATTCTCACAGTCGAACAGAGGGCTGCCAAATATTCGACAGGAAAGGTGGTTCTTGTAGATAATAGCGATTCCGCCACCTTTTCCAGACATTCTATCTAACCTCTGTACTAAATAGTCAGGGGGGAGGGCTTGGACAATGTCTGGCTCAGAGCTAGACTGAGTCCAAGTTTCAGTAAGAAACAGGACGTCCGGACTGTCGTCAGTTAATAAAATAGACAGTTCTGTAGTATGTTTAGGTAAAGACCGGCAATTAATTGAAAAGAGTTTAAGAACTTTGACCGGAAGCCCAGCCGATGAGGAAGAGAGGAGGCGTGGGTCAAATTTAAAAGAGCAATCCTCACAACCCTGTTTCAAGTTCTCCATGTCAATGAGATATTTACAGTTCATACTAAGGCCACAGTTTAAGGATTTTAGTTGCTGCGCGCTGTAACAGTACCTTACTTGAAGCAGAGAGGCAGGGGTCGTAGCCCCTGGTCCCGGCCGGCCGCGGACGGGCGCGCCTTAGGCGCGCCCGCTGCGCGGTCGCGTCATCAGGCGCCTAAATAGCCTGGCCGGGATCCAGCGACTAGAGCGCTGACCCAAGTGCGTGTCGGCACAGAAGTGTGCAAAAAGCAAAGAACAGCGTGTCCCCCGAGCTATAACACAGCTCGATAGCAGCACATGAATAAGAGCATACAGTACACAATCACTTTAAAAATGTCTCGATTCTCAATAATTAAAATTCTAAAAGCCCCCCACTCAAATTCTCCGGTTGTACTTAAAACTCTAAAAACACCTTCTATTAGAAAGAGCAAGTAATTGAAGAGCCGACTAACGCTCCGTGGCAGCTTAGCATCCGCTATGAAGAGACACAAGTTTAAGTATTTTTCATACTTTGTTTTAATTTACAGCCTTGAAAAAGTCGTAAAGTACGACGAAGCACGCGTCGGCCGTTACATGAATTTATTTGCACAAGAATATGGAATAAAAACAAATGGAATCATCGGTTCTCTAAACTTACTCTATGTTTATTTGAAGTTCACCTCTGGACATTTTTTGATACTCTTTGTATATAGGGGGTTTTCTCCCCAATACTTTACACTATTGGGATGACAGTGTTACCTGTCTTCATTGAGCACACTGGATTGTACTAGAGGTCACAAATAACTTCCTGAAACTGTGTATGTGCTGGCACCGGTTTAGACCACTGTCATCCTTCTATTTTTATGGGCATTTAAAATACCTTTTCCTAGTGAACCACTCAGGCCTACAGCGGTCATCACCATCTTGTCTCCATTACCAACTCAGACCTACTGCAATGAGTTTAAGGTTCTCCACAAGGCAACCAATAGGCATACAGGTAAAATTACAAAAGTATACAAAATTACACTTAACACAGCAAAATACTACCCCTCCTAAAAGGGTCTAACAAGGATTCTCACTGTGCAAAGCGATCTCCATGGTTTCACAGAGGGGGTAACCAACAAAACCTTTGCCTAACCTGGTGAACTGGGAAATTCCATGTAACCAACTACCCATCAGTAGACTTTAGTACAGAGTAATAACAATCCACCTTAAATGCCTATTGTCTTTAACATATGATTTTTATAATCAGTAGTTCAGCCTACTGCCTTTACATAACTTTTTATAACAATCAAGCCTATAATCTTGGCTTGTCACCATAAACAACTCAGACTTAATGTGTAGGGCCTATGCTTTCCCACAAGGCTACCATCTAGTGTAAAATAGTATTATTCCTCTCCTAAGAAAGCCTAATAAGGCTTATAGTAGTGCACATCTTCTAACTTGTGGGTACTCGCAAACATTTTCCCGGGGGCCACAAAGTACTGTCTGTGGCTTCCCGAGGGCTGCACCGATGCCAGCAGGGCAAGGGTCGGTGTGTTGAAAGGTGGGCATAGGGGGACGCGAAGCAGATGCATGCTAAATATAAGTTGTCTAGGAAACATTCTTCGCTTCTTTACCTTGAGTTTAGTTAACTTGCAAATGAAGTATGCCAGTTTTACAGCTTTCTGGATGTTCCTGCTCTGTCAAGTGCTGCTGTTTAACAGGGGGCCGCAATTAAAGGTCAGGAGGGTCGCATACGGCCCACCGGCCGTACTTTAAGTATCCCTATTCGAACCCATGCCTACTACAGTAGTACCAGATTACATGTTAAAAAAAAACTGTCTATAGTCTAACACAATTTGATAACTCACTGTTAAAGGCCTGCTGGCTTTAATAAATGCTTTTTCACAATAGGCTTACGCCCTTTATTATAGGCAGATCAGACTTATTGCATAAGTCATAACTCTTCCCTGTGCACTAATTAGGCATACAACTTGTCACCATAACCAACTCACTTCTTAAAGTGTAAGCTTTCCCACAAGGAAACCATGACAAGTGGTTGTATATTATTACAGCATAGTATGTGCATTTACTTTATTCATGTTCCCTTTTTTCTAATATAACCCCCTCAGTTTCTCCCCCTTCCCAATTACATAGTCTTCAAGATGATATACACACAACTCCTATATAGAGCACCCTGCAATACCAGCAACACTCTGAATCTGCTCACCTCAAATGCATGTTTTTTTAGCAAATTTTTTGAGCATAGGATTAGCACAGTGCCATCTACGCCGAGCTAGAAAGGGACAAAGCCTTTTGCCATTTATACAGCAAAATCTTTAAGCTTAGGATTATCAAAGTGCTATCCATACCGAGCTGTAAAATCACAAAAACCTTTTACCACTCCAGGCACAGTATTCCAGATATGGATTGCTAAAATACCATCCAAGCCAACCTGGAATGCATAAAAGCAACCCCAGACACGTGTTTCGCTCTTATTAGAGCTCTTCAGAGGGGTATAGCTTTGTCCAGACACAAGGGAGCACCCAGTATAAGACAAAATACCCTTTAAGGTTTACAGTGCCGAATAAATTATGCAAAAAAGAAAGCAGATAACTGGATAGTTCCCAAATTTAGGTGGAGAGCAGCTCCTATATAGAGCACCCTGCAACACCAGCGACACTCTGAATCTGCTCACCTCAAATGTCCAGAGTTCTCCGCTTCGATAGAGAGTTAGATAGTCATTGTAGGGTCCTTCCCAGCCTGGGTACCCGCTAAGGACTACACCACCCACGGTGCTTTATAGAACACGTCTTTATTCTTTCTTCTGCGTGTAATCACAATTCAACATTCTAAACCTGCATTCACTTCACTATGCTCAAACGCTTACAACACAGTTCTACATAGTTAATCAGGAGTCAAAAAGGTTCCATCATTGCTAACTCGCACAACACTACATCTCCCCTTCAAGAACAAAATTACAATGTTTTACAAATATACACAATTATAACTCTTCAATGAGTCTTCCTCATGCTCCGATCACACATCTCGACCTTATCTTCGGAAACTGGGGACAGGCAGTCGAAGTGTCCATGATCTGCGCTGGTGATGTAGGAGCATCAGCAGTCGAGTGATAGACTTACCAGGGCGTTGGGCAGTCATGTGTCATTTGCTGGTCACAACATGAAAGCGCTCAGCATTGAAGGGAACAACAAATTTCTGTTTTCTAGGCTGACTGACAAGCACTCGATCGCCTCTGGTAAAAGTAATGTCTTTTGCTTGTTGGCGCTTGTCTGCATAGACCTTCATTTTTCTTTCATGATCCAAGTTCCTTATACAGGTTTCTTCCTCAGTACCTGATCTTCTGTCAGTCAATTGAGGTAACTTGGTCGTTATGTCTCTCCGAAAATCAAGGTTGCAGGGCTTTTGCCGGTGGTCGAGTGAAATGAATGGGGGGTGGGGTGGTGGGTTGAAGAGGGGAGAACGGTAAGCTTGAAGAGTAGAATTTAAGACAGTTAAGGTCGAGCTTTTCCAATACAGCACGCTGAGTACTCCTGAAACGTTCAACAAGGTCATTGGCCTGTGGCCAAAGAGGTGTTCTCTTCGGATGCTTTACATTAAGATGACTGAGAAAGTCTCTGCATTCTTGACTGTTGAAAGTTGGGCCATTGTCAGATTTTAGGATTACAGGAACACACCATGTCGTAAAGATGCAGTCTAATCTCTGGAGGACTCTTTCTTGAGTGGCGGATGAGAGATCTATCAATGGAAAGCGGGAGTATTAGTCAACAATCACCATCAGGTGACGTCCACTGTCAAGAGGACCAAAGAAGTCAACAGCAATTCGTTACCATGCATGCTTTGGCAACTCTGACATGTTTAAGGTGTTGAGTGGTTTTCGATGAAAGGCAGTTGCATAAATGACAAGCCTTCAATTCTTTCAACGCGCTCATCACGATGAGGATACCACACTCTGTCTCAGGAGAGCTTCTTATGTGGCAACCATTTCACCATGTCCTACATGGGCCACTTCAACTATCTGTAGTCACAGGCTCTCCGGAGTACCAATCCTCGAACCTCTCAGGATAATGCCTTCTTGAGCAAAGGACAGTTCATCTTTGACATTTTTAAACTTCTTGTATTCACTGTCACGAGGTAGAGTGTGCTGGTGCCAAGACAGATGTGCAATAATGTCTGTCAATTTTAATATGTCACTATCTTGACTCATAACAGTGACAATTTGCGCCAACAAAATGGCAGCTGGTGTGCTGGATTTCACAATGAAATTTATGTAGGCTTCAGCCGTCTTAAAGGGTTACCATGGCACTGTAAGGGCACTCGTGAGAAGTAGTCGGCAGTGTTTTGATCTTTCCTTGGAGGGTGCACAATTGTGTAGTTGTATTTACTCACATTTGTCAGCATTCCAAGTCAAACCTGCCTCCACAAGTAAACACTTACGAGAGAGCTTTATCATGCTCCTTCTGTGTAGCTCCAAAAACCAATAGGTCATCACTATAATTAAATGCATTCATGACATGCTGCATGATACGTTGAATGACATCTTGAAACAGCTCTGCAGCTAATGACACACCGAAACTTAGTCTTTTGTATGAGAACAGAGCAATATGTGTAGAAAAGGTTGAAATGTGCCTGCAACTCCCCTCTAGTCCAACTGTTAAATCAAGGGGAGAGAAGACCTTCACACCATTCAATTGGGTTATCATGTCAGCGATGTGCATACCTGGATGTCGTTCTCATTCAATTGCTTTGTTCGCCTGACTCATGACAACGCAGATGTGTACAGCTCCTTCACTCTCCCATTTGGGTACTACCACTATGGGAGAAACCCAGAGCGTTGGACCAGTGGATCATACAATGATGATATGTTTGAGCAATGATTGAAGTTTTTTTCCAGCCGGTTCCTGTAAACGAAATACAGTTTGTCTGTGTCTTTGAGAAATAGGATGGACGTCCTCATTAATGTGTAATCGTACTTTCATAGTTTTGAGTTTTCGCAACTCTTGAAACAAGGAAGGGAACTGACTTACTATTTCGTGATGCGCGTTCATGTTATAGTTCATGGATATCAGTCCCATATCAGCAGCTGTGCTGAAACTGAGCAAACAGGCACTTGACACCATACCTTGAAGTACATGAATGGGTGTTTGTACTTTCGTTTTCCTGCGTTTCATCCTTGACTTTAATGGCATCGATGCAGCACAGGTATACACTTTGGTTTATCAATGGCTTAAGTTGTGGCAATGGAGACAGTTCATTGTATTTCTCCTCAGGCATTATGTTCATCAACGCACCACTGTTGTTAATAAAAAGGTATTGAGCAACCGTTTACCTTTAGTGAAATCTTCAGACAATGTTTAAATGAGACTGGTGCATTTTCAGGTCAACTTTTCTAGGACCTGTATTTTTCTTCACAAGCGGCCTGTCCAACATGCGCACATTTTTCTGGGGCACACAGACATGGCACAACCATGGTCTTCACTTTCATTTGATGTAGATATGGAAGAACTGTTCGACGATGATTTAGATGACGATCAACTTACTTTTGTGTGGATTTGTCTAAATTGATGTGGTTGCTTGGCCTTGTGAGCGTGGGTTGAGTGTCGCTTCTGAAGCGTTTAAGAGGCCATTTTGTCTTTGCGCTGCAATTCTTTTTTCCTTCACCTTGCAAACCATCACAAAATGGCTCTCCTTCCCACAGCCTTTGCACACCTGTCCAATGGCAGAACATTTACATTCATGTAGAAATGAAAATCCACACCTGAAGCACAACTACTTCTTCTGTGGAGACCTCACCCTGTGTCCCTCTGTCTTATGCTTTGGTTTACTTTTTATGTTCATGACTGACCCACTCTGGCCTCCATGTTAGCAGCTTGTCAGTCAGCACGCTCTTCAGCTCTGGCAACCATGAGAACTCGCTCCAGACAGGTTCACTCTGCATTTGATGTCTGATTGAGTCTGATGGGCATCCGTCAATATCTCGGAGACGTGCATCTTTCTCATCATTGAATTAATTGAACTTACATTGTTTGATGAGCATATTCAGTCTCTCAACAAAATCAATGGTTTCACCATCTTTCTGTTCAACTAAAAATGTATCTTTCGTAATCCACATTTGACACTGGATTGAGTGAGAGTTACGGTTTCTTTGATTTGATGGCACGTAATCTCTTCAACTCACTGCCTTTTCTTTATGACTTTTTACACCTTCACCTGCTAGATTCTTAAGGTATTTGATAATTTTCTTGTTATCCGTTTCTTATAGAGCATCAATGAATTCATCAAATGTTTATCTAAGCAGTCCAATCGGTCGCCAATATTCTGCTTTTTGGCAGTATCGAAAGGTGGTGGTTTCAGGAAGGCGGTGGTACTGTAACCATTGGTGGAACATACTAATGTGGAGAGTAATGTTCTTTCTGACACTGCCTGGTGATCTTGTTTATGCAAACTATCTGAGGCCTTGCGACGTGCTGGCCTCAGGATCATCTCTGATAATTATTGGAAACGTGACCCCTTTCTTGGACTCCATTGGAAAAGCAAACTTTCAAGATTCCAATTGCCACTCTCTTCTTTCTGATCTTCAGAGACCTCTGGAGGTGTTCTGAGCTCCACTCAGTAGTTATGATGGTGTGCCGCTTTGCTTATGGACAGCTCCGCAGACCCAACTCCGGGCGCTTTCTCTGGGGCCACTCCACCCAGCTCTATGGTTTAAGGACTCTCTTTACTCTCTTTCGGTAAGCAGAGGACTGTCTCTTGTATTTGAAGGGCTTTGCTTGAAAGCATCTCTTTATACTGCCCGACACCTGGTTGTTCTCTGCCTCACAGCGCTTCTGATCACAGAGTTATCTTGCAATTTACTGCTCTTTAAAACCTGGTTGCATACGCCTTTAGGGTTATCATACCGTATGATGTATGGCTGTAAGTTGAGTATTAGTGCAGTACCTCTCTTTGCAACATTCCCAGCAGGTTCGACAAACGATGTGTAAACTTCTCAGTGTATCTTCCATTAATTTCAAAGGCTTTGCACAGGCTGGAGTTGCCCTTTGACGCCACATATGCCAAGTGTCTATTCGCCACTTCGACTGGGGCACACGTGGCACGCACCAGCAGTTCGCTGGACCACGTCAAACTCTTTGGGAGATCACTGTCGATCTTCTGTTACTTATCCCCTATCTCGTCGCCAGTTTAGCATCCTCCCCAGCCTGGGTACCTGCTAATGGCAACGCCACACATGGAGCTCAGACTACCACTTATTAATTCTTCTGCTTGTAACTACAAACTCAATATTCTAAACCTGCACGTACTTCACTACGCTAGAACACTTACATCACAGTTCTACAGAGTCCATCAGGAGCCAAAAGGGATCCGTCACTGCTAACTCAAATGACCCTACAGTCATGACGATCTCGTCATCAATAGGATTTAAAACGCCAATAAACTCAATGAAATTTTTATTTGAACTTCTTCTTTGGGTCCTCTATTAATGCATGTGAATAACTCTTCTGAGCACCGAGCACAGACAGTTTTGCACCTCACTGTACATTGTGCTTTATTGTTGGATGAAAATTTACAAATATATACAATTATTTAATTATTAAAGATGACTATTTGGGATCTGTAACATTTTGTTGGCGTGAAGGGCCACTGTTTTCTGTTCTTTAATTGACATCCAAGGTCCCCGAGTACACATAGGGTTTCCCTTGTTTTCAAGGATATAGAAGAGGATAATGGCACTGCGCTCTTCGGCAGACAGGGGAAAGCAGCAATGTTCCATGACGTGAAGATCTACAGGTATGACATACCCAAGAGAGATCGGAACAAGAAATATATAGAGCTAATAAATATTCATTGGATTCTAATTTGTATGCAATGTACTTTAGCGTTGTGTTAGGGTATGGAGAAAATCTACACAGCCAGAAAATGCAATCAGGGTACCACATAATGTTGCTGTAAACAGTGTTCCAGTGCAGCAAGTACAGTGTTGCAATTTCGAGATTGTGGGGCTTGCCGAATACAGAGGAGAATGTAGGGGCATCAGAAGTTTGAGGATAAAGCGTATCCAGTAAACAAACATCACAAATTCTAGGTCAGGACCGGAGGAGAGGATTATGCTATCCTTTCTTCATTTATATTTCCAGCAGCCTTTAAGGTTTTCAACAATAACCAAACTACATTTCCCAAGAGACAATGGGAAAGAAAACATTCAACCAATTGTAATGAAACCGTCCTTATAGTCCTTCATCCGTTTTCCTGCGCCCCCCCTTTCTTCGTTGCTTCAGTAGATGTTCAGATAAGTCTCTTGCTTCTCCTTTTATTATTGGTATATTCGCTTTGTTTGATGCTTAGTTGCTACGATTTTCGTTTTGCTTTGACTGTTGCGGTCGCTGGAACTTGCTCCTTACACAGTAATTCATTTGATCTTTTGTTCATTTCAGGCAGTTAGCATGATAATGTGTTTTACAGTCCTCCACCCACTAGAGGGCGCCTGTGAGTTTTACAAGCAAGAGATACACATTTTCAAAACGTTATGCAGTGGTCAGTACAGTCGTTTCCACGGACAAGTTCTGAGGAGAGGAACACCGCACTAACCGCATTTTGGTTGAACTGGTGTGATTTTTCACACCGACCTGCGCGGTTTACACTTCTTCACTGCCTAAATCACTGGAGTCCGACACCCCCAGGGTTTGTATGGGAACAGTATACCTTTTATAGACAGCTTATTTTCTAATTCCCTACCCCAGGGTCTGTAAAATTTGGTGATTTAGGACACCGACCCAGGGAAATTAACCCATAGATTAAATTGGGTGTTGCGTCCTGGGCTAGACTTTTTTCCTTGTTTACTGGTTGGCCAGCAGTTGTTTAAATGAGCATTCAGGTCTCATAAGAGCCTGAGAAAGAGGAAAGAGCTGTAGCAGATTTACCTTGGGCTGATTGTTTCTCTGAAGCTGTTGATGCACCAACCTATAAAGCTCTGGCACATGTGATGACCCACCCCCCATAGAATAAAGATTAGTGCATAAATGCAAAGAACTCTTCTTTCCAAGGGAGGATATTCCTGGAACATCTTGCACTTCATCACAAGGGCATCTTGGCAAATCCTTGCCTAAGAAAGCAGCTGCTAAAAGTAAACATTAGCAGGGAATTGATCTTAACGCATTTGCTAAATGAAAAAAAAAAACATATTTGACACAGGAACTACTGTTGGGGACCAGGCTTCTGAAACTCCTAAATTTGGTCATACTTTTGAAGACAAGGGTGATCATCTCCGTCACACTCCAGATCCTATTGATAGGGACGATTACCCTCCTGATTCAGATGGGGACAATAGACAAAAGTCCTTTGAGTCCTTCATCTACCCTTCCTGCTGCGGGGGAAATACTGATGTTTAGGCTCAGCCTCCCACATCAGACATGTTGGATCCGGATTATATTTTCCATCCGCGCGCCTCAGAATGGACCGCAGGAGAAAAAAGTAGCTGCTTACATAGGGGGAAGATTGCGTAAACCTCTGGATAAGGAAGTTTGCAACTTCCTTACAGCGGAATGTTCACGTCCCTCTTGGGATGGAAAGTTGGCACTTACTCCTGAAATTGATGCTCATATGCCACCCTTTTTAGCCAAATATATTTGTGACCCGAAAAAAGGAATTGACCGTTCCTGGCAGTCATGCAAAGAAAAACTTCTTGACATTACAGGGCCTCTTACAAAAATTCTAGCTGTAGCTGAAGAAGTGAAGGAATTGGGGTCTTTAATTCCTCGTAACATCCTCTCAGGTTGGGCGTAAAGGGCAATAATTTTCTTAAGGAATGCAAATTGTGCCCTTTAAACTGGGCAACGTTGTGGTCTTCTTATCAAAGTAGATCATAAGTTAGGAGATCTTTCTTTATTTGAAGCAGGCCCAGTAGCACAAAGGGGTCTCTATGGAGATCCATTTATAAAGGAACTAGAGAAGTTTGTAGCCATGTTTACATCTTAAGGTAAAGCCCAGGCATCTATGAAGATTTTTCCCCAAAGGTTTCCCCAGGGGTCGACTGTGGCGGGGGCGCTTGGTCAGCCACTTTGCTCATCAAGTCCCTTACGGAGGACAAACAGCCACAAGTGAACAATGGCAAGATCCTTTCAAGTTTGGAGGTTTCTTCCATTCCAGAGGAATCCAAAAGTACAGAGGTGGCAGAGGTCATTTCCGTTGAGGATCTTACAGAGGAGCTTCCTGAGGCGAGTTACCCCTTCTTCCCAGTTAAGAGTGAGAGGCAAGTTGGCGGTTGAGTATAACAGACGCATGGGTTCTTGAGACAGCTCAGGGGTTTCGGATAGAATTATTGGGGAACTTCAGACCAAGCTTTTTGACTCCATCCCGTCATTTTCGCATCAGGACGCTGCTCTGATTCAGGAGTGATGTCTGCACTTCTTGAAAAAGGAGGATCTCTCTCACTTTAATCCATCCTAAAGGTTTAAGCAACAAGATCCAACATTTTAGTGAACCTTGCCAGGACATTTTGGGAGTTTTTTTTTTTTTTTATAGAGAAAAATCTCAGTAACCTGCAGGGAAATCAAACATAATAGCAGATTGGCAGTCTTGTCATTTTCAAGGTTCCAGTGCTTGGAGGCGCCATTTGATTATTTTCAAAACAAATATCAAAACTTTGGGGCCCGTTCTCAGTCTACCTATTTGCTTCCTGGCTGGACCATCAACTTCCCAGGTATTTCAGTTGGAAACCAGATCTGGATGGGGCAGCAAATGATGCTTTCTTTCAGGATTGGTCAAAGGAAAATGGATGTCTACCCCCCTTTCTCAATGATAACCCACTTTTCGGCACAAGCGAGGAGACAAACGGCAGGCCTAATAGCAGTGACGCCAACTTGGAAATCTCAAGTATGGTATCAAGTTCTGATGGAACTTTCCTGGGATTTTCCAATCCCTCTACCCCATTGCCCAGATTTTCAGGCTCCTCTGGGAAATCCCCAACGTTTAGTTTTAGAAGGCACATTATTTCACATGGCCTGAGGGTTTAAGGAAACAATGGGAAATACCTCGCCTTTTGAAACAAGCTCAATTACTCCTCTCCAAGGTATGGGCACAAGGGTACATTGCACCCCCCTTCCCCAAATCCCCCACTCCCCCTTATACCTTTGGGCAGGCCTGAAGCACCCACAATACTCGATAAGCATAAAAGGGACCCCCACAACGGTCATTGACCTGGTGGCCTTTGACTGGCTAAAACGGGCGTTCCTTGACCATTCCCAGTCAATGCCCCCGAATTCCCCAGAACATGGCCCCTCTGGCTCCAACCCTTGTCTGCTTCCCCTGCCCCCCTCTCCCTAGGGTTTGGATTCACCTTCTGGCTCCGACGCAGAGCCCAAGTCAGGGTCCCGTCCGTAGCGTCCTTCGCCTCATAACTCCCAAGGCATTTCACCAGGTGACAACCCCCAGGTTGCCTCGGTCATGCTGGGCCCGGAGAGTCTGGTGCACCCCCATTCCTCTGAGTAGGCTCCCGTGGGCAAAGTTTTGACATAAGTCGCGGGACGCTGGGGAAGCCACTAGACAAAGAGGCTTGCAAATGCATGAGAGCGGAATGCCCACACCCATGCTTGGACAACAAGGTAGGTCTTACCCCCAAGCTAGACAAGCACATGGCTACCTTCTTGGGAAAGTACATGCATGAACCTAAAAAGGGGATTGAGCGGTCCTGGCGTACTTCGAGATATTATAGACCCAGATTATGGTCCCAGAGGCAATGGCCAGGGATGCCTTACTCCAGGACTGGAGACCCGAACAGAGCTAGGCCTTCCCTCCATTCGTGATGATCATGCGCCTCTCGTCTCAGGTACGAAGACAGAAGGCAGACTTAGTCCAGGTGACTCCGACGTAGAAATCTCAAGTCTGGCATCCGGTTCTTCTGGAACTTTCTTGGGACTTTCCAATGCTTCTAACCCCATTTCAAAGATCTCCTCAAGGACCCAGAGGGGAATCCCCATCATCTAGTCCTGCAGGGGTCTCTGTCGCTTATGGCCTAGAGGATAACAGAGAACGTTGGAAAGTCCCGGGCCTTTCGCGCCAGGCTGCATCTCTCCTCTCGAGTGCTTGGGCGGACAGCACGATCAAACGCTACAAGTCGGCGTGGTCTAGATGGCTGGACTGGTGTCATCAGCGACATCTGGATCCCATGGGGACAAATTGTCCACAACTTGAATTTCCTGGTGTCTGAAATGAAGGACTTGCTTATACATCTATCAATACCTTCAGGCCGGCAATCTCAGCAGGCCATGCACAGGTTCGCGATCATCCAGTCGGGGAACATCCCCTGGTGCAGAAACGTTTGAGAGGCATCCACCATTAACTGTCCCCGGAACCCAGATATTTACATCCCACAGGATGGAATAAGGTCCTCAACATGTTCAGATCCTGGCATTCTAACAAATATCTTTCTCAGAAGAAGCTTTCAGCTAAACTGGCCACCCTCCTCTGCTTTGTCTCATGCCGGTAGGTCTCCGATGTAAGATCATTAGAATTAACAGTTAGAGTATTTACCCGGGATGGGGTTACTTTCCGCATTTCACGCCGTGTAAAATGCAATTCAAGTGTGGTTACTTATCCTTCCTTTCCAGGTTCCCCGAAACTTTGCGTTGTGTAATGCATAAAAAGCTATGAGACTATGACAGCGGACATCCGCCCACACGGAGAGAGACCGTTCTTAATCGCCTTGTGGAAACCTTTCCGAACAGCCCCCTCACCTACCATCGCCAGATGGGTTCGATGGGCCATGGAAGAAGCTGGCATAGATACTAAAATGTTTGGGGCTCATTCTGTCAGAGTAGCTATGGTTTCGAAGGTGTTCTCCCTCGGAAGTCACTTGGAGGATATTCTCAATGCAGCTGGCTGGTCTTCAGACTCTACGTTTAAGAGATTCTACTTCAAACCAGTCTCTTCTATCGCTTTGCTGGTTGTGAATAAGCTTTCAACCAGCGTAATCCTCACCTCCTTACCCACACAGAATGAAAAATGTCCTAGCTATCGTAACGGAAAGTTTCAATTCTATAAAGGACACGTAGGCGAGTATTAACCCGCCCACTATTGATGCTCCCTCCCCAAGAACAGGAGAGTTACGTACAGGTGGGTATGCATTGAACAATTCATATTAGACCTCTACAGCGGATTTGCCTCACTAGTAATGTTATTGAACCTGGAAAAGAGATATATATACATATATATATATATATATATATATATATATACATACATACATACATACATACATACATATACATACATATACATACATATATCTCCCCAACGAAGGCCCTATGCCGAAACGAGTTTGTCTTCTTCTCCACTTGATGCCCATGCACTTTGCTGAAAATTAAGACACTTCAAAAAAAGAATAAAGCATTTCTAAAAAGAATTACGGACCAGTTTGCTTCTCTGATCTGCTTGGTGCGGTCTTCCTGAGCCCTCATCGAATGACGTGCGATACCAAGGAGGGTTAATGCTGGACACGAGTATTATATATATATATATATATATATATATATATATATACATATACATATACACACACACACACACACACACACACACACACACACACACACACACGCGCACATATACACACACAGGCTACGGATTCATGCATTCATGTTCCTTTCCCCTAGGATCGGATGGGGTCGAAACCGGATTAAGGATGCCACGATCAGTCTGCAGTTGCAGGAAGGAAGAGGCAACAGCAACAAGGGACTATGGAGATGCCATGGCTGTAGCTGATTGGACTCTGTTAATGTTTTGAACTGTGACTTTCCCCAAGGGCTGTGGGAAAAGTAGTCTGCGGTTGTTTCCTAAATGGCTGCTGTGAATAAAGCGAAGAAAGAGCAGTTTAATCCTCGCCTCTGTGTCCTTAATAGAATTGAAACTTTGTTACGATAACTAGGACATTTTTCATAATCTGCAAAATTAGTGATGCTTTTTTTGATTAGTCTCCTGTAGGAGGGTTTCTAAAGTCAGAGCTCTAGACATAAGAGATAGAGTATTCACCCAGATGGGGTCACCTTCAACATTGTTAGGAGAACTAAATGCAATTCCAGAGTGTTATCATACCCAGCATTTAGAGATGTACTGAAATTGTGTGTAGTTTAATGTATTAAAGTCTATGAGATCATGACAGCAGAACTTATTCCGGCAGGTGAACAACAGCTATTAATTTCAATTCAGAAACCTAACAAAGCAGTCTCTTTCCCGACTATAGTCAGATGAGTACGTTTGGTAATGCAAGAAGCCGGGATTGATAAAAGCTTTTAGGGCACATTCTACAAGGAGCTATGGCATCTAAGGCTTTTTCTTAGGGCGCTCGATTAGAACGTATCTTGGATGCAGTAGGCTGGTCCTCTGATTCCACTTTTTTTTTATTTTTTATAAAGAGTTTTATATAGCGCGAACTAGACCCGAGACATGAGCACCAGTTTTGTTACAGAGGGACACATTCATTTTTTTTGTCAGGCACGGGAGATTAAGTGATTTGGCCAGAATCACAGGATGTTGAGCGTCGTTGCCGAGACTCGAACCCGGTTCCCCAGCTTCGAGGTCGACCGCTCTAGCCGTAAGGCTACAACCTCTCCCCTACTTTTAAGAGGTTCCATTTCAAATCAGTTTCAGAGATTGCTTCATTGGTAAAAAAAATCAGTTCTAAACTAGCATAATCCTCACCTCCAGTCCAGACACAGAAGGAAAAACATCCTCGCTATCGTAATGGAAAGTTTCAGTCCTATTAAGGACTCTGAAGTGAGGATTATCCCTCCATATTAAAGGTTTTGATCATCCCATCCTGAAGTATTTGAGGTTTTTGTTTTATGCTTTAGCAGCAAGTAAACATTTAGAATGCATTTGATTAGACGTATTTTTTCTAAGTAATATTCATTGTAAATGATTTTCAAAATTGTTCTTTCAAACCATATTTTATGTAATCTCTTTGTAATGATTCAGTGATATTTACATGTCCTTTTTGGAGTTAACGTTTTTTACATCATAATACTTTTCCTTATTTTGCACTTTAAGGAAGGATTTGAATGAGCAAGAATAATGTAGAGTTTTGAAACAGTATTTGTCGCAGGAAGAGAGATAGGATGAAAACCGATGGACTATATGGACTTTGTTTCATTATGATTAGTTGAACGCTCTCTTCTTTCCTATTGTCTCTTGGGAAATTTAGTTTATTTATTGTTGAAGTATTATTGGCTGTTGTAGAAGTAAACGAAGAAAGGAGAGCACAGTCCTTGGATCAGAGTCCTCAATAGAACTGAAACTGTTACGATAGCTAGGAAAGTTTTCATTCTTAATGATACAGCAGATGCGGGCTCACAACGAACAAGCATGCTGCTTCAGTTTTCCTTTGCAATAGCCAGAGGATGCCTTCAACAGCCCCATACATATATTTTGCCAATAATTTTAACTTCAAGATCATGAGTGCACCGTCTACACCCCCTTCCCAATTACTTCACAAACCTAGGTTCTGAATTCAGACAAATGAAGCCACAACCACACACAATTAGTACACTTTAGTTCTCTCAAGAATCCACTCGAAGAACCAATCAATCCAATGTGAATTTAGAACTTTAAGCATGCCAACGTGACCATAAGAGCTAATGTTACAGAAGACAAAATAATTACAAAAATTACCACAGATTACAAAGACGAAATAGGTGGGCAACATTTAGAAAAAGATATAGCTTTTTAGGAGGGCTTTTGGTCCTCTTTATCCATTGGTCTGCTCAAGTGTAATCCACATTTGGTTTCCACCCACCAAAGCTTTGGACAATACGTCAGAATAGTTAATCCAGTATCTATCTTGCAATTCGAGTGACAGCCACCTAAAAATAAGTGCACTTCACTGCCATATTGCCTGAGCTCCTGTGCTACTCCTTGATTTCTATACTTTTGGTGCTATTTTTTTCCACATATTGAAATGTTTGCACAAAAATAAAAAAGAACACGAATGCTTGGTAAGAACAAACCTACTGGCTTTACTATTTTTCTTTTTAAGGAGTCATAATTAACTTCAAAGATATGAAGTTATATAAAGTAAATTGAGACAGGCTACAATGACCACTTTGGTGTACTTGCTTTGTTTTGAATTTACATTTCTTAAGATGTGACTGACATTCTGATATCCTCTCTCCAAAATCCAGTGTAAAAATCTACGAAAACATTCTCCACATTTATATTTGAAAGAACAATACATCAAATAACAGACAAATCGTATTTCTTGAGTCAGGTAATATTTCACAGAAACCTTAAGACATCTTCTCCATAAATGCCTCTAATTAAAATAGTTATCACTAACACGTGCTTCTGAAAATATATATAAAATATTTGTTTTACCAAATGAGAAATACATTTGCACATACCCTTGGGGCAGTCTCAGATCTTTAGTTATAAGCTCTTACCATTTTCTAGTACAGTGGAGTGAGAAATGTCAGAACAGCTTTTGGAGGAGAAAAAAAAAGCGGCGGTGCCACATATGTATGATGTGTTCCACAAGCAGGATAAACCCTTCAGTTAAGATGTCAACTTTGGATCAAATGAGAAGAAAGCAGTCCCATAGAGATTAGCATCACAAATACCTATATCCACAAGGGAAACTACTGCATTTTGTTCAAACTGAAAAAAGAAACGAGCACAACAGGTCTGGCTTTAAGGAACTATTGGCTTTGCCAATTGCTTTTTGCCGTTCATGTACAGCGTAAGGCTACAGTGCAGCATTGTCAATCCACTGACGTGTAAATGTGTCAGACAGCATGCACATGCCAGCAGAATGACATGGGCACCATTAGCTTTAATTTTTTTTTTTAATTATCGATCCAAGAATGGGCATGGGGAGGGATGGGGCACTCAGATTGGTAAAGAAGGAAATAGAAATAAAGATTTATGTAGTGCGAAAGTACTTAAGGTTGTTGGGGAAGGGGGTGGGGATACAAGGAGTGGGAGGGGAGGAAGGAGAAAAAAAACAGCAAAAGGTGTAGGGAAAGAGCACTAGAAGGAGAGAACTCCACAGAAGCAAACTGGCAAGAGAGCAACAAGAAGCATGGGGTGGAGCAGTGAAAGAGAAGCACATAGCAGCGGGGGAACACACCAATGAGAGCAACATAATAGTAGGGGGGGAGAGAAGCACACTGGGGGCAGTAAGGAGACAGCTGGAAGACACATGCTCTCTCATGGAGTGCTTAAGAAATTAAGAATACAAGACTGATTCCCTAACAGTGAGCAGTGGAAGGGAACAAGTAAATATGCTAATCCTCGGAGAGGGACAACAAGGTAAGCGATCTAATAACAAGGAAGCAAATGAATGCAACAGTAAAAGCAACTAATGGTAACCAATGGGTGGGCTTTAATCCCACTGTAAGATCTTGTTAAACTGACAGTAGGTATACCAAAAGTGTGTGCTCTCTGGTAGACGTGATCTAATAAAAAAACAAGCTACTCTTTAGCAGTGATATCAGTTAAAGCTTAAAAAGCAGATACAACAAACTGTAAAAATGTATGGATCATGACTAGATTTGAATAGTTAGATACAAGCACAACACCAATGGTTGTAGAGTGTGGACACAATTTTTGTAAAGTGGTTTTCTTTCGTGGTACCAGTGCAAGGACAATGTCAAAACTGAACTCCTGCATAAAGCGTGCTTGTAAAAAAGTACTAGGAACATTGGCCCAAAAAATCCTCCAGGGCCTTCATAGATAACATGCAGCATATTTTCTGGGGCAGGGTACAAGCCAAAAACCATGGATACTAAATGGACAAAATATAGCTTAAAAAAAAAAAAAAAGTGAGACTTGCTTAAGTTACTTTAAAGCATCATAACATGAAAATAGTTTTTATGTCAGGTTATGTGTAAACTCACTAGTTGTACTACTAAATACACATTAACATTAAACAGCACAAAAAGCCCACTCAGTTAATGAAGTATGGACTGCACTGCTCTATCCATTTTGCTTAAAATTGATATCCAATGGCCTTTTAATAGCAATTGATCCGCTAACCTGCTTCATAATTTAAGACTTCCTGAATAACATTAAATAGCTGGCCTAGGTACAATCAATCTAAACTTATGCCGACTCTACGAGTATTATGAAACACGTAGAGCAGATGTGTATTTAAATGAACAGCTAAGAAACTGAAGTCTTGATTTTCGTCGGCATTCCAACATATTTATGTAAAGGATAAAACAGTTACTGTTAAACATTTTCAGACTGATAAAAATCATACTATATATATATATATATATATATATATATATATATATATATACACACACACACACACACACACACATACACACACATAAAAAGCTCGATAGTTACTAAATTGCTCTGTCGCTCAGCACCATTTAAACATTCAGTAAAGGGGCAGAGTTTAGCAGTGGATGAGATTATGCCATTTCTTTCCAGCTCCCAACTGAAGGTGTTTCTTATTTAGCTCACCCAAAAGACAGACTGAGTGTGATGATCCTAGTGCAGATTCATGCAGGCGGGAAAGAGTGATTCTTTCTTATGCCGTGTGTGTTTCACTGGCAATCCCAGGATACACACAGAGGAGGCCCTTGCACCCCTCAACCTCTCCCACACAGTCTTCCACCCCCACACACCCACCGGCCACCCCTGTTGTATTAGGGCAGAAAATCCATAGTCATGGGAGGCAAGCCCATGTGCACCGCTTAGGACCTGGGAGTCAGTGAGGGTGGAAGAAAGTTAAAGTGAGGAGCAAGAGGAGAAACTGCAGAGACTGGTGTGAGTCGCTGTCGGTAGACTACACCAATTAGGCTACAAGTGTGCACCAAGATGGTGAAGTTCATCCGCTCTCGAGAGGCCATGAAGCCCCTCGTAAGGGGGCACCCTTCCCCATGGAGAACCCCCAGAGATGCATAATAAGATTAAACATGCTTCCGTACTTTGGAAAACCATCCCAAGAGCTGCTCCTTTTGTGTGGAGACGATCAGCGAAACAAGCAAAAGGTGAGATAGCTTGGCTTCATCCCATCTTTTGACTTTGCAAAAGCACACTTACTGGCGCTGCCACTTGTTTGTCCACAGTGCTTAGAATCAAAGTGAAAAAATAAAAAAATGCTGATGCCGCACTGACTAACACGTGAAGCCATGTGTGTGCATGCATCACAAATCATGCATCCTATTGCGACAGGCATTTTTTTTTTTAAATTTCTTCATTCCAACATGGCAGGCATATTTTAAAGTTGTAAATTAAAAAACATGTTCAAAAACACATTAAAAGAAAGAAGCAGCTGGCGATCCCATAAAAAAACTAAGAAAAAGCATACATTAAAATAATTCAAAGTGTCAAAATAATCTTTATTTAGTCAACAGCAAGACCATAAAAGCACATTTTAAAAACAAAAACCAACAGATCACACAATTCAGTATCACATAATCAATGACTAAAATGTAAGTCTCATTGCCCCTCCATATCATTATAGCTGGATCATGCAACATCTTTTTCCCTAAGCACCTCGCCGGAGTAATAAAATTCAACACTGCATAGCAGGTTGTTGGGAACTCGCAACGTTGTAGAACCAACAAACGTTCTTGATGTGTTTTAAAACATTTCCCGGCTAAAACTGGGCATAAAAACCGGGTTCTAAAAGCAGAATATAAAGTGCATAATAAAGCGCTTAGTGGACTGTATAGACACTCCGTCGCTCAAGAGGCAGGGTAATGATGCGAACCAGAGTCCCAGCAGAGGGAAAAGCCACCAAGAAGTGAATCGTGTTTACTCAAAGGCAAGTCAAATAAAATCTATGTTCTGGTGCCTTTATCCATGATAGATGGGACTCCATGCCTTCGTAAGTTGACAATGGAATATATGAATTGACTGTTAGCATGTCTAGAACTTATTCAAGTCTCATCTGGTCTCTATTAGCATAATGTGTCCTTTGTCCGTGAGCTAATCACGCTTGTCTTCTCAAAGACACTAGATAATCCTAGGTCTTGAAGAGTGTTTTTATGTACGTAATCCATGGGATAGCTAACACGTTAGTCTGTTTCAGGCAATACTCCACTATTCCCAGAGTGAAACAACTCCAGGGTGGACCAAATTTTAACTCACAGCAAGATGGGTGCCAGGCCCACCATAACTTCTAGGAAATCTAGGCCCATTTCATTGCGAGTGATAAAACTTGATGTAGCTCTGGGTAGTCCAAAAGGCCTGGTTAAAAACGTATTTTCTGCTGCCTGAGGGGTCTTTACAGATTTATGCCCCCATACTCCTGCACCATATGTGCCCACTGACAAGCATTTACTCCTGTATAACACAGTCATTTCAATGGGTGGGTTTATGTCCTAAACTTTTTGCAAATCTAAACAGTGATTCACATACCACCTCCATTGACTGGGACTTCTGAGTGATTAAGCGGTCTCATCTCAGATTGGCGCTAAATAGAATGCCCAAATAGCTCAAATTTGTTGTTTTCTTTATCGGTGCAAGTCCATTAAAATCTTCTTTGAACGGATGGGTCTTTGACCGACATGTTAAAACATAGGATTTGTCATTATTTACTCCAAGGTTCAGCTCCTGCATAAAACTAGAGAACCCATATAAAAGTGCTTGCAGACCATTAGCAGTGCGGGCCAAGAGGACGGCATCGTCCGCATATAGAAAAACAGGAACTAGAGACAAACCAATTATCGGGACGTCAGGAGTGCAGTTTTTTTTAGCAAAAGGAATCGAGGGCGTGAATATAAAAAAGAAATAAAAAGGCACCAGGTTGCAACCTTGTCTCACCCCACGCGTAACTTGAATTTGGGGGGGTTCGGAGGGGGGTGTCTGTTCGCCTGTCTGAGAAGAACATAATTTCATATTTGTATCTTGATGGCAGCTGTTTAGCGCGCTTAATAAAGATAAATCTATTCCTGCATGTTCCATAATGTCCCACAGGTTGTTTCTGTCCACTAAGTCAAAGGCACAGGAGAGGTCCATGAAGGCCATATGTATGGCCCCTCTCCTGGCCTTGACATCCAGTATTAGGGAAAGATTGAAAGCTTGCTCAGTAGTGCACATTCCTGGGCGGAATCCATATTACATTTTAGTGAAGGAGGAAATTTCACTCACCAAGGCTTCTAACTTTCCTAAAATGACCCTAACAAAGATTTTTCCCGAAGTCGAGCAGTGCAATCGAGCAGTAATTAGAAGGAACATTCTTGTCTCCTTTTTTTATATATAAAGGCTGTGACTGACTGCCTCCATGTCTCGATTGGTCCCTGTTTTTTGTCTGCAATACTCCGCATCAGAAAAATTAATTCTGATGCGGCAGAGACTTCCATGTTAAGTCATATGTGTGCATGCATCACACAGCATGCATAAGGATACATCCTATTGCGACAAGTATTTTTTTTTTTTATTTCTCCATTCCAACGGACTTATTTTGAACCTGTAAATTAAAAAATGTGCAAAAACACATTAAAAGAAAGGAGCAGCTGTCGAGCCCACAAAAAAAGCTTACACTAATATAATTATATATGTATACAACAAATACTTTTAGAAAAAGTGGGGCAGCATATTGAGGCAACAGTTCACAATCCAATATCTGAGATACTAAAGTTATCAATTTCGGCATCACTGTGTTAATTCTAGAAAGCACAGTCATTTCATTTCTGAATGGTCTGAGGGATGGTGGGTTAGGGTGACAGAGGTATGTATTCTGGTTGTATTTACAGTTCATGTAGTTCAATCTATTCCAGGTTCTTGGGAAGATATTGCGTCTCGAGAAGTGGTAATGGAGATAAGGGATTGATGATGCCTGAGATTTTTTGAGACATTCTCTTGTTGCCTCTGTACTTCGCCTCTTCATTCTAAGGTCCCCAGATCGCTAAAGCTTTATGGACTGCTGATTTGATGAGCCTTTTTCTTTGCTTTCTCAGGGAAATCATTTGGAGAACATTTCCACTGCTCACTACAACTCCACAATGACCAAAATCTTTGACCAAGTAGCCCCACCAAAACTCAAAAGAATACCGGACAAAGACAAAAACCTGTGGTTCAACGGAGCCCTGAATGAAGAGAGACGTAAACTAAGATTAACTGAATGCAAATGGAGACAACATCCCTCCCCCCTCCAACTCAAACTACTTAGGAAATCTAGAAACTCATATAATAAAAGTATTCTACAATCAAAAAAAAGACTTCTTCAGATCAGAACTAGACAATGCCAAAAATAGACAGAAGAAACCCTTTGAAATACTAAAACAACAATCCAACAAATTGGCCAAAACCGCACTCTTGACTTTGAAATCACAGCTTAGTAGTGAAGAATTTTCTTCATTCTTCACAGCAAAACCAACTCCCTCCAACTCGAGCTAAGGACGACTGCTATCAACTCAGCCACCTCAAAGAACACACAAGCTGAAAATCCTAAACAACTGGATCTACCTTTGCCAAAAAATAACTCACTGGTCTACCTTCAAACTCTACGATCTCAGTGACATCACCAAAATATTAGCAACTATCAAACCCAACAACCACTTCAATGACCCTGTCCCCTCAAACTGACTACCCCACATCTACCATATCACCTCCCCTCTCTGGACTAAAATCATCAATGCCTTGCTAGCGCAAGGTCACATCCCGGATTGCCTAAAAACTGGTCAAGTCACCCCTATCCTAAAAACCGACAGCAAACACCTCCGACCCTAATAACTTCCGACCTATTACAAACATTCCCATGCTAGCCAAGGTCCTGGAAAAATGCGTTCAGCAACAACTGAACCAACATCACGTATTTCAAACTACTGAATGACTGCCAATCGGGTTTCAGACCCAGCCATAGCACAGAAACAGCCATTCTGCATATAGTAGACGACGCCCTCCTCGCTCTTGACGGGAATGAAACCTGCCTACTAGTCCTTCTGGACCTCTCATCAGCCTTCGACACGGTCAATCACGACAAAATTCTAAGAAGACTGGAAAACAGGATGGGTTTATCTGGCACAGTCCTTCAATGGTTCAAATTCTTTCTGGAAAACAGAACGCAATCGTTCATGGTGAACAAAAATCTCTCTCCCTCTTCACCCAACCTACTTGGAGTACCACAAGGCTCAACCCTATCCCCCACGCTATTCAACCTATATGTCGAACCACGAACCACTAACCGAGCTACTACAACAAACAAATATCTCCTACCACATATACGCGGACGACACTCAACTTTACATCAAGATCTCTTCCATTGAAGAGATAAAGATTATGAATCAAGCTCTCGAAAAGACCGTTCACTGGCTAACGACCAACTTTCTCAAGCTAAACTCGCAAAAAACTGAATTTCTTTTAATCTCCCCCCTAAAAACTCTGGAGATAAAGGATTGGACCAAGATGATCACTGCTCTGAATTACACGCCGACTCTGGTGGAATCCACCAAATCGCTTGGAATTACACTGGATAAGAACCTTAACATGCAAACGCACATCAACCTGTTGGCTAAAAATGCCTGCTTTCACCTCAGCTATCTCAGAAAAATGAAACTATTCATAGAGAATCCGGACCTCAAAACTGCAGTTCAGGCTTTAGTCATTTCGAGGTTGGAGTACGGATGTACCACCCTCTCGGGGCTTCCCAAAATCTCAACAGCCTCTTTAAAAGCCGGTCTCAATGCAGCAGCAAGACTACTAACAGGATCTAGGAAATTTGACCACATATCGCCACACCTGAAAGCGCTCACCTCCTACCCTATGAAGCTAGAATCCACCTAAAGATGGATTGCATCACTCAAAGCTCTACACTACAATACCCCCCAGTACCTATCTAAAAAACTTACCTTATCGGGAGGAAACAGACGCTCTAGGAGCGCCGACAATCTACTCCCGACACCCTCTAGTTTCAGCAAGAAAAAAACTTCTGACAGAGCATTCTCCGGAGCAGCACCAAGAATATGGAACTCTCTACCTCCGTGCATCAGAAAAATCTCTTCTACACCACTATTCAAAAGGGAAGCAAAATCATTCCTGATGAGCAAATTCCTCCCTTAATTCCGCAAGGCACTGAACCAGTCTACGACTTCAAACTTGTTTCCTCACTCCCCTTAATGACTCCTTCGCCTCTATGACGTACTCGAACTTGTTCCTACTGCTCCATTTTCGTTGCTGCTACCTACCGAACCTGGTTAGAAATATTTTTGATACTTTGTCAGCTCTGTTGTTTTGCTAAATGTTCTATACTTACTCTGCTTTCCTTGTAAAGTGCTCTGATACCCTACCCTGGGTCTTGTTCGCGCTATAGAAAACTCTAAAAATAATATAAATTAAAAAAAAATAGAACAGGACATCAGAGTGGTGGATAAACACTAAAGGGAAGAGGATGTGCTGGTTAGCTAGAGACTCATTGCAGATCGCACTACTGACACCAAAACAATGAGTTCCTTTGTTAAAAAGGTTTAATATCCTAAATATCACACACTACTTAAACTGTACGGTATTCTGTAGACAGCAGTAACTTTACCGACATTCAAATGAGTATGGTAGTGGTAAGTGTAAACTGATCAATGGGTAAGTATAAGGTATATATAAAAAAGTTTTGCAATGAAAGCTTTAAAATCCATTAAGGTCATCACTGAAAAGATTATGCTTTACAGCTTCCTCTGCTGACATAACATTGAAAACACATTTACTAAAACTTCAATACCATGAGACTCCAGTTAAGAGCTAAAAATCACATGAAATACATCAACCAATGATCAGCTTCCACGCATAAGTATTTGTCTATCGTCTCTTAATCCTTCGAGTGAAGCTACAAAGTATAAACATGTAATCCAAACTTAACATTCACTATTGCTTCAGAACAGTTCTTACAAATAAACATACTGCAATTATCAATTATATCAAAAATGTGCGGCCTCATATAAAGTCACCAATATACAAAGCAAACTTTTTCACAGGGCAGAATATAACTGATATAAATAAACATGTCTGTTTAGAACATTACTAAGAACTCATCCACAGTACTCTGGGTGGGATAATTCCCAGACTCCCTGTCCTTAATAAACTCTTAACTTTGTTGAGAAAATTGGGAAATTCCAGATTCTAATCAGCACTAGAGAAAAGGATTATTTTTGTTAAACAATTACTACTAATGTTGGTACATCTGAAAACAATTTAAAATAGAACTCTGCAAAAGTAGACTCTGAGGGCCAATCTGCAGCTCTTACATCTTCCATGTAAATTTAGAGGTAATATGGTTTTGTTCTTTACCTCCTCTATAAGAGTGGGCCTCATCATCGCTTTTATCTATCCGGCACCTGACTATTCTACTCAACACAAGTCATGGTGTGGGACTACTCTAGAGGAAACTTATTTCTAAAAGGTTAATATTTGACCAAACCTTTTCCAAACTCATCTCACCACATACAACCACGGATTCCCTGGGAAGCCGTGATTAATCTAGTGTTGTACTTAATTCTACTTCTATAAAACAAACACACTATGGTGTGTACATTCTAACATCAAAATCAAGAGTCCAGACACCCAAGAACCTCTTGCGCAAAATAAGACCGTAATATAGTTAGCGGAGAATGGTTTCCTTGACATGTCTTAATTATGTGTGGTTCAGAAAGGATTCATAATCTAATACCCTTGAGAGGCCTGCACGCAAATGAGTGCTCATTGACAGGAGAGTTAAATGAAAGGGAGATGTCAAGCCTCTCAATAGCTACATGAGAATGATAAGGCCCCAGACGGTTCATCACTATTGTAGGACTCTGCGGTAGATAGAAGTTCCAGTAGTTTACAAAAACAGATTTGAGAACTCCATAAGGTAGTCAATACGATACTATCTGCTAATCTTTGGACTTGAGCCATCACCCTCTGGATTAATCACTAATAAAGGGAAAGTATAATTCTGATGCCAACTTCAATCCTGGAGACAAGCATCCATTGCCTGAGCTTCTGGGTATGGCCTCCAGCTGCATAATCCACCTCGCATGGACCTCAGAGTAACATGATCCTCTGGGGCTCGATCTGAGCTGTTTTTTCCAGTCACTGCAATCCCTGATAAACCTGGAGAGTCCCCAGTAGATACTATGCATCACTGATATTCTTTGAAGTCTAGGCAATAATGCAAAAGGTCTTTGGCTTTGTAAACGTGAAGGGTGGACTGTCTGCTACTGAGAAGTATTTAGTTGAAAAGAATGCCAGTTTAAGGCTTCTCTGAACCTTGAGTAGTGTAAACGGCGGTGTATCTCTAAACGAATTTTACTCCATAAACTAACTCCTCGTCCAACTTGGTGTAGCTTGTCGAGGATGCATCAAACATTTCCTTAGTACTAGACCTGAGAGCATAGGAAGTGGTGTTATTTCTCAAATGTGGTATCAGGAACTTAGGTGCAATTCCGTGATTATTGTATACATCATATAGGAAGCCTTAAATGTGATGTACATCTCCACAGGTATCCAACGTAACTTTCACAAATGACTAGATACTAGCACAAATTTCTTGAAGTTGAAGACTGTTCTAACTAGCTCATTTTGTATTTTTTGCAAGCAATGGATATTCTCCTTGACTGGTGAGTCCATTGATGTACTGGACTACTGAGTTGCTCTCAATTTTAAGAGGATACAGCACAAGTGCATACAGGCCAAGTTCCTAATCAAACAGAGGCCACAAGCAATTCTAGGCAATGTATGATATTTTTAATTCTGTTCAGTTTCACTCACAAGAGATCCCAGCAGATGGCACACCAGCCTAACCTGCTGGCATATGATTCCATCACATATGGAGAAAAGCCAAATATCCCTGTGCTATTCGGGCATCAATGTGGTATAACCACCACAGGATCTTCTGCCCTGCTTCAGAGAACAGGCTCACTAGAAACGACTCACTAATACAACAGGCCTTTGCTTGGAAAAATACTTTTTAGTACTTTAAGGCTCTGTAATAAAGAGGGCAAAAAAAGATGGCTAGACTAAATGAATCTATGTGAATGTCAATCTTTGACAAGAAACTACTTCAACTTCCTTTACTGGAGTTGAGCGTCACTAAGACAATACTTGGAACCCCAAACGTTCCATATACCGCAGCTTGGGCACTGAACAGTTGATAAAGATATTTGGTCTTGCAGGAGAGACACTGCCACATGAAGATGGTGCAGGAGAAGAGAAATAGTCTGGGACATGAGCATAGCGTAACCGTAGTACATTACTCCCCATCTTGGTAAAACACCAAGAAATCAAAGAGACCAAAGGGAAGGCATTTAAACATATTCCGTCAATGGAACTGAGAATTTGTCTAAAGGCAGAAAGAATTGCAATTTAGAGGTTATGGACCATCCAGTCTCCTCCTTTTACATACCACAGACTTATTTCCTCTATCTTGAAATACATTGAGCTATTGAATTCTTCCAAGTAGATCACAAGTCAAAGGCACATTTTTTGTTTTTCAAACCGCAAAAATATTGTTCAGGAATCCTGCTGAAAGTCCAACAGGCTGAGACACATTTCCATAGCAGCCAGCTTACTTTCCCAAATATGTACGACTTTCTTGTTTCATCTGCTTGGGGGGGCAATTTTGTTGAGAACCCTTAGACCACTACTAGTACCCAGCAGTCTACTCAAAAGATGCCTAATACGAAGCAATTTCCCCAACTCGGTCTCTTAATCTAACATAGAAAGAAGGTACAAGGTACAGCTGTAATGCATTTGGTAGGTGTAAATACTGCTTCCTCTACTGTACTTTCAGCAGCCTCCTGGAGCTAGTTAGAAAGAAACCAGCAGTTTTTGATCTGCCCAGCTTGATCTCTTCTGGAACCCTGCTGAACAAAGCAGCCAACTGCACTACCATCACAGCCTGTCCTATTTAAAATGTTCCGACTGAAGATCTTAAGAGATTTTGGGGCATCTAGGTGATAATGTTCTCACAAATGTACCTCGTGCTTTAAAAAAAAGTTATCCAAAGAGGAAGCTTTTCACGACCCGATCTGCCTCCAAAAAGATGGCTCAATACCTCTGCCAATACAACAATTTGTGTTGCCAACAAGGGATACCACACACTGTGCTCATTGTGATAATCTGTCAATATGTCTGGGTCTATAATGAGAACTCTTGTTTGGCTGTCACATCCATAATCTCATACTAGGACCTGCCAGGTACAAACGTTTCTCTTAGCAGGCCCTGCATGGCTTATCTATAAATTTCTTGGTATCACTGCATAATTTACCTACAAATATTAGAAGCTTGGGTCAATGTAAGGCATTACCACAACTTTTCTCTGCTGAGCGTCTAGGGCACTCCTGCAAAATCCCTTGTCAAACACTTGCCTTAAGCAAATTTGCTCATAAGCTTTTACTTTGGTAGATTCTGTCCATCAAGACGACTTAGAACCTATGTATGATAGCTTACAAACAAACATACCACCACCTTGACTGGTCATTCTGGGCTTTAGAGCCCAAAGGACTCTCAGACATGGAACTCCTTTCACTCTTTAGCCTAGAGGACTGCAGACTTCAAGGGCATTGGGAATTTGACTCCCCAGACAGGTCATCTCTTTCTTTATTATCATGCAGGACTGATGACCCCGTCAACAGGGGGAAACAACCGGAAGTAGTTGTTTTTGGGCCTTAGGCTTCAATGTTTTAAAATGTGCCTGAGCGAACGGCACAGTACTTTTTTGCCTTTGGGTTTGGCGCAAAACAGCCTTGAAGGATCCAGAGAAATGTCAGCAGGTCTGTCAGATGAAGCATCATCTTCCCTCCAAGTAAGGGGTGTCAATGCAGATATTTCCACAAGTTTCAAAACTGCCTGCTGCACTAACTCCTGTAGTGTAACCAATGGGCTAAAAAGAAAGGCTTTGTCCAACACAGGAAGAAACTTCCTTTTTGCCCATCACCACATCTCAAGCAGGTGTTACCCCTTTGCCAGACATCAAAACTAAGGTACTGTAAGAGGTATCAAGATATTATTCATGTATGCAGCTCTGGAATAACGGGCCAATTAAATAACAGTCTACAAAGCCCAGAAATTAATGGATAGATTGCCGAGGCTCATGATGTTTAAGTGTAATTTACTCACCCCTTTATCATTTAATGGGGTCTTTCACCCAGGATAGGATGTAATGGGTCCAATTAGTGGTGGATGCAACAAAAGATCCATGGAGCAAAGGTGCACTGTACTGAGATATCACCAAATCTGTGAGGGTATTGGAAGGTTCCATATGAATAATTCTTTTCTGTGAATTACTGCAGCTCCGTTCATGCAAGTCACTGCAGCAGCGGACAGAGGAGGTGAGCAGAACTAGGAATGATTTTGGAAGTACAGGCTTGACAGCTTCCCTCCAGCAGCAGAAAATGGCTGGTCTCACAGTGTCAACCAGAGAAATACTGTGCATGTCTGGGAAACCTGTAAGGAGAATACCTCCACTACTGATGGCTACCATGATTGCAGGCTTTTGAAGCCCAAGCGCCACCTCAGCTCTTGAAAACACCACCCCAACATCATCAACAGAGAGGATTCAGTGGTGAAAGAAGTCCGCAGGGTGAAACTCTGAAGCATGCCGTGCAACTGTATGGGAAAAAAAGTTAACAAACAGGCTAAATTAAAATATTATTACTTACAGCACGAGGAACAACATTGGCACAATAATTACTAAAGTAACAGAAGCAACTGGCAAATAATTAAACAATATACATACCGTTCATGTGCCTTAATCAAGCAGAAATAAAAATTGAGGCAAGAAAATATATATGCATGTCAAAAAGGAAGAGGACAAGGAGACAGTGGACAAAGGACTTATGATGGAAGGAAGTTCATGTTTTTCAGGGCACTTGTGGTTTTGACTACACCTCTTGGGTATTGAATTTTATTAGCTGCCGTAATATGTGCACGGCTGTAAGAAAGCATAATAACCTCCAATACAGAAATAGAATCTCTATGCAAGACTCTTAAAGATGGGAAAAGCAATACTGAAAACAAGTATTGGCAAAGCCAATAGGTTTCGCCTATACGAGATCTATTGGCTTTGTCAATGCTTGTATTACTACTGTTTTGAAGTATTCAGGGAATATCGACTTTCGGATTATGCGCTTAAAAGCTTTTCTATTAATTATGAGTTTTTTTTCTTTTTGGAAATGAGGGGTGGGTAAATCAACAGATAGCGGGATGAGGAAGTGGTGTTTTAAAAGCAGAGGGGTTGTTAAAAACAATGGCGGCGGGTGGTGGGTTAAAACAACGAATGCTTGTTGAAGGCAGAGCTGCAGACCTAGGAACTGGGGAACCGGGTAAAAGTCTTAGCGTCAGCACAACATCCTGTGCAAGTCACTTAATCCCCACCCACTGTGTACTCTGAAAAAAACAAAACAAAAAAAAGAGGATGATGTTAATGTAAATGATGCTCATGTAAAGCACTCCAATAACTACAGGTGACACTAGTGAGGGCGTGGGAGGTGGCTGAAGCAGGGGGGTGGGTAAAACAGAGCAAGGAGAAGGATGCAGGGGGTTAAAAGCAGCGGGAGGGTGTTGTCTAAACAAAAAGCTAAACTAAGCTACATAAATACTATAAAAATATGCACACTGCATGGCTTGTCTAGTAGGGTGGAAACAATTAGATATACGAACTGGCATGACTAATGTCTGGTAGAATTTGGATACAGGATTTATATTTGTTTATGGTCTGCAGCCCCAAACGAGTACAAAACATGGACAAGGCTGGCAAAAGATAGCAGTACTTTAAAGTTGAAATATAAATGCGGCTAAGCATGGTGAACTAATCTAAAAGTGGAAGCATTATTGCAGACCTAAGTGACAAGTAAACGTGAATAATGGGTGGAATGGAGTGTTTGTAGGTGCAGTGAGCGTTATGCATATGGGACGGGAACAGACATAATAAACATGGAAAATTTACTAAAAGAAAGCTGACTTCTTTCATTTTTGGTTGGTTCTCATTCATGCTTCATCCTTGGCACTGGGGAAGAAGGTTTGTGTCGCGGCGCTGGCTCAACATCCGGTGATCCTGGGCTAATCACTTAATCCTCCCATATGTAACAGTAACGAAAAAAAAGTGTCTCTAATCAAACGCTGCTCATGTAAAGTACTCCAATACCTTCGGGGATACGAGTGAAGGTGCGGGAGGTGGCTGAAGCGGGTGGGGAGGTAAAACAGAGCAGGAAGTAGGACGTGGTGGGTTAAAAGCAGCAAACGCAGCTGGGGGTGAGGGGGTGTTAAAAACAATGGCGTGGGCAGGAGGTGGTGGGTTAACACACAGGGAAGAGAGAAGATGGCAGTGGTGGATTAACACACCTAGGAGAAGAGAGACAGCCAGCAGATGCACTTGTGTGGAGTGCTCGATAAAAAAAATAGAAGTACCTTCAGAGTGTGTAGCCAGTGGAAGGACACTGGCCACTAGCCAGTGACCGGAAACTGTACATGGGCCAAACTTCACGCCACGGACAGACAAAGCAGAGCAGGCAGACGTGCAGACAACACGCTGACCAATCAGAAGCTTGTAAATAAAAGCGACATTGGAATCAACCAATGGTAAGTATTAAGAGGGCTGTAAGCCCCATTCAATATATATATATATTTTTTTTTTTTATTACAAGAGATTTTACAAGCACAGAGCAAGCGCCGTGCAGGCGAAACCTAAAAATCTATTAAGGGCATGGCAGAAAACGTATCCCTTGAAAGGCAATTTTATGTTAAGCAATCTGCAAATATAATCTCCTGGGCAGGAAAATAAAACGTCTATTATTCTCATAAGGTTCAGAATGCCAAAAATCAATCACAAGAAATTTTTAGAATTTTAGAAACTGTACACAACCCAAGTGCTATTAACAGCATTCCTTCCTCGTCTCAACAGAAAATAGACAAAGTAAGATACAGGATCATTTTAAATCTTGACAATAACTTTCTCAAGATATCAAAGGGTTTAATCTACATCTAGTTTAGAATAAACCCAATTTCTCAGCCTTCACTCAACAATTCGGCTCTCCTTTGGGTATCTGTCAAGGGGCATGGCTAAAAAGCGTTCTGCCAATCTATTTACTCCAGTGGTGACCGATATTAGTAATGCCCCTCGAGTCTGGAAAGATCCCTTCAATTTTTAAAAGAAAAGCCAATATATAAGATAGCCTCTAAAAAAACCCTCACTAAATCCTGAAGATCCAGATGAATTTCAACCAAATATCCTTGCTACCATATTTGGCTAAGATACTAGTGAAGGCTGTCACCACACAGTTACAAACGTTTGTTGAACTGAACAATGTCTTGGAGAGTACACAAGAAGGATTTAGGACAGGTTCAAGGACTGAGGCAGTAATAACTTCTGTGACCGATTACCTAAGAACAGTAGCGGACGGGGGTGTGGGGGCAGGAGGGAGATCTGGAGCGGTGATGCTCCTTGACCTGTCTACTGCATTTGATACTATTGACCATGCGACCCAGCCTAAATGCTTATGTAGTTTTGAGATCAAAGTCACTGTACTAAAATGGATTAAATGATTTATCATCAACAGGTGACAAAGTCCAATTAGGCTCATTTTGTTCAAAAGCTACATCCCTGACAGAGCGCCCCACAAGAGTAATCTTTATGCCCCTTGTTTTTATTATTGCTCAACCACTGGCACTCAAAACTTTAAAAATTTTAAGTGGACACTTACTTATATGAAGATGATACTCAAATTATTTGAGTGATGACCCAAAAAATCCAAGCTCTGTCCTTCCTACTAGCTTAGAAGCAGTATGACAGATTCTTCTAGTATACAATAAATTAAATCTCTGAGAAAAATTTCCTTGGTCACCTTCCATGGGCAAGTGCCCAGAACGGACTCCTTTCCTTAGCTTTATTCTAGATTCAGTTCTCATTATGGAGAAACAAATAACCAACACCACCAAGATATATTCCTATCATTTGCATGCCAGCAGACAAATTATAAATTTTCTTCCCATCAGCGAGCATTTCATGGTGGCCAATTTTGAGCCATTCTGTTAAGCAGTTTTTACTGTTTCAAGAAGGAAAGAATTCTTGTTGTTAAAATGGGAAATGTCACTTTGGAATCCAAGCAATTTTTGGGACCCACCTGACAGATCTGCACAAAAATGCATAAAAGTTTACTTGCCACGAAGAACCCAAAGTAGATATACTTTTGGGGGAAGTTGTGGAAATTAAATTGGTGCCAAAGTTATTAAGACTACAAAAAAATGCCTTCTCAATGAATTAGCGACACGGCTGACATACACATATATAATACAATAATGAGGCACTTTCCTGGGGATGTCAAAAGATTGCATTGCTAAACTGTGGCAGCCATAGCATCCATAGATTACCATGGAGTCTACCAACCAACAAGGTGCTGGAGTTCATTTTCATTGATACTGGGTATCATTCAAGAATCCCCTATTCTGTTAATGCAGTTATCTGGCGTATAATGCCAAAGCTAGTAAGATTTAACATCTAAAGTATCTGCTTTCAAAGATTAAATAAACATGTAGAGTAAATGTCTGTTCACCACAGAGTGAGCCATTTGCTTTGTATGAAAAGGTAGGGCAGTTCCATTACATTTGCCTGTGAAGCTGTGCGAGTTTTTGGCAGTGAGAAGGTAATATTAGCAAGGTGAAAGCTACAGGCCAGGTGATGAGAAGGGCAGATGCACTCAAATTCAGCTCCGAACTATCAGGACGTGCATTAGTTGTGAATCTCAATATCTGAAATGAGATCGCCACTCAAAGTACCTTTCAAACACCACATTCCACGTTTCTCCTGTGCACACACTATCCAGTCTCAAAACAGATCATAGCAATTCAGCCTATCTGGAATTGCCAAAAGGAGAATATCAATTGCTTGCAAAAAATACCAAATGAGCTAGTTAGAACAGTCTTCAATTTAAAAACATTTGTGCCTGTATCCAGTCATTTGAGAAAGTTACATTGGCTACCTGTGGAGATGTACATCACTTAAGGCTGCTTATATGATGTATAGAATTATCATGGAACAGCACCTACGTTCCTGATACCACATTTGAGAAATAACACCACTTCCTATGCTCTCAGGTCTAGTGCTAATGAAAAGTTTGAAGCATCCCCGACAAGTTACACCAAGTGGGAAGAGGAGCTGGTTTATGGGGTAAAATCCCTTTAGAGATCCACAGCCTGTCTACACTACTCAAGGTTCAGAGAAGCCTTGAAAAACTAGCATTTTCCAACTAAATACTTGTTCGTAGCAGACAGTAGTTAACTTTTTAACTGCAACACACCGGGTCCATCATGTCCAAGTCGCATGCTGGCACTTAGAGATCAGAGAAGATTCTACAAAACGATACCCTGAAGACAGGGAGGCTAGGTTGAATGAAGATGATAATAAAACCAATACGTTCATAGCGTAAAATAAGGATCCATTTCTGGGGCAACGATACAGTGCAACATAGAGTTTAAATAATTGCCTTGAAAAAGATGGGATATAAACAGTAGTACCATCGAAACGCGTTGGCGTATATTTTACACAATTCGTGAGGTTGACTGGATCTGTAGATATCAGAATACGATCTATGGTACCAGGTCGCAGTTAAAACATTTGTCCCTACGAATGTGTTCAATTAAATGACAAAGTGTATTGTCTGTTTGTGTTTCTCTCTCAACATTAATATTTTGTTTTCCTTACTAGGTAAGGGGACTAAGACGTATTGGATCCTCTGTATTTTCTAATTAATAATGAATTAGATACTTATAATATATTCTTTGTATTGTTTTTATGCAAAAAAAATAATAATCGGCAACTGTATCATTTTTATTAAACCTTTGTAATAATTTCTACTTTTGATCTCTATTCTAGCTTGTGTTTGAATGTGGAGTTGCAAGTTGATTTTTGCTTCTAATCAAGTGTGTAGGAACAAAGGGATAACGTGTCTTTACTTGCTGATAGTACCCTACTCCCTTGGTGTGGTAAAAGGGCTCCCTCTCACTTTATTGTAGACTCGTAGCAGACAGTAGATCAGCACCAAGAGACTTAGGGGTCGATTCCGATTCGGGCCGGAAATTTCACCGACCGAGCCGGACCCGGAGAGATTTCCGACCGAATCGGACCCGTGCAGTCCGACCGAACGAGTACGATGCGTCCGTATGTTATCGGACTCGAGTCGGTCGGACTCCCATTGAAGTCAATGGGAGCCGGTCGTACAACGCGTACGCGGGCTCCCATTGACTCAATGGGTGCGAGTCGGACCAAGGGCGCCCCTACAGCGGGTACGCGGCGAAGCGATTCGCGCCGTACACGCACAGGTAGGGGGACCCATAGGTCCCCCTGTGTGCGACTCGCGCGGCTACGCGTACAGGGGGTCCGACACGGACCCCCAAAGTACGGCTCCGACAGCTCTTACGAGCCGGAGTGCGCGGCTCGGTCGGACTCGCTCGCGGCGCGCATCGTACTTACCCGGCCGGGAAACGTCTCCATTGCGCGGTGCGAGTCGAGTCCGAGCGAGTCGGTCGGAGCGGTTCGAGCCGGGAGCGAGTCGGTCGGAGCGGTCGGGACGCCCGGACGAGTCGGTCGGCGATTTCGCATCGTACTCGCTCGGCCGGACCCGCGTACGGTTCGGTCGGGAAACAGGGCTCCGAATCGGATCCGGTAAAGCCGAATCCGATTCGGAGCCCTACCGGCCGAGATCGGAATCGGCCCCTAAGTGTTAGTTTGCACATTACAAACATTTCAAAATAAATGAAGCTCAAGTACCTCTTTCCTTTTTGTTGCAGAGACTGCAAGACTTAGACAGGACAAATGCCCATATATATTAGTGTAACTGCACTGGATATGGTGAGCAACATAAGGAGTGAAGCAGCGCAGTTACCTTCAATTGTTTGAGCAAGATACCTCATTATAAGAGTAAAGAAATAATATCACGGTAATCAACAATTACTGCAGGATCACTGAATCTCAAAGTTATGCAAACTTCAATTGAAAAAGTATTTACTACAAGTAGCAGTATCAGTTTTGTCACAATTGCACCTACGATTAACTGTCTACATTAAGCATGCTTGAAGGAATTTTTTTAATGAAGTTTTCGTTTCAAGTTCCTATTCCAACACAGTCTGTGTCATCAATACACTTGAATATCAGGTAGGGGAGAGAAAAGACAATATTCTGAAAGCTTGACATCCAATTGTTTACCCATCAGGACAGGGAAAGTTCCAGGCTTGCTGCTTAATAATGGAGCCACATGACAATCCCAGCAGTTTCTCATTATACTTCAAGTCTTTTAAACATCTTAGGACTAATATATAAATATATATATACACACGCACAATCGTACTAATTTCTTAGGACTGAAAACAGAGGAACTGAAAGAGAGAAAGATGATGGTGCTGGTCTGCAGGAAGTAGCCAGGTGATTTCAGAAAACTATAGCTCATAAACTAAGAAATACTACTCTAAATCTAACAACTATCTCCATCCATCACACTCGATCGGGAAAATAGTTTACTGCAAGCATATCCCAAAAAGAATATAAAATTTGCCAACCTTCAATGTGCCGTAGAATTGTTAATGAATATCCTCTGCAAATGTAATTCCCAGGTAAGCTAGTTCAGTGGCGCCAAGTAGAAAAATAATGAAGGATTTACAATTTTAAAAGGGCGTAGCATACAGGGAGTAAAGAATGTGACCCCCGCTGAGAAAACATTCTTAAAACAAGCATTAACAAAGCCAACAGGTCTGACTTCCGCAAGTGTGTAATATGTTTTTGCAAACATACGGAAGAGGCAAAAACAAATTGGCAAACATTAATATTTATAAAAATAAAGGAGCTTCCCAGCTACCTAGATGCACAGACGTGGACTCCTCTATAAGTAGTTGTGCACATGATCAGTCCAAAGGCCACCACTCTCAGTGCAAGACAGCTGAGCGAGCTGACACACTGCAGCAAACTTAAAATGGTGGAAGCAAAATTACACTTTAGGAGATCGAAGGCTGAAGACAGGGGGAGGGAGAGGGAAGAGAGAGAGAGACAGTCAGAGAGAAAGGCTGACATTAAATTAAAGCAGTCTCTATGCCAGACCTGACCACATGTTTTCCTAACAAAAATAGTAAAATTTAAAATTAACAGTATATACCACAGTAGGAAATTATTCAAACAAAAGGGCAACCCAATATTCCCTTATGAGCTTCTGGTATCTAACTATAGTATGATAAACTGCTGACAAGGGAGTCATTCAAAAGAACAGATGTGAAAGATATGACATCATTAGAATGCCCAATCAGTGGCATCAAAAACTAATTTAAATCATTCAGATAGCACAGTTTAGAACAAAATTGGACCATGAATCCCAAGTAAAAAGTAGTATGCAAGATGATTAAATCAGAAAAAACATGTATTCATAAACTGAAAACAATTGGGTCCAATATAAATGATATCCAAATTTACATTGACAATGCATTATCCGAATATAAATACATTGTTCAATGGTTCCATCTGTCAATGTATAAGCAACTCACTCTCAAGCAAAGCAATGCAAATGTCAGTCTTTTTTGCAAGACAAAACTCCGCGTTGAAGAGTAGGGCTTGTCGACATTTCGATCTGAATTGTTATCATCTACGAGACCATCCTCAGGATCAGCAGGATTTTATTTGGAGATACATAGATGACCCCACCGGAACGAATTAAAAATTTGAAAAACAACAATATCAAATGTTACAAAGGAGTATACCTGTCTGAGATACAATTCACCTGCTGTGATAATGGTGGAAACCCATCACCTATTGCTTAAAACCTAATCCAGTTAGGAAAAACAAAGAAGTGAAACCAAAACCACTAACAGGATAAACCAAAATTCAAACCAGTGTTCTACAGTCAAAGTCTTAAAAATATGAAACAGCATGCAACCATAAAGTGTTGCAGAGTCACCTGGTACCTTTACAAATGAAGGATCTGATCAGAAAAAGGAGGCAGGGTCTCTAAAAAACGATACCAAAGCATTAAAAAGAGGCCTGCATATAAGGGAGAGCAATTATTCCAGTGGTGTAGCACATCGACTCACCTCTTCAATATTAATCATTAGAAAGCACTTCAATGATGGGCGGCCCTGTAGAAACATAGTAACACAATCAATACCACTATGACGCTGTGTACAACAAAATGGTCAGGATAGTAGGGGCATCAATGAGAAGAACTTAATTCAAACACAGCAGCAACCATTCAATGGTTGTAATACTCACAATGAAAATTGGAGTGTACAGCTTTCCTGGATTCACACGACTTGCGTGGGAATTCAAACTAATGAGATAAGCATGCATGGCACCAGTAAGTAGATCATATTTACTAGACAGCATATTCTGTGGCGACCATCTTCAGGGATATCAATGTCAGTGAACGTTAGGATGGCTTATAAAACGGCAATGCTCAATAGAATCAAAGCTAAAAATTTGTTCAATAATCACGACAACTAGTATTGCTGTACAACACTACAGCGACACTAGTCATGATACTGCAACCCCTAGACCGTATGTAGTGCAGGGCCCACTTTGGAAGACAAATGTGTCTGTGGGACTTTATGCTATAACTTAAATAAATACAGAAACAGAACGAAAATGGGAAAGGGGGGGGGGGGATGGAGAGTCTGTCATAACAGTTGATGTTTCACAACCATAAGCCCACATTCAAGGTAGCGGCCATCTACATGGTCTATTCGTATTGCACCTGTTTAATCTCAAGTCTCCAATTTCACAATAACAAAAGAACAGGTACCAATCAATTAGAGTTAGTATCACCGTGTCATGCATAATTAACTACTGAAGGTGACCTTACCTCAATGTTAACTTGCTTATGTGTAGTAGTGGAGAGACAACTAAGGTGATCATATGTGCAAAGAGCAAAACTGTGTATAGGCTTACTGATGTTCTTATCATTAATTCAATTATACATGTCAGCTCTCAAAACATCAGCAATATTTTGGCAATGATCAGAAAAGTGTCGATTAAAAATTAACCATATTCAATATAACAACATGTGGTGAACAATGTTGTTGGAATTTACATCAGGAAGAGTTTTGAAAGGGGAATATACTCAATCATAATAACAGAACTAATATGCTCAGGAAAAAACCAATTATCATAGTAATGCAAACAATACTATCAAAACTTAAATTGATGCATTAAATACATTTATATTAAGTGTTTGATGAGATTTCACAAAAAGCTAGAAATTAAAACAATAGGGACCACAACTGTTACCGATCTGGAGTGATAGGTAATTTCTGTGTTGGTTCAGCTAACAGCTGGGTACAAACTATGTTACTCAGATACAAATCAATAATCGTAAAAATGCAAACAATATAATGATGACTTAAATTGTTGTATTCAGTGGATTTATATCAAGTACTTGATGAGATTTAGGAATTGAACTAATAAGGCCATTAATGGTTACCTATTTAGAAAGATAGATAATTTCTGCATCGATTCAGCTAACAGCTGTGCACAAATTATAATGTTGCCGAGGACTGCCATTAAAAAAAAAAAAAAAACATTCAAACCTTATCCTGACGTGGTCAGCCTTCTAAATCCACTTATTCTCACAGACAGTCAGAAGTCGGTCAATATTCGGAGATCTGGCCGTGGGTTTGATGACATCTATAACTCACCATCTGATGTCTTTATCAGAATGCATGTAATGCTCTACTAAGGGCGTATGCTCTGTTTTGCATCTCACCCGTGATTGATGTTGTAGTATTTATTTACATATAGGTTGTGTTTTACCAATGTACGGTAAACTACATGGGAACTCAATGCAATAAATCACATTAGGTGTGTTGCAGTTTGAAAAAAGTTTTACAGTGAAATTTTCAACTATTAATGGTAAACATTTTACAGTCTTAGTACTATTGCAAGCAGTACAGTTGGTGCACCTGAAATAGCCTATGATAGGTGGCAGATTAAAACAATGTTAGATAGTTTATTTAGTGGGTTCCACATAGGCTTTAACATGTTGATCTTTCAAGTTAGAGCTCCTTTTAAAGGCAAACATTGTTTTTTTCTGAAAATGCTGAATCTTTTCTAAGAAGATTTCAGTGTTTGCAAACATTTCTTTTAATCTTGTTTGAAAGTGTGCCGAATGTAAAAACACAAACTAATCAAGACTGTTTAGGGTGATCTTTGATTTGCAAAAACTCTGCTGCACCATGCTCTCTTGAAGGATCTTCTCAACAGTCTGAGGTATCCACTCGATTTCAACTTAATCAACAAATTTTTGGGCTTCCAGAAAGTAATGCCTTTTCAGTACAGTTGCACAGTAAACACTAAAATTGGCCAAAAGGAAGATTATCCGTCTGGGGATGATGACTATCATATTTAATCAGAGTGTACCTAGCAGTTGGTTTAATGAACAAAGATTGATATAGTTTATTACCTTCAACTTTAATAGTCACATCCAGAAAACGTAAACTTAAGTTATTGTGTTCAAGTGTAAATCTTAAATTGGGGTTCAAGTTGTTAACCAATTGTGGAAAGTAATGAGTTTCAATGGTCACATGCCAAATCACGAAAATATCGATGTAGCGCATCCATTTGTTGAAGTACGATTTAAATGGATTGCTCGAGATAATAAATTTGGTTAAAAAAAATATATATATATACAGCTACAACAGTGGGAATTGAATTGTTCAGGAATGATGATTCTTTAGGGCTCGGCCAGCCTTCATATAAGCCTGTTTTGCTTAGGGCAACAGTATGTTTCCTAATTAAAGGGGTATGATCACTAGGGAGTTCTCTGTTGTGATTAGCATCATCAAGTTGTTTAAATATTTCATTGTTTAAGACAATTTAACCATTAGAACAATCCCTCCACCTTTGTCACTGGGATTAATGATCCTTTCTTGGAGGGATTGTAAATTATGTAATGCTTGATGTTGGTCTTTAGAAAAATTATATCATGAATAATAAGAACCTATGGAGAGGTGATCGATATCTGTTAAAAACAGCATTTTCAAAGGTTATCACCTCTCTGGAGACCATATGGTTGCCTGGACAAAATGAAGGATTATGTAGTCCCGTTGTATCAAATCTGGGGACTGTCAATCTTGAAAAAATAATGTTCAGGGTGAATGGATCGGAAAAAAATGACCATTTAATACGTGTCTCAAAAGGATCGTTTTTACGAGTGGGGACAAACGATAACCCAGCCAATAGAACAGAACTTTCCACGTCAGTCAGGATGTGTGAGGACAGATTAAAAATCGGTATGGCGTGATCAGTTTCTACCATTCGTAATACTGATTGCACGTCTGTCTCTGTCCTGGGTGTATTGATTCCGGTGTCTCCCTCTTCTCCCCCCTCTCGATCTCTGACAGGGACCAGGGCCTCTGTGATTCTTGCCTAAAAAAGCCTGTCTGGATGTAGATGGTTGATCACTGCAACCAATGTTATGAGAGATGCTTGATGTTTAATCACAGAGTCTGAACCACTATCTGAAAAGGTGACCTTTATAGGAGGCGGAGGGAAGGAATCGGTCAATTGGGAAAACCCTTTCTTAGATACAGGTATGTTCTTTCTTTATTATATTTTTAATATCTTTCTTTAATTTTTCAGTTTTCTTGATTGCATTGTGTTTAAATTCTTTAATGGCAAGTTCAACCACCGCAAGGAGATATTTGGAATTAGGTATTGACTGATCACTGCTAATTTTTTTCTCTAGATCTTCTATCTCCTTAATAATCAATTCGATACACGTTTCAACGCAGAGGACCATCCATGCCTGAGAGCATTTATTCACAGCAAAGCTGAAACCTATTTTGAACTCCTTATTAGTGAAAATAATTGGTATTTATTTTACCTGTTGACCCACAGGGATAATGTTAGAATTTAAACAATTAGAAACTTAGCATGGAGCTCTGTTCTAATAAATTTCTTTTTTAGTGTCTCTAGGAGAGATACATCTCAGTCATGTGGCTGTTGGCTAGGGGGAACTTTAACATCTAGTAGTGAAGGTCCTCTTGATATTTTTCAAATGTACTCATCTGAAAGTAAGGTTTCGGCTTCAGACATTGGTGATTGTGAAAGAAACTTTCTAAAACAAACAAAAAGGAGAATTAAGATAAGAAAAAAAAAAAAAACTTGTTTTAGCAAATAGCCCTAACAAACATTGTCCGCACTATAAGTAATTCAAACAAAAGGACAACCCAATATTCCCTGCTTGGGAATCTAACTATAGTAAAGTAAACTGCTGATAAGTGAGTCATTCAAAAGAACAGAAATTTGAAAGATATGACATGATTAGAATGCCCAGTGTCATTTAGGTAGCAGTGTTTAGCACAAAATTGAACCATGAATCCTTCATCAGATGCATACTATGTCCTTCAGTTGCAAAAGTACTAGGTGAATCTGCAACACTATATGGTTGCATGCAGTTTCTTAGTTTTAAAGCTTGGACAGTAGAACACCGATTTGAATTTTGGTTTATTCGGTTAGTGGTTTTGGTTTCAGTTCTTCGGTTTTTTTCTAATTGGATTAGGTTTTAACCAACTGTTGATGGGTTTCCACTATTACCACAGCAGGTGAATTACATCTCAGACAGGCATATTTATTTGTAATATTTGATATTAATGTTTTTAAAAATGGTAATCAGTTCTGGTGTGGTCATCCATGTGTCTCCACATAAAATCTTACTCGCCACGTGGATGGTCTTGTGGAGTGATAACAACTGAGACCGAAACGTCGATGACAAGCCCATCTCTCTGGTGCAGTTCTCTCCATCAGCGTGAACTTTTGTCTTGAAAAAAGATGGACATTTACATTACTTTGCTTGAGAGAGGGTTACTTATACATTGACAGCAGGAATCATCGAACGATGCATTTATATTAGCATAACGCATTGTCAATGTACATGGGAATATCATTTGTATTGGACTCCATCGTTTTCAGTTTATGGATACATGTTTTTTCTGATTTAATCATTTTACACCAGTCTGTTTTTTTACTAAGGATTCAAGGTCCAAATCTGTGCTAAACAGTGCTATATGAATGATACAAATTAGTTTTGATGCCACTGAATGGGCATTTTAATAATCTCTTTCAAATTTCTGTACTTTTCGAATGACTCCCTTGTCAGCAGTTTACCTTATGACAATAGGAAATCATCAGCAAGAATCCTCACCTAACTTCATGCAAGTGGAGGCTCTGCTAAACAATGATATTAAAACTTCTATGAACAGAAGCTGGACTTATTGAACAAGTCTGAAATGGCTAACAGTGGGTTCAGTTTATTCAGGTACCCTGCATGCCACTCCGCTGATACCGTCCAAATCTATCCATTATCTGGTGCCGGTGGTCCGCAACGGACCCCCTTAATTATTGTGTTTGTACCACCCCAAAATGGCCCGGGGGGGGGGCGCTCGTCTATACAGTCACTGACTCAAGCACACACTCAACCATACAGCCACTCATTTACCCAATCACTCACCTATACTGCCTTTCACATACCCAGTCACTCACCCATATGCCACTGACATCCACTCACTCACCCACACAGCCATACACACACACTCACTAACCCATAGAGTAACTGACTCACCCACTCTCATCCATACAGGCAGTCACACACCCCTTCACCCACCCACACAGACACCTATACAGTTACTCAGACAACCATTCACCCATACAGCCACTCACACACACACAGCCATACAGCTACTTAAGACACCAACTGGCAGACTGATACAAACATTCACACAACCAGTCACTCACCCATACATTCACTGACACCCCTAATCACTCACTTATACAGGCAGTCATGCACCGAATGAATCATCCATACAGGTACTCATTTACTCACTGATTCGCCAATACACCTTGGTGTACATATATTTAACACTCAAACTTTTTAAAAACACTCAGTCACTTGATGATGTCATTTGAGATGTTGTCAGTTATGTCACTGACCGCATCAGTGATGTAATATGTGAGGTCATAAGCAGTGCATTGCAGGGGCACGAGTTCTAGTTAGCTCAGCTAACTATAATTGCTGAATTTCTCTGGTTTTGTACGAGTGAAATCTGAGCCCAACTATAACGCCCCTGTAACCTTTGGATAGAGATAGATAGATAGATAGATAGATATATATATATATATATATATATATATATAAAAATTCTTCACTTATTTTACCATATGTGGGACACTCAGTGTTTTCGTTTTTAATCCAGCGGCAGGCGAGGGAATGTACAGGCACAGTTATTACGGCTGCCAATTGATTTTTTCAGCGATGGGAGCGCCATACAAATTGCATTAGGCAATAAATAATTAAGACAGTGACGCCCCATTGCTGCCCCTTCATTGGCCAAGGATCCACCAACCACATGGCAGGACCGTTTTAATGACTGTGTTTGTTTTATTAACAGCTTTTCCGCACTGATGACGGCAAGAGCCAGAAGCGCGTCTGCGGATGTTTTATAGCCGATACATACCCCGTGAGTGCACCGGAATCCGCCTTGGGAGTATTATGAACTCCTTGTTTTTTGCTATATATATATATATATATATATATATATATATATATATATATATATATATATATATATATATATATAAAATTCTTCACTTATTTTACTCAGTGGCACTTGCCACTGGGTAGTTATAGTTAGGACCACGTTTCCATACGAAAAGCCATTTTTGGTTTGCTATTACTTTTGGCACAGTTTGATGAATCTTAACAAAACTTTCAACAAAAAAAGTTAATCCACTGCAGCGCATTCCTGCAAAGTACAAGATGATCAGTCAAGCAGGGGGCAGAAGAAAAAAAAAAAACGGAGTTCCAAAATTAGTTTTCCCCATTTACTTTTCCATAGGATAATTAGGACACCTATAGACAAAACGGCTGAACGGAATTACACCGAATTTGGCAGAAAGCTAGTTCGTGGTCCAGAAAGCGCACTTTGTGTTTTGCTGTAAATCCATTTAATAGTTTTTAAGAAATTAAGGCTGAAAAACTGTGTATATTTCATGTTGCGGAGCAGACAGATCTCTAGATAAGACGTGATTGGCTGCCACTACATCAAGAAAGATGTGGCAGAAGCCATCTTAGGATTTGTGGGCAGCAGGGGCATAGTAACTATAACTCACTCACTTGCCATGCACCTCCAATTACCTCACATAATAATTACATCACTCATGATGTTCTAGGACACCACTGATAACATTATTGCAATGTCATCATTGATGACAACAATGTGCATGGCAGAGGTGCTAGTTACAATTACTTGAGATAGCTATAACCGGTGAAATTCAGTGGTTTTGTTCATTTAAAATAGTAAGTTTTACCTGTCATTTTCACTTAACTATAATTAAGGCTCCCAGTTTTCCTGTTTTTACAGATAAATACAGACAGAAAACAAAGTATCTCCGGTCTATTTATTTTTAAAAGCAGAAAAATCCAAACAATTGTGCTTCTGGTGGGTTACTCTCTATGCTGTCCTTCATGAATTCCAGGCCAACAGCTGAGCACAAAGACAGCATGGGTAGGTGATAAATGGGATGAGATGTCCTTTAAGAGGCATAGCTTAACATATTTGTAAATAATGCTAATATTTACCTGTGGGTGCAAGAGTTATTTTCGGCTTCCCAATTTGATAAAATGCGACAGGCATCCAAGTAGGAGTGCAAGTTAATCAGGTAAAAAAATGTGGAAATATACCATTTTACAATTCCATTTACTCTCAAAACACAAAATAAATAAGGATAAATACCAATTACATGGGTAAAAAATAAATAAGGATAAATACAGACGGAAATGTTAAAAAAATAAATACCATAAAATAGGGAGCCCTAACTTTGTTTTCTTCAGTATACACATATATAATTAGGACCAACTTTTCCCATAGAAGAACCATTTTTTGTTTAGCCAATAGCTTTGGTGCCGTTAGATGAATCATGAAATGCTCAAACTAGTACAAAAATTAGTTAAGCTGCAGTCTGGAAAATTTCGGGGTGATTTGTCAAGCGGAGGCCAAGGGGCAGGGGGTCCCAAAAGCTTTTTCCCCATGCAATATCTATGGGGATTTTGCAGTTTTTAGACACTGCTACAACCCAAACCGCTGAACAGAATTACACCAAATTTCGTAGAAAGCTAGAACTTGGTCCAGAAAGACGCTTTTTGTTACTTGCTGTAAATCTGTTCAGTAGTTCTGGAGTTATTAAAGGAAAAAGAAATGTGTATATATCTAGGGACACGAATCCTTTGCAGATCTACTCGTGGGGATTCAGGCGAAAAGCATGGCCTTGATTGAGCGCCCGACCGCATCCCCCCCCCGAGTGCGCCCGCCTGCCGCCCCTGAGCGCTTCAGAATGAGCGCATATATATTTGTTTTATTTTACAGTCAAATTTACATATCCGCCGCAAATTTTTTGATGCACATATCACTAATGGAGCGTCTTATGTTTAGGTTTCAAATTGCTAGAAAAAGAACGATAAAAAGTAGCAAGCAGACTATTTACAGAACGTACACTATAGCTCACCTTCTTTCATCAATGTATACATTCAGTTTCCTAGTTGAACAGTGCTTCATTCTGCAAATTATTTTGAGTAGCAGCTGATTAAGTGAATACCTTGTCATTCAAAAATGTAGTAAAGAGAAAAACAAAAATGCAAATATCACAACTGAGAAATATACTAACGACCTTGGATACTAAGGGACATTAGGCAGGAGAGATCGGTCTGCGCTCAGGTGCCTGGCACGTCTTACTCTAGAGAGTCCCTGTGGAAAACTGCCATGCATGATCTACAATTCAAGACAAGGACATTTCTCGTTCTTAAAAACACGGGTCACAAATGCATACGAAGCAACGCTGCTATACTAACAGATATTGATGGATTACGTAGGTGCTAAATTTCAATAGGGTTCCACTGCTAAAAGTCTTTGCATCTCGAAAAAAACATAGCCAAGAACCCAAATCATCACACGAAAAATAAATCTGCAGTGACGCAGCAGAGGAATCACATTTCAAATATATACATTCGCCACCATCACCAGGATAAACGAATACCGAGTTAATGAGGGTATCGCCTCCGAGTGATCAAAAAACTGACCTGGCTTGTTCATCTTATTGCAAGTTTCCTTTCCGCCCGAGCTGCTTTGGCCTAAAAGCACTCACCAATGTAGCAGTCCTCACAAGCCCCAGGGTGAGCGACACTTCTATTCTAAAGTTACATCCAGCGCACTGCCCCCTGGGAGGCATTCTACCATGACCTACCGACGCTTAAAATAAGGACCCCCAAGTATAGTATTCTTACGACGGAGGCCGCCTCCTGTCTAAACGCATTTCCGTACACACGCCTTGGCTTTGTTGTGCTGTGTTACCTGTGTGTAAGGCGATAGCTCGACGGGTGACCTTTGAAACTGAAAACCAGCGTAAAGGCTGGGCGACCTTGTGGTACAACTGCAGGTCATTCGCTGGCAGAACGTAGTCTTTTCCTGAATTAATACCATCGCCAGACAAAAGTAACCAGTGTCCACGGAGGTGATCCGTCGCTGGGAAGAAAAAAAAAAAAATCATATTCCTTTGAAAGAGTGTATAACAAAAAAAGCAACTCGGGTTTAAATTGGAAGAAAGGTTATCGATCGAAAAATAATGGCACCACTGTTGACCATTTATCTGTTGCAACAATGTATCAGAAAGTGAGAATAAACCCCAACTGGTAAAACAGTTGTGCATGCCGCCGCGAACCAGCCAACTGCGGCAAAACCACCAGAGGCCAAGAAGTCCCAGCGAAAAGTTTAATGTGGAAGTGCATTGGTCTAAGTGCCATGAACGCAAGAAGCTCCTGTTATTTATGTCGTAATAAAACACTACACAAAAAACGAAAACTTGTAAGCGGCGCCTGAGCTGAGCACAAGTTTGTGACACGACGCCGATAATTCTCTCTTACACCCCCCCCGCCCCCCCTTCCCTTACAACTGGGAGTTTCAATAACGTTCACAAGCAAAGCTGTCATTCTGCAGGTTGCCACGCGTTTCTAATCTAATGTACGAATGACCTTCGGGCAATAAAATTATCACACCCTATAGACACGCGGTCCGGCTAAAGGCTGGTACCACCACACTTCAACTGCCTAGCTCTAGCCTGCAATCAAAATACTGAACTCTTATTAACAATTGCACCGTGCTAGACATCATATGTCTCGTGTGTTGGAAATACAACGTTCTTTATATTGCGCGTGCAGTTCATCTCCCCAGAGGGAGGCGGGGTTCAACTCCAAAAAACAGAGTGTTGTATATACCGGTCACCTTGCAAAGGAGCAAGCCTGTAATCACCATAAACTCACCCTGCGTGCTACATCCGTGCTGCCCGATCTATCCCGTGCAAGGTGAAATAAAGTTTGAGAATACAAAAACTTACTAACAACCTCCCCCCCCCCCCCAATCACGAGAAAACACACTAGAAAAAGCTGTCAACTGCGAGAGGTTTGAGTGTGGAATTCTCTGTCACAAAAACATACCCAGGAGTGGCTCACGGAAAGTCAAAACTGTTGTGTCAAGCTAAGAGTCTACGCTGTGTAGCCTATTTACACCATTTGGATTGTCTCGTGCTTTAATTACTACAAGAGTATATCGAATTTTGCACCGGCTATTTGCTTTACCTTACGTTTATAATGCACAATTCAGCTGGTGTGTTCTGCCTCCGGCTCAGGTATCAGTTACAAGAAACGTGTGGGCAGTTGATAGACCGTATACATACACATGCGGACAAGACATGCATCTCTAGTTATAATACATTTAAAGGAGCACTGGCTAGTGGCGATAGCAGGTCACGAAGCATGGCATACATTAACCAGTGAACAGACTAGTAATAATCACTTTTCACTCGTACTGTAGGTTGTATTAATAATTTTGACTATAAACCAAAACAACTAGAAAGCCAGGTCCTGGTCACAAATTAGGGCTCCGAGACAGCTAAAAGTTGAATGAGAGAGCAGGCTCATCAGGCAGCAAAGCGGAGACAAAATAGGAGGGACAGTGTGACTGAAAGAGACAGTCTGAGACATGCCTGACACACACACCAAATAAGGTATTATCACGCCCTGACAGACACAACAAAAGTAACAGAGGAAGATTTGACCATAAAGACTGAAAGATGGACACAGGATCAAACAAGCTACGTTACATCCAGGTAGAAAGGGACGCGTTCAAGGTGAGACTACAAGCAGTACCAAAGAGACAAGCGAGTGAGAGGCGGGCACGCAGGCGTGTCTAACGCAAACACGCACAGACAGGTGTCTACGGTCACACGCACCGCTACACTTCTCGGTCTCGCCACATTCCGCAGAGAGGCTGCTACCACGGGATACGTATACTACCTTTCTTTCTCCCCTCTCCCTCCTGCCCGCTTTGCACTCACTGTGTGTCCGTCGGTACCCTGTCGCTTCTCCCACGTGCAGCCTGCAGAGCATACACCGCCTGGCCCAACACATTCAATACCACAAGCCGCAGCACACGGCCCTGCGTCACCGCACTCAGCATCGCGAGACCAACGAAGTCCTACACTCTCCCTAGCGCGAGAATATGAAAACAAGCTCCGTTTCAACATGACGCCGTTCCATTTTGAAATGGTGCTGGATCTGAGGCAGTGGTGAGTCCAAAACTAAAAACAAACGTTGATACAACTGGTATAACATGCAAACACCTATCGAGCTGATTTAATCATGTCTGCTATAATACATTGAAACAACACTACAAATGTAAAACATGTTGATGCTAGTTTATTGTTTCGAATGCTTGCCATATAATACTAACTACATGTGTGTTTTCAATTTCAATAAATGTAATTCTGTGAATATCTGCGGAATGCTTGTGGCGAGAACACGGCTCTCATATTCATAACCGTGAAGTCTAGTGTGCTGATGATGGTAATCTGTTTCCTTGCGTGGCACTAAAGATTCTGTGTTGTCCCACTCCTAATATGTAAGAAGAAGCCCGACAGAAAATGCATCTTGGCGACGTTTATGTGCGTGAACGTGGCCGCCATCTTTAAACTACCAACACAGGGATATTTTTCACAAGCAGACTTGCAGCGATCGAACTATTATTTTCGAGGAAAGAAAATATCAGTTTTCTGGCATGAGATTTATTTTTCTTCAAAAATATTTCTCCAACATACAAACCATTCTATCACCGCTGTTGCTGCGATGGATCAGAACACCATCTCATCGAATATTCCACCTACTTTCCTTAAGAAGCGACTTCTGGAAGTTTCACGTGAACTGTGAACATTTTTACTTCTTGCTCAATGACACATTTATTTTACCCCTACAGCCAGCAATCGATTTGCTAATGTTTTCCCTTGTGTCGCACGTCCGCAAACCTAGGGAAAAGCAAATGTAATATAGCGTTGATGTGATGAATATAGATTTTTACTGCCATCTCTCGCAGTGAGGTAGCAGGTGCTGTAGCGTTTCTCATTTAATTAACCTTGGAAGAATGAAAACCTGCGTTGCTTTGAGCAGACTGCGAAGTTGGGCAAGGCTGGCTACTTTATTAATATAGCCCACTGAGCTAGCTTAGCCAGTAAGGTAGGTCAATTGAGCTAAGCTTCCTCAGCAAAATATCAATTTCAATCCAAGTCCCAGCTTCAATTTGACCAGGAAGTTTACATGGAGGAAAATGTTAAAAGGAATTGAATGTACAACTGACTGCAATATTAGAACATTAACAAAGTTCCACCTCCACTTTACGTTACCAAGACGTCCAAACCCTCTTACCATCTGCCGGGTTCATCCTGTCTGCCTCTATACATGTCATACATGCCAAGAGACCCGAATCCGGCTGGAGATTCCCGATTTTGAAGCAAAAAATGGTTTAATTCTGGCTCTCTCCCGAGTCCCGACTGAATTTGCCTCCGTTTAAATAAAAGTCAATGTGGGAAATACATTCTTCTGATTATTATTTTTAAAATCTCCCATTTTCCTCGTCTAAAGTGTTGGCAAACATGATATGTATGCTAAACATTTAGCCCACAGAGCTAAATGGTTTCGAGGTCTACCATTGATTTTTCAGTCCTGTTTCCTCTGTGTAAAAGTCGTGTCCACTCCCAGAACTCATCAAAGTCTTTAACTTCACATATTTTAACTATGCTGACTATACCCAGGCACTCCTACTATGGGAAAATCCTAATGACCTTGAATGTATAAAACTCTGTGACTGTCTCAGAGGAATTGAACACTTGGTGAACATAAATCACTATAAACTTAATGCATTCAAAAACTGAGATTTTCTTATGCGGGAATTGGAAAAAGTTTGATGCTTTGATAATGTGGTCTGAAGAGCTTGGAAACCAGCAACAACTTCAACAGAACTAACAAAGGTAGGAGTCAACATGGTCTCCATCTTCTCCTTGAACTCCCAAGTTAACCAAGTGACAAAATCTGCATTTCATACATGCAGACACAATGACATATCTTCCTACACTTTGGGTTCCAGCGGAAGATCGAGCCAACTACCTCCCTCCTTATATTGTTACTAGGTGATGCATGTGGCATTTATCACTGATTCTCGTTTTCAGTTATGAGATGCTTACGAAGAATTCAGCATGGAGTGGAAAAACTGCCTCTTTTTGTGTGGTCGCCTCCATATTTTGATGACTGGTATTGCTGGGTTTTGAATTCTGCGCACTAGTTTACTGCTTTCTAAGCCTCAGTATATGTGCTCTGACCCTTAAACATGGCAGAATTGGCTACATTCTAATTGAACTCCTAAACCTGCCAGTAGGGCTATAGTATATGGTGCAGGAATTTAACCAACGTCGTGAAAAATGTAAATGTCAACTGTGAATTGCAGGACATGCTGTGCCATCCACTTGTGGAAAACGTGTAATATTTTACTTAGCATAAGCAACAGCCATTTTGGCTATGTCCATTTAAGTTTCCTTCGTAATTCTTTCGTCTTTTCACTCTGCTTGTGTTATCTATTTTTGTTGACTTCCTGACTCAGCTAAAGCAATGTACGTGCTGAGGGTTTATAGTTGTCAGTGCACCTGGTCTCAGATGTTAACTGTCGACCATTTACTGCTGCCATAAGCATTCCTGCTCCCCTCCCACTTTGCTGACCACATGGTTATTCATCTGCCCTTGTTTGCTGATAGCTATTCCTAAAACTTGTTCTTCCTATTTCTGTTCACATGCTTGCATTGCAGAAAACCTGTATAAAAGACCTGTGTTCTGTGACTTCAGTGTACTACCTCCTGCAACACTTGAGAGTGTTGTATGGACGTGGTCCCGCTCATGAGTGATTAATAAACTTGCTATTTATTCCAACTCCAGTGCTGATCTCTATTTTGTTGGTCTTTGGACCCGTGGACAAGAGGGTGACCCTGCACCAGTGTACCCCTAAAAGGTACAGTTCCACAGTTGGCGCCCGACACGTGGGGCCCCTTCGGAGACGCGGCCATCCAAAGGAGTGGTCTTGACGGAGGACCGAAATATTACTGAGGAAGCGCACTGCATGAGGAGACCTTTGTCTTTGCAGGCCGACGTGACTTTTCCGGTTTTCCCGATTTGACCCTCCAGGTGGTGGCCGGTCTCGACTGGGGTTTTCTTTGGCGCAAATCTGTAGTGACCATTAGGTCGACCGGAGATCGGCAGGTAGGAGTTGGAGTCTCCTGTTTGGTAAGGTCGCTAAAGCGGCACTCTTGATTTGTTAAGCCTGGGCTTTTGTTTATATTTGTTATTCAATCTTTGCAAAGTTTGAAGGCAGGTAATGTGGAGATTTTTCTCCTTTTGGAATATTTGCTTGGAGTAGTAATATTTTACACATATTTTGGTAAAACATGCCTGTTCTCAGCATACTCCGTAGGTGGTGTTGCTGTTCTGGTGGTACCAAAGAAAGCTTAGAAAAAAGTCAGCTGGCTCCCCCAGAAGGGACGCCTAATAGAGATATGTATGTCAAATATGGTATTTCTTCCATAATGTACGGTCCACTGTGGAACAAATACACAAAGAAAGATTCCGATCTGCAATGGCCAGTGAATGGGTCATTTGATCTTAAAAAGGTTCAATATGTAGAGCAGTGTTTGTTTAAAAGAAGAAGTCGACAGGATATGTTTGATTGTGTGCGTATGTGGGAGAAAGAAGTGCGAGAGAGAGCGAAGAGAGCGGAAGCTATAGCAGAAAAAGTACAACGTAAAACGATATATCAAAAAGCGCTAGAATTAAAAAATAAAGAAAAGAAGGAAAAAACAGAAAAAGAAGATAGAGAACGTCGATTAGAGATAAATGGCCAGTATCCTATTAGGCGCCTTCTGTATTCCCTACTTGATACAACTAAGGATGATTGCATCCTATTAGAACATCCCCCACCCCCGTATAAACCTCAAACTCCAAGTGCCCCTGATGAGGCTTCTGACGATGAGCATTTGTCTTCAGACGACAAAGAACAAGATAAACAAGATGGGCAACAGACTCGCTCTACTTTGACTAAAGCAGAAAAAGATAAATTAAAAACTGCTGCTAGGGAGGAGGCTCGTCGGTCTCACGCGGCATAGCTCATTGTAACTATGGTTCAACAATGGAACAGTGCAGAGCAATTTTATTTTGTAGAAAAATTCGTTTGGGAGGTAATATTTGATTATAGACAAATTTCTCAGGAACTAGAGCCAGCTGATATAAATACTGATTACAAACGATTACCAGAGGGGACTTTTCCTTTTACAAACCTATCTGATATGATTAGACGAGTGGTTAAAATACGAGGCGCAACATTGCATTTACGTAAGGAGCAAGAATTAGCTAGAAAACAGAGAGGTATAGAAGCGGTTCAATCTCAAGCACAGAATGTAGATGCTCCGGTGGAAGAGGCTGCACCCAGTAGTACTACAGTTACTGTAAAACCTATGCGTGAAGCTGCACCCCTGTATGTTCCTCTGAAGGGTGCGGGAACAAATGATGACAAAACTACGGATGATGCAAAGGGATATTTTATATACAATTGGGTTTACACTCCTTGGAGTAGAGCTGAGTTGATGTCTCTTAAAGCTGCTTTTCCCGATACCCGGAAAAATCCTGCCGCCTTCTATGAGGAGGTGGAAGGAGCCATTAGCTCCTGCACCATGACTTTGCCAGATATTGATATGTTTTTTGGGCTTATTTTGCCCCCTGATATGTGGAGAACGATACGTAAAATAGATAACAATGTAGCATATGGTGATACTTGGGAACATTTAGAACAAATAGATGCGGAAAGGAGCCTGCGCAGAAACCTCAGAAGGAGATATTAGATCTTCCTAAAGCTATTGTGACTAAGTTAAAGACTCTCATACCTCCTAAGAAAATAGATTGGACTACGTTAGCGTCCTGTAAACAGAAAAAGGATGAGTTAGTTTCTGATTTCTTTTCAAGATTTGAAGAGACATTCCATGATTTTAGTGGTCAGTCATTGGCCGATGATACAGGTAAGCATTTGTTGGTTGACAAATTTGTCGCTAATATGTTACCGGAAATAGCTAGTCGCTTAAAGGCCAGTGAGAGTTCTTGGACCACGTCTTTCCCAGTTTCCCTTTTGACTATTGCCCAATATTATGAGCGACAGGAACAGGAAGCGAAAGGCAGGGAGGATAAGAAGGTTAAGGATTTAAAAACAAAAGTTATGTTGGCCCAAGTATATGGTCCACCATTTAGGGGAGGTGGAAGAGGTGGACGTGCAATGTATACACCTGGAGCAACCCCTCTCCCTCGAGCAAATTTGTCCCCTGATCAGTGTGCTTATTGTAAAGAGACTGGGCATTGGCGTTCTGAGTGCCCTCTTTGCGAGGTCAGCAGTATCAGCGGGAAGGGGCAGTATAAGAGGACGCCCAGGGAATTCAGGAAACAGGGGAGGTACAGGAGCTCGTCCCAGGTTTGAGGCAGTTGAACAAGGACCAAATTACTCTAATACTTTTGATAGACGAAATCAATATCAAATGTCTGATTATTCTGATGAGGTCCTTGCAGATTCTGATTACGCATAGGGATGCCTACGACGGGGTAAGGAACCGGTTGAGGTGCCAGTAGATCAAATGGGTCCTTATGTTGACGCAAATGTCTTGGGATCTACTGATCGGTTTCTGGTTGATACAGGGGCTACTCGTAGTGCCCGGTCTAAAAAACTGGTTCCTAGGGCTCCCCTGTCCGGCACAATGATAACATCGATAGGATTCGATGGAACACCTACACCTAGCCCGCTTTCACAGCCACTTGAATTCAGACTTGATAAATTCACTGCAGCATGTCCATTTTTGCTTTCCCCTACCACACCAGACAACATTGTGGGTATCGATATGCTTAAATATTTTTGTGCCACAATACGTTGTTCTCCGGAAGGTGTGCGTGTTATTTTGAATGATAATTACCCAATGGTAGAGAGATCTTGTCTTATCAATGAGGACGTCGCTCTGGCATCCTTACCTAGTACTTTGTGGGCTAAATCAGATACTGATGTGGGTCAAATGGTTATTCCACCTGTACATATTCAAGTAAAGGAGGGTGTTTCATTGCCTCGACTGCCTCAATACAAAATATCTCGAGAAGGTGAAGAAGTGGGGGTAGTGGAAGAGGTCCCCTATAACACTTACAATAGTCCTAGCCTTCCTATTTTGAAAAAGACACTGACACTAAAATCTACAGATTCATTATTGATTTTCGAGAGGTTAATAAAATTGTAGTGCCCCAATATCCGGTGGTCTCTGACATCACTACACTTCTCACTATGGTCCCTCCTACTGCCACTACATTTTCGGTGATCAATTTGAAGAATGCTTTCTTCTCGATACCCATCCATCCTGACAGCCGTTATTTGTTTGGGTTCACCCTGAAAAATAGATCATATCGGTTCTGTAGAGCTCCACAGGGCTATACAGAGAGTCCCAGTATTTAAAGTCAGGCATTAAAAAGGCAGCTTGATTCCTTTTCTGTACCCAAAGGGGTGGCCCTTATCCAATACGTCGATGACATCTTGTTGGCTGCAGATACCCCTGAGCAGTGTGAAGAAGGAACACTGTTATTGTTATCATTTCTTGCATTTCACAATCACAAAGTCTCGCGAAAGAAATTGCAATGTTGTAGACAGCAGGTTACCTATTTAGGTCACCTCCTGTCTAAGGAGGGACGTGCACTTACACCAGATCGCATTCAGACCATTTTAGATACTCCTGTGCCCCGTACTCAGAAGGATGTTCGTGCACTGATTGGCCTCACTTCTTTCTGTAGGCAGTGGATCCCCAGTTTCTCACACATTATTAAACCTTTATTGGCCCTTTTGACTAAAAACGGGGGAAGCCCGTTTGTCACAAGTGCCTGTTGAGGCTGCCAGCTCCACACAGGGACCTCCAGTCCCAGACTCCTGCACGGCCGTTGCCGTGAAACGTCAATACAAGCGCCCGGAGGCGCCAACAAAACCTCCCGCGGACTCCCGCAGCGCGGGAAGCCCGTTTGTCACAAGTGCCTGTTGAGGCTGCCAGCTCCACACAGGGACCTCCAGTCCAGACTCCTGCACGGCCGTTGCCGTGAAACGTCATTATAAGCGCCCGGAGGCGCCAACAAAACCTCCCGTGGACTCCCGCAGCGCGGGAAGCCCGTTTGTCACAAGTGCCTGTTGAGGCTGCCAGCACCACACAGGGACCTCCAGTCCCAGACTCCTGCACGGCCGTTGCCGTGAAACGTCATCACAAGCGCCCAGAGGCGCCAACAAAACCTCCCGCGGACTCCCGCAGCGCGGGACGCGCGCGGGCATGCCCGGGCCAAGGGCGGGCCCGTCCGAGCCCGTCAGAGGCTGAAGGAGGCCGGGCTGGGCCAGGAAACGTACATCTACGGATTCGGGGTGGCGTGGAGCCATTTGTCTGATTTCGACTGGACTTGAACCGTTCTTTAAAGGTACAGGGACTATCATTTATTGCGGCCACTATAAACCCAATATATTAGTTTGGAAAACGCCGCTGCCAGTGTCGATTGTAACGGACTACAAAAGGTGGACACCACATTGATTGCATTGTCCAAACATTGTTTGAGTATTGAGTACTGTTTGGGGGTTCTAAAGAGGGCATTATGAGTAAGCGCACAGGGCAGGGAGTGGTGGGGACACTAGATGCCTTCCTTCTAAGGGCAGAGTCAGTTTTAATCCAGGAAATTGCACTCACGGAAAGGAGGCTTTCCTTGGATTCCAGTTGTTCCCCCTGTACTAATATTATGGATAATCCCCCCCCACCTCCATCTCCACCAGTAGATCACCATTCCTTGACACCTGGGGTTCTTGTGGTAGAGACATTGGATAGCTCGGAAGTAATGGATGCTGCCACAAGACCGAATGTAGTTACCAGGGGCCAGAAGGTAAAAATCAATCAAGGGTCAAATTTAGCACCCCCATTAAAGAAAAGAAAAGGACCCATTAAGAAAAATCTCCCCTCAAGGGGGCGTAAACGTGATATGGTGGTGACAGAGGTTGGTACAGAGCAGCCGCCCGTACCTAAGGTCTTAGCACAACAACCCTCGATTTTAAATAAAGAACATAAGGACATGGAGTTTTGGAATAAGTTGGATTCGGTGGGGTCAGCTCTCCTAAACCCACTGATCCTTACATTATCGGCTCTAGAGGCTAGCGTAATAAAAATGGAAAAGCGGGCAGATAGTTCTTACATGGCCCCTGAGCTATCTGTCAGGTCTGTGCAGGGGCTGTTATACCAGCCATTCCAGACAGTATGAATAATGTTGCTAATATAAAAGTGGGGAATGGGGGTAGGTTGAGGGACCATCTATTAGATCTTCGTAGCAAACCTAGTGCCCCAGAGGGGTTAGGGGTAGTGCAACAAAGAAATCAACTATCCACACCACTTCAAACACAGTTTCCACTTTGTCAGACTGCAGGTAGCGAGCAGGCCCGAATTAGGCAAATAGAGAATGTCTCCATTAGAGATAATAATAGACAAGGAGCTCAGACTCCAATGGATCTAAATTACCAGGCCTTAAACAGGAGACGTATGGCCGATCAAAGCAACCTGCACCTTCCCCCCGAAGCCACACCATATACGGTCGTCTTGGCCAATGTCCCTCCTCTGCCACTAGGGGAGGTGGAGCACTAGTCGTCATTAAGAAATAAGTCCTTACATTTCTTAAGAGCCAGAACAGGTATTGCCAATCCCCTATCCACTGAATTTAAGATGGTCCGGCGGATTGGCTGGGTAGGCAATTCAGTAAAGACTGCAGAGGGAGACTTTGTAGTCTTAACTTTTAGGTCACGGGCGCTGGTGAGAACTATACTGGGAAGGGGGGGGAAACCAAGAGTGTAATATAGGGGGGGTAAATATTCTACCCCTAGGTCTTTTCTATCGACCTCCCGGATTACCCCAGTATTTGTCAAAGGAGGACCAACCAACTGGTGTAAGGCAAAATAGGTTTGCGGTCCCGGTAAGCAATCGATATGACATCTTTAATACCGTAGAGGATATCGATTGACTCCCATTTAGAAATAGCTCCCCGAACAAGGGTGAGGGTCTTGGTATTCGTTGTGCTGATGTACTCCTTCCAAGGGTAATATCATAGAGTCAGAGGAATTAGAAATTAGTTTACCGTCCATAGCATTTGCATTGGAATCACGTGTTAGAGGGAAAAGTGCTAGTGCCACTGCTTTAACACCTGATACATGTGAGATCCAAACACAAATAAGCCCAAGCATGATAAAATTAAGTGTAAATCTCAATCCTTCAGAACACATTGAACGTCAAGCCAAGAGTGTAGGTACTTTATGTAAGATCATATCTTGGAATATTGCGGGCTTATGTAATAAGATGAATAATCAGATATGGTGCGAACTAATTTAAAATTATGATATACTTTGCCTACAAGAGACGTGGACAGTAGACCCGATCTCTATAAATGGTTATAAAACGTTTCATATGCCAGCAGTGAAGGGGTCAATGGGTAGAGCAAAGGGGGGGCTTTGTGTATATGTGTCGAATAAAGTTATGATAGACAAAATAGAGTCAAAGTGGGGGAACAGATACTACCAGCTGATTAAACTAGGGGTAAGCAGGACTCATTCTATTATCTTGATAAATTTTTATAATAATATCCCCTTAGACGAGTTTGGAAAGGTATTAAAAGAAATTTCCATTGACCTCACTGTGACAACCCGGGTTACATCAAAGGAAACCATGATCCTTATAGTGGGGGATTTTAATTGTTCATTGTGTACTCATGAAGACATCAGAATCTGTGGGTTAGATGATGAAGAAGGAGAGGGATGGGAACTACATGACGCGTGGCTGGCGAAACACAATGGGCATAGAGAATACTCCTTTTATTCGCCTCCACACAGATTACACACTCGAATAGATCAGTTCCTGTGTTCTGGCACCCTGTTAGGGTCCATTACTTCGGTGCTTCATATGGGGAAAACCCTGTCAGATCATAACCCAGTAGAATTGATGGTACAATGGGGCAGGGTCCCAACTCCGATACCGACGTGGAAACTACAACCTGAGATGCTAGAGGATTCAGTCTTTCGCAATGCACTTTCAGAGACGATAGTTCATTATTTCTCAGAGAATACGGGGTCTGCTAGCTCCAGCCAGATAGAATGGGATGCCTTCAAGACGGTCATCAGGGGTGTGGCCATCAGCGCTAAGACAGGAGTGCGACTCGACCTTATTGAGCGACTTACGGAAGTAGAAGGTAGACTAGCCGCGCTGGAGGGGGAGGCTGCAGGGACGAATGAACAATTGACACAACTGCGAGAGACTAATATTCAGTACGCGGAGCTCCTTGAAGAGCTACGTGTCGTGGACTACCGGTTATATACGCAAAGGCAACACACACAAGCTGACAGGTCAGGACCACTGCTGGCACGGTTGGTTCGAGACGCGCCCTTACCTACACCCATATTGGAAATTCGGAACTATATAGACGTAGTGGTCAACACGCAATTAGACATTAATACTGCATTCCGGGACTATTATGAACATCTTTATGGTCCACTGCCCGCTCTGCTGGACACTGACTTTGAATCATTCTTTAATGGCCTGTGCATACCCCAACTTACACAACACCAACGCGACGATCTACTATGACCAATCACAGGGGCGGAAATACGGCAGGCGATTAAGGCTTTACCACGTAATAAAACACCAGGGAACGATGGCCTACCGGCAGAATTTTATGCAATGTATGCTGACCTGCTAACGCCTCATTTGCAGTGTCTCTATCACGAATCGTTGGAGGGAGGCGGGCTCCCCGCTACTACATTGCAAGCGTTGGTGGTTTCACTATTAAAACCCGGGAGGGATGCTTTGCTTATCTCGAGCTACAGACCCTTATCACTCCTCAACACGGATTATAAAATCCTGAGTAAGTTGTTGGCCACTCGCCTTAACCAGTTTATCCCTGCGTTAATACATTCAGATCAGTGTGGATTTGTACCTGGTCGGAGCACAGCACTTAACATCAGGCGGCTACACCAGGTAATGTTAGGCACACACGACATGGGACGTCTGGAAGGCTGCATATCCCTTGATCTACGACAGGCGTTTGACACCTTACGCTGGGATTACATGTTCTATGCTCTCGCACGCTTTGGCATACCTGCAGAATACATAGCATGGGTGCGCTTATTATACACGAACCCTACGGCACGGGCACGCACGGGTCGACACATCTCAGGACAATATGCGGTGGCTCGAGGAACAAGACAGGGCTGCCCCTTGTCACCATTATTGTTCATTCTGGCGTTGGAACCACTTCTACACAGACTCCGGGCTTTCGCAGTCTGCCAGGGTATAACACGCGGTCGTACGACTCACATTGTTTCGGCATATGCGGATGATCTTATATTATATATTAAGGATATGAGCGCTGATCCGCACCCAATGCCCTCCATTTTTGAGTCATTTCAGGGTCTCTCTGGCCTGGCCATCAATGCTGCCAAGTCGTACGCGTATTTCTTTGTCGGCGCGGAGAGGAGCGGACACTTTAAAGGTATCAGGCGCTACTTGGTCCTTCCAAGTAGCGCCTGATACCTTTAAATATCTCGGAATACAGATCTACCGCAATACCCCGGACCTGCTGGACGGCAACCTAGGGCGTGCAATCGCGGCTCTCAGGTCCCAAATTCAGTTCTGGGTCTCACTGCCCCTGTCGGTGGCGGGCAGAGTGGCTATCACGAAAATGGTGATCTTGCCGCGGCTCCTTTACTTCTTCACCAATCTACCGTTACTTGTCCCCATGAGCACCTTTAAAGTGTTGAACTCTCTAGTGACGGACCTAATATGGGGTGCGGGGCGTAGACGTATTAGCCTGGCAAAATTGCAACTGCCCGCGCAGCGGGGAGGGATGGGAGTACCGGATCTGCGCGCGTATTGCTATGCGGGCCAGTTGCAGTGGCTGGCTTGCTGGCTTGCAGGACGCAATTTACACGAGCTCGATATGACATCAAGAGATAGGGACAAGGGGACCATCCACAGACTCTTATTACCACAGGCCCCCCTACTGACATCGACACCCCACTTACTGAAATTGGCTATTGCATACTGGCGGAGTGCGATACGGTACACGGGCCAGAGGACACCATATGCTCCCACCATTCCTTTGCTAGGTATACCCACACGAGCAGGGCTAACTTGTGGCCGTACCCTAAAGGCGTGGTCAGAGGCGGGCATTACCATGTTAGGAGACTTTTTCACAGAGGGAGTACTGATGTCACATGGGATGTTTGTACGCGTGCACGGAGCCCCCGAGGCGTTGTTTCTATTACACGCACATATTTCCAGATATATTCGCAACACATGGTCACCCGATGATACAGAACCGCCCACGAATACACTGCTCACCATGCAATACCTAATGGGGAATGGGGCCCGTTTGACAAAATGGCTCACTACTGGGATCCGTACGGAGAAAGCGATCTCATTACAGCCACTACGCGACAAATGGGAGGGGGACATGGGTCGTGCACTTACAGACAAGGAATGGGACACTATAGTGGGGTTCCCCAAAAAAGTCTCTCGTAACCCCAAATTTAAATTTATTCAATTGATGTTACACAGAGCGTACTTAACCCCACACAGGCTCAGCGCTATGTTTCCGGGGGCAACTGATGAATGCCCACGCTGCCACACGCCTGACGCGGGGTTGGTACACATGATATGGGCCTGCCCTAGCCTGGGACATTACTGGGCGACGGTATGTAACATACTGACGGCAGTGGCTCCGATACGCCCAAATGACACACTGGAATACTGCATACTAGGTCTGGGACCCCGTGAAAAGAAGGGTAGCTCTACCTCCCGATTCGCTAACCTTGCACTCCTACTACCCAAAAGAGCCATAACCCCACGATGGAAGGCTACTAGAGCCCTGTCCTTACAGGAATGGCACACAGAAATGTTAAGATGGGGTAAAGTGGAGGGTACGGAACTGCAGAGAGAGGAATACAGAGGACTGCGAAAGACACCGATTTCATTAAGTTGGTATGCAATGCTAGAAGAATACACTAAGATAGATATTTTGTCCTACTAGAGTACGCTGGATTTACCATACAAGGATCTGTCCCGAGGATATGAGACACTTGATCGCCTCACAGTGCTTGTGTACTACGCTGGATGAGCTGGCAGTACTGTATGGTTCACTTATGACAGACTTTGGAACCAAGACACATACACCTATAGCTGTGGTTGATACGTTCATGCGATTGATAGATATTGAGGGCTGAGCATGCGGGGAGAGGAGGGGGCTGGGAAATTGTTTAGTTAAATTGTTTTAATTGTATTGAATATTGTTAGTTTTAACAAATCATCTATTGTCTAACTAAAGATAAGTGGAGAATAAGAATGTCAAGAATGTGCTGTATTGACATACCGCTAGAGACCTTGCTAGGATATTGGGCCGTTATATACTACCAGTCGTAGACACTCAAGGATACTCGACACAATGGATATATACTGACCTGCGGTGGTTGTAATCATGTAATACTGTACAGGGTGATTATATGTTCTCTGATTATATGAAGATGATTGGCTTCTGGTTTTGTAAAATCAATAAAAACAAATAAAAATAAATAAAAAAATAGATGATGAAGAAGGTATATGTGGTATCCACTTTTCCCACAATATGGCAGGGGAATTATTGAATTACCGGATGGCTAGTAACGACATGGGTTTTGTAAATGACCTAGTGGATAACACAAATATCATGTCGCCAACATTTAACGGGAGGGGCCTATCATCAACCATTGATTTTATACTTGCATCTTGTAATGATGCAGCAAGAATACATTCTTTTAAAGTTGGGGATAGCCCCCTGAGTGATCATTTTCCCCTCTGTCTAACAATTATATTGCCATCGCTCAGGTCACAGAGGGTAGATAGCAGCATAGAAGAAGTAGGGACGCTAAAATTGGATAAATTAAATGGTTTTACATTGAAGTGGTCTAAGGTTGACCCGGAAGTAATTTTGAAACAACTACTCATGAGGCATAAAACTGATTTTGTTACCTGCTTGAGCGAGATGGTACCACCAACGGGCATACTAGCCGCATTTCAGATAATAACAGCGGGGATAAGGGAATTATTACTTGTCCAAAATAAGACTAAAGTTAGGAGCTAAGGCTGGTTCGACAAGCAGTGCATGCGAGCATACAATGATCTTAAAATAGAGCTGCATAGGTACCCGAGAACTGGTGATAATGTCAAGAAGGCGAGGTCAGATTACAGGTTGGCACTCAAAGACAGGAAAGATGCTTTGAAGAATGAAGCTTGGGAAGCGCTCCATCAGGCGGCACTGCATAAAGACAGTGCAGCCTTTTGGCGTGCAGTTAAAACCCCATATTTACAACCAATGGGGGGGTCCCTCTATAGAAATTGCCGTATCAGAAGAAGCCTGGGTTAGGCACTACGCAAGGGTCTATGCCGGAGAGGAACTTACTAATGCGCCACAGTTTGCAGTTTCACGAGAGGAGGGGGATAGTATAGACCTGAAATTCAACCTGGGGGAAGTGGAAAGAGCAATTGCAGCAAGTAAGGGAGGTAAAGCACCTGGCCCCAACGGAATACCGGTGGACTTGTTTAAGTCAAATATCCCCCTATGGGGGCCAATACTGACCCAGGTTTTTAACGCCAGTTGTGAGGACGCGATGCCAAAGACTTGGGGGGAGTCGATTATAGTCCCTATATTTAAAAAAGGGGATCGTAATGACCCGGGATGTTATCGCCCTATCTCGCTCCTGGACTCCCTGGTAAAAGTAGCAGGTAGAGTCATACTGGAACGTCTTCAGACATGGGCAGAAGAAAATCAAATCCTATCGGATATACAGTATGGCTTCCGAGAGGGTCTTGGGACAACTGAGCAGAGTGTTAACCTTGCGTTATTGATGGGTAAATATATTATAGTCAAGAAGGGAACCATGTTTTTGGCATTCGTGGATCTCACGGCGGCGTTTGATTCTGTAATACATGATAGACTGTGGGATAGCCTTAATGTGGCGGGTGTGGATCCCCATATTATTTGTTTTTTATGTTCCTTGTATACTGGTGCCTCAGCTACAGTGCGCTTTGGTATAAGGGGTGAGCGTACTGCTTTGTTGTCCATCAAAAGGGGGGTCAGACAAGGTTGCGTACTGGCCCCTTTTCTTTTTAACTTGTATACAAATGGTCTGGAACATGCACTACTTAGGAATAACCAGGATTTCCCCTCAGTAGGTGGCCGACCCATACCGGCCCTCCTCTACGCGGATGACGCAGTATTAATGTCTAGAACTCAAAATGGTTTGCAAAGGGCCCTAGACAGCTACACAAATTTTATGAGGGATCTTGGGCTATCAATTAATAAGTCAAAGACATATATTATGAACTGTGGTGGGAGAAGCATAAAACCAAAGGCTATGTTTGTGGATGGACAGAAGTTGGCAACCACCAAGAGTTTTGCGTACCTCGGTATTTTATTTAATCAAAGTGAGATAACTGGTCAGAGGCAGTATTAACGAGAAAGCTAGTATTGATAAAGACTATAGCCGCCCTTACCTCCTTTTCGAAGTTAGGTAGGAAACCCCCACTTGAATTAATCCAGATCTATAAGGCAAAATGTATTACATCAGCGATGCATGGGGCGGGAGTGTGGGGCTTTGTTAACGTTCACCCAATTCAAGTGGTAGAAAATTCTTTTACAAGGTATCTTTTATCAGTTCCGGGTAGCACTTCTTTTGCCTGCCACGAGGAGTTGGGATTACCGTTCATTTCGGATTTGATAAAAATGGAACCTATCCTGTTGTGGCACAGACTGTGGTTAAAAGAAGAAACTAAGCTAAATAGAGAGATATTACAAGACTGCCTTAAATTAGAGGGGGCGCTAAAAATTCCTTGGGTTAAGTACGTGCATAATTTTATAAAGGACATAGGGCATGAAGAATACTTCACCAACCCAATCAAAATGCAACAAATTTCAAGAAAGGATTTAAGAATGGAGGGCCTTAAACACCTGGCTATGCTGAGATTGTCGGAAGAATTCGTAAAACCAAGTGTGCGTCATCATCAGTTATTGTTAACTTCTTTCGACATAGAACCATACCGGACATTTGTCCCGGGTGGTTTTGACAGGCGGCTTTTAACTTGGTTCAGGCTGGGGATCGTTCATAGATTAGTGACCTTTCCTAGAAAAAATGATTGGTCCCGGATATTAAAACCCTGTCCGTGTGATGATCAGGCCGAGCAATCCACTATACACACAGTTTTATTTTGTAAATATTATACTGTTTTTAGGAAACAGTGGATTGTGCCATTGTTAAAACAATTAGGATTAAGGCAATGTCGGCCGGCCCTGGTCAAACTTCAGTTTATGGAGGACGAACACACAGCCTGGCGTATTGCAATGTTTTTGAAGAAAGTGCTGCATTCCAGGAAAAGTATGACAGATGATGAAATGTAATTAGAAGCCCTTGATATAAATTGGGCAGTTGTATTTTATCAGAATGTTTTTATTCTTACCTGCTCTTAATTTTTGCATAGGTTTTTATATACGTTTCTTTTTATGTGAAATAATAGGCGTATTGCAATGTTTTTGAAGAAAGTGCTGCATTCCAGGAAAAGTATGATAAATGATGAAATGTAATTAGAACCCCTTGATATAAATTGGGCAGTTGTATTTTATCAGAATGTTTTTATTCTTACCTGCTCTTAATTTTTGCATAGGTTTTTATATACGTTTCTTTTTATGTGAAATAATAGGAATTGTCTGACTTTTTTATGAATGTGATATGCTTTTATGATTGTAAAATTACAGTCGAATAAAGCTCTTTGATTGATTGATTGACTAAAGACACTCCGATGCTCCTCCCATGGGCTACTGAATGTCAGAATGCCTTCCAACAGTTACGCCAAGCTCTTTGCTCTGCACCAGTATTAGGAACTCCAGACTACACTAAGACCTTCACACTCTATGTACACGAGAGGGAAGGTTGTGCCCTCTCAGTCTTAACACAAACATACGGTGATAAGCAACGTCCTTGTGCCAATTTCTCAGCTCTTCTTGACCCAGTCGCTCACGCGCTGCCTGGATGTTTCCGAGCGGTGGCAGCAACGGCTGTATCAATACGTCAGATTGAAGGAATAGTTTTGTCACATAAGCTGCTTGTGTTAGTACCCCATTCTGTTGATGCTTTGCTAAATCAAACAAAAACACAGCATTTGACTAGTGCCCGCTTGACAGGATATGAATTGACACTTTTGGCCCCTCATATTACACTGAAAAGATGTCTGACCCTAAACCCTGCTACACTATTGCCATTTCCAGCTACTCAGTCTCAGTCGCAAGAGTTACATGATTGTATATTCCTTACTGAAGAGCAAACAAAGGGCTGCGTTGACTTGCAAGATACACCCCTCTCTAGTGTTGATGGGGAGTTATGGGTTGATGGCTCGTGTCTCAAATTGCCTAATGGCACTACATCTGCTGCCTATGCGATTACAACACTTCAGACAGTAGTAGAAACAGCTCGCATCCCACAGAAGTCAGCCCAAGCGGCCGAATTGATTGCACTAACGAGAGCGTGTGAGCTTAGTACAGATTTGCTTGTTAATATTTTTACTGACAGCCAGTACGCTTTCGGGGTGGCACACAATTTTGGCCGCTTATGGAAAGAAAGGGGTTTCCTCACCTCACATGGGACACAGATAGTGCATGGAGAATTAGTACATAATCTTCTTACTGCTCTAACCTATCCTAAGAAAGTGGCAATTGTTAAGTGTAGTGCACACAAGAAAGTGACTGATAAAATAGGAGCAGGTAATGCCTTCGCAGATTACACAGCCCGTGAAACCGCAATGCAGCGAAGTACCACATCTATGTATGTAGTGAAGTCACAAGCTGAACGTTGGCATGATGCCAGGCAAGAGGTTCTGGACATGCAACAATCTGCCTCCACTAATGAACTAGACCAATGGTCTAAGGAGGGAGCACTGGATGATGAGGGCTGTTGGAGGAATAAAGATATGACCAAATGGAAGTTACCCACAGCCTACTTATACCCCATGATTCACATGGTACATGGGTCGGCACATGTTGGAGCATCCTCAATGGCAAAACAACTTATGCAAGTTTGGGATCATCCCGATATTGCCGGCACTGCTAAAAAGATGGTCCAGTCTTGTTTGGTCTGTCTTCAGTATAATCCCGGAAAGGGAACGCGAACTCCAACAGGAGGGTTTGCGACACCATCTGCACCTTTTGAGGTCCTGCAAATGGACTACATTCAGTTTGAGCGCTGTAATAACTTGAAATATGTCCTGGTGGTGGTTTGTGCCTTCAGTAAATGGGTGGAGGCATATGCTACGAAGGATAATACAGCTCTCACGACAGCGAAAGTTCTCCTAAAGGAGTTCTTTCCTCGATTCGGCATTTGTCGGGTCTTATGGAGTGACAACGGACCTCATTTCATTGGGCAAGTTGTCGAATATGTCATGAAAGGGTTAGGGATTAAGCAGAAATTTCATGCCGCTTTTCACCCACAATCAGCAGGCTTGGTGGAGCGTTACAAATCCACTCTGAAATTGGCTAAAATACAGGCTTCCACGTCTTTGAAATGGCCTGATGCCCTGCCCCTAGCACTGCTTTCTATCAGATCGATACCAAATACACGATCTGGCCTTACGCCATATGAGGTTGTGTTTGGCAGGCCCATGAATATTTGGGGAATCCCTAAGCCTCGCCCTATACATGATGTAACCTATGTGTTGATGAGTGACTATTTGTCCCAGTTAACTGTCAGCTTGTCTTCTATTTTTCAGCAGGTACGGGAAGCCCTTCCAGACAGGTCGCAGGGTGATGGCCATGATCTGCGGCCTGGCGACTTTGTTTTAACGAAGTCCTTCCAGCGGACCAATTCTTTGGCTCCCCTTGGCGTGGACCGGAGCAAGTCCTCTTGGCTATCAGAACTGCGGTACGAGTGACCAACCGGAAGAATTGGGTGCACGCCACCCACTGTCGTAAAGTTCCGCATGCCCTCGTGAGCCCAGCTGCGTTGACAGATCACCGCGACATCCTGGTCACCGAGAAAGGACGAGCCGAAAGACCTGAGGAAGTCTTCCCGGACCACGCGATCCCTGGTACATCCAGATATCTGCTTCGATCCAGGAAGAAAGACATTTCATCGCAGAAAGAGACTGTTTGAGCCACTGTCCTGGGTGGTTAAAGACTGACTACAAAGGGGGGTAACCTTTTAGTGACTACTCGTCTCAACGTTAGTGAAGAAACCAACGCCTGCCCAGGACCTTAGGGCACCATCTGTTTTGTTGTTTACCGACGATATAAACATGCCGGAGGAGAAGAAATCGAATGCTGCAAAAGTCTGTAGTAAAAATATGATGCTCGCTATTGGACTAACTTTGACTGTTGTCATCATTGCTGTTATAATGTGGGTTGTAGAGGAAGTAGCTCCGGCTCGAAACTTATAGACTGCTACTACTCCTGTCCCCACCGAACATTATTATTTTGCTCTTCCCTATCATGAAAAGAAGCACCGAATGTCATATCTCAATAACACTTTCATACAAATGTTGCATCCTACTCATAATGCTACGAACACTACCAACTGCTGGGTATGTGGAATGATGCCAGCTCATCAGAAGAAGGGAGGAACGCCTTTCATTCCCTTGCCATTCTCGCATAATGGCTCCTGTAGAGCCTGGTTCGCACTGTTGTGGGCCTCTGAAATTGCTAATATTACTCTAGCTAGGTAGGGGAAGCTACAATTAGCCTCAATTTGAGGGTGAGGTTGGCACCGGATAGACTAGAGAGTTTTAGTCCGTTACAGATTGAGGAGGTTATAAGCCTTCTTCTGGCTGCCCGGTCAGGCTCACCCAATGATCCCTGCCCGGTGGCGGTACTTAAAAAATGTCCCGAGGTCATTGCAATGACACTTACCCCGGTGTTCAACACCATCATTGATTCGGGTAACTATCCTAGGAGGTGGAAGTTTGCCTCTATCCTGCCCTTAATAAAAAAACCCAGTCTGGATAAAAACGACCCTAATAGCTACAGACCCATATCCCGTCTCCCTCTTCCGGCCAAGTTGGTGGAGAAGGCCATAAATAGGCAACTAAGCTCTTTTTTTCAAAGAACTAAGGCACTTGACCCGACGCAGTTCGGGTTTCGTGCAGGACACAGCACAGAATTGGCCTTGGTTAAGGCCACTGAGGAGGTGAGAGTGGCGGTGGACCAGGGAGGGGTGGCTGTTTTGATTCTGTTGGACCTATTGGCGGCCTTCGACATGGTCCATCATGGGGTTCTGATGGACAGGTTGTCGGGGCGGGGGTAGAAGGCGCTGCCTGGAGCCTCCTGAAGTCCTTTTTAGCCGACAGAGTCCAGACAGTTGACCTGGGGCCTGATAAATCTAAGCCTTTTGCCCTTCCGTGTGGTGTACCGCAGGGATCATCTCTGAGCCCCACGCTTTTTAACATTTATGTCAGCCCACTGGCGGCTCTGATAAGATCCTTTGGCCTGCAACTCACTTCCTATGCAGATGTGTTATCCATACAGCGAGGGTCCCAAGTGGATATGGCCGCGAGGTGCCATGATTGCCTGAAAGATATTGCGGGCTGGATGGCCTCGAATTGCCTTAAATTGAATGCAGGGAAGACCGAGGTCATGATATTTGGGAACAATCCTAACATCTGGACTCCGGATATGTGGCCTGATGCACTGGGGATGCCCCCAGTCCCCACGTGCACGGCAAGGAATTTGGGCGTGATCATGGACCAGAAACTTGATTTTGGGGATCAGGTTAGTAGAGTGGTTTCGACATGCTTCCATATCCTTAGGATATTGAGGAAAATAACAAAAATTCTTCCGGCCGATGGTTTCAGGTTAGCAGTCTCAGCCCTTATTCTGTCACGCTTGGACTACTGCAATAGTCTGTATCTGAATTTGAAAAAAAAACATCTGCACAGATTACAGTTAGTCCAAAACGCGGCGGCGAGACTGCTGACAGGCATCCCAAGGTTTGCCTCCGTTCGAGAGGGACTCCGGCTACTGCACTGGCTGCCGGTATCAAGACGAGCTCAATTTAAGGCTCTGTGCCTCGTTTTCAAAGCATTGAAGGGCAGTGGCCCAGAGTTCTTGAGTCAGTGCTTCACTTGGTATGTGCCAGGGAGAGCGCTGCGCTCGTCCGAGGGCAGACTAGTTGCGGTACCCCGAATAAAAAAGGCTAGTTGGGGAGGACATAGCTTTTCATACTGTGCAGCGAAGGCCTGGAACAGCTTGCCGGTGCATATCAGGAATGCCAAGGAGCTCCTTTCTTTTAGAAAGGGGCTGAAGACTTGGTTATTTAGGGATTAGGCCCCCGTGCTCCAGGGACTCAGTGTGCAGCGCCAGGACACCCTTGGGTAAAAGTGCGCTTTATAAGCTCATAATAATAATAATAATAGCTGATGTAGGAGGACTTAATGCAAAACTTAATAAAGTTTGTTACCCCGATGAGGAAGGGGACCCACAAGCCAAAGGAACTGTATGGGAAATGGAGGAGTATCGCAAAGGAAATTCCTCCACACGTTATGTTTTCCCCAACACTCGAACGGCCAAGGGTAACGGGCCTTTTGTTATCGCTGTTACTAGAGCCCGAGCAAATCTTTGTGTGAGCAGTTTTGGTAGTATCCCAGTGGGAAAAAGTGACTGTACCACAGTATTGAACATTACTGGAATGAACAATAGTAGTTTCCTGTCCTCACACAACACTTATTTCATTTGTGGGAGTAAAGGCTACTATCATCTACCAATTGGATGGTCTGGAACCTGTTGTGTCCTTTTTGCTTCCTCATGTGTTCCTAGCACCTGCATCTTATCATAAAGATCAAAAACTGTTTAATGACATTTCCTTGAACCGATTCAAAAGTACTATAAATAATGATGAAGTGGATCAAACTGATACTGCATTACAGCAATATGTTGACTTTAATTTGGGACTCTTTTTCTTTGTTGGTGCGGCTTTAAATAGTAGGAAGATTAGACGCTTAACCCGTGTAGTAGAGGCTGTGACTAATCAGACAGCAATGGCGCTTGGGAATATTACAGAAGAACTCCAAATTACGAGAATTGTGACTTTGCAAAACCGAATGGTGCTAGACGTGGTTCTAGCTGATCGTGGTGGAGCATGTCGCATTATCGGTAGTAGTTTTTGTGTATTTATCCCTGACCACGCCCCTTCTGTTTATGATGCCATTTCCAAAATGCATAAAATAGCTACTGAGATACATCAAGATTCAGGAACATGGACTTGGGCTGGATGGTTCTGGAACGTATTTTCTGTATGGGGTTTAAAAATATTATCGGCCTTGTTCATAATTATTGCAATTCTCTTCTCCTGTTGTTTATGTATCTAATGCGGACCGATGCTTTGTTCCCTCTGTATTTCCACTTGTACTACTGGTCTACCATCAAAAACGAATGTCCAAAATGTAAATGCCCGTTTAGCAATAGATCAAGAAGTTAGCGACATGATGCTAATTGATATACATGATATTTATCGTACCCCTTTTAAAGCATAAGAAAAATGTCTTGGCTTATGCTAAAAGGGCCGTCTGTGGAAAACGTGTAATATTTTACTTAGCATAAGCAACAGCCATTTTGGCTATGGTGTCCATTTAAGTTTCCTTCGTAATTCTTTCGTCTTTTCACTCTGCTTGTGTTATCTATTTTTGTTGACTTCCTGACTCAGCTAAAGCAATGTACGTGCTGAGGGTTTATAGTTGTCAGTGCACCTGGTCTCAGATGTTAACTGTCGACCATTTACTGCTACCATAAGCATTCCTGCTCCCCCTCCCACTTTGATGACCACATGGTTATTCATCTGCCCTTGTTTGCTGATAGCTATTCCTAAAACTTGTTCACACATGCTTGCATTGCAGAAAACCTGTATAAAAGACCTGTGTTCTGTGACTTCAGTGTACTACCTCCTGCAACACTAGAGTGTTGTATGGACGTGGTTCCGCTCATGAGTGATTAATAAACGTGTTATTTATTCCAACTCCAGTGCTGATCTCTATTTTGTTGGTCTTTGGACCCGTGGACAAGAGGGTGACCCTGCACCAGTGTACCCCTAAAAGGTACATTTACACACACTAGCTGGCAAAGAAAACTGAGCTTCAGGTCTACCTGTGAAGCTTGACTCCTTCAGGTTTTAACTCTGCTGACAAAACAGTAAAAATAACCCTTTTTGACAGGAAAGAAACCAACTTTTAAATATTAAATACGTCACCCTAAGTAGACCATGTAGCCCACAAGATAGGGTGCCTAGTATTTGAAAGAAGTTCATGCAAGAATTTAATGTTGGCATGTACTTACAGTGACTTACCCCCAAATGCAATTTTCTCTCTGTAGGCCTGTATATTCTATGAGAAAAACGAAAGTTCAGAAAAAATAATCATAACTGTTATTTTTGGTATGAGACAAGCTACCAGATTATTTCAAATACTATGTTTAGTGTTTATTAAAAACCCAACTCAGTGGTGAAGTGGATTTTTAATAACTATTCAGAAAAAGTGAGTTTTAAAAGGCTAGACTTTGTCTGCCTAAACCTCCAATAGGCTAATTCGCATTAACCTGCCAGCAGCTGGCCTGTTAGTGCTTCCCCTTAAGGGGCTGTGAAAACTGCTCCCAGAACAAAAAAATTACTTAGGCCTTTTAGCAGGAAGGCCTGGGTGTGAGGCATGTGACACTTATCAAATCAGGAAAGGCAGCAGGGGAGGTTTCAAAACTTCATGACCTTGAAAGGGATCAGGGTGAGGATTGCCCATTCATAGTTAACTATAAAGGGTGACCTGGGGAAAAGAGACCTTTTGTGTCCTGGAATATTTCTAAGCAATTTGGGACCAGCCCAGTAGGAGGGGGGTCTCAGAAACAGTTTGTGTAGCTGAGGAAGATGAGGCTGTTCATTTCCCTAAAACACCAATGGCTGTCACACAAGCCACCTCCAAAGGCAGGCTGTGCCATCTTGGATTTTACTCAGAATAGTGCACTGTCATGTCCTTTAGGCTAGTCTTGTCACGTATGCCCCCTTTTCACATACATTGTCCCATCCACACGACAATAACGGTTCTGAATATGTGACCTTTTACCTAGTAGTTTGCTTCTGTCTCGTCAACACCAAGCTCTTAGTATTTTATCATAATCCCTGTACCTGACATACATAAACATGTCCTCAGGCACTGCATAATTATTCTATTTAAGGGTCACCACTTTTTTCATCCTTGGCCAACAGGCCCGCTGTGCATGATTGCATTGTTTGGAAAAACATTTATGATTGTTTTCAAAACATTTTATGATTGTTTTCAAAACATCTCAATTCTAGAAGAAACCCTGGAGTGACCACTCTAATATATAAGACCCTTATTCCCCCCTGCAAATTAGAGGAGAATTCCTTTCACGCTGACACGAGGTCCTGCATGCTGAATCTTCGACAAGCAGCGGTCCGACATCCCTTGTGAGGTGTCCTCCTCGGAGCAGAGACGGGGTCCTTCATTCTCTACCATCAGGTGAGGGGGTTGGTTCTTCCCTAGGGGATTCTTGGCTATACATATATATCTATATACATATATATGCTACACCTATATATGTAGGCTAGGTACATTTAGGCAAATTACGTAGGGTGCGCATTATAGGAGTATGCAAGTGCCACTGTTTTATCTGAACTGTATTTGTTCATCTTAGCACTATGGTAGAAATGTATCTACTGTTCACTATATTAGTACTTGCGATTTCTTTCGTATGCTTCTGTCTCCTGATTGTTGCAGCAAATATGTTTTACACAAGACTGACGCTGGACCAATAAATACTTATTGAAACATCCTAACCGCCATCCTGTGTATTTTCTGAGACTAAGTAAGCACGAGTGACTGAGCGAAAAGTACTGTACTGTTTTCCACGATCCCTGAGGAATCGGGGTTGTCTTGTTTAGTGGTTGCCAGAAACTACCTACACCACTGTAAGATACAGGGGGGTGGTAGTGGCACTGTAGAGCTGGGTGGTCTAACAGCTGACATAGCCTGTGGGGGTGTCCGGAAGCGGTTTGGACACCAAGCCCTCAGTTTAGGTCATCCAAAACGCGCAGGTCCTAGGGATTCCTAGGAACTACACGACATGGCACCCAACGTTGGTTTGGTTCTTATATTAACAGTTAAAATCTGAATAGTTCAGTCATGCTTTTTCAGAAAGCCCTGCTCACACTTTACAGAGACGTCTGAAGTGGGAAGGGACATCCTCCTCAGCTGAGCAGATATACCCTGTGTATTGGCTGAAGGTTTTAACAAGCTTGTAAGGATAAAAAGTTCCATCATTGTGAAAAACCCCTAGTTACTAAAACTTTTATTCTTCTCTTTTTTGAGAATGCCTGACAATGGGAGTGGTGGCTCGGGTTCGGAGGAAGACGAATTTGCAAACTCTCTCAAAATTACAGAAAACTGCAGACATGCAGTAACTATAAAATTGTTAGAACACGGCGTACCCGCAAAAGGTGGCTGTGTTACCTTCGTGATTGAGGCACATGAGGTGTTCAGATCAGAGGTATTCTATTCTTGGTTTAGTTCCCGCCTGCAGATCCACAGACTAAATTGTTTCACACATACATTATAGTTGAACCACCGGAAGAATACATTCCATACGAAGACATTGAAGTCCCGTTAACTTACCAACAACACAGAAACTGGTTTAAAGGTGCCCTCTCACACACAACATCTGTCGTAAGACTCGGTCCACTCAGCATAGAAGGAGCAACCTGGCCGGTCCTAGCGACATACACTCCACATCCTGAGATAGATACACTACCAGTAGATGAAGTCCGTACAATATACAAAGACATAGTCCGGCTATACAGACACATTGTTCAGTTTGTCATGCGAACATTAACAGTCCAGACTGCGAGAAATGTTCCAGTCGGTCCATATCAGACCACACCTACAATTAGCCCACAGACACTAAAATTAGTAATGGGGACAGTCCCCTCCAAACAGGAGCAAATTCCGTTCTGGACAGCACAAAACATTGCACAGCTGGAAGCAGTATTTCCTCATACGGGTCCGCAGGAAAAACATAGAATGCTAACCATTTGCTTGCCAATGGGGATGGTTTCCTCAATTGAGGATTGTACCACTTGGGGAACAATCTTTGCTGCCGTTTATATACGGTACCCCTTCCATTGCAGTCATTCCAGAGATATTGAAATAGATACAGAATGAGTACGAGGCAGGACCTGCCCTGGACTTGGGGATGAAACTGATGTGTAATTTTGTCCAAGTCTCTGCAATCATGCTGAGCAACATAAAAGGGGAGGCAGCAGCAGTGGCCATACACCACCGCCTAAGGGAAATAGCTCATATAAATAAGGAGCGAAAGTTACCAAAAATTATTGAAGAAACCTATGCCACATTAGGTAGAGATAGGAAGCCAAACCAGGTAAACTACAAATGGCGGGTAGTCCCAACAAGGACAACTCGAAGCAAGCACCCTCTTCTTCTAAAAAGAAATGGAAAAACAAACAATCTAAAAATAACAATACAGAAATTAATTCACGATCAAGGGGTGGGTCTCCCCAATGGGAGTCCTCTGAAAAGAGGTATAACCTTAGGAATCGTGATAACATTAGGAAACCTGACAGGTATCAGGACACCGATACTCGTTCCTTTCAGGGTTCATCAAAAAACTCGGAGAGGGACGGGCGATCAGAACAAAAGACAGAAGATCGACCAAAGACAAAAAGGGAAACAACGTAATTCAGATTACATTATCAAGCTGGAAGAACAACCTAAAGCAAAGCCTCAATTCAAAAAGAAGAAAGTGGCTGGCTTGAAAATTAGACATGCCCAGGTTACTGAGGACTCAGCTTCTGAACGGGGAATGGGCTCCAACGATGCTAGACAGCACGGCAGAAGTAACAATAGCTCGCCAGAACCTGAAGGATTTTCTGGTGACAGCAGTATTGAATGAACATATCACAGTGGAAATACCTGATACAAGAGTTATTGTCCCACATCGACTATATGAAATTACACTCCAAATAGAGGGGGACATCTGAAGAAAAGTTAAAGGTCTCTTTTGGGAGAACTTAACATTTGGATATGACATCCTATTAGCAGAAAAAGATTGGCCGCCAGAATTTGTGATGGATTTCCCAAAAGGAGAAAGCGTCATTTTGCCTGCTTTCTCTGACCTCGTTCTAGAATCTCTAAAACATTCATATGCGCAGGAGTGGGCTCTAGCGCTAGCATTATACCGCAACCATGTAGGGTGGGACGTGGAGTCTACTCACCACGAAATCCCATTAAAATCTACTCCAAATCCACAGAGACAGTACCCTATTAAAAATGATGCAAAAAGACAGGTCAAAGAAATCTTAGACCAACTTGAATACCCAGGTATGATTGAGACTTGCCCCTCCCCAATGAACAATCCTTTGTTTCCCGTAATGAAACCTGACAACTCATATCGTCTAGTTTTAGATTACCGACATTTAAACATTAACTCTTTGAAGAAGCTGTCAGACGGACGCTGATCTCTAAAGAAATGCGACCAAACTGTCGTCGTTGAAGATTTATTGAATGAATCCCTTGACTCCAACCGGCTGGTGGATGTTAAGTGAGCCCAAAGAAGAGACTCTAACCGGCTGGTGGAGAGTCTCTCAGCAATAAAGCCTTTGCAGTTAGGAAGAATTCTCCTGATTGCGACATTATCCTTGAACTTGAACTACAGTGAAGTTCACCTTTGGAATTAATTCACGCATCATACTCCTGATCTCATTCATTGAAGATTCTGCTGTTTGGCTGTCCGCCCCTTGTTCACAGTCCTGAGGAAGACCCGCACCTGATGCATACCAGTGTGCGCTACCTCTAGGGTCGAAACGTCAACATTTAACATATGTCCATACAGTTCTCTTGATCACGATTTGATTCATCAAGGGCTTTTTGTATTTCATGTGTATAATCATATAGGACAATACTTTGAAGAAATCTTTTTATGTCACTAATGTATTTGTTATGTATATAGTGTACAGTCTATTTCACTAATCACTATATGTCACATTTGCACCACAGTCACTTATTGTTTTGTTGCAATTTAATTTGTATTTGTGACAGCCAGGGGAATTCAATACCCTTTTCAATATATGATTGATTCTATTTTGTTTGTCGGTGTGTTCGCTTGTTTCTTTATATGTGCTATCAATCTAAGCAATTGTTTAAACCCGACAGAACCGCTTGTTCTATTTACAACATTTAAACACAAGCACATGAACATTTGCAGTTCAAAACGCACATAGTACCGCATTAATGAATAACATTGTGCGGAAGAAATACAAAACGACATTAGATATAGAATGGATTCTTCTGCCAAAATATAACTCCAGAAAGCAGATATTTGACAGCATTTTCTGCCCTCGGCACTCAGCATCACTTCTGTCGTTTGCCCCAGGGGTATAAGAACAGCCCGAGGCTATTCTCGGCAAGAGTGTCAGAAATCCCAAACATGCGACGAGAAGGCAGTGTCTTATGTAGATGATATCTATCTGACAGACGATGAATTACTTGAACACTTGTGCAGGATGAACAACATAATTGTGGGTTTCGCCAAAATGGGCTACAAACTTAATTTCAAGAAAACAAAAATTGCCCATCTCAATGTCCTATTTTTGGGATATGAGCTATCATGTGAAGGCAAGAGCCTGGCGGCCAACTTTTTAGAAAAGTGTGCGCTGCTCCAACCTCTGAAGACTCTGAAGGGTGTGCAATCCATGTTAGGATTTCTAAATTTTGGCAGAACATACATTCTAGATTATGCAGAAAGAGTCAAACCTTTCTACGACTTAATCAGACCTGATTTCACAGCACATTAGTGGACACAGGAACATACAGATATTCTCCGTTCCGTTCAGGCTGAGACGATAGCATCAAAACATTTGCACACACGTGTGAAGTCTACCAACTTGGTGATCCGGGTGGTCCCGGGTTTATCAGGATATACATCACTTTCAATGAAAGTGAGACAGTCCCAATTGCATACAAATCACATTTATACACAAATGCTGAAATGCGATTTGAGCCACAGAAAAAATACTGACAGAGTACAGACTGCTGTAGTTAGAGAAAGAGCACTAGCACAGGGGAAACACATAATCATTGTAACCCCGGTACCAACTTTAGAAGTTGTTACCAAAGCGAGCATTCCAAATGCAAAAGCACTGCATCTGCGATGGATACAATGGGCTAATTCTCTCACTGCAACAGACGTAGATTACAAATACGATCCTACACTGAAAACACAAGCGTTCCTGCAGTACGAACAAGAATACCCTCTCCCGAATGAAATCTTGCCTCTGGAAAAATATAAGTACATCATTTCCACTGATGGTTCTGCTCAGCCTGCCATTGGAAGTAAACAACAGTATAGTGCAGCATGTGCTATGGTGAAGGGACGTATGCGGGACGGTAAGTTCCATCCCAGCAATACCACTAGACAATCTCTAGGAGATTGTACAGTGCAGCTGGCAGAACTGAAAGCCCTGATACTAGCACTACAATATACGGATCGGGAATTCCCCACACTGATAGTGTGCGATTCGTTTTATTGTGTACAGTCTTATAATGTATATCTTCATTACTGGGGCCAGAATGGGTTCAGAAATTCCAAGGGTTGCACAATTAAGCATAAATTGTTATGGGAACAAGTGGCAAAACTGAAAGAATGCCTGCCACGGGCTCAAGCTATTCACACCTTGAGTCATCAGCGCGTTGGCGTACACGTTGAAGGGAATTCACTGGCTGATGAAGCCACCAAGGCGACAGTGCGAACTGCTACAGTTGCTGCACTCACTCGTTCTAGCACGAGGATAGACAGAGACATACTGATAGCTGTCAACGCCTAGAAAAACGGCTCTGCCGTGCCAAAAGGCTTTCCACTCAAGTACTCCTATAAATTAGATGCGCAAAATACACCGTATGCTCAAATTCCAGGAGTGGGGGATAGAGTTATACCAAACATGGATCACAGATTAGGTTTGATTCTAGCTGCACACAAGGGTCTGGGCTCAGCACACACAGGAGTCACTGCTACAATTTCATTACTGAAGCGGCGATACTGGTGGCCAGGTTTGTCTAGACAAACCAAGGGTTATGTCCTGAAGTGCAACATCTGCCAGCAGATGAAAGGTTCCACCATAGCACGTCCACCACAAACACCACTACTCATTTCAGAAAGACCTCTCGCATGTGTCTATTTGGACCACTGCGGCCCCCTAAATTCAGATGGGGCCTACAAGTACATCTTGGTAGCAGTAGATTCATGCTCTAGATTCCTATGGGTTTGGCCTCAGTGCTCGGCTGATGCTCGAACTGTTATAGAGGATTTGCGAGTCTTCATCAAGACATACGCAATTGGCACGTTACACTCCGACCGTGGCCCTGCGTTTAGCTCTCTAGCTTCCAAGGAAGCCATGGGAAGTATGAGCGTGGCCTTATGGTACTCCTCCCCCTACCATCCAGAGGGAAATTTGATGGTGGAGAGGAAAAACCGGGACCTAAAGCAATCCTTAACAGAAAGTGTATTAGGTGCGGGCGGCAGTTGGGTCAATCACCTGTATGGGGTCCAGAGGGCACTTGATAACATGCCAAGAAAATCATCGGGAGGACGTACCCCCTATGAGATCCTGTTTGGGACAAGAATGTGGGTACCTGACCTCGATTGTGCCAGCACGGTGGCGGATGTAAAACCATTTGAATTGAATGATCGTTTGGCTGTTTTTTAGGAACTCAATGAATTCCGGGCATTACAAAGCAACATCCAAGTAAAACGCACCGCCACTGGGGAAGTGAAACCGGTTCCGGCAAGACCTGCCTGGGTCCCGAAGATTGGGGACCTGGTCAGAGAAAAGATCGTGGACAAGAAGGAGTTTGGGCCATCTTACAGAGCACCTGTACCTGTCCTGACAGTCGAAGAAACAAGAACGGTACTTCTTCCGCCTCTTGCCGGCAAAAAAGAAAGAAGATTTGCCTCCATTGATCTGATCAAACCACACTATGTGGCTGCTTCTCAACAGTCGGCTGCGTGGAATCCTTAGTAGCCGCAGATCTCCTCTTGCTACTATACAGGAAGTTCAGATGGAAAGACTAACAACGTTTCAAGACTACCCTGCGCAAGATGCAGGAGTATCAAATAACGGAGTACGAATTACACCAGTTGAAATTGAACAACATCCAAATACAACTGAAACGCAAATTGCAATTCGGCCCAATAATGACATCTACATCAATGTGCCTTCACAAGAGACACCTGCCAGTTCTACAACCCCTGCAGAGCTACCAAAGATAGATCGAACTGCGTCTAGCTACTTCATCAACTTCAATGACTTTTCTTCAGATCCAAGTGAACCTGAGCAAACGCCACCCGTTTCCCCAAAAAAAGATTTCGACAATTCTATCTCTGGCTGAAAAAGACTTACTTTGTGTCCCCTTGGTTGCATCTTTGGTTTGCATTAGGGGTCCTGTTGATGATTTGGATTGGTATAGTAACTGTCTTTTTCCTACTACTGAATAGACATTATCTCCCACACCGCTCTGCAGTACAATCTGTGAACTTGGTCCTGAAACCACATACGTCATTACACCGTGAACAAAGAGACCTGGCCCTAGTGAACATTACAGCAGGTCCAGGACCTGATGGTATAGTTTGGGATAGGGTTTCATATGATGTATTTGGTCCTACTGAACATTTGAAAATTCCACATATATTCAAAATTTCGTTGAATGATTTCATTACCCCAAGTACACTCTCTGATGATTGGGACATTGAAGCTCTAAATACTATGCTCTCCGATTTAGAACAACCTGCTGCATTTTCTTACAGGGAATTGTATGAAGATACACCTGATTTTGATACCATGTATTGTTACCAACATTATGGTCATCACTTGTTGCACAAAGCAAGTGTCCCACGCACTTTTAACACTTACCATCAATGTGAACATTGCCCCACACCACCAAAAGGTAGTTCTGCCACATTCGCACAGAAATTTGCATACTTTACAGGGCTCAATACATCAGACCCAGCGTCATACTACTATAAGCTTGCGCAAATTAAGCAACTGCGAAGAAAATGATGCTGACAAACACCAAGCTTATATATTCAACACCCTTTATCTCCCAACTGTCTATACAAGGTTTCGACTATTGGAGGGACACAATAGACACAAAATCCATCTGGGGGACAAAAGAATGGCAGGTTCAGGGATCTGAGGCTATATTTAAAGCTTGCCTCATGCCATTACATATAATCTTCCTGAACAGAACAGTGCAACAGACTACCTGCTACGGGTTTGCAAAAATAAAAGACCTGAAAATACCACGCATCCCCTCGCCCATACCTATTGAAGGTATATCGAATGATACACTGATAAGTGAGGAGGTACTGGGTACAATGATACAGAATGGTACATACAATTCATCTGCTCCCAATTGGAAGGGATGGTTGGTTTGGCCTATTGACACAAATAAGTGTCAATCAAGATTCAAGGGTACCACCGGAGGGTTTAGTATCCATAGGCCTGACCCACGCTATACACAGACGACCCAGGGGTAGTGACTTCTTATAGTGTGGGAAAGTTATGCCTAGAATGGCTAAAAACCTCAACACTATTACAGGTGAAACAACACTTGTCCCTTCTGTCTGATAACATGGATCTTAGGGATTTCTTGCTAGGTCCCAAGAAACCGCGTCAAAAACGCTTCTTATACGCCATCTACAATGAACTATGGAAAGTCTCCCAACAGGAAGCTGCTGAGAGATAATGTGAGATTGATAGAATTATCCTAGAAAAAGCCTTAGCTGTGGAAGACAATGGAATGACCACACTTTCTTCACATATTTATTCACAGGGCAACATTGTAGCCTCAGCAATTGACATAATGGAACAAGATTTGTCTATTCTATAACATGGGCAATCTCAATTGCGCTCCATTATGCTTTTAAGCTGGACGCTACAATCATTGCATTCTGGCCACGTGCCGGCGGTACATTAACGGCACAAATCTGTTTTCTGCTTATAATCTGACCGACAGACAAATGACCATGGCACGCAGGGATGCGAAGTACACCATGCTGCTCATTGAAAAATTAGAGAAGTTACCTTTTACAGTAGCAGAGTCACCATCTATGGAATGGTTAATTCATGGCTATATCACGCTGCCAATCACGACATTCCAGTTCCAATACTGCCTTAGATACCACCAGGTAGGCAGGTATGAAGTGTTGGGTGAAGGGTACATACAGGAAACCTGGGAGTTGCCGCATAGATATAGGTGTAGAAATAAGGACACAAGTTTTCTTAAGTGGTACAAACTGTGAGAAGGCTTTAAGTTGGTCTTTAGTGTGCAAGGAGGTCTCGCTTCACGGAGCGTGTAATGCTTCAATAGTGAACTTATCTTGCTACTTGAAAGGCTCCCCAGCTGCCGTGATTCATCCAGTTTTCGAGTTACTCTGGAATGGGAGTTATTTAATGCTGAATGATCAAGGCTGTTGCGGGATGGCGCCAGGCCTCGCGTATCTAGTCACAGTAAACTCCAGGGTTGTTTGTTGTAAGCAAGTATTGTTACCCCAGCTAACTTAGTTAGGGAGGCACCACTGTGGCCTTCATTGAATATTTCCAGTATAAGGTTTGTTTCTCTGAGCAGACTGAAAGCCATGTTGTTTCAACAAAATGTGTCCTTAACTTCAGCCCGAGAGACTTTTGATCTCCAGGTTGCAAGGTCTTCGGCAGAGATACAGGCCCTGGTCCATACGAACTTCCCGCTACATTTCGGAGAAATGGTTCATCGTATCTTTAACATGTCTGATATGAGGGGGATCGTACACTTATTTAAGCGTATTGGATCAGGTCTGTTAACCACCTTTCAGATCATCATTGGAGTAATTCCAGCTTTCATACACTCCGTACCTTTAAGCGTTTTTGGTGGGCTTCCTCTGGTCCTGCTATCAGTGGCGGGCATCCTGATTTTAATCCTATTGATTCGCAATGGACATCTCAATCCCTCAAGACATGGAGAGAACACTGCTGGAACGACGTTGTCGTGATCGTATGGTGTTCTACCTGGGTACGCCTTGGCTTCGAGAGCTGAGTGAGCATTGGTTCCTGTCTTTTAGACCGGTTTGGCTAGACTGTGTCCTGCTGTGTTCCGCTGCCTCTTCTGCAGATTTCGATGCGCGTTGGACCTGTGTCTGACACTTCCATCGGTTGTGCCGCCGGACATAGATGTGCTCCTGGAGCCCTTGCAGGCCCACGTGTACAGTTGTGTTGATTACGCCATTCTTAGAGCCTCCAAGGGATGCTTCCGCTCCTGTTGGAAGGGAAATCGGCTCTGCTCCAGAAGTACAGGCATCGGTTCCAGGCGTGCAGGCATCTAATTCTTCCCCGGCGGCTGCTGTGGGAACCAGAGATGACCATCTTTGCTCACTCGACATGATATTGGAAGTGCTGGAGGGATTGCCACCTGCGAATGCCATGTTCAGTGATGTTGAGCCTTCAGCACGGGATTCATAAACAATCTGGCCTTCCCTGTGCTGGGAACTATTCGGCAATTTTTTTAACATTTACCAAATTGAAGATCAAAACTAAATTTGTTTTATTTTTCTCCTTCTCTGCTCTAACTGAGCATAATGGCTTTCAAGGTGCTTAGTGTCATAATAACCGCATATACAAGGACCTTTTGAATGCTTTTAGGGAAAATGGCTTTTCTTTTATGGACATTTTTAACAGGCTTTTAAAATGCTTTTAGTATTTTAGTTATAAATCATTTTTATGCTTTTTATGGCCTTAGCTTTCTTATTACCTAGCTGTTCCTGTTGACCTTTTGATGAGGAGTGGGTGCCATGTCCTTTAGGCAAGTCTTGTCATGTATGCCCCCTTTTCACATACATTGTCCCATCCACCCAACAATAATGGTTCTGAATACGTGACCTTTTACCTAGTAGTTTGCTCCTGTCTCTTCGACACCAAGCTCTTAGTATTTTATCATAATCCCTGTACCTGACGTACATAAACATGTCCTCAGGCACTGCATAATTATTCTGTATAAGGGTCACCACTTTTTCCATCCTTGGCCAACAGGCCCGTTGTGCATGATCGCATTGTTTGGAAAAACATTTTATGATTGTTTTCAAAACATATTGATTCTAGAAGAAACCCTGGAGTGACCACTCTAGTATATAAGACCCTTATTCCCCCTGCAAATTAAAGGAGAATTCCTTCCACGCTGACACGGGGTCTTGCATGCTGAATCTTCGACACGCAGTGGTCCGACATCCCTTGCGGAGTGTCATCCTCGGAGCAGAGACGGGGTCCTTCATTCTCTACCATCAGGTGAGGGGGTTGGTTTTTCCGTAGGGGATTCTTGGCTATATACTATAAATATGTATATGCATACACATGCTACACCTACATATCTAGGCTGGGTACATTTAGGCAAATTATGTAGGGCGCGCATTATAGGAGTATGCAAGTGCTACTGTTTTATCTGAACTGTATATGTTCATCTTTTTAGCACTATGGTAGAAATGTATCTACTGTTCACTATACTTTCGTATGCTTCTGTCTCCTGATTGTCGCAGCAAATATGTTTTACACAGGACTGACGCTGGACCAATAAATACTTATTGAAACGTCCTAACCACCATCCTGTGTATTTTCTGAGACTTAGTAAGCCCGAGTGACTGAGCGAAAAGTACTGTACTGTTTTCACGATCCCTGAGGAATTGGGGTTGTCATGTTCAGTGGTTGCCAGAAACTACCTACACTACTGTAAGATACAGGGGGTGGTAGTCGCACTGTAGAGCTAGCTGATCTAATGGCTGACGTATACTGTGGGGGTGTCCGGAAGCGGTTTGGACACCAAGCCCTCAGTTTAGGTCATCTAAAACGCGCAGGTCCTGGGGATTCCTAGAAACTACACGACAGCACTGTGTGATAGTTTGCAGTACAGTAAACAGGATGGCCTGCAAAAGTGGGAAGGGTTGCAGTAGAAACCTTTTACTCATTGGTTAGGGAGTGTCCAGGAGTCACTCCCACCCACTTGCTAGTAAATCGTACAAATTTGGCACCTCACCCACAGCTCGTCAGAACACTCAGGACCTGTATAAGAACAGAAGACTGGACTTGCAGTTTGAGACTTGAAGGGCTGGATTTGCTCCCACTTGTACCCAGGATGAAGAAGTGGGCTCTAAGGGTCAGTTGGCTGACTTTTTGTGTGGCTGTAGGGACACAACAAGTTTCAAGAAGCCCTTTTCCTGCAGCCTCTCCGGGCGTGAGTCCTGGCCTCTAACTGCTGTCCCTGAAGTACTGGGAGGCTTAGACGTGACCAAGATGAACTGCTCCAAAAAACTCTGAAAAGTTGGGACGTAGAACATTTTTGGACCTCCAGAGCTTTAGTCAGACCTCGCGAACAATGACCTCGATTTTGAGAGGACTTTGTCAGACGCAGCACCAGACTTGCCCCGCTGGATGAATTAAAGCTCCATTAAAAAAACGATGTCCAGAGATAGGAATCTTGGGCAGGCAAAGGCATCACAAGTATCTGCTTAGAACTTCTGTGGCCACAAAATTTGACTTTCTCCCTCTCTGAGCTTTTCTTTGGCTGGGACAAACCCACTTGGGGTATCAGACCTTTGCTGTATTACAGTCAGACTAAAATCGGGCCTAGGTCCTGGTCATCAGCTTGCCCGACTGGATGAATTTAAGCTCCATAAATAAAGACTATGTCTAGAGGTCGGAATCTTGACAAGGCAAAGGCCCGAAAAGCATCTGCCTAGAACCTTTGCACCCACAACATTTGTATTTCTCCTTCTCTGAGCTTTTCTTTGACCAGGACACATCCATTAGGGGTATCCAACCTATGCTGTATTACAATCAGCCTATAATTAAGCCTATGTCCTGGTCACCCTTGATTAAATTCAAATTTATTATTAAGAATGTTCGATTAATTAAAATCATTACATCAGAAACACCCCACCCCCTAGTTATTCCTAAAAACCTCAGTGCACAGTCTTTAAATGTTGTTTGTGCATTTCCTTTGTGGCACAGAGTCTCCTTAAGGTCCATGGTAAGATGGTCACTCAAGGTATCGGGCTTGTTAATCTTACTGCGCCTGACCTTTCTTCCCCTGGTAGTCTTTTAAAAAAAAAAATCTTTTTATTGAACAGTTTAAAATAAAACATCTTAGCAGCAATGCATCAGTTAGCCCATATGGGCACAATCTTCCACTACGCACTCCAAAGTATTTTGACAATAACATGTAGATCCACCTCATATAGCTGCAATTGGGTCATCCACTCCGCTGTCTGCCCCACCAGTAGGAAATCTCCGGGTATGCGGAGGGTTACATATACTACCTCTAAATGCATTCCATTTTCCCCAGACCCGGTCCCACTTCCGGGGGCACCCTCTATTCTTGTAGACTTCTGCTTCAGCGATCATACACCAGTCCATATCTTACTTCCATTCAGCCAGAGTCGGCGTCGCCGCCACCCCCCATCTCCGCGCAATAATGCGTTTCGCGATTATTAGTCCTATAGTGGTCCAGAGCTGCTCAGCTCGATTGAGGTCGGTAGGTACCCATGCATTAAGCAGGCACACTGTAGGGGACAATGATATGGTGTCACCAATTACAGCCTTCATACATGCAATTATTACCCCCTAGAATTGTTTGATGGATGGACACTCCCAGATAGTACGGAAGAAGGTGCCAATACCTCCGCATGCTCTTCTACACCCTGCTTCCTCGAGTCTACCCATTTTAACGAGTGCGGTGCATGTAATATATGACCTATGAAGTATTTTCAATTGAACAAGTCGCAATCTCGAAGATATTGCTACCTCTCGAGGCGACGCAAGCGCCTCCCTCCATTCCTCTTCCTCCAGGTCACCGATGTCTGCCTGCCACCGTTCCCGGAGACTAAGCAGTGGGTCTGGTAGGTTATAGATGATTTTTTTATATGTCAAGGGGGATGGCCTTGCTCGGCATGTATTGAGAAAGGAGCCTGTCTTCCAGAGGAGATGCCTCCGGCAGATCCTCCCCTCCGGAGACCGCCCCCTTGAGGGCGTGTCTAATTTGGGAGTATCTAAAGAGTTCCCTCTCGGCTAGCTCATATTCTTTTTGCAGTTCCGTGAATGGGATCATCGCCCCCCTCGCCCACAGGTCCTTTACCTTTGATATACCAATGATATCCCATTTATGAACCCCCTGGTACTGGTACCGACCTAGTTTTCCCAGGTCTTCTGCCCACCAGAGGGGTGTGGCAAGCGTCACTTTGTTGCTCCATCCCAGCTGTTTCGTGACTCTGTGCCAGATTGAGACCGTCTGGGCTGTCGGACTCGTAAGTTGCAGTATTCTTGGGTTGGTGTACAGCGCTTCATTATACCCCCCCAGTTCCCATGAGCCACTCGTCCATGTAACACGCCGGATCAACCTGCCCACGGTAAGCCCATCTATTGACGATCACCAGCTGTGCCGACCAGTAATATACACGAATATTATGAAGTGCGATACCACCGTCGTACCAACCTCTGACCAGTTTATGAGTGGCTATGCGGGGCGGTTTCCCATCCCACAACAGGTTTCTAACCTCCCCGTCTATTGCTTTGAAGTATGTATCCGGAATCGCATAAGGAGTATTCTGCGGGGCATATAAAAATTGTGGTAGTGCCATTATTTTAAAAAATGCCGCTCTTCCCAACACGGAGAGCGGCAGGGCCCGCCAATGTTGCACATCCCCCCTCAGTCGGACGAGTGGGGCGAGAAGATTCCGCTCGTAAAAGACATCCTCCCTGGAAGTGACATAGATGCCCAAGTAGGTGAAACCCTCTGTCTCGATTTTTGCTCCGCAGCCCGCCGGCAGGGCCGGAGCAGCGCCCGATAGGGGGAACACTACCGATTTGGACCAGTTAATGGTATAGCCAGATTACGGCCCAAAAGTAGAGCAGATCTGGAGGACCCTGGCAATGGAGGATCGCGGTGATGCGAGGTACAGCAGCACATCGTCTGCATACAGCGAGATTCTGTCCTCCCGCCCCGCTGTCCATCTTAGTCCCCTGATAATTGGATCTCTCCTTATCCAGCTCGCCAGAGGCTCCAGTATCAGAGCAAACAGGAGCGGAGACAACGGGCAGCCCTGCCTTGTACCCTTATTTAAGTGAAATGTGTGAGATGTAGGCCCGTTAACTACAACTTGGGTCAGTGGTGCGGTATATAGTAGTTGAAGCCGGGTCAAAAATTTACCACCCAAACACATGCGCTCTAGGACTGCGAACATGTATGGCCACTCAACTGTGTCGAAAGCCATACGGGCGTCTAGTGACAATATTGTAGCATCCTCCTGTATAATGTCTCTTTGGCTTAAAACTGCATTTAGTCACCATAGGTTCAGAGCGGTGTTTCGGCCCGGCATAAATCCGGACTGGTCTGGATGTACGAGCTTGGTCACCACTGGGATCAGTCGTCGAGCCAGGAACTTGGCCAGAATTTTGACCGCAACATTAAGGAGGGAAAGAGGCCTATACGAGGAACACTCCTCCGCTGGCTTGCCAGTTTTGTGGATAACCACCACGGATGCCAGTCACTGATCCTTGAGCAGTTCCCCCACCCGCTTGCTTTCTTCATACAAGAAGATGTGGTGCCACCTTTGTGGCAGTTAACTTGAGAAGCTCAATTGGGATGCCATTAGGCCCCATGGCCTTGCCAGATTGTATACTATGTATAGCAGCAACTATTTCCTCTGCCGTAAGATCTTCCTCAAGCTGCTGTCTATCCTCTTCCGGGAGGACCGGAATCTGGACATCCTTTAATAAGTCCATGGACTCTTCAATCGTGCCTGATGCTTCTGGGGAATAGAGACGTGCGTAATGATCCGCGAAGGCCTCCGAGATCTCCTGTGGATCACGCAACCACTCCCCTTCCGAGTCCCTTATGGTCGTAACACATCTCCCTGCCTTATCTCTCTTGTCTAACCAGGCAAGTAACTTTCCTGCTCTATCTCTGAGTTCATAGACTCTGTGTTGTATCGCTCGAAGTTTACTATTCGCTGTTTCTGCCACTAGGTTTTTATATTCTTGGAGCTTCACCGCCAGTGTATGCTGAGTATCTTCATCTAGTAGGGAGACGGGGGACTGTTCCAGAGCCAATATTTCTCGCTCAATTGCCTCTACCTTGGCCCTTTTCTCTTTCCCATGTCCAACCACAAGGGAGAGTGCCTGCCGCTTCACGACCGCCTTATATGCTTCCCAGATGGTCTGTTGGAACTGGACAGACTCCACATTTTCTTTAAAGTAGTATTCAGTGTTTTTTACGGTGTCTGATTTGATGTGCGGGATCGCGAGGTACCAGGGTTTAATTGATATGGATAGTTGCATGGATTTTTGGCTCAAACTATATTTGGCCCATAGTGGAGCTTGATCTGAGATCCCTCTAGCTAGATGGCTGACCTCTGAGAAGTACTGTTTGTCTCCCGCAAAAGTGAGGATGTGGTCAATCCGGGATAGGCTATTATGTGCCCCCGAGTGGAACGTGAATTGTTGCATCGCAGGGTGGGCTTCGCGCCACATGTCTATCAACCCCAGGGCAGTCAGGAATTCAGATATAGTGTTGCGTGTGCGTGTATTGGTTCTCGGCAGGAGTCTAACTAGCTGATCACTGCGGGTCATATTTAAGTCGCCCCCTATTACAAGCGCCCCTTCAGGGAACTCAAGAATCATTTTGCTCATATCTGGTAGTGCTATGTTATGCAGGGCAGGGGGTATATACGCCTACAGGACATTGATCCTTGTGCCCTCCCAGCATCCAGTCATCCCTGCAAATCTGCCCTGCGGATCAGTGTATATGCCTGTCACTGTGAAGGGGAATTGCTTGCGCATCAGTATCCCTGCCCCTCTGGAGCCTGAAGTAAGCCCTGAGTGTACTATGAGCCTGTACCCCCACATATTGAGCGCCTCACAAGTATTCCCGATCAGGTGGGTCTCCTGGAGTAGCACCACGTCCGGAGCCTGTCTTTTGATATATTGAAGTACTATCGCCCTCTTGAGTTTGTCTCCAAGACCATTAACGTTCCAGGAGAGTATCCGAAAGGACGCTGCCCCCCCTACCTCTCTTACAGGAACCCCCATGCCATGCACTCCCTCACCCGCCATCTGTGCGATGGCCCCCTGGAGAGTAAACAGCGGAAACTGCTCATGAGCATGGGCTTCTCGTGTCCCATACTGCCCTGGTGATTCTTCGGTGTACTGTAGTGGACCCATCCTCGGAAGTGTCAGTAGTGTTCTATTTTTTTTTGCTGCAAGTCAACAATATGACAAACAAAAATACAACCCCCCCTCCCCAACATCCAACCCCTCCCCCCACCCTGCCTCCCTGCATGACGGTGTCAATAGGTCCGCCTCCCCAACTGCGCAGAGTGCCCGTCGCCCACCCATCCCTGCGTTGGAGAAGCTGTGTGCCAAACCCCCCCCCCACTGCCACCCTCCGTTCACGATTAAACAGTCTGCTACAAAAGACACATGCATATAGTTATTGTTATACTCAGCCGCTCCTTGTTTGCTGACCTCCGGCTGCTATCACAGCCCTTTCCCCACACGTGGTGCAGCTTGTCTCTCGTTCAGGCCCATTGGTCACCATGAGTCCACTTAAATGAGTCCTCGGGTCAAGTTGCACAGTACTTGAATGGACTGTCTAAAGTCTCCCATATCCCAGGGGAAGGCCCTCCTCAAATCGCCGATATGGATCCTGCTGAATAGTTTACGAAGTACTCGTAGTGTGCTGGTCTTTGTCTGCTTGGGTGGGATCCTGCCGCTTCTGTGGTTTCCCTGCTCGCCGCTCTCGCCGGTCCGAGTTGTCTCGGTCACCCACTCGCCTCCATCCTTCCAGCCAGTCCCAGACTTCTCCCGGCTTGGTAAAGAACCAACTTTTGCCATCTGCCTCTACTCTTAGTTTCGCTGGCAACAACATGGCGTATTTGATACTCCCTCTCCCTGAGGATTTTTTTGACCTCCAAAAAGGAGCGCCTTTGTCTCTATACCTTTGCGGTGAAATCCAGAAAGAATATTATTGTGTTGTTTTCGTACTTAAGAGGTGGTGCACTACGTGCAGTTTGAAGAATAATGTCCCGGTCACTACAGTTAAACACCCAAGCCAGGATGGGTCGGGGGTGCACCCGGCTTAGGCCTGCCCCCCGGCACACGCTGTGCCCGCACAATGGAGAAATAGTTGGAGAGGTTCTTGGGCTGCAGGGGCTTCGTGACCAGGTCCTCCACAAATAGATCCGTGGCTAGTCCCTCGCTCTCTCCGGCACTCCCAAAATACGGACGTTATTTCTTCTCGATCTGCCCTCATAGTCGTCCAGCTGAGCTGTTAAAGTTTCGGTGCAGACTTGTAGTTCTGAGGCTTGTTTCTTGAGAGCTGTTGTGTCCGTGACCAGGCCTTGAGCCACATCCTCCACCTCCTTGACCCTGGAGTCCATTTTCCTGAGGTCTGCTCGCAGCAGGGATATATCCGTGGTGACTGAGTCAAGGCGCCCCTCCAAGGAGGTGCGCACACTGGTAATAGCTGCCATTACATCATGTAGAGTGGGGGATTCCTGCTCGGTCGGCTTCTGCTGTGCCTCCTGTTCTGAGCTGGATTGCGCTATTCCTCCCTCCTGTACTTTCTGCCATGAAAATGTATCCAGCTTGGGCTGATGCGAGCCACGTCCACCTTTGTTAGTCGCCATCATTACGCCCTGGATAGCAAACTTCTTGGCCTGGCGAGCGTATTGTTGGGGTACTCACTGCCGCCTACCGGGGGAACCCCACGTGGCCTGTCGGTTTTCCCCTTCGAGGGACCTCATTGCCCCCGGAGTGCTTGCCTGCACTTGTACCGTGCTCTAGTGGATCAGTGCAGCGTGACTTTGGCGGCAAATGTGGGCCTCCTCACCACTTAAGGCTGGTCTCCTCCGTCACTGTAGCCTGAGCCCTCAACAGCCGCCCAATACCCAGTTCCGCTGCGTCTACAGGGCACATTTCCGACTCTCCTCTGAGGGCTTTCACGCACCTGCTGCCTGGTCTCGGTGCCTCCCTTGCGCTAGGCTGTATATCAAGCGCCACCGGGTGTCGGGATGGCCCCCTCGCCCGGAGAGAATGTCTGTATGGGGCCCGGAATGGCGCTACTTTGGGTGTACTGGTGTTGCACAATAGCTCAGGTCGAGTGAACAGCCGGTCACATGGGCCTACCTCCGGAGGCTCCGTACGCACCCCGCCGGGCCCCAGACGGCGCCTGGCCTTTCTCTAGGGGGGATGAATCATGGGCCTGCATCTCCGCCGCCCGTTCCGGAGCTCCTGTGTTCCGCCGACGCTGCAGCAAGTGGAGGGCCTCTCTTCACAGCTGCAATCCCAGGTGCGCCACCTCCGTGCCTCCGGGTCCGCTGTCTCGTGGTTGGGCTCACGTCCACGTCACACCGCAGCTTCTACGCTCCGTCAAGCCACAATTTCCACGGGCTACCAGTGTAGGAAGCTGGGTTTCTGTTGCAGTAACCCCCCCACACTGTTTGCCAGACTACTGATGCACTTTGACTTGAAGTGCCCTGGGTCCCTGCCAATCAGATTCCCAGGGCCTGTGTTCTTTCCCCAAAACTGTACCTTGTACCCCCAATTGGCACCTCTCTGGCCACATGTCAGTCCCTTGTAAAAGGTACCATGCGTACCGAGGGCACTGTGGCCAGGGAAGGCCTCTAAGGGCTGCAGCACTTATTGTGCCACCCTTAGAGGCCCTGTACCTTTACACACACACTGCCATTGCAAGCTGCGTGTTTTCGTGCAGAACAAAGTGAAGAGTCGGCCTGGCACACATCCCTGTGTGCTATGCCTACAACCCACTGCCCTGGCATAGATCAGTCACCCCTCTAGCTGGGTGCACTATACCAGTGGTGAGGGTACAGGTGCATGAGCCAATGTGGGATTTAATGAAAAATGCACTCAGAGGGCATCTTAGAGAAGCCCCCTGAAAAACGACCAGCCTGTGGTGGGTTCCCTGACTGGTACAGACCAGCCTGCCACCACAAGACATGTTTCTGGACCCCTAGGGTGGGAGCCTTCGCTCCCTGAGCCCAGAAACAGCCTTTCCTGGGCGAGGTGTTCACACCTCCCCCAGGCCAGGAAGAGCCATCTGTGGCTGGGGAACTTCAAAGGCCTGGCAGCCTTTGTAATGTGACCCCCAGCCTCTCCTGCAATCAGGAGCAGGCCCCCTTCCTGTCGCCCCTCCTTTTCCGCAGGAAGACGGGCGGGAAAAATTAGCCAGGCCAGAAGGTGTGCCCACCTCTGCCAACCCCACCCTTCAGGTGGGGGAGGTGAGGTGAAGCCCACTCTTCAGTGCCCGCCATCTTGCAGATGGCAGGCACTCCCCAATCAGGATTAGGGATTGTGCTCACTCCCCCACGTGGGGTGAGCACACCAAGGGTGCAGTCACCCTAAGGTCAGTAGTACGTTGGCTACTGACCTCGAGACCCCTAAAACGCCGCCTAAATACAGTATTTAGGGGTCAGCCCTGAACCAAGAAGTCAGACAAGAAACCAGAAGAAAAGAAGAAGAAGGACCAAACAGCTGTGCCGAAGCTAACAAGAGGAGGACGCCCACTGAATTGGCCCCAGACCTACCGGCCTGTCCCCACCTCGAACCTGCAGAAGCGAAACTCCGGTGTGTCCTACAGCCAGCAGGCTCAAGAACCCCGAGGACCTGCCCTGCCTTCAAAAGAAAAGACTCTGTCTCCCGTGAACACCGGATTTGTTCTCCAACAGACTCCAGGTCCGGCAAAGTCTGCACCACTCTGCACCCGACGCCCACGGCCCGAGTTCGAGTGGCCCAACACCAAGAGGAGGTCTCCCCAGTGACCCCTGACCTGCCTCAAGCCTCCAGCCGACGCCTGCAGCCTCAAACCGGAAGGTCCCCCACCAACCGCGAACATGAGCTGGTAAGAAGATCCGACCCTAAAAGGCACCCCTGCACCCGACGCCCCACGGCCTTGGGTGGCCCAACCGACGGTGCCTAACCAATCCCCAACATCCCAACTTACCTCTTCAAGTGGTGATCGCACCCGGAAGACCATCGTCCCCGAGCCTGCAGTGTGTTTGCAAACCGGAGACTCCCCATTGAAAGCTACAGGGCGCCCGACGCCTAAATAGCACTCTGCACCCGGCCGCCCAAGTGCCGCTGAGGGTGCACCTTTTGTGCTGGCTTGAACCCCCATTTGCCCGGAGCTTAAATCCAGGAGCTTTGCTCCCACAACCCAGTGGCCTGCTCGTCAGCAGCCACCAACCGGAGGCCCCCATCCTCCATTGGATAACATTGGGCCTCAACACTCTGCACCGGGCCGTCCTAGTGCCGCTGAGGGTGTACCAAGAGTGCATCCTTGACCCTGGGGGACCCCTGAGTCTACCCCCAGAATACCAACTTCCACAACCGAATACTTACCTTTGAACCAATAACCCTATTTTCCTCTATAGGATAACATTGACTGTTTTTCTGTGAAAAGTTTTTAAGTGTGGAGTTGGAAAATCTAGGTAACCCTTTAAAACTGTACTAAATAACAAAACGCTTTTACTTACCTGTTTACAGGCAATGTCCCAGTGCAGTATACAGGTATACTGCACTATGTAAGAAAAGTAATCTGTAAAGTAATCTACTTGACATTCTACTAAAAAGCCAATACAAAGTATATGTAAAGTATATCAAAAGCATTGCATTACTAGTAGCTCTACTGTAATCAAATAAAAGTGCATATACAATTGCAATTCAAACTGTTTACAAACTGCATTACTACTGTAAAGTATTTATTGCTTACCTGGTTCTAGAAAATAAAATAACTAAAAGAATATTTTTATACAAAACCAATTGGTCTGAAGTTCAGTCTTTGAGTGTGTGATATCCTTTGCTGATTGAGTGTGTACAACAAATGCTTAACACTACCCTCTGATACAGCCTTACTGCTCGACCACACTACCACAAATAGAGAGTACCTCTGCCTACCTTTGATGTTCCACTGGACTCTGTGCACACTATACCTTACTTTGGTATAGTATATACAGAGCCAGCTTCCTACACCCAGCAGCACCGAAAGCCTTCTGTACGCTCTCGGGGCCAAGCCCCCAGGCTCCCAACCTTGCCACAGCTCAGTGCACGGTCCGTGCAGACGTATAAGTTCAGGATATTTGCGGAAAAGCTCCAGTAGAGGCCGGAGCCGCTCTAATGTGCGGCCATCTTCTCCGGCTGTTGGCCAGGCCCCCCTTCTCCTGGTAGTCTTAATAATGAAGGGCAGTTCCCAGATCTTATATTTAAAAGACATTAAAAATCCAATTTATAAAAAAAAGAAGGCCACCTAATAAGACTTTGCTTGAAATTGCACGATTCCCATTATTGCACCTATAAACCACGGTCTCTAATTGTCCCCAGAGGAAAGTGCTTAGTGCACTAGGATGAGATCCAGTATCAGTATGTCTTCCTTGTTCCTTTAAACTTATTGAGGCAACTTATGTTGCAGGGCTGTATTTGCTGCTGTCGGTGTTGTACTGCAACAACTTTCATAAATCGTAGAAAACAGCCTGAGAACTGACACAATTCTCCTTTTAGACAACAGAGAATTGATTCCCTGCATGATCTAATATTCAAAGCAAGGAACATTGGGCATAAACAAAACAGCCTCAGGGTTGTTACTCTTTCGCAAATGCACATTGTTAGAAATTGGGTTGTTGGTTGACTGGGATGTAAACCTTAGTCAAGCAGCAAACTCAGTTCTAGTCAGAGTAAGTGTTAGCTTGCGAGGAGGAGGGGTTATGGTCCCCGGGGTTCTCTGTCCTAATAATGGATGTAGTTTTCAAGAGTTCTAGATGTCCTGAATGGGAGGGGCCCTAACCCATTGAAACAAGGTATTTGCTTTAGGAAGGTGGACAGAGCTGGAAGAAATCTTCTGGTTTTAATGAAATTCCCAATGGAAAAAGAATTATAGGTCATTGATTTGAATATTGTAGATTCTGTTTAATGTTGTTCTTGCAAAGGCAGGAACAAATGTGCACAAGGACAGCTGACACGTGTTTCGCCCACAATGGCACACAGGCCTGGGGCTTTTTCAAGGCTGTTGATAGGGGTGTGTTCATGACAGAGAGAAGTGGAGGACATGTCTCTGGTCTTCCCCTTAAACTGGATTGGATCCCAGTAGAAAAGCGCCTCCATTTTAAAACCTTGTGTGTTGCTCATACGATTCTGTACTCCCAGCGGGCCCCAATCTGGTCTAATCTTTTATCGCAGTACCAACCCTCCCGCTGTCTTCGCTCAGCCGATCTTAATCTGGCCACTTTCCCGCATTTTAGGCGAGCCAGAGCTGGAGGCCACTCCTTTCATGCCAAGGCCCTTGTTATGTGTAATTCACTATCTCTCTCTATTAGAAACCTTTAGAACCATCTGCACTTTAGGAAATCCCTGAAGACATGGCTCTTTTCCATCTAATGCCTGCCCTTTCTGTTAGGCTGCTGATTACAGTTGTTTCAACTGTGAGGTCTAGCGCTGGAAGCCCTGTTTGTTGGGGCAGCTCTGCGCTTTTATAAATCCCTTTAACATAACATAACATAATATAGTCCCAGAGTGAGATTAGGTGCAAGATTGGAAGTCAGAAAACGATTCTGTTCAAGACATAGTTCAAAATAAAAAATAAAAAAAAGTTTAAGGAAGTTTGAGGCGGACAGACAGGGTACCCAACCCACAAAGTGTTCGGATAATGTGACAGGTTGTGTATAACCCAAGGCGAAGTGCCACAAATAGAAATAATATATAATGCAGGAACAAGAGATGGACCAACGCGGAGGCGTCGTGGGTCCAGTTGTGAGTCAATTGCAATAAATTATGTCAATGTAGGTTTAGAGGAATACATTCGAAAAAACATAATTTACACAAAATAAGTATACAAAAATGTATGGAATTAAAACACGATAGGTACGGTTTGAAAATACACCCATAATATATTACAACAAACCAAACAGTGAGCATTTGGTTAGTAACATTCGTGTTATTTTGTAACATATACATACGTGTTCTGGAAAGTACAAGTTCACATATAGATTTCAAAAGTTCAAAAGGAGCAGAAGTATCATCCAGCATCAAGAACAGATATTGAAGTCGGCAGGATGATTGTCGGAGAAAGAGCCACGGGGGTGATGAGGTTCATTAAAAGTATTTTCATTGTAAGTCGTGATCACTGGGCGATAAAAGTAAGCCAGTGATTGAGAAGATGTACCACGCATGCTAACCCATGTGAGGAGTCGTACTTAGTGGGACCAAAGCCTGAGGACACACGTGCTCTTTTGTTAGTGATTTGTAACATTAAGGTATATTCAGAAATGATGGAGTAAGTGTCAGGCAAACCCTAAATTAACCTTTGCTCACTCCTGGTAGTATGGCACACAGCAGTTAGCCTTAACATAGAAGCAGTGTTTAAAGTATTTGTGCAACACTTCAAACAGTAAAACGGTGAAAACAATACACCAAAAGATACCACACCAAGTTAGAAAAATAGTTGTGACTTTAATAAATAAACAAGACCAAAATGAGAAAAATCCAATAAGTAGAACTTGAGATATTGATTTTTAAAGGTTTTAAGTAAAAATAGAGCTAGGGAGCGTAAAGTGCTAAAATTGAATATCTGGTCGCACCAGACCGGGACAAAGTCAAAAGTTCAGGCTGACCATGATGGAGTGTGGGCCGGCTACATGGACCCAGTTGGGCCTACTGAACAAAAGTACTTTAATCTGAGGTTGCGGAGCATTGCGCGGACTCGGGTCAAGGCTGTGTCGTACAGTAGAGTTGATGTGCCGGTTCCGAGGTGCTGCAAGGCTGCAGTGCGAGATCCTGATGTGTCAACATCAAGGATGTTGCCGACGGGGCTTGAGATCAAAAGACCAGTGTCGAGGATGCGTTGTGTAGTCAAGGCAATGCATCAGCTCCGGTGAGCGGGGGAGTTGCGTCGTTATCAAGGCTGTTGTCGATGGGGATGCAAGGACCATGCGCCGAGAAGAGTGTTGCACAGTGGTGGTTTCGAAGGTGATGCATCAAGTCTGATCCCTGCTGCGATGCGCTGGGTCATATCTACACAGTGGTGGCAATGCTTTGGTTCAACAGAGGATGCGTTGGTTCCGCTGGAGCAAACACCTTAGGCCCACTTCCAAGGGTCCAGGACTGGGGTGGCACCACTTGTCAGGGCAGACTCACAGATGGCAGAGTCCAGGTGCAGAAGATGGGTGATTGGAAGTCTTTTGTGTCCCTTCAGATCATGAGGCCAGCCCATGGAGTCACTCTGAATTCAAGTGATGCAGGTCCAGTTTTTCTCACCCAGGCACGGGAACAGCAGGCGGCAGGGCAGCACAGCAAAGTAGGATTTCAGCAAAGCAGCAGTCCAGCAGAGTGGCATTCCTTCAGCAGCACAGCAGTCATTCTTCCTGACAGAGTAGTCACAGGTCCAGAAGTGTACTGAAGTGGTGGTGTCAGAGGTGCAGTACTTATAACCAGTTGGGCCTTTGAATTGGAGGAGACTTCAAAGGCAGGCCTTTGACGTGCACAGAGATCCTGCCCTTCCTGCCCTGGCTCCAGAATCACAACAGGGGGGTATGCAGCCCATTGTGTGGGGACAGGGCACAGCCTATTCAGTTGGTAGTGAGGCTGGGTCCAACTTCTCACTCCCATCCTCCCAGGATAGCCTATCAAGTCATACCTAAGCTCCCATTGTGCATGGCTGTCTAGGGGAATACAAAAAGCCCTGCTGTCACCCTCTCCAGACAGGTGATCAGAGACAGGCAGCAGGCACCAAGTAGCTAAAGGAAGAAAATGCCAACTTTCTAAAAGTGCAACAGAAGGAGGGGTTTGGCCCAAGGGCGGCTGGGTAGGGCCTAGACTAATTATGTAACAAAAAAGTACCTAGCCGTCACATTTAGGGTGCTGTATTGGTTTCAACAGACTAAGGACTAACGCTGATTCGAATAGTCTTAAGTATTTATTTACTTATCTTTTTAAGACTTTTTTTGCAAGTTCATTTCATTACTGGAGCATGTCATTCCATAAGACACACCACCTTCACCAATTCTTTACACATATATACAAAATGTACAAAACATACAATTTACACAAACAATATTTACAAAAAACAACGTAAACAAAATTGCATTCAGGTTAAATCCAGTCAATATTCAAAGCAACAGCCATGTGGGTGATTATTCCTAACTATTCATCTCAACCGTAAGGGCAGTTGCCTACTGGGTACACATTTTTGGCCTGCTGCGGCAAGGCCTTTTGTATAACTTGCTTCCAACAGTAAAGAAATGTTCAATTCTTATTCTATCCCAGTGGAAGTTAACGCCGACGCGTTTCGAGCCCCATCTCAGTTATGGGGTTCTCCTCAGGGCCTTAGGACTGGATAAACTCTAGAATGAAAAATCCAGAAACATTCATTTTTGTAGAAACTACTCTGCTCTTCAATTATGGATAAAACTACAATTCTCGAAGCACACATGAGTAAAGTACCTGTAAAGTCCTGTTAATGGCAAAACTTTGTGATATTGAGGTCTTGATTGAAAACAAATTATCTGCCAGTTGGTATGCCGTTTCTGAGCACAAAGGAAAACCATATTTCAGACTTCTCTCACGTACACTGAGGGATGATTTGAGTCTAGAGGAATTTGTGTTGCTATTAGACTTACTGTGACTAATTTTAATGTGTCTGATCGATCAGGCCAGCCGTGGTGGTGCCGCTATTTTCTTTGGCTTCTAACTGAGCTATGGGACATGGAACTGGGATGACTCGTATTACTGCAACTGAATGATAAACAAACACGATGTAATTGCTGAAGAATTGTGGGCACATTTCAGAACAAGTTCGTCCGCCTGAGGCGGGGTGAAAGTATCCCTTGTTTTTAAAATGGGGATTTTTTTTCTCTTTTTCATGTTGTTTAATTATATCGAAGAGCAACTTACTTTTGCAAGCTTTTCCAAAGCGTTTATGTACACAGGCTAATCGAGTTGCGATGTTGCAATGTTCTTGTGTCAGTTTAAAGCTCAACCCGGGGACGTGTCCCGGGATCAATGGCATTCGAGAATTACTGAAACAAAAACAACACGCGATGTAATAGCTACAAAGTATCCGTGTTGAACAAATCCCTTTCACTGCCGTTTTCACGGTGTTAAACTCACTTCTTTCCTTGCGTGCCTTAGTGAATCATTCTGCTCGTTTCTTCCTGGCTGGATGGGCGCCTAAGTTTCGGCTTAGCTGCCTTTTGTAACTTCCTTCCTCACCGCAATGACTTCTGGTATTTGTAGGCTCTTGCTTTTTTGGTCGCTGGTTTTATTGGAATATGAGCTGTGACCTCAGCTCACATGAAGAGAACCCGTTCCTGGTAACTTTCATTTCAGAGGCTGCAATCATCATTATTAGTCAATGCAGTTGTTACTTGGACCTGCATGACGCGCAGTGGTGGCTTATGGAACTTCGAGGCCTCAACTCCTTCAAGTTGCGGTTCTGCTAATGAAAGTGACCCCCAGCAGGGTGGTGTCTTTCTCAGAGTGACAGTCTTCGGACGGCACATCATTCAGGTTGGCTGAGCTGTGGTACAATTATTTCTACGGAGGGAGAAATTCAGATTAGGTTTTACCAATTTCAGACATTTCGTTCAGGACACGAATTGTACTATTGAATTTAAGAATCAAATATGCCTCTTTCCTCAGCAAGTCTGCTTCAATGTCACCACCCCTTGGGTTAGGTTTAATGACCCACAATACAGTCCATTTAAAGTCTCTTTCACTATGGTTCATTTCGTTGAAATGATTCACCATAGGAGCTGTAGTGACCTTATGTTTTTTTATCCTGGATCGATGTTGCACAAGTCTTTGTCGTATTTCTTGGTTAGTCGTCCCTACGTACAATTTTGGACAAGGGCATATGACTGCATATATGACATTCTTAGTTTTGCAGTTTGAGAACTCTCTCTGCGTCCATCTGACGTTCCCGTGTACAAATTCGGTTCCCTCGATAGTTGCTTCACATATGGAACAATTGCCACACTTATGATGCCCCACTATAGATTTGAGATTCCATTGTGATATGAGGTCTTTTTCCCCCAAAAAATTAGGCTGAGATCCTTCTTCGCCACAAGGGAGATCAACATGCCTAAAGAACCCACAGGATTGAGTAATAAATCTCGATTCATTACTCCAACACACATGATTCCAAAAGAAATCCTCGCATTTGAACAGGGGGTCTTATCCTCTATCCAACAATTGGAGAAGCAAAAACCTTACATAGTGAAAGAGACTTTAAATGGACTGTATTGTGGGTCATTAAACCTAACCCAAGGGGTGGTGACATTGAAGCAGACTTGCTGAGGAAAGAGGCATATTTGATTCTTAAGTCATTGCGGTGAGGAAGCAAGTTACAAAAGGCAGCTAAACCGAAACTTAGGCGCCCATCCAGCCAGGAAGAAACGAGCAGAATGATTCACTAAGGCACGCAAGGAAAGAAGTGAGTTTAACTCCGTGAATACGGAAGTGAAAGGGATTTGTTCAACATGGATACTTTGTAGCTGGATCACTGACAGAATATAGAATGCCAAAATATCGACCTGCCAAAATATCGTGGATAAAATATAGAATGCCAAAATATCGAATTCCTATCTACAAACAGGTAAGTACAAAAATATCGAATCCAAAATGTTGTAAATAATATAGGGGAATATTAGCAAGACCCACGTTAAAATTATCGCCGTTTTAGCGGCAGGAAGCTGCCGCTAAAGCGGCGATAGTAGGCTTGCTAATATGCGTTATAGAATTCCAATAGAAGCCCAGGTTAGATGTGCAGGACATCTAACCTGGGCTTCTATTGAATTCCATAACGCATATTAGCAAGCCCATTATCGCGGTTTTAGCGGCAGTTTCCTGCCGCTAAAACGGCGATAATTTTAACGTGGGTCTTGCTAATATGCCCCATAGTTTGCTAAAATATCGAATTTTTTAAATGTCTTAAAAGTAATGTAAAATTAATGAAATAATAAATATAATTAACTAAAACATACTTAAAAATACTTAAATAACCTTAAAATTAATAAATAATTAATGTAAGTTATAAAAAAATAAACATACATTTTTATTTTTTAATACATATATATATATTAACTTAATATTAATAAAAAATATTCAATATTTTTAGCGTAGGATAGCGGGAGGTTAAAATTTACTATTATCACTCCAGAGAGTGCAACAGTAGGGAAAGCGTTGGATAGCGGGAGGGTAAAAATTACTATTCCCACTCCAGTTAGTGCAACAGTAGGGAAAGCGTTGGATAGCGGGAGGGTAAAAATTACTATTTCCACTCCAGTAAGTGCAACAGTAGGGAAAGCATTGGATAGCGTAGGGGTAAAAATTAATATTCCCACTCCAGAGAGTGCAACAGTAGGGAAGCGTTGGATAGCGTAGGGGTAAATATTACTATTCCCACTCCAGTGAGTGCAACAGTAGGGAAAGCGTTGGATAGCGTAGGGGTAAAATTACTATTCCCACTCCAGAGAGTGCAACAGTAAGGAAAGCGTTGGATAGCGGGAGGGTAAAAATTACTATTCCCACTCCAGTGAGTGCAACAGTAGGGAAAGCGTTGGATAGCGGGAGGGTAAAATTACTATTCCCACTCCAGTGAGTGCAACAGTAGGGAAAGCGTTGGATAGCGGGAGGGTAAAAATTACTATTCCCACCCCAGTAAGTGCAACAGTAGGGAAAGAATTGGATAGCGTAGAGGTAAAAATTACTATTCCCACTCCAGAGAGTGCAACAGTAGGGAAGCGTTGGATAGCATAGGGGTAAAAATTACTATTCCCACTCCAGTGAGTGCAACAGTAGGGAAAGCGTTGGATAGCGTAGGGGTAAAATTACTATTCCCACTCCAGTGAGTGCAACAGTAGGGAAAGTAATGATTTAATATTTAAATAAAAATAAATTAATTATCAATACCAATAAAAAATGTATTAAAATTAATTACCAATTACAAAATATTTAATAATTAATGATAAATACCAATAAATATTATTTATTAAAAAATAATTACCTATTAATAATTAACAACCAATTAATTTCCAATACCAAAAATATAACAAGTAATAAAAAATTGCCAATTAATATTTAATTAACAATAAATTAATTATCAATACACAAAAATAATTTCATTAATTACTTAATTACAATTAAATTACTTCCCACCCTATTCCCCTATAAACCCACAACCTGCTACAGAACTAAAACGCAAAATTAAATTAAAAATAATTAATAATTCCTAAAAATTAATATTTAATTTACTATAATTAAATTACTTCCCACCCTATTCCCCTATAAACCCACAACCCGCTCCGAATAATAAATTAATACAATTAACATAATTATCAATTTATCAATTAATAAAAATTAATTACCAATTAATAAAAATTAATTACCAATTAATAATTAATTAACAATAAATTAATTATCAATACAAATAAATTAAAATAAATATTTACTTAATTACAATTAAAATACTTCCCACCCTATTCCCCTACAAACCCACAACCCGCTACAGAACTAAAACGCAAAATTAAATTAAAAATAATTAATAATTCCTAAAAATTAATATTTAATTTACTATAATTAAATTACTTCCCACCCTATTCCCCTATAAACCCACAACCCGCTACGGAATTAAATTACGCAAAAATTAAATAACATAAAATTCATTATTTAAAAAAATTAAACATACATTACAAAAATAATATACACTTTTAACACATATACTAACATAGTAAACACTTAAAAAAATTCGATATTATTAAAAATTCGATATATTTTAATGCCTATATTACGTACTTCGATATTTTGACAGTCGATATTACTTACCTGCATTTCGATATTTTTAACCACTATATTATGTCCATTCGATATTATGTCCATTCTATATTTTTACTTCGATATTCTGTCCATTCTATATTTTGACTTCGATATTTTGTCTAGTTACCTTTGTAGCTATTACATCGCGTGTTGTTTTTGTTTCAGTAATTCTCGAATGCCATTGATCGCGGCACACGTCCCCGGGTTGAGCTTTAAACTGACACAAGAACATTGCAAACTCGCAACTCGATTAGCCTGTGTAAATGAACGATTTGTAAAAGCTTGCAAAAGTAAGTTGCTCTTCGATATAATTAAACAACATGAAAGAGAGGAAAAAAAGTCCCCATTTTAAAAACAAGGGATACTTTCACCCCGCCTCAGGCGGGCGAACTTGTTCTGAAATGTGCCCACAATTCAGCAATTACATCGTGTTTGTTTATCATTCAATTGCAGTAATACAAGTCATCCCGGTTCCATGTCCCATAGCTCAGTTAGAAGCCAAAGAAAATAGCGGCACCACCACGGCTGGCCTGACCGATCAGACAAGTTAAAATTAGTCACAGTAAGTCTAATAGCAACACAAATTCCTCTAGACTCAAATCATCCCTCAGTGTACGTGAGAGAAGTCTGAAAAATGTTTTTTCCTTTGTGCTCAGAATCGGCATACCAACTGGCAGATAATTCGTTTTCAATCAAGACATCAATATCACGAAGTTTTGCCATTAACAGGACTTAACAGGTACTTTACTCATGTGTGCTTCGAGAATTGTAGTTTTATCCATAATTGAAGAGCAGAGTAGTTTCTAAAAAAATGAATCTTTCTGTATTTTTCATTCTAGAGTTTATCCAGTCCTAAGGCCCTGAGGAGAACCCCATAAATGAGATGGGGCTCGAAACGCGTCAGCTTTAACTTCTACTGGGATAGAATAAGAATTGAATATTTCTTTACTGTTGGGAGCAAGTTATACAAAAGGCCTTGCCCCAGCAGGCCAAAAATGTGTACCCAGTAGGCAACAGCCCTTACGGTTGGGATGAATAGTTGTTAGGAATAATCACCCACATGGCTGTTGCTTTGAATATTGACTGGATTTAACCTGAATGCAATTTTGTTTACGTTGTTTTTTGTAAATATTGTTTGTGTAAATTGTACATTTTGTATATATGTGTAAAGAATTGGTAAAGGTGGTGTGTCTTATGGAATGACATGCTCCAGTAATGAAATGAACTTGCAAAAAAAGTCTTAAAAAGATAAGTAAATAAATACTTAAGACTATTCGAATCAGCGATAGTCCTTACTCTGTTGAAACCAATACAGCACCCTTAATGTGACGGCTAGGTACTTTTTTGTTACATAACTTTCTAAAAGTGGCATTTTCAAAATTGTGATTAAACCTCTGACTTCACCATAAGTTAGGATTTTAAATTAGGATTCAAGAGACACCAGACTGGGGGATCTTATGTCTTCCCAGTTGGAAATACACTTATAAAATGTAATAAGGTAATCCCAATGTTATCTTATGGGAGAGATAGGCCTTGCAGTAGTGAAAAATGACTTTAAGAGTTTCTCACTACCAGGACATGTAAAACTTAAAAGTACATGTCCTGCCTTTTAGATACATTGCACCCTGTCCTCTGGATTGTCCGGGGCCTACCTTAAGGGTGACTTATATGTATAAAAAGTGAAGACTTGGGCCTGGCAAAAGGTTTATTTTGCCTGGTCGACATGGCAGTGGAAACCTACACACACAGGCTCTGCAGTGGCAGTCCTGAGACATGGTAAGTGGGTGGCACAAGCAGTGCTGCGGGCCCACTAGTGCATTTAATTTATAGGCCCTGGGCTCATGTAGTGCGTTTAACAAGGGACTTATAAGTAAATTAAATATGTCAATTGGGTATGAGCCAATGTTACCATGTTTTAGAAGAGAGAGCACCTGCACTTTAGTACTGGTTAGCAGTGGTAAAGTGCTCACAGTCCTAATACCAGCAAAAACGAGGTCAGAAAAGTAGAGGAGGAAGGCAAAAGGTTTCGGGGTGACCCTGCAAAAAGGGCCATTTCCAACACACATGCAGCAGGGATCCCTCCGAATTAGTACATAATCTACATTGATTGCTTATTTCTCCATTCCGGCATCAGTGCCAGTAACATCTTAGGGGTATCAAACTACAACACAGCCTCATAAGTTCATATTTTGAGGTGTTGGGAAGAGGCAGATTCAAATAGATTGTCAGGGAGCCCAGAGTGTAGAGGTCTGTTGCCCCACTGCTGTGCGCCTTGTTCTTTAAGTTCCATAAGTATTGATCCACCGATAGTATTTTTGCATTCTTCAATAAAAGTTTTGCTATAACTTTATTCAGTAGATGTGTATGATGAGATTTTCCACATTCAAAATTTTGATGGACTTTGTTAAAAGAGATCCCCATTCAGAGTTTGTCTCCTGTATTTTCTTCCACAAAAGTTGTTTCATTATACTGATTTCCACTGACTTTAATTTTAACTAATACGATATAAATTTGGCGAGTAACACCATATCTTGTTTGGGGAGGCTAAATTCCAGTCTGATTTGTGCTTGGCTGGTGCAATCTGGGAGTGCAAACAGGCGACGACATTGTGCACATTGCTGTTTATCTAGGAATTCAAATAGTTGATCTTCGGATATTATGGCTCCCTCTTTACATCCCACAACTGTTAATAATGCTACAAGGTTTAGGCAAGCCAAGTTCTTTTTTAGGCACCCCATTGTGCACATTATGTGTTAAGCCAATGCCTTTAAAGCTTCTTCTTGTGCCCCTTTCGCCCAGGTACACACCCTGGTATTTGAAGCTTTTCACCCTCTCTAGGTGTGACAAATCATATGCCAGGCCCATTTTTTATCAGTTTCCTACCAAATTGTTTTGGTTGTAATAAAGTTGCTCATGATGGCATTTCTATATAATAGCGAGCGATGGCATTAAGGGATCTCTGTAAGCCTACTCGAAATACTGTCTAGGATAGCATGTCATCTGCAGAGTGGGGAATTCGAACTTTTCAGCTGGGTAAGCACGGGAGGCACAACCTGGGACTGACCAGAGTACTTTCCAAGTCTGCCATATAAAGGTTAAATAGCTGAGGATCAAAAATACATCCTTGTTTGAGGCCTTTATTTGTACCAATTTTCTCGGAGGTAATCCATTTCGTTGATAATTTAGGGCCAGATGTAGGTGGCCAAATAGCGAACGCTAACGCTGAAATTCGCAATGTAGGTAAGTTGAAACCTACTAGCAAAATAAGGAATCGCAAAATTGCGATTCCTTATTTTGCTCTTGCATTTAAGGAATCGTAAATTGCGATTCCTTAAATGCAATGTAAGTAGCACAAAAGAAAGTGCACTTTAGCCTTAAGGAATCGCTAATTACCACCAACTTCAAGTTGGTGGTAATTAGCGATTTCCTTTAAAAAGCACTTTTCTGCTTTTTTAAGTGCCATGTGGCACACATTCATGCCCTTAGGGCATGTATGTGCGCCACATGTGCACACATGCACATTTCAGGGGTGCAACAGGGTGTCCTTTTGGAACCCTGGCACCCTTGAAATTGCGCCCGCAATTTGCGAGTGCCTCTTGGTGACTCGCAAATTGCGGGAGCAATTCCTATTCATTCCTATGGGCCTCTTGTCCCATAGGAATGAATGGGAAGGTATTCCTTAATTGCGAATCGCAATTTGCGATTCACAATTAAGGAATATTAAGGAATCGCTAAAAATATTGCGATTCCTACCTACATGGCATTTTGCGATTCCTTAATAGCGATTCCCTAAAAATCGCTATTAAGGAATCGCAAACATGCATTTACCTACATCTGGCCCAATATCTTCACCCACATCTCCCTATTCAGCGCCACAACTTTGCCCATAGCCTGCCTCTTGGTTCGTTGTCAAAGGTGTTCTTAAAGTTGATGAAGGTCGCAGAGAGTGGTGTAGATTTTGGTCGAGAAGCATCATCTCTTAAACAAGACAGAGTGAGCAATATATTACTGTTTCTTTGAAACCCAGATTGGAACCGTGGGAACAGCTGTTTCTCAGTGGCCCAGGATTCCACCTCCTCACTTAGTTTTTTTGGCAGATTTATATAGCGTGAACTCGACCCAAAGGTATTGGAGCGCTTTACATGAGCACCAGTTACGTTACACAAGGACACATTCATATTTTAGTAGGCGCGGGGAGATTAAGTGATTTGCCCAGAATCACAGGATGTTGAGCCGACGCCGAGGCTCGAACCCGGTTCCCCAGCTCTAAAGTCGGCAGCTCTGGCCTTGAGGCCACACTTTTCCTCGCTGTTTAGCAGTGCTATCATGCGATCATTTCTTGGGGCATGCCGGCTTCTCTTCTTGTACATTGGAACCAAGATAGACCCAGGCCAGCTCTCAGGTACCGTAACTGTTTGGAAAAACCCCTCATAGACGGACTTTACGATCGGCTCCCAGAATGAGGAGGGCAGCTGCCAAGCCGTTTGGCCCTGTAAAAATTTTTTAAAAAAAAATGTAAGTCCGTTTTTATATAGCGCAGCTACTCACCCTTACGGGTCTCAAGGCCGTCGTGGAAATTAAGTGAGCTATTGCCCAGAGTCGCTGAGCTGCCGCCGGAGCAGGGGATCGAACCGTGAACCCTGTGCTCCGAAGCCAGCTGCCCTGGCCGCTGCACCACACCTCTCCACTTGGGCCCTGGGGCGCCTTCCCCTCTTAACTTGCTTAACGTCTTGCCGATTTTGTTGGGCCACTGAGTGCTTCATTTGGAGGTTGGTGCGTCATCTCTTTTCGATGACCCCCCCCCCCTTTCCGATGTAGCTGGCAGGTTCACTATCGAGGAGTTCTGCGGATTTTGTAGTTCCTTTAGATATATCAATCGGTTGGGCATTCTTTCTCCCTCTGCTCTGAAGGTTTCCCTAGCAATATATTTTCGATCTTACTGGTTTTTAGTGATGGCATTATTGCTGGTGATGCAGAGTCCAATCTATATAAGCGTTGGCTGCATTCCTTCCACTGTTTTGGAGAGATATTGCACTTAGTGGGTGTCTTGCAACGAGTAAGCTTATTTGCGAGGCCCCAACATTTCCTAGGTTCTTTTGATTTAATGGTCGTTTGGAGTTTGGCCCAGTTTGATTCGTCTTTCTTTATCTTATTAGCCCATCTCTGATTTCGCAAGCTCGCCTTAGAATGTTGATTTTTTTTCTTTCAGCTCTTTAGAAGTAGGGTTTTTATTACCATAACTTCTCATGACTTTATTTAGTTCTTTCCGTAATTTCCAAGGTTCCAGGCCCCCGATCTTTGAGGCACCGGAACTGATGGTGCTGTGACTCTCTGCTCGTCCATGTGAAGAAATTACAATATTCTCCCAACCTTCCATAGGAATGGTGTTTTCCTCAAAGTTCTGTCTAAGTCTGTTTAGGAGGTAGGTTCCATTTCTTTTACTTCTAGGGGACTCTTCCCACTTCCAAGCAAATCAATTAAGGAGCTCCATATCCCTTATGTGATTGTGTGGCTACGGCGTTTGTTGCATAATTATGGATTTTCCACATAATACATCATCTGCCGCATAATCTGCATATTCTAACAAAAAAATATAGTTTCTAGCTCAAACGGCTCAAAAGTTGTTAAAAACGCAGCAACATGTTGCTGCACATTGGAAGACCCTTTGCGAAGGTTGACAGAAGTGTTATGATGAGAAAATAATGAAGTAATACTATCATAAAATGTGCTGCATTACGCTGCATAATTTGCCTATTCTTGCCACATAATTTTGTCAACCCTGCCACATAATTTGGCTCTTCCCCTGCAGCATAATTCCAGTGGCCCTGCCCATCAGCCACAGTTTAGGGCGACGTTGCCAATTTCCGGTTATCTTACATGACAATGCTACGTGGTCACTCAATATTCTTGGCGTAATCTCGAAGTCCTGGTTGTGTTGGAAAAGTTGTATAAAGTTCCAAATATAGTCTAATGTAGCTAATCTAAAGGGGGAGATGTGTGTAAATGCCGCCGGGGTGTCCCTCTTCGTCCTGCCATTCAGGCATTGCAGTTCCTGTGATTTCAGTGAGTTTGCCAGATATTCACTGAAGGCCTCTTTTTTTCTGTGCTTACGGTAACACCGGAGGGATAATTGAGTAGGTATTCTCCATGTCTTTCCATTCCTCAGCACAGCTAGACCCCAATAGGTTTGTTTTAAAATCTCCTCCAATTAATAACAATGCATCCAGGTGCTCTAATTTTATGGCCTCTAGTTTCTCCAAAATGATTCTAGTTGAATCACGCTTCCTGGTGGCTGTTGGATAAAGATATATATTTCCGATAATCAGCATTTGAAGTGTTTTCTTGGGTATCTTAGTCGGGGAGATTTAGACAAAAGTGGCATCACCATTGCCTGCCCAAATGTTTGAGGCATTAACCATCCAGTCAGATTTTATTTGCATCAACACTCCTCCACTTGGCCAACCACCAAATGGGGAGGGCAAGGCAGGAGCTGTGAATTCCATATAATCTTGAAGGGGCTCCTCTTTCAACCTCCATGTTGCTTGCAGCCATATGACATCATTTACCATTAGTTCCTCTAAGTCCCTTTTATTTCCCTCATCCCCAGAGATCCCTCTTCCATTCCAAAAACAGACCTTTAGTTCTTTAATTAGTTGATGCTCTCTTTGGTACTCATTAGAGTCACTGATTTATTGTTCTTACTAGCCAATCCCAGTTTTCTTGCTAAGGTTTTTCTCAAAACAGTGTTTGGAGCACTCATTAAGCATATCTGCCTTTCCCCATCAGCCTCATTTCTTTGGACAGGGTAAGATGGGGAGGTTTTTACCTGTGGTCTGCTGCTATTTGTTAACTCTGGGACCTTGCCTTTTTGACTTTGGCTTTGAAGGGGTTGTCACCTCCCTTACTCCGCTGAGTCTAGTTCTCCACCACATTTCTTCCATCCACAGAGTTTGTGCCGATCATTTTCATTGTTTAGTAGCTACTCATCTTCTTGTGCTCCTTTTTGCATTTCTCAGCATGGACATGGTTTTCTCATGCATTGTAGGGGTTGTCACCTCCCTTGCTCCACTGAGTCTGATTCTCCACTAAAGAATTTGCTGCTGATTATTTCCATTATTAAGTGGCTACTCATCTTCTTCCTTTAACCTTTTGTTGCACAGATAAAGTTTTCTCAGGCAATGACTCCCATTGCGGGTGTTTCCAGATAGGTCGGGTGGTGGGTTGAGTATTACAGGATATCTGTTGGGTTTATTACGAATGAGCTTTATGCCCCACACGGATAATAATGGTTTATTTTGTTCAAACATTTGCGTGATTACTTCCTCCTTTAGACATAGCTCTGTTTGCTCATTTGTTTCCCCCTGTCCAGGGCTCTTAAAGCAACATATTCAAAGTCCTGAAATTTCAGATATTACAATCCTGGAAGCTTAGGGGCCAATTTGAGTATATTCTGTCCGTTTAGTATTTCCCATTTACCATAAGATTTGTACTTCTGATGTAACGTGACACTACAAGCCCTCCTTGCTGGGCTCTAGGTGCTATTTGCAGATTGTATCTTTAATTACCAGTATTAGCTGGTTTTCCCCAACACTATGTTTAAGTTCACTCCTTAAGAAGGCTGTCACTGCCCTCTCTGAGTCAACCTGACCCTGGAGGTATCTCACTAGTGGTTGTTGACTCTCCCCCCTGCTCCTGGCATGTTTTCGGGTTCCTGATGCTGGAGGAGATAAACTGAACTTGTTGTCATACCAGGTGATACTTCTGTAGTCACCCTTTTTTGACTTTTGTGGGTTCCAGAGTTACTTGGGGGCTTCCAATGCTACTGTTTGTGTGCTTGTATTCATTGTTTTAATCATTACTACAGACGTTTGCCTATTGTAATCTTCCCACCTCTACTCCTCCTGTCTTTTGTCATTACCTCCTTTGGCCAGCTCACATTCTCTCGTCTCTTGCTTTCCGGATACACAATGGGCTTCTTGAGTTCGCCTCTGTGTGAAGACTGGGTAGACAGGACGTTCCCCTAGTGTGTGAACTTGGCAGATAGCTGCTCTGTTTGATCCTTTCTTATTTAATTTCTTTAGGTGCTGCTACAGGTTAACTTAAAAATGAAGAAAAAGACAGACTCCTCTTGGCAATGTAAAATCAGCTCTTTACTATTGCGGCAGGGAGAGCAACCGCCTTCACACAAGTAAACAGCCGGTCTCAATTTGCTGCTTCAAAGGCAGTTATTTTTATGCAGTTAAACAATGCTAGTTACAAAAGTTTAAACAATGAAATACTAGGCAGTTACACATTGGTGCACATTAGTTATGGAAAAAGATGAGGTCACCTGTGACCCTAGACTTATACTAACTCTCTACACATCCTTTATTGCAGTCCTACCAATGCTTAACAAACTAAGTATTCTTCTACTTTTGAATGCATGTGTATTTGGGTTGAATGCATATTTATTTGTGTGTGTGTTCTATCATTGTGCTCCTAAGACTTCTTATCAGATTCCATGTGTTCTTGGCAAATTCAATATCCTGCTCCTATTGTCTAATCATGTTTCAATCTATTGAAAACACAGAATACATGCTGGTGTGCCTGTGTGCTAAGGCCATAAATTCCTTCAAACTTGTCAAACACAGGTTTTACTTTAAGTGTGGCCTTACAAGTGATGCACTCTGTTCTCAAGTAAACTCTTTACCTCTTTTTCATCAGCACGAGTTTTTGGCCTGCACTGCTCTTTCACCACTTATAGCTGTGTGACACTCTCTGCTGTTGTCTGCTGTTGCACCCTGTTTTCATATTTTATTTCTTCCATAACAATGCTTTTTGTTTTTCCTTGATAAGCCTTCCCATTGGACATCCTGGGTGATATTATTATTATTATTATTGTTATTTGGCTGTAGAGGCACCATGCCAGATGCTGTGATGTTATGCTCAGGAGGGCTAGGGACTTCCTCTCCTTCCTCTGCGGCTCTGGAGCTGGCGGAGCACTCTGATCTTCCAGCATCATCCATTAGCTGTTCCTCACTCCTACTGGCTTCCACTGTTCCTTTTCCTTTCAAGATTGCTTTAGATTCAGCTTTGGATTTTGCTTTGAGTTCTGCATTTGAATCTTTTTTTCATAGTTGCTCTGTTGTCTGCAGCGCATGCCTAGGCAAATAGTCCAGTAGTTTCCCCGCTCCAATTAGGGCGCCTGCTGTTTCATGTGTTGAGTTCTCTTCTATTTGGGACATTTGCAGTCACTTCCTCCCTCAGTCAGTGTTCGTGACTTCAGACAATTTAGCAATTTTTTCTACAATCAGGTCACATTGACACCAGACAGCTTTATATATGGCAAAGTCTTGGGCCTGGTTTATTAGCTGATTCAATTGCTCCAATTTGGTGTCAATTGCCATAGTGAAGGTGGCAAGTGTTTGTAACACCTCAATTTGTTAGGTCCAGTTTATCGGCATGAGGCCTGCTGGTTTTAGCGATAGCTGATAATGCTCTTACAAATGCCTTGCACCTGTGCTGTAACATATCATAATCTAATGAGGCCCTTTGATGCTCATCCTTCAGGCCCAATAGGTTCAGGATATATGGCAGCCAAACAGCCCATTCAAGGCAAGATTGGTCCCCAGTAATACGGTAGCCCCCCACCTTAAAAACATGTATCTAGAGAGCCAAGAAATGGGGATGCTCCCAGAAGACCAACAGCTTGCTTCCATAGTAGTGATCCATAAGGAGGGCAAACCTAAGGACAACTGTGGAGCCTACCGTCCCATTTAATTAATTAATGCCGAAGCCAAAGTCCTGGACAAGTTACTTGCCAGGCAGCTAGTCCAAATCATTCCGCAGTTGGTCCACTCTGACCAATCAGGCTTTATGCCCAGATGTAATACAGCTCTTAATCTATGGAGACTCCACGGAGTGCTGGGAAGAGTAAAACACTGAGAGAAGACGCAGTAGTCATGTCACTTGATGCCTATATGGCCTTCGACACTGTGGAATGGCCATACATGTTCGCAGTATTCGAAAAATGGGATTTGGTCCCAACTTTACGGCATGGTTCAGACTCCTCTATACTGACCCTATTGCACAAGTAGTGGTTACCAACAGAATGTCTCAAAGATTTCCCTTACGGAGAGGGACAAGACAGGGCTGCCCCCTATCACCGCTAATTTTTGCCTTAATGCTAGAACCACTGGCTACCTGGGTCCGGAGAGATCCACTGATAAGGGGCCTATGATTGTCACGATTCACTCCCTGTGCTCTCGTTCCCACCACCAGGGGGCCGAATTATGGGGCTTTCCAGTATTCTAATATGCTTCCAGACACTCCCCTGTATGCATATCCTGACTTCCAGGCATTTGGACATCATTTAGGAATTGACATCCATTCCCAATCCATGCCGGGTTTTGTGGAAGCCAGTCTGCTCATGCTGGAAACTCCATTACCTATAATCCCCTGCTCACTGCTTTGTCTCCACCCCTGCAGGCCAAGGATGGGTGGAGGAATTCAGCTCACCTGTGGCTGGCTGTTGCTAGCCTGCTCACACCTGATGCACATGAATACTGTGAGCTCTTTTAAGCCCCAGCTCCCTTCAACCCAGTGTTGGTCATTGTAGCTGTATACCGGTGAGACCGATCCTTGTTCCAGTGTTTCCTGAGCTTTTGATATCCTTGTTTCCAGTGATTCTTTAGCTATAGTTAATCCTTGTTCCTTGATTCCTGAGCTATAGCTATTCCTTGTGCCTGAATTAGCACTGCCTGCAGTGCTACCTTGTTTCCTGAGCTATAGCTATTCCTTGTGCCTGAATTAGCACTGCCTGCAGTGCTACCTTGTTTCCTGAGTTCCTGAGCTATAGTTATTCTTTGTTCCTGGGCTTCAGCTATTTCTTGTTCCTGATTTGCACTGCTTGCAGTGCTCTCTTGACTCCTTGTTTCCTGAGCTGTAGCTATTTCCTGTTTCCTTGAACCAGTACTGCCTGCAGTGCTACCTTGACTCCTGAAGCTTTAGTAATTCTCTGTTCCTGAACCAGCACTGCCTGCAGTGCTACCTTGACTCCTGAAGCTTTAGTAATTCCCTGTTCCTGAACTAGCGCTGCCTGCAGTGCTACCGTGACTCCCGAGCCTTAGCATTCCTTGTTCCTGACCTGCAGCAGTTTCCCTTCTCCTGAACTAGCACTACTTGCAGTGCTACTTTGACTCCTGAGCTTTTGCTCAATTCTTGTTCCTGCCCCAGCACTGCCTTCTATGCTACTTTGTTTTCTTGATTCCTGAACCTGCACTATTCTAGTATACCCTTGTAGCCTTCCCTTCTGTATAGTATATCCTTTTCCAGCCCCTGCCTTTCTTCCCATTTCCTTGGTTCCAGTTCTAGTTTGCTGTCTTTCTATTTCTGCTGTCTTGCTTCTGTTACCTTGTATGTTTGTTACCTGCTTTCTGCCAAGTGTGCCCTGTGATTTCCTTCCTTTCCTGTTAAGCACTCCTCCTTGCTAGCTCCTTGTCTATTGTGCTTGTGTTTAGTTCTACCCCTTTGCTGTTACTGCCTTGCGTGTTCCTGTTTGATCGCCAGGATCCGTGGGCACAGCTGACTACCTAGGTGGTGTTTCTTGCTCACTGTGAGTATTGTCTTTGAGTTACAGTTATAACATCACCATAGGTATAAGCTCCACAGACCTTGCCTTTACATACATATCCTATATGTGGGTATTTTCAGTCAGTATCTGTAACAGCAATTGGGGGTGAGGAACTTACTGAGCTTCAGTCTTACCGTGTGGAGCTCCTGAGTGCTTTACCCCACATTCCCTTTATTGTTAATGTTGTATTATATATATGTCTTGCACGTCCGTCCTGGGTGTAGTTAGTCTGAATGCTGAATTGCCTTGTGAGTGCCCTTCCTTTCTGAGTCTTAGCCATCTTGTACAGGTTTCCCCTTTGGATCCCTTTTTCTCTTCTGACTCTTTGTGTGATCCTGGGCAGCGATGTACTACTCTTTCTGTGCACAGTACGTTTTCTACCCAGTCCCCAGTCCTTGCTCAAGTCCCTGACTGTGTTCCCGACATAGTCCCGGACAGTCCCTGACAATGATGGACTGACAGTTGGGAAGATAGAATATCCCTATACGCAGATTACATTCTCCTTTATTTAGCATCCTCCAAAAACTCAATACACAGAGTGTTGAACATATTTACCAATTTTGGCAGATACTCGGGCTACAACATCAACTGGTCAAAGTCCACCATCTACATCCTCCACGGGGCCTCCCCCACACTTCCCAGGGAATGCGTGGCAGAGGTGGTGGCAGAGTGGTTTTGTTATCTCAGGGTTTTCATTACTTTAGACCCTAAGCCAGCCGCGGCCGCTGAAGGTAAGAGTAGTGGGCGGTGTGGCCGGCTGGGGGGGCTTTCGAGAGACGACCACAAGGGAAAATTAAATAAATGATTAATTTTCCCTCGTGGTCGTCTCTCGAAAGCCCCCCTCCCCCAGCCGGCCCCACCACTCTTACCTGCAGCGGCCGCGGCTGCCCTGAGCTCTTCTATCAGCGCAATCTTTCGCCCCCACTACAACGCCTACAGGGAGATGTGTGTCACTGGAGGATGCTACCTCTCTTCCTATTAGGGAGACCCGCCCTCTTCAAAATGATGGCACTCCCCGGTTCCGATATATCCTAGAAAACATACCATATCCAGTGCCCGCCAAATATTTTCAGTGAATAGAAAATGAACAAAGGTTGCTATTGTGGGATGGGAAGCCTCTGAGAACGGCACTCCAGAAACTGGTCCAGGGGTGGTACGATGGGGGTATTTCATTGCCCGACATACGAAAATACTACTGGGCGGCACAACTGGTAGCCATCAACCACTGTTTGTATCAATCACCAGACGAGCCCGCTTATCGAATGGATAGATATGTATTAGGCAAAAGGGGATATACCAAAGCACTTTACACCTCCCCCCGGTACCTACCCCTGACGGGTCCAACAAAGACTACAGTCCAACTTTGGCACACGGTTGGGTTGGGGTAACAAAATAACACAACATACCCCACTATGGGATGCAGAAAGGCTAGGTGCCCTGGGAAGATTTCATGGCTTTGACAAGTGGGAACTGATAGGCATATCCCATGTGGGCGACCTATGGACAAGGGGAGACGTGAGATCTTCCGCAACACTCCAGCAAGAATATGAACTGTCAGATGCTGAAACATTTCATTATCTGCAAATTAAGCATGCACTACAGGCAGCAATCCCCAAAGGTACGGAACTTGCAGAGTCTTCCCTGTTAGAGGACAGAATCCTGATAGATCACATGGACCGTAAGGCAGTATCCCTGACATACCAGAAATTGGTCAACAACTCCCCGGACCCCCATACTAGACTCCGGGAGCAGAGGCAAGCAGACATTTGTGACCTAGATGACGAGGAATGGCAGGGCGCCATGACGTCCCTGAGAGAAGTAGCCATATCGAGTAAATTCAGGTTACTTCAATTGAAAATACTCCATAGAATATATTACTCTTGTCGTAGTTTGGTCAAAATGGGTAGAGGGGATGACCCTACTTGTAGAAAGGATGTGACCATGAGGGAACATACTATCACATATTATGGAACTGTCCGCTCATACAACAGTACTGGGCGGCCCTAGTCCGAAAACTGAGTGAAATCACAGGGGTGGAGATGTCCCATACCCCGAAATGGTGCCTCCTCAATGTATGGGAACCCACTGATCTCAGTGAGAAAGGAAAAATCTGGGTAATACTGGGACTGGCAATTGCTAAACGCAATATAGCCAAAAAATGGGGGGCACCAGATATATCAAGAGTACGAGACTGTACCTTGATTGGTGTATGATAGCGGAAAAAACAGTGTATGAAAGTAGGGGCTTCCCCAGGAAGTGGGAACAGGTCTGGAGCAAATGGAATACCTACCATGGGAACCTATGTCAGAACCTGGGAAGGGGATTGCAGCAAGGGACAGACCGCTGGGATTACCCTCCTGAGATCGAGGCTGAATGTTGTAAAGAAAGAAAAGGAAATGGCAAAGTGGTGTTGTATTCACGACTGTAAATAATGCATCCGATATTGAAAACGGAACTGTGTAAATTGTAATGTACCCTGTCAATTTTCAATAAACAGAATAATAAAAAAAAAAAAAAAGATTGGCCCCCAGTGTAGGACAAGGCCACATTTAGAGTATATATTTTCCAAGGGGGGGAGAACAGTTCCACGTAATAAGTTTAATCCTAATAGCTTCACTTGAGTGAGAGATGTAGAAGTATGTTGTTAAATAAACTGAAATTAATGTGTTATAATCATCCAATAGTGAAAAGAGAGATGACAGATGGCCATGTATCCTACAAGAAAATGTTTGTTTGAATGAATTCATACACAGTTCTAAGATGGCTGCACTTTACAAATGTTTTGCAAATCATGTGCCCTTTGTTTATTTTGACGATTATTTTTTTCTATGTCTATGAATGTGAAATTTGATTACGTTTTTTAAGGGGAGAAGAAAACAGTAACTGACCTGATCTGTGTGGATTGTCTATAAAACAAAAGCATTATAACCACCCAGTGAGTGTCGGTCACAGTTGTTTGGCAGAAAAGAATATAAAGTGGTGATATATGTATGTATATATATATATATATCATAGAAAAGTTTGCCCTCATGCGAAGGCGCACACAATGACAGGCGGATCCAGCCTTTCACAGAAGCATCCTTTATTCAGCGAAACCGGCATACACAGCTGAATATTTCTTTTTGCCTTTCCCAACGCGTTTCGGAGCTCCTGCTCCTTGCTCACGGGACAGCGTGCAAATGGACAGATGCGAAAGAAACAAGTCCCCAATAGGCTGTTATATCACCCTCTGCTGGGCTTCCTTCATCACGAGGCTTGTGGGACTTGTAGTTCTGTCGCTGCAATATGACCCACAGTGGGTTCTGCCTCGAGCACCATTGTTTAAAACTCTCCATAGAGCCTTCAGTGCGTAGCCAGTTAAAATATGTGCAAACCTGCCATCCTGCTTACACGATTTCAGTGTATCTGAAATCCACAGTCCACATACCATTCCAAGTGGTGGTGCTGCCTTCCCGACCTGGACCGGCCGGTAAATTTCATAGAAATGTTTGCCCTCATGCGAAGGCGCACACAATAAAGGATGCTTCTGTGAAAGGCTGGATCCGCCTGTCATTGTGTGCGCCTTCGCATAAGGGCAAACTTTTCTATGATATATATATATATATATATATATGTATATATTCAAACACAGTGCCGCGTAAAGTCGATCCCCTCCTTTCGACACCGGTGCCTGCTGCGGCCGCAGCAGCCGCTATTATTTTAATCCACACACGAATTTGAGGAATCCCAAAAACAGCAAAGCGGCACACCAAAGGACGACACAATTACTTTATTGTGTCTACAAACGACGCGTTTCGGCGAAGCCTTTGTCAAGTTACTGACCTGCGCCCTACTGCCCATAAAAATACAGGTCGCGGTTGATAGACAGTGAAAAAATACTTTGTGTTAACGCATAGTAATACAATGCGATGCGTAAATTCCTAGCAAATCGAAATTGAATACATGTAAAACATATAACAATTGAAGCTTAGATTTAACAGTAATAGGACATTCAAAATAAAAATGTTATACCTTTGTGGTGACATGCATCATGATACGTAATACTATCAAAACGTATAATTTAGTGGTCATATCATCTTTAAAGAATTTAGAAACACCAATCACATGCCTGCATTGCAATATATATGGGTAATGTACCCTATCTATTATTGATGATGACCTACTACATAATACCATAGGTCATGTCTAAATAAATTTCATATGACCCCACAATAATAGATGCATGAGGACTATGCATTGAACTTCATAGGTAATGTACCTTCATGTCCTACAATCATGTCTATATAAAACAACCGCAATCTAATAGGATTCAGACCAGGGGATTATCAGGCCAACAGTGTTTAGTGACACAGTGTGAAAAAAGGAGAAATGAGTAAAAAGTGAATAAGTAATAAATATATACAAGTGCAATGAAAATAATGGGAGACTATAGGATCAAAACGACTCCGCTCAATAGCCATCATGAGTGGAGTCATCTAATTAAGTATAATATGGGGAACTCTACCATCATGAATTCCCAACCACTAATTTAAAGATCTTCTCTGCATTGAGAACAATGTCAGGGAAAGCTCTCCACTATGTGCTCCAAGTCTTCCCAATACATTGAATAAAAAGGTGTGAGTGATTAAAACAGCTTGGCTGACTAACTCATTCTAGGGAAAAACCACTAGGTGGGTACTTTTATGTAATATTTCATTTGTATCCAATATGCGTAGCTAATTCCTCTCCACTATTGAGCCCATTAGGAAATTTAGTGTTAAGCTCGATAATGAACCTGGATTCAGTAATTCGTAGGAGTTTCTCTCTATCTCCGCCACGAGGATGAGATACAATCCTATCAATCCCATAGAATATTAGTAAATTGGGATTGCTCTGGTGTTTCATCTGGAAATGTCTGGCCACTGGATAATTCAAATCCGCATGTGTTATGGCTCTCATATGCTGTAGAACCCTGGTTTTCAGCTGCAGTTTTGTGCTGCCTGTGTATCTCAGACCGCAAGGGCATTCCAAGATATAAACTACGTAGTCACTCGTGCAGGTTATAAATCTAGTAATTTCCCTAGTTTTACCTGGATAAATATTATAGTTATCCCTGCTGGGACTGTGTTTGCATGCCTTGCATGAATTGCACTTGTGGAATCCTTTAGTTGTTCCCAACCATGTGCTGCTGGTAGGTGCTGGTTGATAACTATGTACAAGATGGTCCCTTAATGATTTAGATTTACGGTAGGTTATGAGTGGAGCTTTCCCTATGCTTTTCCCTATAATAGGATCTGTTTCCAATAGGCCCCAATGTCGTTTCAACATACGTTGTAAGTGGCCTGATCTCTTATTATAAGTAGTGATCATTCTAGGGATGTTGGTCTGATTAGATTTACTCTCTTTGGAAATGAATAAGGCATCATTGTGTGTGATGCCCTGGACTTTCCGTGCTGCTGTAGATATGATATTATTTTTATAACCTCTTTGCTTAAACCTTCCTTCCATGATCTTTTGCTCCTGCCTGAACCCGTCTTCGGTACTGCAGATTCTGCGTGCTCTTAATAACTCCCCATAGGGGATGCTATTGATTAAGGGTGTGGGATGGTTACTATTGGCATGGAGGAGCGTATTTCCAGCAGTCTCTTTACGGAACAAATTAGTTACCATTTGCCCGTTCACAATTCTGATGGCTACATCCAGGAACTCACAGTATGTTGTACTTATATTGTGAGTGAAAGAAAGATTTAACTGGTTGTTACCCAGTTCAGAGATAAATTCCTGTGCCATCTCCAAAGAACCATCCCAAATCAGGAACAGGTCATCTATATACCTGATCCAGATTGGTATGTGTTCGGTGTATTTTTCATAGGTTTCCACCCATACCACCCGTTCCTCCCACCAGCCCAGGAAGAGATTAGCTAGGCTGGGGGCGAAGCAAGTGCCCATAGCTGTGCCCGTCTTCTGTCTAAAGAGTGTCTTGTCATAGATAAAAATGTTTTGTGTGAGACATTGCATCATCATATTTTCTAACATTTCAGTATGGTTCCACAGAGAAATATGTCTATCTTTAAGGAAATACATGCAAGCATCAACACCTTGTCTTTGGTCAATTGAAGTATACAGTGAGCATACATCTAAAGCTATCATGTGATAGGAATCCTCCCATCTTATGTCATGGATACGGCGTAGGAAATCACTGCTATCACGACAGTGTGATCTGAGTCTGAGTACATATGGTGAGAAGAATAGGTCTAAAAATATAGAAGTATTTTCAAAGACTCCCCCATTAGAAGAAACTATAGGTCTTCCTGGTGGTCTAGTGGGGTGCTTATGGATTTTAGGTAAAAGATAAAAACAAGGAACACGTGGTTTCTCAATTTTCAAGAAGAGATACTCATCTCTATCCAAAAGACCTTCTTCCCACCATTCTTTTAGGTAGTTATGATAAAGTACAATGGATGTTTTATATGTTTCCCAGCTAACTTCTTCATAACAGTTGCAATCTTGCAGCTGTCGCAGTGCTTCGTCATTGTATTGTTCAAAATTCATAATTACAACGTTCCCACCCTTATCAGATGGTTTCACAATTATTTTGGGGTCATTAGTTAAATTTCTCAGGGCTGTTCTGTGCGATTTGGTCAAATTGTCATACATAAACGAAGCTCGTGGATTCTTCATTTTGTTGATTTCCTGGATCATGATAGAATTAAATGCCTCTATGTTGTCATGAGGAACATTGGGATTAAATATGGAACGTGGTTTAAAGCCACTATGACACGTGGCATCTGGTCGAAAACCCAATTCAATTAACATTTTGCCTTTGTTTTTATTAGATAAATCTGTAATATTTTCTTCTAGTTGATGTAAATCCAAAATAAAATCGACATCTTCAATACGGAAATCCATGGCATCCTCCCCACTGGACAACCAGATCTTATTTTCTTTCGTTCCGATCCCATTTTGTATATTTTCATACGTTTTAATTTCCTTATGTAGAGAAAAAGGTCGATCCGGGTGGTGGTCACGTTAATATCTTCTGTGGGGCAAAAGGATAGCCCTAATTGTAGAAGTGATTCCTCCTCCTTAGTTAGTATTCTGGAGGACAAGTTTACAATAGACTTGTTTTAATTATATTGTTTGCTTTGAATGTCCCAACTATGAACTGTTCTGCCACCTCTTCTATTCTTCAATCTTCATCTGGTTCTATTCCTCTGCCTTTTCCTTTTTTGGGACCTTTGCCTTTTCCTCTGCCCTTGCCCCTGCCCTTGCCTTGATTTTTCTCTTCCAGTTCCTTCTTTTGTTTGAGTATATGTATATATGTATGTATATATGTGTGTATATATGTATGTATATATGTATGTATATATGTGTATGTATATATGTATGTATGTATATATATATATATATATATATATATATATATATATATATATATATATATATATATATATATATATACCTCCAATCTCCACAAGTACGTAGAAAATTCACGGACACTCCAACAGACTTGAAAAACAAGCTTTAATGACACATAAAGACGTGTTTTCGGCATTCCGCCTTGATCACGGTCATGAATGGATTCAGCATCAATTTCATTATAATAGTGTCAGACACATGTAAATATCCACATATCCAAATTATTGGGGATATCGCCCCAGTGGGCGTTATCTCTCTTAATGAATAGCTTGTATGCAACTGATAATAAATTGCAAATAGTGCACATAACTAGTTGTAACAGAGAATAAGCTATAATCTTAAATTGCAAATGCAATAATATAACCAATATCCCGAAAAGGGCGATATCCCCAATAATTTGGATATGTGGATATTTACATGTGTCTGACACGTCCCATGTTCCTTTAATGTTTCTTTATTCTTGCAATTAATGTGATAATAATATGTATTCAATCTATAAAGGATATAAGCACTATAGATTATTGTGCTTTGAAATACTAGTCCAAAATGGCCGCCATGTTCGTGACAACAAACACACTGGTTGAGGTTTAGTCTGTTTTCACTGTTTTTGTAATTGTTTATAATGAAATTGATGCTGAATGCATTCATGACCGTGATCAAGGCGGAATGCCGAAACGCGTCTTTATGTGTCATTAAAGCTTGTTTTTCAAGTCTGTTGGAGTGTCCGTGAATTTTCTACGTACTTGTGGAGATTGGAGGATATTACGAGGGCTACCCGGTAACCCATCGCGGACCGCCCATTTGACAGCGCCGGGTGTAACCGGGACTGGTGGTAAAGAATATATATATATATATGTATGTATATATACACATTACCTACTGATGGTCGCCAGTAGGTAGTTATAGTTAGGACCTAGTTTCCATAGGAAAAGCATTTTTTGATTTGCCAATATCTTTGGCGACGTTTGCCGAATCTTTGCGAAATTTTCAAAACTAATGGGGCGCTCCGGTCAGCTCCTGTCTTGAAAGGTTCGGGTGATTCGTCAAGTGGGGGCCGAGAAAAAAGTGGGACCCAAAACGCGTTTTCTCCATTTTAATTTACTATAGGAAACTTTTGTCGCAGCTACAGCCCGAACTGCTGAACGGAATTACATCAAATTTGGCAGAGAGGTAGCTCTTGGTCTAGAGTGCACTCTTTGCTTTAAATGGTGTAAATCAGGCGCGTTTGCAGAGTGGTGTAAAAAGGAGGCATGGCCTCGGACCACTCCCAGCAATCCAGCTGTGTGGGGCTTACTGGAGGTACCTGGTGGGCTAGTTGGCCCCCAGGAACCCTAAGGATTCAAGGGGACTTAATCCCCCAACCCAGAACGCACCAGGAGGCACGTTGGCAGAGTGGTGGAGAAAGGGGGCGTGGCCTGTGTCCACCTGTCAGCAATCCCACTATCTGGGACATACTGGAGGTATCAGGTAGGCTAGTTGGCCCCTAAGGACCTCCAGCAGCGAGGGGGACTTTTAATCCCCATCCAAGAGCGCGCCAGGAAGTGCGTTTGCAGAGTGGTGGGGAAAGGGGGCATAGCCTGCTATGAGAACTTGGCAATCCTGCTGTGTGGGACTTACTGGAGGTAATAGGAGGGGTAGTTGGCCCCCAAGGTTGACCCTCCTCATGAATACAGCCTCTGATATATGCACTCATACACCCATACAGACACTCACACAACACCACTCACCCATAGAATTTCTCCCACACCTAGTCAGTCACCGAAAGACTCAATAACACTGCCAGTTACTCACCTATACAGTTATAGACACACCACCTCACTTATTCATACAGATACTAACACATTCTTACTCTCTTATACAATCACTGACACAAGCACACACTCATCCATACAGCCACTCTCACAATTACTCACTCTCACATATAGTCACTTATATACTCCAACACTCACATATACTGCCTTTTACATATGTAGTTACTCACACATATACCACTGAGATATCCATTCACTCAGCAACACAGCCATACGCACACTCACTCATCCATACAGCCCCTCGTAGATGCACTCATGAGCCCATACACCCAGTTAATTACCCACTCACACATCCATGCAGGGAGTCACACACCACCCCCACCCACCAACACAGACACTCAGGCACCCATACAGGTACTCACACAACCAATCATTAACCCATATAGACACTCATGTAGCAACATGAGTAGTACACACCAACCCATGCAACCACTTACACACCAAATGACAGACTGATACAGACATTCACACAGATTAGTCATTCACCCAAGCATTCACTAAGACACGTTTAATCACTCACTTACACAGCCAGTCACGCACCCAGTAAATCATCCATTCAGACACTCATAAACCCACTCATTCTTCAATACACATTGGCGTATATATATATATAACATTCTTAAACTTTAAAAAACACTCAAGTCACTGGATGATGTCATCAGTGATGTCATCAGTGATGTCATTTGAGATGTCATCAGTGATGTCACTGACGATGTCATGAGTGATGTAATATGTGACGTCATCAGCAGTGCATTGCGGGGGCGTGAGTTATAGTTAACTCAACTAACTATAACGTCCGAATTTCTCTGGTTTTGTAGGAGTGAAATGTCCAACTAACTATAACGTCCCTGAAACCTGTGTTTTTTTTCAGTGAATATCAAAGGTTTTTTAGGTTTAACTCTGTTTTTTATTGTCATCATTAACATGTATACAATTTTCATAACCGCCTCTCATTGCGCAGTGTGCACCAGAGTTCGACTATATGTTCTACATCAATTGCTGTAACCTGCGACGGTGCGATCCAACATAATCCACATTATGCTTGTGAGATGTACAAAGTTCTGACATGGATACAACAAAGTAACAAGAAGAACAATGCCCAACATATTTCAAAGGGATTCAAACACGACCCCCTAAACCTCCCCATCCTCCCCCGAACTGATATTCGCAATGACTGTTCCTATTTTAAAATTGGTGTGCAGAGAGTGCTCCATAATGACTTTCAAGTTCTAGTGGTTGACTCATCATTCGCCGTGAGCCGGAGAAGACTGAGGTACTTTGGGCAAGTGATCTCATTAAATTCTGCGGACAGAAGAGTTATGAGCGGCTGCCAGACTTCTTTGAATCCAGATACGGCGTTTGTGAGGGAAGCCTGTATTCGTTCCATCCCCAGAATATACCATAATCTATGGAGCCATCCAGTGTGTGTTGGGATCATTTGTGTTCCCCAATGTGATAAAATGTTCTGAAGTGCTGCCCCCAGAGCTAGTCCCATCTGTTTCCCTTTGCGAGACTTCAGAGGGAACGTTAAGGGATTGGGTAGCCCCAATACTACATATGCCGGGAATCTTGGAATCTGTGTCTCAAATTGCTTATCTATGTCGTCCAAAACCTTGGGCCAATATATGGCCAGGGCCGGGCAGTCCCAAAGCAAGTGTAATAATGTCCCATCCTCCTCGCACCCCCGCCAACAGGTAGGGCTGCGGTCTGGGTTCCCTTTATTAAGGCGCACTGGTGTCAGGTACCAGTACGTGGCAATTTTAAAAGCTGATTCCCTGCTAGCCGTGTTTCATGCCGTATGTTTGGCCCTATAATATATATCCCCCCATTCCTTCTTCGTGAGCTCTCTTCCTAGTTCTGTCACCCAGCGTTTCTGGCTAGCAGTAGGCTGCGTGGGGATTGGCAGGCGTAACATGTCATATAGCTCGGAAATCAGTTTTTTATCGGTTAGTTTCGTAACCAGCCATTTCTCGTACTTCGTCAGCTTCCTATTGACTTTTGGATGGACCTCTGAGTGGAGTAACCAGTGTCTAATTTGCAAGTAGTGAAACCGTTCCGTCTTTGGGAGTGTATATTCCTGCCGTAATTGTGAGAACGGTATGATCCCTCAATATCAAACAGATGGCCTGCCGCTTTGCAAGACGTAGCTTGCCAAGTTGAAAACGCCTTTCCATCTAGCCCCGGGGTAAACTCCTTGTTTTCGAATAAGAGTGTCATCGGGGAGGGGAATGTCGTAAGTTCCCTTCTAGTGGCCACCCCATCCCATACCTGCAACACCGTTTTCGTGATAGGTGAGCCCTGGAGGTTCTGTGGTCGTTCCGCCCTCTTCAGAAAGGGAACCTTCCATAGGGAGAGTTTTGCTAATGCCCTGTCTTGGAAAAGCCATCTCTTTTCCGATTCTGTTCTGTTCCATTCCACCAGGTATCGCATTTGGGCAGCCCGAAGGTAATCTAGCAAGTTCGGTATCCCCAAGCCTCCCTCCTCTGGTCTCAGATGCTTCAGCTTCTTTCGCATTCGTGGACGCCCCCCTGCCCAGATAAAATGGAGTATATCCTTCTGTAGTGTGTTGAGTATCCCCTTCGGAGGCCAGACCGGTAACGTCTGGAATTGATATAATGCTTTTGGGAGAATAGACATCTTGACCGTGGCTGCGCATCCCAGCAGGGACAAGTGATGCTGTTTCCAGCTCTGTAAACCCCTTGCGATCTGTCGGGCTAGTTTAGTGTAATTCAAAGTGATCGTTTGCTGGATACACGGGGCCAGTTCAATCCCCAAGTATGGGATGGAATTCATTACCTTAATCTCTGAGGAACCTTTGTCCCCCGTCTTCGGGTTTGCCCTTTTCCCATCTAGTCGGAGGATCACTGACTTCCCAACGTTTACCCGAAATCCGGAGACCTTTCCGAAGGACTCCAGTTCCCGTAAGAATGCCGGGACCAATCGGTCCGGTAACTCAAGAGACGCAAGGATGTCGTCTGCGTAGAGACTTATTGCGTGTCTTCCCCCCCCCCGAAGGGAATGCCCATGATGTCCGGATTGTCCCTGATCCTCTGGGCCAGCGGCTCGATGTATAAGGCAAATAAAAGGGGCGACAGTGGGCATCCCTGCCTTGTCCCCCTCTGGATGGCGAAAAGTCGAGATGATATTCCATTGACCCTGATATAAGCGGTGGGCGAGCTATAACAGCTCGCCACCCAAGCTCTGAATCGGTCTCCCAAACCAAAGTGAATTAAGGTTTGGTCTAGGAAGTCCCAGTCCAGCCTTCTCGGCGTCGACCGTTAAGAGCAGGGCGTTCATGTGTGTGCGGTGAGCTTTATCGACCAGATGAAGAATCCGTTTGGTATTATCTCCGCTCTGTCTATTTTGAATAAATACCGCCTGATCCGGCTCTATGATACCGGGCATCAAGGGTCCTAGTCTTGCCGCCAAGATGCTGGTGAATAATTTAAGGTCCACATTGAGGAGGGACACCGGACGATAGGAGCCACACCGGGTTTTATCTTTCCCCGGTTTGGGCAGGACTACTATAGATGCCGCCAGCATGTCAGAAGGAATCGACCCCGGACCCGCGAGCGAGTTAAATAATCTTGTCAAGATTGGGGCTAAGATATGGCAAAAGGATTTATAGAAGCCCGCTGAGAATCCGTCCGGTCCCGGTGACTTCAGAAGCTTAAGGCGTGATATCGCCCCTATCACTTCCTCAATCCGGATCGGGGCATCCAACAGTTCCGCTTGATCTCTGACTATCGTGGACGTGCGTGTCCCTTGTAAGTAGGCTGTTGCGTGTCGTCCTGAGATTGTCTCCCTTCTGTATAGATCTGAATAAAAGTCCCTGAATGTTTGCGCTATCTCCTCGTCCTCAGTGACTACCTCCCCCCCTATCGTTCTCAATTGCCTAGATTCTCGTCTGCTGGACTCAGGCCCTAAGTTTACTCGCCAGCATATGCCCTGTCTTGTCCCCACCAACATAATAGGAATGTTTGAGAATCAGTGCTGCATATTCGGCTCTGTCGAGATCTAGCCCCGCCAATTGTACTCGTGCCACCTTCAACTGCCGCCAGACCCTAGGTGCCCCCGTCCGACTGTGACCCGCTCCAGTTCTAAAACTTGCGCTGTGAGATGTTCCCTTTTTTCCCTGCGCTCTTTATTCTCTGCGGTGGAAATGCCTATCAGTTCCCCCCTTACTACCGCTTTCAGGGCCCCCCATAAAGTGGTCAAGGAAATGTCAGGGGAGTCATTTACCTCCAGATACTCCTTAATGCATTTGTGAATCTGCCGTGTCACTGCCTCTTTGTGAAGCATGCTTTCCTTCAGTTGCCAACATCCTGGCTGTCTCCGTAGCGGAGGCAACCGAAGGGAGGCAGTCACTGCGTCATGGTCAGAAAGGGCCGCCGGTGTAATGTCCACCTCCTCCACCATTGCATTGATTTCTGTGGTGCCTATCAAGTGATCAAGGCGTGCATATGTACCGTGTGCATGGGAATAAAATGAGAACTGTGACGCTTGTGGATGTGCCGCCCGCCATAAATCTACCAGCCCCCTGGATTGAAGCCATTCCTTCCCATCCCGCAACAACTCTCCCGATTGATTGAATCGGCTCCCTGACCGGTCTTTAGTTGTGTCCATGACGATATTGAGATCCCCCCCCCCACAATTGTCTTGCGCTCTTGTTTGTACAAGACCTCAGAGAGAGCTGCCTTCAGGAATTTCTCTTGCCCTGAGTTAGGAGCGCAGAGCGATCCCATCGCTAGTGAGTGCCCCCCGACTTGGAATGTGTAAGCTAAGAGTCGTCCTTTGACTTCAGCTATCTTATCCCCTACTGTCCCAGCAAAACGCTTAGCGGCCAATATAGCCACCCCCGCTTTTTTATCCGGAGTAGAGGAAAGAAATTGGTGGGGAAAGGATCGTGACCTCATCCGGTGCCAGTCCTTCGGGAGGAGATGAGTCTCCTGGAGGAGACACACATCTGCCCCCATGTTCTCTAAATATGAAAGAATGGCTTTCCGCTTAATGGGGTTATTAAGGCCTTTCACGTTTAGGGTAACAACTTTCACTGTGGAGTACGACATGTTACGAGGATATGGTAGACCCTTCGCTGCCTCGGCTTGATGAGCCAGCACCCCGTCTGTGCCCCCTCCCCTGCCGCATTGCCTGTCCACTCAGAAACAATCACCGCCTCTGCAACACCAAAATCCGATATACCAGTTCCCTCCCCCCTCCCGAATCCCAACAGTAAATCCCGCAACTCCCCACAATGTCCAGAGCCCGCAGTTCGCATTCGCGTGCCCTTGGAAAACAGAAATGAGGTGCATAATGTGGTCCAAGCTCCGTGTTCCCCCCGCTCCCGGCCTCCGCCCCCCCGCTCAGCTTTGGTTTATCTTCTTTAACTATCCCCTAAGTGTTCAAGTGTCATCTTGGGAAGATGTGTCTTTGAGCAGTGTCTCGAGAACCGACTGCCTCTCCTGTGCCATGGTTGTGGGGTCTGGCTTCAACATGTGCTCCGTGAGGCGCCTCCCCTGGACTCTCTGCCATCTCTCCCGGAGGGATCTACGACCATTGCTGTCCGCCTCCTCCTGGATCGGTTGCTCTAAGCCCAGCACTCGGCATGCTTCTTGTAGTGATTTGATTTGATAGAGCTTATCCTTCCACTTAAATATCAACCGAAAAGGATGGCCCCAGGAGTATGCCACCCCCTGGTCCCGAAGGTATGTTGTCGCCACTCGGAACTCCCGCCGTTTTTGCAAGGTTATCAATGCCAGGTCTTGGTAGAGGGCCAGTGAATGATCCTGATATTTGAGCGGTTGCTTTGCCCTGGCATCTCGTAGAATACGTTCTTTGAGTGGAAAGTCGGGAAGGTAGGCCAGAATGTCCAGTGGGGGTGCTGGTGCTTTTCTTCGCAAACCCACCCTATGTGCACGGTCTATTCTGATTTCAAAGTCCGGTGGGACCCCCAGTATGCTCCGGATCAGCCCCTGCAGGTATCGAACGATATCCGAGCCTTCTTCCCCGGATGGAACTCCCTTAATACGGATATTGTTCCGTCTAGAGCGATTCTCCAGGTCCTCCGTGTGCGCCTGGAGATCGATCTGCTGAGCTCGTAGCCGTATCACCTCCTGTTGAAGCTGCTCTACTTCCTCCTCCCTGGCCTGCTCCTGCTCTTCCATGCTTGCCCCCGCTCTCCCAGTGCATCTACGTCCCGCCTGATTTCTTTCACATCTTTCGCCAGTTCACTCTTCAGTGTCTGAAAGTCCTCCCTCAGTGTATTGAATAGCATCTCTAAAAAAGTGCGGGTGACAGGAGCTTCTGCTCCCTCAACCTCGTGCTCCACGTGTGTAGTGGGGGACACTCTTCCCTCTCCGCCACTTGTCTGCGGGGTTTTGGTCAACATGTCCTTCAAGGTCCGATCTTTCTTTCCTCTCACCGAGGCCATGACGACTGTGCCTCCAGCCGCCCTTTCTCCTATGTCCACCCCACCTGTTGAGAGTCGTTGTGCTTGGGGGGGACCCTGTGACGTGTTCACCTCCAGTTCCGCGCCCCCTAAATGGCAGCTCCCCTGGTCTCCTCTTCAGGATTTCTTCCTTCAGAAGGTTAAGGATATCATCTCGGAAATTGCTAGAACCCCCACCGATTCCTGCTCCCTCCTTCAGACCTACCCCTCTCCCTGCCTCAGTAGTCAGCTTTCCAATTTTCCTAAAATTGACTCAGTCACCTTAGCATCATTAGTAAATCACACCAAATCAGGGTCTCGGCTAGACCCTTGCCCTCCAAGGATCTTTCAAATGGCCCTGCCAGGGCTGGAGAAGCAGATCCTGGAACTACTAAATAATTCTTTGGTTATGGGCTATCTACCGACAAATTTCAAAGAAGCCAGGGTTACCCCCTGTTGAAAAAACCTGGTGCAGATACCCTGACTCTAAAGAACTATAGACCCATCTCTCAGCTCCCCTTTCTAGCCAAGATGCTGGAACAGCACGTATTAAAGATACTCTCGAAGTATTTGGAGGACCACCAGCTACTCCAAGCTAGACAGGCGGGCTTCAGAGCTCATCATAGTACAGAGCTAGTGATGTTGGCTGTTCTGGACGAGCTCAGAGTTATGGCTGACGTTAAACAGCCGAGTGCCCTGATTTTATTAGATCTGTCAGCGGCATTCGATACGGTCAGCCATAACACACTGTTGAACCTTTCTCACCAATCTGGGTATCAGCGGGCAAGCATACCAATGGCTAAAGTCATTTCTGTCTGACCGTACTCAGAGAGTTCAGCTGGGTGAGCAGATATCGGATCTGGGCCCCTTGGCATGTGGGGTACCTCAGGGCTCTGCACTATCTCCACTTCTTTTTAATATCTATCTGCAACCCCTTGTGGAGACTCTGACTCACATGGACTGTCAGGTCTTTAATTACGCCGATGATACTCAACTTCTTATCCGGCTTAACAACTCTTGCCAGGCCCAGGAGTCGGCCAAGAAGTTGCTCAGGTTCACTGTGAACTGGATGACGACCAACTCATTGAAAATAAATCCGGATAAGACTGAATTGCTCGTCATTCCAACAAGTAATAGCCCCTGGTGTGATCTTTTTTGGCCTCCGGAACTAGGTGTAGTCCCGGTACCAGCCCCGGTTGTAAAAAGCCTGGGCCTGAAAATAGACTCTGAACCATCTATGTCTTGCCAGGTCACCACGGTAGTAGGAACCTGTACTGGCTTACTCAGGCAGCTACGGAAACTTGCTCCTCTCTTGTCAACAGTCTCATTACAGTCAATTGTCTCTGCCACTGTCATCTCCAGGCTGGATTACGGGAATGCCCTTTACATCGGCCTCCCAGAAGCTTATTGGGAGATTGCAGGTGGTGCAGAATGATGCGGCCAGGCTTATTTTTAGACTTCCTAGAAAAACACGCGCTACCCCTCTGTTGCATAAACTTCATTGGCTCCCTATTAAACAGCGAGCGCAGTTCAAGGGTCTATGTATTGCTCATAAGGCAATCTATGGTCAGGCACCCAAGTTTATAAAAGATCGCTTGGAGAAATATGTTCCTGGCCGGACTCTGCGATCTTCTGAGGCTTGCAGGTTAGTTTCCCCAGGTACATCTCTAAATCCAAAGGGGGTAGAGCGTTCTCTGTTTTTCTCCCGCAGATCTGGAATGATCTGCCGGAGTACCTTCGCAGGGATCCGGCTCTGCTCATCTTTAGGAAGCGTTTAAAAACTTTCCTATTTAGAGAGGCATTAACGACCGCGTAATCTTCTGTCTCAGCCGCTGCTATTTTATTTCTGCCCTAGTGACTCGCTCACTCTTCTCTAGAAGCGCTTAGAGACCTGAAGGTGATTTTGCGCTATATAAAAGTCATAGAACATAACATAACATAACCACCACGCTGATGCCCCATGTGGATCTAGGGCTCCTCGCTCTGACGACCCAGGGGCCCCTTCTTTCTGTCTATCCGTCGGCCCGTTCGCACGTGCTTACACTCTCTGATCCCCGGGCCCCCTTCCTCGTGGACCAACTCCTCCTGGACTGCCCCTTTCGCCCCCTCCAAGAGCGCTTTTGGGAGGTTCTTGATCGGCCGTCCCGATTGGCTCCTGCCCCTCCTCCGGCCCTATTGCGGGGGGACTCCAATCACGCCTCCCTTGGAGGTCCCGGCTGGTGTCTGTATTGCGGTTGCCTGCCCCCGGACAGACCAGACTATGGCGATGCCCGTTGCTCCGCTATTGCTGCTGCTGCCCTCTGTGAAATAGCGGCAGGTGGCCGTTCCACCCCACGTTTCTGCAAAGCGCTTTTGGGAGGTTCGTGACCGGCCGGCCCGATTGGCTCTTGCCCCTACTCCGGCCCTATTGCGGGGGACTCCAATCATGCCTCCCTTAGGGGTCCCGGCTGGTGTCTGCACTGTGGTTGCCTGTCCCCGGACATGCCAGACTATGGCGATGCCCTTTGCTCCGCTATTGCTGCTGCTGCCCTCTGTGAAATCGTGGCAGGAGTCCGTTCCACCCAACGTTGCTGCCCGGGCAGTTCCCTGAAGAACTCGCGGAAAGGGAAAGTTCCCAGGTGATCACTCCCATCTTCCCCCTCCGCGGCGAAGGCTTCTCCAATAGGGGCTGTCCACTCTCGGCCGGTGCGCTGACCTGCTGCATATGGGGCCTTGCCCTTTCTCCTCCCAGCCGCTCTCCGACCCCCTGCCAGCCGAGTGTGCTGGCCGGCATACTGCAACCACTGCGTGAGCGCCCTGCTTCCCCGGTAGCCCTTCCACCTGCTGGGGCGTACCGCCTCCTGGGACAGCCTTAACGGGTGCCTCTGGGTTCCTCTGCTCTCACCTCAGTCGGGGCCCCGTCCGTCTCCCGGGCCTCACTCCCCTCTCCGCTGGCCTCCGTACCTGGAATCCGCCTCTTCAGATATTCGGACAGCACCGATGCATCGGCTGCCCACAGGCGCGCCCCCGTTCCTCGGTGCCCTGGCTTCCCCGCTAATCCGGCAAGGATGCCTCCTCCGTAATCAGGCCTCGTCTATTCCGCAAGGCGCCGTCACCATTTTCTCCACTCGCTTTACCGTGGCCTCTGGCGTCTGGATCCCAGCTCCACCTGCCCATGATCGGTTCCGGAGCTCTCGCTTCCCTAAAATTATGCGTTGCGGGGTATTTTCGGCACTACAGGAGCCGGAAAAGGGCGAACGGGAGCGGGGATATGAGAACAACACTCATCAAAGGTTTTTTAAATGCTAATTTCTAACTATAACGTCAGTGAAACCTATGGTTTTTTCAGTGAATATATATATATACCCACAGCTGGGAATACAATTTTGCACGCTCAGAGTTTTCACCCTTCACAGTTGAAATTAAGTATCCCATACGCAGAGCATTTGAGAATGAAGAGAAATTGTAGTGAAGGTACTGCCTTAAATGAAGCACAGGATGTCCTAACTGAGAGGTTTTTGCAAAGAGGGTATAAACATAATGTACTGAAACAGGCTAAAAACAAAGTTGATAAGATAGAAAGGGATACATTATTAAAATCTGACTTAGAGAAAAAAGAAAAGAAGAAGAATACTGAAAATCAGATTAGGATGATCACTGGATACAGTGCCTACCAGGCTAAAGTGAGAGATAGCCTGTGTAGACATTGGTATCTAGTGAAACAAGACCCCATATTACAAGGGAAGATACCACGAAAACCTATGGTGACTTTTAATAAAGCAAAATCTATGAAAAATGATTTATTTAACACTAACCCAGAAAAAGAAAGAGGGGGAGGATGGCTAAAGGCCAGTCCTGGCTTTCGTAAATGTTTTAAATGTAAAGCATGCAGGTTTGGAAAAAATGAAAAACAAGTTATAACTCCATTGATGAGCAACCCATGGAAAATAAGGTGTTCACTAAATTGTAAAAGTGATTATGTGGTATATATTATTCAATGTACATGTCCTAAAGTTTATGTTGGTAGTACAATTCATATGGTACACGTGCGTATTTTGCAGCACCTTAGGGCAGTGAAGAATAATGATAAAAGCTATGTGGTAGCCCGCCACATAAATGAGGTACACAAAGGGAATATCAATGATTTAGTGTACTTTGCTATTGATCAAGTACAAAAAATGAAAAGAGGTGGAAATAGAGAAGGTAAACTCCGCCAGCTTGAATCAAAATACATAATGTTGTTTAATTCAAAGAATCCATATGGATTAAACGCTGAAGAGGATCTGCATGTCCATTTGATATAAAGGAGTCATCCATTGCAGTAAGATTGTTTTTAAAATAAATTTTAATACAGAACAGAGAATGGAAGACAGATCAGTAAGATCAAGTAACTTAATGGGATTATAAAGTACAATCTTTAATGGATGAGGTGTTTTAAGGTTGAATTTAAGAAACATCATGATTAATCCACCAAGAATCAATGAGAAAAATGTTTAAAATAATTTTTTTAAAAGAAACAAATTTTTTTAAATAAAAGCACTTGCACTTTCATAAGAAAATTTTGCACAATGAGGGCAGAGAAGATTATTATCTAAGTACTGTAAAGCACTTGCACTTTAATTAAAATTGAATTCATCTATCTTTTCAAGTTCTGCAATAGATTTGCATTATGAAAGAGGTTACTTGTATATTGAAATGAGATAGTATTTTGATTTATATTGGTGGAGGAATTGGTGGAAAATGAAAAGGAGATAATTTTAGAACACCTCTTAAATTAGTAGAATGGACAATAATTCTGATGAAAAATTGAGTAATGAAATTTGCACTTGCACTTTATTTGTGATGCTGCTGAAAAAGTATAATACATTTTTACTCTTTTACTAATGTGTATATATATTGATTTTTTAACATCAAGGTTTTAAACATCATGATTTTTTACTGATATGACTTTAATGTATAAAATAATGATATGTAATTTATTGTACAGGCTGCAAAGTTAGCAGGTACCATTTGTGAGAATTTAATTACAAGTGGAAAGTTGTAGAGCACTTGTTCTAAATTTTAGCGTCTCATGTTGTAATGGGAAATGAGCATTACATTGACACATTATTGTCTAAAGTATTTAATCAACAGATATGATGTTGCAATTATAATGATTTTTGTACTAATGACAATGATGTAATTGTGGTTAGGTTTGTTTTAAAAAACGATTGAAAAACATTGGTAAGGAGAAAGTATATATTTCTAATTTAAAAGCAGCAATGTGAGTCTGTCTTCCATAGCTATCCAAAGATTGGGTCATGTGACCGCAATACTCTGTTTAAATAAAGCATTCTGTTTCTTGACGACTGCCAATGTGAACAAGGCAGGTATGCCGAAACGCGTCATAGCGGAAATTTCGAAATAAATGGAAGAATGAAATAGCAATGATTCCCATGTGTCGGTGTCTGATCTGTATCGAGTTCAGAATTGGTTCGAATGTTTAGCCGCTAACGCTGGAAGAGCGGCTGCATCGACACGACCTCGATTTGGTGCATCTCCGACATTTCCGGCAAATGGTGGAAGGAGTGTTTTTTCAGCACAAGCGGAGACGCCCCCCCGCAGATGTAAGCAAGAGTCACTAATCTCAACCGTAACGTGGCGAAGTCTTCGGTTTAAAGTTTTCGAGAGAAGCCGGATGCCGAGGAAACTGGCCATTGTTGATACGGTACGTGAAACTTAGACAAGCGGGGTGAGGAGTTGGGAAGAAAACCCGGTGGGGAATCAGAGCGCGTTCGCTATTTACAACGAGCTTTCGAGAGGTGTGTGAGGCAGTCGCTCCTGCATCGAATATACTACAATGGATATTTTAACTAAACAGAGAGAGGAGACAGCAGACTCCGTATTCAGTGAACAGAGTACGAGTATTGTGGAACATAAACGTGTATCTGAATCAACTACAAAGGAAAATGACGCTCAAATTTTAAAACGGAAATTAGAGAAACTAAAGCGCAATGAGATCTCCAAGTGGTGGGAAGTTAAATCGCTGAGCAAGTATCTGGATGTGGGTAGAATACCACGTGGACTAAGAGTGTTAACAGCCCCCACTTATGAAAATCCAGATCCGGAGATGCTTAGAGAATGGGCAGCTAACAATGCGTCTTCATCAGAGAATATGATGAAAATACTAATTAAATACGCATCTAAGGATCGAGAAAAAATCATAGATGAAATCATCACATTAGAGGCAGAACTAAAAGAACTAATGAGTGAAGATGCCATTATTAAATTTGAATTGGATTTAAGCGCCCGTCTTAAAAAGCATGAACAAGTTATTACAGACCGGAAAGCAATAAAGTTTCAAAGAGACAGGCTGGATTACATGCGGGGGCAAATATATACCTTTGCACGCCGATTTGACAATATACGCAAACAAAGATTATCTAAAACGACTAAAGCAGCTGGAAAACAGGTTATAAATGCTACAAGCTTAGATGGAGGAGAAACAAGTTCGGATATGAGCTCTCGGGCAAGTTCGGATGCCGATATTGCCTCTGAAGATGGACTTCTAAACACAGGACTCCCTGATAACCCGCCATCGGTAATTGAAGAACTTGGTTTTTATATATAGACCGGACTCAAAATACCAGACCAAACCCGTAGGGATACAGAAAAGAAAACCAAGGAAACGTAAAAACAGACGGAGCGGGAATGGAACTTCGTTCAGGGACGAGGAAGAAGGATTCATACCAACGCAGAGGGTGGAAGAAGCAACAGTAGCAGTAGTGAACTTGACAAATTTGATTTTAACGGATAAAGAGACACAGATTCTATCGTTGGGGCTCTCATTTTGTAAGCGCACTAATTTCAATTATGCTCAAACGCGCATTGATTTTTTTAAGTTTATACGAAAACTGAAGCTTAAAAAATTCTTTCACAATAAAAGCAACGTAGAAAGAATGCCAGAAGAAAGAGAAGGAGCAGATAATCTTGAGGTTGGTGACATGGGATTATTACTTGATTTGCATCAATTGCATCGGGAGGGTGAGGGATTGCAAGGAGTGGAAACTATGAGTCAAATGGCAGATTCATTATGTTTAGATGTATATGATAGTACCAAAACATCATTTAGACCTAAATCTACATTTACGCCCAATACACCCAGAGATGCATTAGACATATTTTCAGATCTAGTTATTAAAGATTTAAAAGAGTTATCTTTAAAGTCAAGTAGAGACTTTTTAAAAATGAAAGCCAGTTTGAAAAAGAATATCAAGTGGTAGTTACCAAAATAAAAGACAGACAAGATATAGTGGTCAGACAGGCCGATAAAGGTGGGAACCTTGTTCTTTGGTCATTAGAAGCTTACAATACTGAAGCAAGTTCTCAATTGAGGGACAAAAAATGCTATCTTAAGGTCCCACAAAGTAACCTATTAGAGGTTAAACACAAATACTCAAAAGATCTAGCAAGATGGCGAGGATTAGGTCTACTCACACAAGCAGAATATTTGTTTTTAAATGTAGAAAATCCAGTAGTACCAATCCTATATCTGATCCCTAAAATTCATAAGAACAAAGAAAAACCACCTGGACGGCCGATAATTTCTGCCATTGGTAGTCTATTTGAGCCAACCTCGAGATACCTTGATTCATTCTTACAAATATATGTACAAGCATTACCTGCATATATACAAGACACAAGAGATTTCTTGAATAAGGTTAATATAATGGACTGGAAAGAAACATACCTTTTGATTACTTTGGACGTTGTTAGTCTCTATACTAGCATAGCTCATGAAGATGGCCTGCGAGCGATACGTCACTTCCTAAATAAAAGACCTATCAATTTATACCAACACACAAACATGTTAGTTGAAATGTGTAGATTGTGCTTGACAAATAGTCACTTCATGTTTGGAGGAGATACATATAGGCAGTTACAAGGTACGGCGATGGGCACCTGCTTCGCCCCCAGCTATGCTAATTTGCATATGGGCTGGTGGGAGGAGCAGGTGCTCAAAACCAAATACAGTAAGATATGGGACGATCACATAGTTATGTGGATTCGTTTCATAGACGATCTTTTCATTCTATGGGATGGATCAAAAGAATTGGCAGAAGGGTTTATACAAGATATAAATGAAAATGATCTAAATTTGAAATTTACTGAGCACATTAGTAAGTCTAGTGTTACATATTTGGATCTTGAGGTTTATGTGAAACAAGGAAAGATTCATACTCACACATATAGGAAACCCACAGCTGGGAATACAATTTTGCACGCTCAGAGTTTTCACCCTTCACGGTTGAAATTAAGTATCCCATACGCAGAGCATTTGAGAATGAAGAGAAATTGTAGTGAAGGTACTGCCTTAAAAGAAGCACAGGATGTCCTAACTGAGAGGTTTTTGCAAAGAGGGTATAAACATAATGTACTGAAACAGGCTAAAAACAAAGTTGATAAGATAGAAAGGGATACATTATTAAAATCTGACTTAGAGAAAAAAGAAAAGAAGAAGAATACTGAAAATCAGATTAGGATGATCACTGGATACAGTGCCTACCAGGCTAAAGTGAGAGATAGCCTGTGTAGACATTGGTATCTAGTGAAACAAGACCCCATATTACAAGGGAAGATACCACGAAAACCTATGGTGACTTTTAATAAAGCAAAATCTATGAAAAATGATTTATTTAACACTAACCCAGAAAAAGAAAGAGGGGAGGATGGCTAAAGGCCAGTCCTGGCTTTCGTAAATGTTTTAAATGTAAAGCATGCAGGTTTGGAAAAAATGAAAAACAAGTTATAACTCCATTGATGAGCAACCCATGGAAAATAAGGTGTTCACTAAATTGTAAAAGTGATTATGTGGTATATATTATTCAATGTACATGTCCTAAAGTTTATGTTGGTAGTACAATTCATATGGTACACGTGCGTATTTTGCAGCACCTTAGGGCAGTGAAGAATAATGATAAAAGCTATGTGGTAGCCCGCCACATAAATGAGGTACACAAAGGGAATATCAATGATTTAGTGTACTTTGCTATTGATCAAGTACAAAAAATGAAAAGAGGTGGAAATAGAGAAGGTAAACTCCGCCAGCTTGAATCAAAATACATAATGTTGTTTAATTCAAAGAATCCATATGGATTAAACGCTGAAGAGGATCTGCATGTCCATTTGATATAAAGGAGTCATCCATTGCAGTAAGATTGTTTTTAAAATAAATTTTAATACAGAACAGAGAATGGAAGACAGATCAGTAAGATCAAGTAACTTAATGGGATTATAAAGTACAATCTTTAATGGATGAGGTGTTTTAAGGTTGAATTTAAGAAACATCATGATTAATCCACCAAGAATCAATGAGAAAAATGTTTAAAATATTTTTTTTTAAAAGAAACAAATTTTTTTAAATAAAAGCACTTGCACTTTCATAAGCAAATTTTGCACAATGAGGGCAGAGAAGATTATTATCTAAGTACTGTAAAGCACTTGCACTTTAATTAAAATTGAATTCATCTATCTTTTCAAGTTCTGCAATAGATTTGCATTATGAAAGAGGTTACTTGTATATTGAAATGAGATAGTATTTTGATTTATATTGGTGGAGGAATTGGTGGAAAATGAAAAGGAGATAATTTTAGAACACCTCTTAAATTAGTAGAATGGACAATAATTCTGATGAAAAATTGAGTAATGAAATTTGCACTTGCACTTTATTTGTGATGCTGCTGAAAAAGTATAATACATTTTTACTCTTTTACTAATGTGTATATATATTGATTTTTTAACATCAAGGTTTTAAACATCATGATTTTTTACTGATATGACTTTAATGTATAAAATAATGATATGTAATTTATTGTACAGGCTGCAAAGTTAGCAGGTACCATTTGTGAGAATTTAATTACAAGTGGAAAGTTGTAGAGCACTTGTTCTAAATTTTAGCGTCTCATGTTGTAATGGGAAATGAGCATTACATTGACACATTATTGTCTAAAGTATTTAATCAACAGATATGATGTTGCAATTATAATGATTTTTGTACTAATGACAATGATGTAATTGTGGTTAGGTTTGTTTTAAAAAAACGATTGAAAAACATTGGTAAGGAGAAAGTATATATTTCTAATTTAAAAGCAGCAATGTGAGTCTGTCTTCCATAGCTATCCAAAGATTGGGTCATGTGACCGCAATACTCTGTTTAAATAAAGCATTCTGTTTCTTGACGACTGCCAATGTGAACAAGGCAGGTATGCCGAAACGCGTCATAGCGGAAATTTCGAAATAAATGGAAGAATGAAATAGCAATGATTCCCATGTGTCGGTGTCTGATCTGTATCGAGTTCAGAATTGGTTCGAATATATATATATATATATATATAGTGATCAGAGACATGATGGTCTGCTAACCTGGTTCTTGCTTTCCTGTGCCAGAAGATCTGCTTTCAGGATGTTCTGCATTACACATAAGACTGTTAACAACAATGGACCAGTTTCCTACAAATAAAACTCAAGAGACACTCTCAGAAAAGGCACCAAAGCTAATCGTGCCACCTTAAAAGAAGACCATCAATCTACTTTTTTCCTGGGTTCAAGCTGCAAAATTATGAAACTCACTTCCAGCAAGGATACAAGTCACTAACTGCCTGAGAGTCAGGAGAATGGTGAAGACCTGGCTTTTCCCTATGTAAAACCAGCGGAAACAAACAAGGTTTACCTTATTACCACTCTGGAAGTATAAGAGCCATAGTGCAAGTCACAGCCTTCAGCCTTCCAACTGGCATCCAGTACACAGGACAGAAGTGTCAGAGTATGTAGAACAGAACCTGATGCGCTTGACCTTGTGGGAACCAGATTGATTCACAGAAGCTGGCTCCCAACTCTTTCGCTAAACCCACATCATCCCTGGCCCGTACTGGCAACAGAGACCCCATTAGTTCAACAAGGGAAAGTGGCATGAAGGGAGAGAGAGAGAAATTATTCCAGTTGTGGATCATCAAAGAGCTCATCAGCTTGGTTTGTCCTCTTGCTTGTCCCTTAATCACTAATATTGTTTTGTCTGCGCTTGGCTCAATTCCTTTTTAGCCCAGCTAGATATGGAAGAGAAAGTGATTAACCAAAGTCTTGAAAGCCGCTGATAGATTAGAGGGCACGCATGCCTCCATCGTACATGGCAGCTGGTCGAGACTGGACTACTGGCTGTTGAGCGAGGGCGCAAATGCATGGGTCTCCACAATAGACACATTGCCCAGAACACTGTCCGACCACATCCCTGTTAGGGTCACTCTATGCATCCCGCTGTGCTTCCCCCGTCAGTTCACTTGGTGTTTCAGATCAGAGGCGCTGCTTGATCCTTTATATACTAACACGATCAGGGAGGCCATAATTCAATATTTTGATTTAAATAAGGTGTCGGTGAGCAGTGCCACAACTCTCTGGGAGGCCTTCAAGGTCACTATTAGGGGTACATGCATCGGCACAACGGCAGGTATACTCAGGGATATCCGAGGCCAACTTTCCAGAGTGGAAAACACACTGGCGCAGCTAGAGCGTGACTACGAGACCCTCTCGTGCACGCGCACACTCGCTCAAATTAAAGACCTAATCCTAGAGTATAACAAATTGGCGGCTGGTGAGGTACGCGACCTCTCTAGGAGACATGTGGCCCGTGCATATGGCGAACGGGGCAGGCCTTGGAGCAACTTGGCTTCTAAGATTAAATTCAGAACGGAGTGCCATGTCATAACAAAAATTACAGATCACGCAGGGGGGGATCATTTTTCTACACAAGCGATTGCTGCGCAGTTTCGTAAATGCTACGCTGCATTATATACCTTAAAAGGAGGAATTGATTCCAAGGCATTAGAAGAATACCTGGCAGACATTGCAATCACTTGGCTATCTGCTGGGGAGCGTGAATACCTTTGTCAACTGATTGAAGCCGCTGACATCCGTGAGGCGATTCGCTTGTTGCCTAATAAGAAAGCACCGGGGCCAGACGGTCTCACCGGTGAATTCTACAAGGAATTCGTGGACGAACTGACACCTTATATGTTAGATATGTACGAGGAAGCTTACGAATCGGGAATGCTACCGCCATCGCTCAGAGAAGCCTTGATAATTACCCTGTTAAAAAAAGACAAATCGCCCCATAACTGCGAATCATATCACCCATTGTCACTCATTAATATAGATGCGAAAATTCTAGCAAAAATTCTGGCCACCAGACTCCAACCGTTAATGCCAATGCTAGTTCTCCCCGATCAATCTGGATTCATTCCGAACAGGTCCACGTCACACAATCTGCGAACAATTTTTGCAATGTTCCATATACTTGACCCTGATATCCAGGCTGCGGCAGTGATGCTGGACGCAGCCAAAGCTTTTGATTCTATTGAGTGGGGCTACATGTTTCAAATACTACAGCGCATAGGGGTCCCTGCGAGTTATAATAGATGGGTGCGGTTGCTGTATACTGATCCTACGGCGCGTGTCCGGGTAGACGGATTCACATCGGATCCAATTCGGATCTGTAGGGGCACCAGACAAAGGTGCCCTCTCTCGCCACTTTTTTTCTCCCTTATGCTGGAGCCGCTGGCTTGCGTCATTAGGTATCGACATAAAGAGGCAGCCCTGCGCTTTGGACATCGTCCAGTAAGCATATCGCTTAATGCCGACGACATGTTGCTCTTTGTCAGGGAACTGCAAACGTTCCTAGCACCAATTCTGTGCGAGTACATTAGGTTCGGGCTTTTATCAGGGATCAGCATCAGTTGGAACAAATCAGTGGTAGTACCTCCGACCACGAACACTGTCCCTCATGCTTTGGAGTTTCCTCTTGCGTGGTCATCTGATCCTGTTACATATTTGGGGGTATGGGTTCACCGTGACCCGGAAATAGTTATTAAGGAAAATGATGGCGCTGCTTGCACTATGCTGGAACAACAGGCTGCTAGATGGACAGGGATGCCGCTATCACTAGCTGATCACATAGCCCTTATCAAGATGATTGTCCTGCCTTGATTTCTGTACCTATCTAGCAACATACCCATAAAATTGACCCAACAATTTTTTAAAACCATACGCTCGCTGCTGGTGAGGCTGGTGTGGGGAGGGAAGCAGCCCCGCGTGAGCTGGGATACACTTATCCGGGACTACAGTAAAGGTGGCTTCAGCATCCCAGACATGTATCTGTACTATCTCTGCGCACAGGCGCAATATGCATTTTATTGGTACCAGCATCATGACTTCATTCCGCATGTGGCGGTTGAGGACGGTGATGCACACCAGATTCCATTGAGATGTATGCTGTCGTATTCGTGCAGAGGTACCCCCAAACAGGAAATCAATACAATAGACACCACAACCGCAGCCTGGCAGGCCTTAGGCCAACTGGCAGCGAAGCTCCCACTGTATGCCCCTTTGCTCCCATTAGATCACCACGCAGCATTGTCGGTCACGCAGGAGACGGGAGCTATACACACCCTGAAATTGGCAGGTATAGCTAAAATGCAGGACCTCTACCCAAATGGCAGTTTCATCACGGAAGAAAAGCTACAATACATACATAACAAGTCACCGTTTATCTTGTTTACATTTCACAGACTTAAGAAGGCGATGCAGGCACACTATCATACCTTTCCCGATGAACCACCGACATTGCAAACATTACAGATGCTTCTGATTAGCCCACACGGCATAAACTGGTCACCAAGCTATACAGGGCAGCAAGAGATGAGAAGGTTGTTATTACTAACATGAGCCTCGATCGGTGGAATACTAGACTTCACCCTCGGCTTACTCAGAAGGAGTGGGAGTACTGTTGTCAGTTAATTAGTGCATTCGCATCTAACGGCAATTTACGCATTATCCACTTTACATTTTTACATCAAGTATATCACACACCATTTAAACTGCACAAATATGGCATCCGGGACAAAGATACATGTAAAAGATGTGGGGCTCAAGGAGCTGATTTTTGGCACCTGTCCTGGGAATGCAATCTGGTGGCTGGGTTCTGGGCAGAGGTGATACATAGGCTACAAACTATGACTACTATTACCCTGCAATGCACCCCACAGGTGTGTCTGCTGTGCTACACGCCGTTTTTGAAAGGTGTCACTGGTAAATTTATCAGAATTGCTTCACTCTTGGCAAAGAGGAAGGTGGCGATGAGATGGGAAAGTTCAGCTCCCCATTGCCAGATCACTGGATAAAGTACCTTGTATATTGCAGGGAGAATCTAGACCTGTATGCAGAAGAACTGCCAGCTCCCTCTCGACCCAAGGACATTTGCGGTCTAGAGAACAAGAAACGTTATCAGAAAATGAAGCTGTATAGTACTGTCAATGTGCAATTATTAATCAAACATATGTAGCAACAAATTTGATTGTATCTGTGGGCAAATGGGCAGCAAGAATGGATAGCCAGGGGTTGTTTGTTTTAACTTGTTCTTGAGATATATGCGATGTTGAATTTGTATGCAATATGAGAATCTGAAAAACTAATAAAAGTTTTTTTTTTTTTAAAGTCTTGAAAGCGCCCTCGCAACCTCCGTCTACTCTTCTATTGCTCTCTTCTTACCTCAACATTCCTTCTTTCCCACTGGTGGTCATCTAAATGCAGAAATTCCTGAAGTGCATGCCTCACACCTACGAAATATCACACAACAGCTACCTTCAAATGTACCTTGGTTACACCTCAAACATTGATTACATGCAGGCGTTTCATTATTATACTGTACCTGTTGGTTTTCCAGGGATTCAGAATTTGTACATATATTCTCTGCGGAATAAATTAACAAGTAAACATACAGTTGATGATGACAATAGTCTCAAAGATTTTTAGTTTGCTGCCCATAGAACCTCCTGAAGTACCAATGCTCAGGTTACTGTACTTTGGTGGTTAGAGTGATTGCTTCTTGTTGATGTTCCTTTCTTTTATCTTTGCAGGTCGTCACTGACTTGAGCACAGATTAAAAGGCTGGAAGATCTCGCTAGAACAGGAAGGTAAAAAATCCCAACCGTGACACGAAGATGCAAATTTCTTACAGTTTGCAGGGATGTGGCAGATGCCGGTTACTCTCTGCTAGAAGGCACACCACATTCAGGCTCCTTCTGCCCCTCACAGTCTCCATGCGCAACGTCCTGGTGCCACTCTGCTGCTGACAAGAAGAGGCTACAAGAATCACATATTCCGACAGCCCATGCCTGATACAGCTGAAAGAGTTGGAATCGGTCTGACTATAACCAAGTAGATGGCACCAAACAAGGGTACTTCATCACAAGCCCATGTCTATTTTTATTTAATTGCAATAAACTTCTTCAAAACCCTCTGAGTAATTATGACTTATTTACATAAGTTACATCTTTCAAAAATTGTTTATATTTGAACTTCACATTGTCCTGCAAGATCATCACACTAAGTATGCCCAAGCGACTACCAATGGTTAGACTATTTGAAAGCATTCATCCCATCATCGTTTGTGTGTTTGATGTAACATTCTTAGAGGCCCAGGGTATGCCCAGACATGGGTCCCATACTCACTGTACCACTGGAACTGAGCTGCACCCGACTGAAGAAGCCCAACTGGGCTGTTACCGGTGTTGGGTTGCTTGTGTTCAGGTTCACAGAGGAACTGTCTTAGCAGTTCGGGTTAGACTGTATCTATTAGAGCAGGACCAAGCCTGATTTGCATATGGCTGGGTCTAATTAACTGTGGCACAATGGGTAAAAAAGCGATGGGGTGGAATGTTAGTCAGCGGGACAGCCAGTGGTTAGACTATTTGCAAACATTTCTCCCATCACCTTTTGTGTTTCATGTACTGTTAGAAATGGGGGTCTCTAATTGGCAGAGGTATGCACCTTGTCCAAGTATGGACTCTTCTTTCTAGTCAGGGTAAGGTGATTACACTTCTAAAATAACCCATGCTCACCCGCTTGGTAGCTTGGCACGAGCAGTAGGCTTATCTCAGAGGCAATGTGTAAAGCATTTGCACATAACACACAGTAACACAGTGAAAACACTACAAAAGGACAGCACCCCAGTTTTAGAAAAATAGCCAATATTTATCTATGTAAATCAAGACCAAAACGATAAAAATCCAACGTACAGTAATCAAAATATGAATATTACAAAAATTGACTTAAAATACAGTTCCTTGAAGTCGATAGGTCCATCCAGGGCTATCACAGCATTGTGAACAAACAAATTCAACAGTTCAGGCCGACCACGGCGTCGCGGGCCAGCTATGGTGTTGGGAAGACCCGGAGACAGTACCTTGAAAATGCAGGGCGTTGTGGACCTTTCGATGAGCTCCAAAGAGGCGGTGTCAGCAGGCGTCGGTCCTGGACGTCGGTGCAGTAGTCGTCGGCCCCTTGACGCCACACCCATTGCAGATCAAAGTCAGGAGCATCGCTCGGTGTCGGGGCTGTGGTGTGAAGTGGAGCGGGGCGGCGTGCAGTGCTCTCAGGTCGCGGTGCAGGCAGTGGCTTGGTGACAGCATCCAGCATCGTCAGTAAGACCAGGGCTGTGGTACGAAGTGGGGTGGTGCTCGTCGCGGTGCTGGCAAGTCACGGTGCAAGCATCGGCATCGTCGTTGCTGAAGCGATGTCGTCGGTAAGCAATCTGGAGTCCATGGTGCCGGCAACGGTGGGCGAAGGCTGCGGTGTGGGACAGGGTGGTGCATCAAGTAACATATAAGCGGTGCCCCCAGGCCACGGTGCAGGCAGAGGCACCGATGTCAGCGTGGAGCATCGTTGTCAGGATACTAAGGAGGCAATGTGAAGAGAGGCGGAGCGAAGTACGGTGCCCTCAGGTTTCGGTGCAAGCAGCTGCTTGGTGTAAGCTTCGGGCGGCACCGTCGGTGGGACCAGGGTTGCGGTGCGAAGCGGGGCGGTGCTCTCTGCAGTGCCAACAGGTCATGGAGCCTGCAGCAGGATCGTTAATGGCATTGGGTTGCTTTTTCCTCTGTTGCAGAACAAAACACACAGTTCCCAGTGCTGATAGCAGATGATCTTGAAGTCTTTGCTGTTCCTGAGACTTCTTAGCAGTGGCCAAGCTCTACCTCAAGCCCTTAGAGAAACCCATGAAAATAAGTTGCAAAAAGTCCAGTCTAGTACTTTCCCTGCCCAAGACAGAAGCAACCACTGCAGGCCAACACAGCAAAGTGGTAGTCCCTCCTCACAGCTTCTCCGGCTCTTCTTGGCAGGTTCCTTAGTCCAAATGAGTTCTAAAGTTCTGGGGTCAGGCCCCAATATTTATACTACTTTTCCCTTTGAAGTTTAAGGCAGAAATCTCTGAGTTGAATGAAAACCAGTTCTGTCCTCCCTGGTCCATCTTCACTACAGGAGTTGGAGACAGCATTGTGCAGAGCAGACACAGCCTATTCAGTTGCTAGTGAAAACTCCTCCCACCACTATAAATGCAGAAAAGGTCTATTGAGCCTGGCTACGAGTCACCCAGGAAAGGCAGGACACCCCTCAACCCCCCCTTGGACTGTCTATAGTTAATGCACATCCCAGCTCCTGTCACTCCAAAACCAGATGGTGAATACACAAACAGGCAGAGGCTCAAAGGATGATTAAGTAAGAAAATGGCCAATTGGGGGGCGTGGCTAGCGGCCGTTGGGAATGGTCGCTCCCTGAGGCGGCTCCGCAGCCCTCGCCATAATATCCGCCAATTTCTCCATCTGCAACGAGGTAGATTCCCCTCTTATCACAGGAATCTCCTCATAAACCGATCCAGGAAGCGTGCGCTGCTTGAAGATCGAGCGGCGCCTACACGGAGGCCAACGAGAGCTGCTGGCTCGAGATGCCTGGGGCGCCTCAAAATGGCGGCATGAGAAGACACCGTGGCGGTCGAGGCTAGCGACCCACAATAGAGCTGCCCTCGCGGCAAATGTAACCGCCAAATCAAGCTACGCCACAAGCGGGAGACCTCCGGGCGGTGTTGGAGGGGCGGCGACGTCCGAGAGCAGCTGCGGGAGGAGGCGGGCGGCCCGCGGCTGCGGCCCGCGGGAGGTGGAGACTAGACCGGCCTGCAGTTCACTTGAGGTCCCCGGCTTTGCGGCCTTCCGCGAGATTGCCGATTCATCCTGTGAGCTGTTTCACCCCTCAAGAGCCAGCCTGCGCTAAAGGTGAGGTGGGCAGACGGAGCGCCGGGGAGGGAATAGACGTGCAGTAGGTGCCTCCACCGCTTTCTGAGAACCGAGAGGGGCCGGGCGGCCAGGCGAAAATTGAGGCCCCGGCTTTTGGGCCTGTTTGGGAAGCCACTGGGGACTGATCGCTCCTCCCTATGTCACGAACAGATGGGGTAACTGCGGACAGAATCAAGCCACCGCACCGATTGCTGCTAACATCAGACCAACCGCCTCACACACTCTATTAGAAAGCTCCTTCACACGACGTCTACGGGAGATGAGCGTGGACATCGGGTGGCCCCGAAAAGTGAGGCCCATGCTTTTGGGCTTACCGCCGGCTACACCGCAAGTCGTTCGTGCATCCCCAAATCAAGGCGGCTCCAGGGAATATGCTTGACAACAGACACCTGGCCTCCCAGTCCCCTGGACTGTGGCTGCAGCTGCATTTCAATAGACAGGCCCAAGGCAGCTCCCGACCACCTCCGGCTCCCCCAGCTCTGGCGCCGCCGAGGGGGGATTGTGCCATGCCATGAATTAACAGACCTCAATCTATATTGAAAGGGGGAATAATAAGGCCCCCTCCAGCGCGACCGACCTGCGCCAGGCCTTACATCTTGCTTGCTATGTAGCAGACCTCCTACCACTGCCTACAGACCACATACAAAGTGCTCCAAGAGTGAGACTGCCTCATCCTGCTACCGGAGGTCGACCAAGCTCCTTCTTAATTTATCAGACCCACCTGGAACACCGACAGGCCGGCGGGGGATAGCCCTCTTCCTCCGCGTAGGCGGCGGCAACTACAGGTGTGTCTCCCAGTATCCTCGTGCGCCCTTGCCTCCTGCATACCAAAGATGGCTACCAACAAAGGTCTCAAATCCCAGACCCAGAAACAGCTGGCGAAGTTTGCATGGTCCAAACAAAGGGAAGATGCCGACGCGACGACAGGAGAAGACCCCAAGACATCGCAGCCTCGCCCCTCAACCAAAACTCTCACTCTCGAGGACGTCATGGAGGCTAGAGCAGGGGTTCGAACCTCTCTGGAGACCCGAATCGACTCTGTGAACATGGAGGTAACTCTCTTGAGGGCGGATCTCAAGAAAATGGACTCTATAGTCAAAGATGTGGAAATTACAACGAAAGCCCTCGTGACCGACGCCTCCACTCTACAACAACAAGTAGCCCAGCTCCAGAACCAGCAGAGAAGAATGGAGGAGCTATTGGACGATTATGAAGGGAGGACGAGGTGGAACAACATCCGGATCCTGGGGGTTCCTGAAAAATCGGAGGGGCAAACTGTTGATCTGTTTGTGGAAGACCTGGTTATCAACAAACTCCAACCTAAGCGCCTCTCTAGCTACTTTTCCATTGAGCGGGCCCATAGGGTCCCTGGAGGGCGTCCGAAGCCTGGGCCCCCCCCCAGGCCAATAATTGCAAGAGTCTTTAACTTTCGAGACAGAGACGTCATTCTACAGACGGCACGGGCTGGACCTCCGGTAAAAATCGACAATGCGAATATCACCTTCTTCCCAGACTTTACTGTTAAAGTTCAGGCGCAGAGGCGCAGCTTCACAGCGGTTAAAAAAGCCCTACGCGACAAAGACATTAAATATTCCATGCTGTTACCAGCCAAGCTTCGAGTGGAATTCGAGGGGAAATCATGGTTTTTTCTGTCCCCGGAGGAGGCCTGGGAATGGCTAGAGGGATGGCGTCGAGTGGGAAAGCCATCGGACACCCACAGCAACAAGGGACTCCACACTAACCAACGTGTTCCTCTGGCGTCAAAAGATCATCGCTCAGACGAGCAGTCCGACACAGAGGAAACTCTGTGTTGGACTGCTTGCTTCTATTCGTTCTCAACAACACCACCAGACCACATATGTATTTTCCATTATAAAATTTGCGGCCTACACAAAATGTCTCCCCGGGTGTTTGCCGAGCAAATCTCTGTGGCAGCGCTTCCCCTACGGATCAAATACCTCAGAAAACTAACATCTTTACGAAGGGAAAAGACAACTGTCTAAAGGATCGGACCAGAATTGAACACTTAAGTATACCATGAACATATTACGTTGCATTGGCGGGGGGTAGAGGTGGTCAGCCAGGCACCCTACACATGACGGGATGGGCGACAGGCACTCTGCATTGTTGGGGAGTGGAAAGTTAGAATTCCACTGGCAGGGGGGCAGGGAGGGGGTAAGGGGAGGGGGGTAGTTGGGATTTTATATGTTATAGTTGTAATTACACAGAGCGTCCAAGCGAACTTAACTTCACCGTGTCCATACACTAGAATGCGAACATCATCCACACTCTCGGGGGGCGGGATGGGAGAGGCTCTATTATTACTGTTATGACAGAATGCTTTTCAATATTGGGAATGGTAGACACAACACTAACGATCGCATAGCATTCCCCCTCTGCCCTTCACAGCTGCCTGACATGACGGAAACGAAAAACACTAAGTTATCAATAATGACGTGGAATGTTAATGGCCTGGGGAGTAAGATAAAAAGAGGAGTTGTGCTACAATATCTTAAGAGGCACTCACCTGACCTAGTACTATTACAAGAAACACACTTGATGGGAAATTGTTGTAAGACTCTTAACAGATGGGGGTACAAGCTTTTAGTCCATGCAGGTTTCACTTCAGGCTCCAGAGGCACAGGGATCCTTATACGCAAAAATCTCGCCCTTACACCCACAGAGTATGGACTGACCCACAGGGTAGATTTGCTGTGTTGGAGGCGTCGTGGGAAGGCAAACCACTAAATATGATATCAGCCTATCTTCCGCCCTCGCTGGGTAGGGTAGCACTGCAAGATCTAGTTAAAATTCTGATAGATCTCCCCTCGGGTACATTAATACTAGGCGGAGACTTCAACTTGATAATGGACGAGAGGCTCGACAGACACCCCCCGAAACCGTCTCCCCGGCGCAGCACACACATGGCTGACTTCACCCAAGCAATGGGTCTCACAGACATCTGGCGCACATTGAATCCCGCCACGGTTTACTTCACTCACTACTCCAATGCACACAAAAGTATGTCCCGCATTGACTACTTCCTCAAGTCCCTTGCAGATATAGGCCAATTTCAACACCCTCAGGGGCTCCCAAGAGGTATATCTGACCATTCCCCCCTCAGGGTTGAACTTACCTTTAATAGGCACTGTACACGAGGCCCTATAGTCATTAATACATGGCTTCTCACGATCCCGGATGTTAAAGAAGACCTTGCTGAACACACGGACCACTATTTTAATGAAAACGTCGGCTCTGTTGACTCGGCGAACACAATTTGGGAAGCCTATAAGGCAGTAATTAAGGGGCATGCATTAGCATTAAAGATCGGGTATATCAGGAACCAAAACACGCAATTGACTCAATTAGAAAGTGACTTGCTCCAACTAGAAACAGATCATACCACATCCCCTACAGAAGATACAGCCCATAATCTCCGGAATAAGCAACTAGAATATAACGCCCTAGCACGTGAACAAACTCAGGCAAGACTCCTCCGTACCCATCATAGAGTATACGAGCTTGGGGAAAGAGCTGGAAAAATGCTGGCATGGCTAGAGCGACGGGATCAGGCGGCTAGATGGGTCCCAGAACTCCTACTAGAGCACGGGAGGCAGATAACTGACCCACAAGAGGTGGCAGAAACATTTGCAAACCATCTGGAGGCGGTATATACCTCCAAGACCGTCACCTCCTCGGAAGATTCACGTCAGCTCCTAGATGAAATGACCCTACCCACCCTCTCAGATAGTGATAAGGAAGCCCTAGATGCAGATATAACAGCAGAAGAAATCTGTAAAGCCATATTTGCTATTAACCCGGGGAAGGCAATGGGGCCCAATGGGATACCGATCGAATTCCTCAAGGGAATAGCCCTTAAGGTGGCCCCACACCTCAAAAACATGTACGAAGAGAGTCTGGAGCAGGGTGTCCTTCCCTTGGATCAAAGACTAGCGTCTATTGTCGTTATACATAAGCCCGGCAAACCGGCTACCGATTGTGGATCGTATAGGCCCATATCCTTAATAAGTTCAAAAGCCAAGGTGTTAGCCAAACTCCTCGCGTCCCGACTGATCACAGTCCTCCCCTCACTGATCCATGACGACCAATCGGGGTTCGTACCAGGCCGTAACACCGCTTTAAATATCCGTCGAGTTCACAACGTCCTTGGCAGGCAGCCATATCTACAGGAAGACGCGGTTATATTGTCATTAGATGCCGCCATGGTGTTTGATTCGATAGAGTGGCCCTACCTCTTTGAGGTCCTGGCGAGGTTTGGTTTTGGTCCTCGATTTCAACAATGGGTGACACTGCTATACACCGCACTGCTGGGTCAAGTCAGAGTAAACAATCACACATCACGTACATTTGCCTTGCAGAGAGGGACCAGACAAGGTTGTCCCTTGTCCCCCCTGCTATTCGTGTTGACCCTCGAGCCACTAGCACACTGGATAAGGCGTACTGTCTCGATACGTGGACTGCGCTGGAGTGAGGATAAGGAAGATAAAATTTCACTATATGACGACGATATCCTGATCTATTTGGCATCCCCACGGGTCTCAATTAACAGCCTGCTCAACGTCATTACCAATTTCGGTAAATATGCAGGATACACCATCAATTGGTCCAAGTCGGTACTCTACGTTTTGTATGGCCCCTCACCTAAACTACCGCGTGGGTATGAGATTGAAGTGGCCACTGACGGTTTCAAATACTTAGGAATCTATATTACGCCCGACCCAAAAACATTTTATGACCGTAATCTTCTAGGCCCCCTCCGTCGGTTACAAGACGACGTCAAACACTGGAGATCACTGCCCTTGTCCCTCCTGGGAAGAGCAGCCCTATTTAAAATGCTTGCGCTCCCTAGATTTTTATACGTGCTCCAAAACTGTCCATTCCCAATTGCCAATACCTACTTTACTGCCATCGAAGGAGAGCTCCGCAATTTATATATGGCATTGCCCTCCGGAAACTGACAAAGGGGTGGTACGATGGAGGAATTGCCCTTCCGGATCTGCGCTTATATTATTGGGCTACACAACTAGTAGCTACTAACCAATGGATCCATGGCTCCCCGTCGAATCCGGCCTTTCATTTAGAACGCTATCAAACTGGACGGGAGGGTTATTTAGGCGCCCTCTACAGTAAGACGCAAAGGGGCTGCTACCTGGGGCCTATGTCGCAGACGGTAACTATTTGGCACCAGACCACCAAGCGCCTGGGATGGGAGAATAAACTTACAAAGGCCACACCGCTTTGGTCCTCTCAGCGGCTGGGTCTGCTCTGTCATCATACAGGATTCGATAAATGGGACACTATTGGTATTACTAATATAGGGGTCCTAATACACAGGGGCAAACTTCTCACCTTCAAGGAGCTTCAAACCAAATACGCCCTTGCACCGGGCGAAGTTTTTCGATATTTACAGATCCGACATGCACTTCTCACCAATATTCCAGACCTATCCTCCTTACCAGACTCTTCCCCTCTGGAGGACCGCTTACATTCAGAACCACTCCCGACGAAGGTTATCTCCTGCACATATCGGAAGCTTTGTAATAACCTACCTGACTCCCTTCAGACTCTTCGGGATCAATGGCAGACAGACATAGGGCCAATAGATGACGACGACTGGCAGACTGCATTAATGTCCCCTAGGGAAACAGCGATAAATCATCGATTTCGCCTTATCCAACTGAAAATCCTACACAGAACCTATTTCTCTGGTGTACTCCTGGCCAAGATAGGCAGCCGGGCGGACGCATTATGCCTCAGACGATGTGGTCAAGATAGTACCTTCTATCATATCTTATGGGACTGTCCTGAGGTACGCCCCCTATGGAATAACGCAACCAAAAAAATGAAGGACACACTGGGCAAACAGCTCCAATTATCACCAAGGTTGGGAATAATGAATATATGGGAACCCACCGACTTGACGGAAATTGAGCAACAATGGGTGGCATTGGGATACTTGTTAGTAAAAAGGGCTATAGCAATGTTATGGGGATCTAATAAACGGCCTTCCACGATTGGATGGGTGGCGGAAATGGATAGATGCATGATAGCAGAGAAGGAGTTTTACAAATTACGAGGTTGCCCCAAGAAATGGGACAGGAAATGTGGGGGGTGGAACGCCTTTAGAGGGGAGATTTGCATGTCACCAACTGAAGACATGGCGATGCGAAGAAGAACAGAATGATAATTTCTTACACGCCTAATTTCTGTAATACATGATTATTGAAGTATTGTAATTCACCATATTTGACATGTACTGTGATATCGCAATGATGACTCTGTGCTTTATTTTAATAAAAATTGTTATATTAAAAAAAAAAAAAGAAAATGGCCAATTTCTAAAAGTGGCATTGTCAAACACAATTTAAAAACCCTCATTACTAACAGATGTGTTATTGAATTCTGAGTTCAGAGATCCTAAACTCCATTTCTATATCTTGTTCCAATGGAAAGGTACACTTGTAAGATGTCACAAGGCAACTCCTATGTTAACCTATGGGACAGACAAACTTTCAATAGTGAAAAACAAAATACACAGTATTTCACTATCAGGACATGTAAAACCCACTACTACATGTCCTACCTTTCACATACACTGCACCCTGTACATGGGGCTAACTTGGGCCTACCTCAGGGGTGACGTATATGTAAAAAGAGGGAAGGTTAGAACCTGGTAAGTGGGTGCACTTGCCAGGTCGACATGGCAGTTAAAACTGCATGCGAACATTGCAGTGGCAGGTTTGATACACCTTTGAAAGGCTACTTGTGTGGGTGGCACAACCAGTGCTGCTGGCCCAGTAGTATTATTTGATTTACAGGCCCTGGGCACACCTGTGCACAATACTAGGGACTTACTAGTAAATCAAATATGCCAATCATGGATAACCAATCACAACACAATTTACAGTAGGAGTACATGCACTTTATCACTGAATAGCAGTGAAAAAGTGCGCAGAGACACTAAACCAGCTAAACCGAAGTCCAGCATAACATCAAAAATCAGAGGTCAGAAAGCAAAAAGACAGGGGAAACACACCAAAGATGCCAGGTCTAACACATGTCCCCTCCAGCTGAAAGTAGGGAGAACTACCCACCCACCTGGTAGTTCTTTTCACTAAGGCAGTAGAACCTGGACAGATCATCAGCATTGGTGTGTTCTATGCCAGGGTGATGTTCCACCATAAGATCCATTACCTGTAGGGAGATGGACCTCCTCAAACGATTTGGGTTTTCACCCCTCATCTGCAAAAGCCATTTAAGGGGCCTGGGTCTGTCTTAACTCAGAAGTGAGTCCCAAACAAGTAGGGGCTTAGCTTCTTCAGTGCCCAGAACACAGCAAAAGCTTCTCGCTCAATTGCACTCCACCTCTGTTCCCTGGGGAGTAGTCTCCTGCTAAGGAAGACTCCAGGCTGGTCTAGGCCCTCTCCATTCAGTTGTGAGAGCACTGCTCCCACACCATCCTCTGAAGCATCTGTCTGCACAACAAATTATTTGGAGAAGTTGGGTGCCTTGAGTACGGGAGCCACGCACATGGCTGCCTTCAGGGCAGCAAAAGCTGTCTGGCATGCATCAGTCCAGATCACTTTCCTTGGCTGCTTCCTGGAAGTCAGCTCAGTCAAGGGGGCAATAATGGTGCCATAGCCCTTGACAAATCTCCTATAGTAACCGGTGAGACCTAAAAAGGCACTCACCTCTGTCTGGGTCTTGGGGGCTCCCAAGCCAGAATGGTGTCAATCTTAGGTTGTAGGGGCACCACCTGGCCGCTTCCTACCTTGTGCCCTAAGTACACCATGGACCCCTGCCCGATCTGGCTCTTACTGGTCTTGATCGTGAGACCTACCTTCTGCAGAGCCTTCAACACTTCCCAGAGGTTGTGCAAGTGATCTTCCCAGCTGGAACTGAACACTGGGATGTCATCCAAGTAGGCGGCACTGAAGTACTCCAGTACAGCCAACACATGGTTGACCAACGGTGGCAGAGGCATTCTTCAACCCAAAGGGCTTCACCCGAAACTGGTAGTGCCCCTCAGGTGTTGAGAATGCGGACCTCTCCTTGGCCCCATTGGTCAAGGCAACCTGCCAGTACCCAGACGGTAAATCAATTGTACTGGGATACTTGGCAATTCCCAGCCGATCTATGAGCTCATCAGCTCTGGGGATGGGGTGCGCGTCTGTCCTGGTGACGACATTGAGCTCACGGTAGTCCACACTAAACCAGTGTTCAGGAGTGGCACCTGGTGCAGCAGCCTTTGGGACCAAGACCACTGGGCTGGCCCAAGGACTGTTGGTGGGCTCTATCACCCCTAAGGCCAACTTCTTAGAAACCTCTTCCTTGATGCTGGCTTTAACACTATCAGTCAGCCTGTAAATTTTGTGCTTCACAGGAGGACTGTCCCACATCATGGGACACCAGTGGGTGACACCTGGGTTCAGGAAAAACGCAGTGGCAAACTGTTACAACAGCTGGCGACAGCTACCCTGCTGTTCTGAGGGTCAGTGTAGGGGAGAGGTTCACACCCATTGTGCTCCTTGGCAGACAGGATGTCAGGGAGAGGTTCACTCTCCTCTTCCACCCCATCATCTGTCACCAAGAGCATGCTTACTTCAGACCTCTCAAAATGAGGTTTGAGGCGGTTCACATGTAGGACCCTTAAAGGGTTCCTGGGAATCTGCAAGTTCACCAGGTGGGTGACGTCACTCTTGTGCTCCAATACCTCAAAAGGCCCAGTCCTCTTGTACTGAAGAGCACAAGACTCTACTAGGGCCATAACCCACACTTTTTTGGCCAGGAGGAAACTCGACCAGAGTGGCATTCTGGTCATACCAAAGTTTCATCTCTTCCTGGCTGGCTTCTAAGTTCGCTTGAGCGAGTTTCATGAAGCACGCAGTCTGGTTTTTAAAGGCCAGCATGTAACTAAGTACATCCTGGGAAGTTTTCCTGGGAGCTGTCTCCCAGCCTTCTTTCACCAGAATTAGAGGTCCTCTCACAGGGTGCCCATTCAGTAACTTAAAGAGACTGAACCCTAATGACTTCTGCAGTAGCTCCCTGCAAGCAAAGAGAAGGAGTGGTAAGAGGACGTCCCACTTACGCCTCATGGGTTCGGTCAGAACCTTGACCATGCCCTTCAGTGTTTGGTTGAATCTCTCCACCAAACCATTACCATGGGGGTGGTAAGGAGTGGTGAACTTGTAGGATACACCACACTCCTCCCACAGGGATTTGATATAATTGGATATGAAATTGGTACCCCGGTCAGATACCACCTCTCTGGGGAACCCAACGCGGTAAAAGATCTCCATTAACACTCGGCCCACCACAGGCGCCATCGTTGTCCTGAGAGGGATAGCATCTGGGTACCGAGTGGCATGGTTCACCAAGACCAGGATGTATTTGTTGCCCATGGCTGTTTTGGGGTCCAGAGGTCCCACAATATCCATCCCCACCCTCTCGAAAGGGGTGCCTACAACCAGAAGAGGTTAGAGAGGAGCCTTACACTTCCTCCCACTCTTTCCACTTGCCTGGCAAGTTTGGTAAAACCTACAATGTACGTCCGACTACCTTCGCATTGGGGGCCAAAAGAAGTGGGTGACAATCCTGTCAAAAGTTTTGTCCCACCCCAAATGTCTTGCCAAAGGCACGTCGTGAGCCAGACCCAGTAGGAAGGACCTGAAGCGCTGGAGTACCACAAACACACTGGCTGACCCAGGCTCAGCGACCTTAGGCTCACTGTATAGGAAACCATTCTCCCAGTACATCCAGTGTGATCCAGACTGATCACCTGCTTCCTGGTTTGCAGCCTGCTGCTGCAAACCAACCAGAGAAGGGCATTCTCTCTGCTCCCTGCATAACTCTTTCCTGGTAGGACTCCCTTCTTGTTACCAGTGGGTCAGATCAGATAAGTCCCCCAGTTCAGACCCTTGTTACCCTGTAGGTTCTAGGGCAACCCCCCTCTCCCCGAGGTCAGCCTCCTCCCGGACCGTGGAAATTTCAGGAGCGGGTTTCCCGTGCTCCTTGCCCTTTCTCTTGGCAGGCACCTGGGCCACTGTTTCATGCTCCAGGTCCTTCTGATCACCCTTTCTGGCTGCCATGGACCGAGTGGTCATGAATGTCCACTCTGGCAACCCCAGCATTTCCAAGTGAGACCTGAGCTCCACATCCTTCAACAAGGACTGATCGAGGTTGTTACTTAGCAGACAATCTACAGGCATGATGGGGCTCACAACCAACCTCAAGGGACCTGAGACCCCCCACCCCCCACTCAAAGGGAACATGTGCCACCTTACATTGGCGCTCTGCGTTGTCTACAGCAACTACTTAGTGGAATACACCTGTAACTACTTGCTCCTCAGATACCAGGTGATACTCGACTGAGGTCACACTGGCTCCAGTATCGCTGAGAGCCTCTACCCTTTGACCATTGATGGTCACCCAGGCGCTGTACTTCTTAGTGTTAGCAGGCACTACACTTCTCTGGACCATCTCACTGTCCCCTAGTGAGACAAGTGTCATTTCTGCAGGATCCCCACTCTCACCTGGGATCCCCTCCTCCCCGAGCGCTACATTAGCCAACACCTTGGGCTGTCCACCGGTGGGTGGCTGTGCCCACTTGGGGCATTTGGGATCCCCCTTGATGAGACCCACCTGGTCACATGCAAAGCACTTACAGGGTCCTATCCCTGCAGGCTTTCCTGAAGAGACCCATGGTTTCATATCTCCGGGGGGGGGGAGAATTCTTACTCTGGGTACTAGTTTGGGGCCCTTTAGAGAATTCCTTTGCTTTACCCTTGTCCCCTCACTCTTCTGCTGGGGAACCTCCTTTGGCGGAGTCTCCCCCACACACCTTCTTTTGGATCCTGGTACTCACCCAGCGGTCTGCCTCCATAGCAAGCTTCCAGTCAGCTTACCATCTGTCAAGTGCTGGTGCAGCTCTGCCAAACATAGACTAGACAAGTGCTGCCACACAATCAAATTATACAGCCCTTGAAAATCTGGCACATTACTGCCTTTCACTGAACCATCCAGTGACATGCAAAAAGAATCTACACATTCTAACCATGTCGGGGAATTTGTTTTCTTACTTCCTTTAAACTGATCCCTGTACTTGTCAGACGTGAGACCTACCTAGTGAGAAGGGCCTCCTTCATGTCAGTATAGGTGAGGTTGTACCCTTTACCAAAAGCCAACAATGTGTCTCTCCCCTCCTCTGAGAAGTGGGTCCACAATCCTGCTCCCCAATTCTTCTCAGGGACCCCAGTCATGTTGATAGATGCCTCATAGCCCTGAAACCACCTCTGGATATAATCTCCCTTCTTGTATTCTTTTTCTACATTCTTGGGAATGTGTACTATTCTATCTGAGTGCACTGAGGAATTGCTGCCACCATCTGTGCTGGACCGACTCCTCTGATCCAGCTCCTTTACTCTAAGCTCATGGTCTAACATCATTCTTTTCTCTTCCATTGCCAGCTTGAGCCTCTCCAGCTCCATTGCATCTCTCCTGGCTTCCTGCCTGTCCTCCAGGTTCTCTAGGACAAGCCACTGCTGCCTTTCCTGGAGGGCCCCTCCTCTCCCAAAAGCACATCAGCCTCCACACTGAGATCTCCTGACTGCCCACTGATATTTCTGGCTGCTACCCAGGCCCTCAGCGCCTTCTGTAGCTCCTCTTTCCTGGTGAGACCTCTGATTTGGACTTTCAAGTTTTTTGCAAATAGCCTTCAACTCCTTCATGTTGTAGGATTCCAACCTTTCCGCCTCAAAAGCCACTTCTAGGGAAGCAACTGATGATGCTCTTGACTCAGGCATGATGCAGCAGAAAATTCAAGCTCAAACAAATGGCAAGATCAAAAATAGACCAAAGGAAAACAGTATGTGGTACGTAGTGGTCTGCGAAATGGTAGTAGTGTACACCAATCACTGTAGGTCAAGTGCAAATGCAAGTCCTATCCTCATCTGCTGACAACCAGTATTAGAAATAGGGGTCTCTAGTTGGCAGAGGTATGCATCTTGTCCAAGTAGGGACCCTTCTTTCAAGTCAGAGTAAGGGGATTACACTTCTAAAATAACCCCTGTTCTCCCCCTTGGTAGCTTGGCACGAGCAGTCAGTCTTATCTCAGAGGCAATGTGTAAAGCATTTGCACATAATACACAGTAATACAGTGAAAACACCACAAAAGGACACCACACCAGTTTTAGAAACATATTTATCTGTGTATAACAAGACCACAACAATAAAAATCCAACATACAGTAATCAAAATACGAATATTGTAAAAATAGACTTAAAATACAGTTCCTTGAAGTAGATAGCTCTGTCCGGGGCTATCACGGCATCATGAACAAACAAATCCAACAGTTCAGGCTGACCGTGATGTCGCGGGCCAGCTACGGTATCGGGAAGACCTGTAAACAGTACCTTCAAAATGCAGGGCGTTGTGGACCTTGCAATGGGCTCCGAAGAGGCGGCATTGGCAGGCGTGGGTCCTGGAGGTCGGTGCAAGAGTCGTCGGGCCCTTGAAGTCACACGCGTTGCAGATCGAACTATGAGAGTTTGAAGTCAGGAGTGCCGGCATCGGCAGGCGTGGGACCTGCGGTGTGAAGTGGAGACCAGGGCAGCATTGCAAAGCGAGGCGGTGCCCGTCACAGTGCTGGGAGGTTGCGGTGCAAGCAGCGGCGACGTTGTTGCTGAATCGCTGTCGTCGGTAGGTGATCTGGAGTCGATGGCGCCAGTGTCGGTGTGCCAAGGCTGCGGTGTGGGACAGGGCGGTGCGTTGAGTAACTTACAAGCGGTGCCCCTAGGCCATGGTGCAGGCAGCGGCGTCGATGTCGGTGTGGAGCAAAGGCATCGGGAATACCAGGGCGGCAATGTGACTAGAGGCGGTGCAAAATGGGGTGCCCTCAGGTCACAATGCAAGAAGCGGCTCGGTGGCGATGTCAGGCGTTTCCTTTTGCAATACTGCGAAATCCATGCAAGATTGATGTAAAAAAAAGACAGGCATTGCGGAACCCCAGTCAATGGCTCACTAGAGCATAGTGGTGCATGATGCAAGTATAGAAGAGCATTGTTTAAGCCCTGTAAACGCACCAGTACTGGGATATCACTGGAAGTGGAGCAGCCCACCATAAATGTGCACTCTAAGAGCCCTGTGAATCAGTAGTTAATTTGTTTAAAAAAAAAAGTGCTGGGGCTCTCATCAGGAGGCAGCTTGTACCAACCCATTTCTCCTGTTAGTGCTGCCTAAAACGGAACCAACTACTAACCATGAAAGTGGGGAGAGGATGTGGCATAATGGCCAGAGCTGCAGACTTCAGAGCTGGGGTACCAGGTTCGAGTCTCAAGGTCGGCTCAACAGCCTGTGATTCTGGGCAAATCAGTTAATCTCCCCGTAAATGAATATGTCCTTAACTGGTGCTTATGAAAGGCATCGGTGTTGATTAAGTGCCTGTGCTGAGCACCGGAAACCACGGCTCAATTTAAGGACTGCTGTGTATGTCTCAGTACTTGGACATCAGAGAATGATGCAAGTTATTATAGAGGTGCATCTTGAGAGCCCTGCTAATGTTTCGGCATTGGGATATAAGCTCGAGGTATCATGAGAGGTCTGTTGATCTCTCGCCACTGGAATTCCAGTGGATGAAGAGATGCATTATGAGAGCTTGGTCGATATTTCATTACTTAAGCACCTTAGCACGGTAAAGCTCAAATAGAGGTGCATTGTAAGAGTACTGGGGATATCTCATTACTTTGATAGCAGCATGTGGCACATCATGACAGAAGTACATTTTAAGAGCTCTGTTGAATGCATAAACAGCGGGATGGTAATGCATGGTGCAAGTCAAGCCATGTGAATGTCCCAGTGCTAGGATATCAGTGCAAGGTGTAAATCTGAGTATAGATATTTTTAGTGAAGCACCTAATGACCCTATAGGTGGACAGCTGTGCAAGAAAGCTGTAGCTGGAAAGTGCTCCCATAGGTGTGTTTGTTATTGCCTCTGCAGATCAAGCTGTTACTTGACACGGGTCCCGTGCACACCGTGTCACTGGAACCAAGCTGTACCCGGGTGATGAGCCAATAACTAGGGCAAAACCAGTCCTGAGTTGCCTGTGTTCCGGTTCAGGGAGGACCTTGCTTGGCAGTTCAGTCTGGACTGTTCCTACAAGGGTGAAACTAATTTGTATATAGCTGGGTCTAAACTGAGGTAGCATGGTGTGCAACATAAGGACGGATTGGGATGTTGCCCCGAGTGATAACCAGTGGCTGAGATTAATTTAAGCATTACATCCATCACTGTTTGTTTTTGTATACTTATTGTTACCTGAAGTTAGGCACCACCAGATGCCCCAGGCTGCAGATCACACTGCTGCTGTAATTTTTCTTCTTGGTGACTCACATATCCCACAGTGACTCACAAATCTACTCACTGCTGCTAGTAATAGCCGCCTCCTGGCACCAGTAGCTCCAGCACCCTGGGAGCGGAGCTGTGCTTCCATGAGATTGGTGCAAGAAGGAAGAAAAGGCTTTATTTTGACATCAGCCTTGCAGGCTGCAGCCATGCACACAACCCTTTTGGCTGCTGCTTGGTAGCCACTTGTACTCTCTGGTTACGGCTTTCTCAGCAGCACTTTACCTTCAGCAGTATGTCTTCTTCACTAATTAAGAGTCATCTGTACTTTGGTTTACCGCCAGCTGCAAGCCAGTGTCATCCCATGCCACCCAATTTGAGAGATAGGCGTATATATAATTCGAAATCATTTTAAAGGGACACCATTGCACTATCCCAAGGCACATCATGTCAGACAGTGACACTTTTGATGCCAAAACACTCAAATGTAAGAACTTTGCACTTGTGCCATACAAGTGACCAAGTGATGCTTGTAACGTTTAAAGACACAAATGCTCTAATTGGAGCAAGGATATGGTGCCATAATATATTAGTCAGAATATCGTCTGACATTAATATAGTGTCCTAAATATTGTTTACAAAAAAATGTCCCTATTGGAGTTAGTAATAGAAAAATTGCTTGTGAGCTACTCGTTGCCCTCCATCTACCTGTGAGTAGGTCTCCTGTGTGCAACCAACCCTACAAAATTAGAAATGTTTGCTTAGTTGAATTAATATAGGTATACCAACATTGAAAAGGCTCTATTTGAGATGGAAATATGTATAATTTCAGAACTTATGAGTTGACTTTTGGAGAAAAATGGCAGAATTTTCAAAATATGTTAGTTATTACTAATATTATTACTCTGGAGCCAGGGGCATTGCAGCTATGACTGGTATGTATTACCCTTGCAGAGGCATTCCAAATTGACAAAGCCATTTTTGCATTACTACTGGCAGTCCTGCTTGATGCACTGAGATGATCACTGCTGGTAATCTTGCATATGGTGGACACTAATGTAAACTTGCTGGTTTTGGTCACTATTACAACACTAACAACATCAGTAGCTCCGGATGACTTTCATTCAACATAAGTAGCTTTTACTACAGAAAAGGGTGGAGACCCCTGCTGTAGATTTATTCTGACATACAATAGGAGCGTGTGACAATGCAAGACATCAAATGCCAGATTGTTGTATCTGTATCTTTAAGAGATAACAAATCCCATGATATCTACTGTCAGAAGGTGGTGCTGAGAATATTCTAAAACACCCAGTGACAGAAAGCATCTGTTGGCATACCATAAAAACAAAAACGTTTCTGGCGAGATATCTCAAACTGAGAACTGATTAAACATTGCACGCATTTCATCACAGATAAAGTATAGGTTTAAGAAAATGATTTGGATTCTGGGAAAACGAAAAGTGACTAAATACATTGTGGTTGGTAGGGAGGCTACAGTACTGCATCCTGTGACCTCTTTCCAGAGCCAGGCACAGATAAAGAAAGGAAGCAGAGGGTAAAGGGGTGGGTGGGCAGAGTGGAGGTTTGTGTGTACTAACAAAGTATTAGTGAGATAGAGATGGATGAAGATACGGGGGGAGGGAACACAATTAGTGGTCAGAGGCATAGGTATGAAGCAAGCACACTGGAATGAGTAGGTAAGGTGCAATGATTTTGTGCCACTAGTTATGGAGACAAGGGGTTAGTAGAAAAAGGGCACACACTGGATCAGATAGCAAAGATTATAACAGGGATGCCCAGTAGGATCTGAGGTGAGAAGACACTGAAAGGGGTCACAGCAAATGATTAGTACTGGCAGTAGTTGGTACAAGTACTGTGCATATATGTTGTGAGACCCAGTGGTGCTGGAAAAGTTTCAGAATGGGGTGCTGTCATTAGTGTTATATCACTGAAGTCATGGGATTGTGAAAAATCTAAGCGTCACATAAAGAACAAATGTAGCAAATGAACTACGCCCATTCAGCAGGAGAATGGGGAGGGTGTAGTATGTAGACAGGGGTAAAGTTTGGAGCACACTGTCGCAAATTTATTACTAAAGCATGGTGTGGCAGCTTTTATTTATAGGAAGCACATTTTCCATTGAAATTGCCACTAAATGTGCACAAACATGCAGTTGTACTGGTAAAACTATGTAGCGCACAAAAGATAATGTGTGGAAATTGGGTTTCAGAAAATATTTATCATTTGAGCATCATCAAGTATAGTGTCTTGATTTGTTTTGATCCTATTAAACGTTTGTTCCCATCACAATTCTGAATTACAAAACATGTGCTTCATTTGTACTTTACAATCTGCTGATATATTTTGGAATATTTGTACAGTTCATTTACAGGTATTTAAAGTTTGTTGTGTGTTAAAAAAATTGACATCATGTGGCCGATCCTTTCACACTCCCTGTACCAAGCGAGATCGTCACATAGTTCAGTTTACAAATGCCTCACAATTTGCAGTCAGTGATAGAAAAGTAGACACCAATCTCCATGTTAAAATTAATACATAATCTGACATTTGACCTCTAGTTTTGAACGTTCAAGAAGTGAAACAAGATAAAAATGTATCTCTATTGCTCATTCACCTTCTGAACCTCAGCATGATTGTTATGGTGTGCTGTAGCACCCCCAGAGCCCCTACTTCCAGCAGCTATGGTGAGAGCTGGTTTTGTGGAAGAGAATTTCTCAAGACAATCAGAGGTTACTGGGCTCCCGTTGTAACATTCGCTATTACCTCTGGTGTCCAAGTTTACCTAACTAATGGACCTCAAACTAAGTACACCCCTTGAGCAGTTGGCTCTTAGGCTTGTGAGAGAGAGCAACCCAATGTGTATGCAAGAGGTGATAAGGATAAGACTTTGAGAACTCAGTAAACTAATTTAAGTGCCTCAATATCTCTTAAAAAATCAATTTCCATTTAGTGCTTTACTTTTAGAAAAATAAAACACAAGCTCTCTAGCCCGTTTCCTAGCTAGAGATGTGAGTTCAATGGCACTATATCACTTAGGCGCTAAGCACTAGACTCTTCACAAAGTTAGTACAGTTGTTTGTACTTTCATATGCAAATCACAAATACGGGCTCCATGGATTCTGATAAACAAATACAAACACGCTCACTCAGTTGTCTTCTGAAACGGCTCAAGGGCCATACAATAAGTTGTAGTTGGATGAAAGGATCCTGCATTCATGTGTTGTACTGAATAGGATATTGGCACACCCTACAAATATCTTCTCAAGTTAACAGGTGTCAGGAATCAGCAAGTTAGGAAATTGGAATTTCTCATTCACACACTCACACAACATAACATACCTATACTTATGAGGACCGGCCATTGACCGTAATGAAGTGTGTAATTACTATTCTAGCTCCCCGCACGCTTTGATAGTAGGGTAGGTTACAAAACGCACCAAAGCAAGTCTAACTGCACTTTTACTTTTTTGATACACTCACTCCAAGGTACCTTAACACACTACTGGACCAGTGCTCATAAAGATAGTGCTTGTCTGGTTCTGTCAAGGTTCACCCACGCTTTGAGGACCGAACCGGTCCCCACAGTGTGATTTATATAAAAATCAAAAAAAAAACAAAAACACACACACGTTTCACCAGTCTTTGCTTTCTTGCGCCATTATTGCCCTGTTCTATATTAGGTCCCTTGCATTTCTCATCCCATAACTTCCTATTTGTTCCTCTGTTCCTACTTGTTGGTGGAATGTGCTTGGCCTGTGTTTGTTGTCCACCTTGCAGGTCTTATCATGTGGTGCTAAGATTCCAGGAGGTTTCATGGTACTTCGTGGGGTTAGTCACAGCTGATAAGTGAACCCCTATTCTTTAATCAACTGATATTATCGACCTTTTGTGCAACATACCATAGCAGATTTGTCCACTTCCGTGTGCACTGATTGCCATTAGAAACACGACGAAGGCTCATCTTGAGTGAAAAACTGACAGCATCTTCTACCAGTTCATGACAAAGTGTGCCTTCCCACTCTTCTTTTGTTTTTTCCCTTCCTTTTCCATGGAGTCTGCACTGGGGAGCCACCTAGTGCTTCAAGGTACTCATTATTGGAAGGGTGGGTTATGCGTCGAAACTGCCTGCTAGTTCACTCACATACATATTCAACAGGTTTTGACCATCCTTCAAGCCTCACATGAGTAAAAATAAATCCTCCCGCTTAACCTGCTTTTCTTCTATTTTTGTATCTCATCTTACACTCATCTTACATTTGTGACACCCAATGCAACATATCAGTTCATATTTTTATTCATTTGAATATAATTTATTCAACAATACATTTACAGCTTAGCAGTATCTGTGCTTTCTGAGAGAAAGAGATTTCAGATCTAGATTGCCCTTGCAGATCACTGTTTGGAATTTGGTACTGTATGTATGTATGTACGTATATGACAGTTCTATAGCGCAAACCTAGCCAAAAGGCAGCAGATCACTGACAATGGTCAAAGACAAGCATAAAGGCAATGAGCAAGAGGAGAGGAAGCTGAGATGTGGATGGTTAATGCATTGTGATGTAATGTCCTTAAAAAAGGTGAGTCTTCAACTCTTTCCTAAATTAGAGCAGCGTTGGGTTGATCCTGATCGATGCGGCGATGTTGGTCCAGATGCTGAGTGTATAGATGGAAAAGACCTGCTGTCTTTTTTACACTTCTTAGTCTGCAGCCTGATGGTGTTGTGGCTGTGGCTGTGGATAAGCCGAGATCCACCAGAGCTTGTCTGTAAGATAAGAGGAGGTGCTCGTCATGATAGCTTTGTGAATTATGCAGCTGTTTTGAAAGATGGTGTGGGCTGACAAGGGAGCCAATGGAGCTCCATCAGGATGTGGGGATGCTGTCTGCTTGTTGATGCACCACTAAAAAGGCACTGTACACTCTGTGTATTTATAGAGGGATACTTGGTTATAACCATAACTTCAATAAGATAGAGGCAGCACCAGGTCCTATAAGACACCCACGATTGAGTATTTAAGACTATGTACATAATATGGATCTAGAATTGGTGCTTATTTGATATGCAAAAGTCATGCAACCCTCCGTATGGTATGCAAGTCACTGGAGTTTGGCCCGGATCAAGGTGGACATGTGAGAGAAGTATCCATCTAAGTGTGAATCAACCGTGTTTTAGGGTCATCGGACAACAACCAGAAGTGCATAAAGAACTGATACATTGAATACACACTGTATCATGGGATTGTAAATGTTGTCCGAGGCCCTTGTTTTTAATTAGAGCGATCTGTGAGAATGAATGTGGGAATGTGTAAAGTTAGGGATTCAGGGGGTTGTTGATAATGTTTTATTGATAATGATTATCATTAACTGACATACTTTTGAAACTGAAATATTTGTTGATGTAAATTTATTGTTGAAGAAATGATGTTGAAATGAATAAAAATATGAACTGATATGTTGCATTTGGTGTCATCGACTGTGTGATGAGATACAAAAATACAAGCAATACAGGTCAAGCTGAAGGATTTATTTCTGTACTCCTGTTCCCGAACCTTACATTGTTTGTGAGGTACTCCTGAGATAGTTAGAGCAGCTTCACAGGAGACTCCCAACAAAGCCTGCCATCCAAAAGTGGCCAGAAGATCTCATCCAAACTGGAATCACTGGTCACGGCTCACAAAGGAGGTGAAGTCAGGCAGTGTTCAAGTCTTAAAGATGGTCCCAGTGGCCACACACTAGAAGGTTAGCATTAATTTAAAAGCACAATAATTTGCAACCACTGATGATGTTAAGACTTCCTGGTGCTGGATGGCAGGGGGTTAGAGGGGGGGAATTAAACTTTAAACTGGCTTTATCTTGTGAACTGACAACTGCGGTCACATTTTTTCTACACTAACAGGTCCTCACAAATCTAGGGGCACAGAAAGGGTAAATAAATGAGATCGATAATTCATTAAAAAAATGCACAATTAAGACCAATTTAAAACAAAGATCAGGGGACAATCCGCTTTTCTCTCCAAGCCCCCGAAATGCTAGTTGTGTTTGTAAGTGAGGGTATCTTATTATTAACTCACGCCCTCGCAATGCACTGCTAATTACCCCACATATTACATTACTCATGACATCGTCTATGACATCATTGATAATATCACAGCAACATTTGAGGTGAAATTATTGATGAGAAAACTGTGCATGGCGGGGGCGCAAGTTATAGTTACCTTAGTGCACGAGTTATTGTTACTTGAGATAACTATAACTATAACTGCTGAATTTCTATGATTTTGTGTGTGTAAAATCTGAACCTAACTATAACGTCCTTGTAACCTTTGGTTTTTTAGTGAATTTCTAAGGCTTTTTAATTCTATTTCCAAACTATAACGTCCCTGCAACCTTTGTTTTTTTTCAGTGAATGGATATATGGATATATATATATACATATATGGATATATATATATATATACATATATATATATATATATATATATGTATATATATATTCATTGACGACTTCACCGAGGATGCCGAACTCACAGCAGGTGCCTCCTCAGACAGGGGGGGGGGTGAACTCCGAATGCTGCCTGACCCTATGATGGCGACCGCTACCACACCCGTGCTAATTAAGTCAGCGCTGTGACAGCGCCCAGCTCACCGTGCACACCGTCCTGCAAGGGAGCTTCTCCCATGCTTACGATGCCTGTTTATTATTGTACTGTTGATCCACGGCCAATTAAACGCCCGAGCACATTAATCCACAGATCCACAGCGGACGCGCTTCGGAGGCGGTGAGTGGGCGAGCGGAGGGTGACCCCTGCGATCCCAATCGGAGTTTGGAGGTCCAGCTGGCGCCTAGATTGGTCCCCTATGAAAGCTATGCTGGTGCTTTTGAAACGAGAATCACCGAGCCTGACCCTAAAATGGCGCCCACCAAGGTAATGCCACCAAAGAGGGAGGATGTCCCTAAGACGAGGGGTCCCGATGTTTAATCTGGACAAAAGGCATTACAGAGTAAAAGAAACACAGAACTAGAGGCAAGACCAGCTGCAAAATCACGGGGATCAACCGACTCAACTTGCCTGACTTTAAGATGGCAGTCAAGCTCCATATCCTATCCTACCATACTCGTCATCTCCATTCTCCCGTTTCTGGACTCGAGACCGATGGACACTTCATGATCTTCATTCTAACCCGGCGGAGCCCGAGCAACATGGCCGATTCCCGGTGGAGCTGCTTCGACAGCTATAGGGGAGATTGGCTCCGGCTCACCGCTAGGGCCGTCACCTACCCAGCCGGACTTCGGACATAGGCCTCGTCGTTTTCTCCGCTGCTGTCTCCTCCCTATGGACTTCCAGCTCTCTTCGACACTGCTTTCAATGGAACTATGACGTTGCCCCTGGGCGGAATCTTCAACTGTTTGGACTTATCGTGAAGCCAGAGTAACCTTTGGCTGATACCCGGTGGAGCTATCATATGTAGCTATAGAGGAGTTTGGCTCTGGGATTCACCCGCTCGGCCGGCACCTACCCAGCCGGACATCGGACATTGTTTTTCCTCGTCTCCCCGTTGTGTTCCCTTCCCTCCCCCGCATCAAGGGCATGATCACCTTGAGGCTCTTTTCTCTCCCTCTGCATCTACTGTCCCCTACGGTTCTTCAACCCATGACCTTTCTGCTAATTCCTGATCTGCACTCAATCCCCTTTACTGTTCCCCCTATTACCCTCCTTACTCCATCGGTTTAGTTTTTCTATGTCATGGAATGCACTAGTAACAAATGTAACTGTAACTGATTTAACGCTGTAACACTGTTTAATCCTCATGTAAAGCGCTCTGATACCTCCGGGTCTAGCCAGCGCTATATAAAACTCAATAAATAAATAAATATGTTGCACAACAACTCGAAAACAAGGTAGGAGCACTCGCGGGGTAGTTTTCGGCATAATGCCTTCCTCAGTGTTATTAAATCATAGTGATACAGTGTGCTATTGGTTTAAATCGTCCACTTATTGCGCCCATTGGTGGAATTACAACCAATAGGCCGACTGCATAGTTGCTATGGCCCCAGAGCGTCCAAAAACCCCTGTGTCGTTGTTTCCATCTGGTGCCATTGCACAATCGACCTCAATGCCCCAAAAGCCATCTTGTTTGAGTGCATCCGGAAACATCGTGCTCAGGTCTTCCTCCGGAATTGTAGCCTCATGATGTTATGTGTTTACAGTCACTTGTCACTGTGTATCAAACCCCTCGCCTGCCACTGGTTGTATAATATATCCACACACATCCTACTTCCAAAAAAGAAGAGGGCATGCACACAAAGTGTGCAGGATCCATCCATATCTTTATTGTGTTGGGCCTCCCTCGACCCAGCAATTAAGAGAGACGCGTTTTGACAGATCAACTGCTTTTATCAATTTACAACCAGACATGTCGGTTCTTCATTTAAATACTTAAAAGCAATAAACATAGATAATGTACTTCATCATTGTTTGCAGTCTGTCCCAATGAAAATTCACTCCATTATTTCACAAGCTGCAGGTGTGCATAACATAAATCAAACAATATGCCAGCCTTAAATGCAAAAATACAAACACTTTAATATTTTTCTTTTCGCTGGCTGTCTTGCTTTCTCTTCATAACGCCTGAGCAAGACTTCAAAACACCAGGATACAACGTGAACACTCTTCAAAATGGGACGCTACACGCTTTAGAATACCAAAATGCAACATAAACAGAGCTCAACACTCATTTGCCAAATAAAGGAAAATATTTATTGCAGCAAGTTCCCATATATCAAATGGCAATAATGCACATGTAAAATAAATAAATATAATGAATGTATATACACACTAATAAATGCATAGAAAGATAACTGCATGTGCACAAGAGTGAGTAATTAAAACGTGGAATACTTCACCGTCTGTCAGTCTTGCATCATACTGCCAGCAAGATTGGGGAACCCTTTGACAGTCTCAGCAGGAGCTCGTAGCCGGGAAAGGGCTCTAGGCAGTGCGTCCACTCCTAGAAGAGTTCCTGTCAAAGCGCCAAGAGGTCTCGGTCTTTATATTCTTTACTAGGATGGAGAGAGACCTCTAGAAGCTCCCTCTCCTTTCATCTGCACTGTAGGTGCTGGCTACACTCTCTGAGTCGAGGTCACTCAATGGAGCTGGCCTGGCTCCAATGAGAGCTGAGGCAGGATTCTTCACTTTCTCATCCTTGAACACTGTACGCCTCCCATATTGTCTGTTCTTTAACAGCTTATCTCTCTCGTTTTGTGAAGTGAGAAACATAAACAATTCTTTGTGTATGCAAGTAACCTGGGGCCTGCCTGCATACGCAGCTGAAAGGCAGGGTCAGACAGGCACAAGATGAAATCATACTCACAAAATCTAGTTAAAGCAAAATGGAGTCAATGGTCAATACAAGATTTCACATTATATAAATGCCTGTAGCATTACACACCACTCCTTGACCATTGACTAATAATTAGTATAACCTATAGGCATAAAAGTCATAGTTCTAAGATGAACCAAAGATATAAAGTTAGGCACACATTGCATACAGCAACAAATAGATATCAAATTATAAATTATAATGAAAATGATACTTAAAATATAGTTGCCCAAAATTAGGCAACCATCCAAATAACTAATCCCACCACCCCTTGTCCATATCCTGCTTTATTCCCTTGACTAATTCATGCAAGGCATTACGATGCAAATGGATGGATGTGGAATAGCCAGACAAATTGAAATAACATAAACCCTCAAAACCTGCACAGCCATGGTTATGTTTTAAAAGCAAATAGTCAATAGCAGCTCTATTTTGTAAAGCGGCTTTTCTTGTTCCCTAAACATCTAATAGCAATTCAACTATATCAGTAGAAGTTTCTTTTATATTTTTCACCATTAAACATGCAAGCTCGTTTATTATCCTAGCATTGTACACAGTTAACCCAGAAATGCCTACAATGGATGTAGCTAGACTATATATTCAGTTTTGGATAACAAGGTAATTTCAGAACCACAGTCTTTAGGCAACTGAAATGTGTCTCTAACATAGCGAGAACGTAAAGCTGAATGGAAAGGAAACATCCTAAGTCCTAATCGTGTAAAGGAACATGGTCCACCAGTTAGGTTCACTGGGATATAGGTGTATGACTTTTTTGCCACACAAAAAGAGCCATCCCTTGGGTAATTTAACATGCCTACAGTGACTAGCAACAGACATTATGTGTTTACAAGACATATTGTTATTTACAGTGGTACACATACTATAGCTCTGTAACTGACACAAGGTACGTTGCTCTCTAGAGAGGTCACTTATAGAACCATCAAGCTTTAGCTGCTGCTGGCACTTGCCTATTTTAGCAGGATCACATGTAAGGTTGAAACAGGTGTCACCAACAGAGATATTGAATGTTATGATATGTCATGTTTTTCAACAGATTTTCTGTTACCTCAGGGCAAAACTTACAGTATTCATAGAGAGAGAGTTGGGTTCGGACATCACTCTCCTCCACCACCTCATCAGCATTGGCAGTATTAAAGATATGTTGGAGAACATTAACAGGAGTAGGTATAGCAACCAGACAAGTGGAGATAACGTCGAGGGTGCTCTTAATGTTCCGCATACAGAAATAGGATAGGTTGACCACATTTTGCACCTAGTAAATCCACATGTTCTCCGGTGCTATAATAATGTTGTCATTTGATACTAGCGGTTGAGTCCCTTGGCTGTGGACATCCCTGGATCATCCCAGTCCCCTCCGGACATGGCTGAACACAGTCCAAACACTGCAATCAGGAAATAAACATGCCATGCTATGATCTAAAAGAACAGAGAACAAACAAGTATTATTCATTCCATAAATAGCATTTATCAGCAGGTCTTATTACAACTAGGACGTGGTCTTTTCGTGTAGCTATAATTTCAGCTGGTGCAGGGGGGTTATCTGGGAATTCAATACATACTTTGGCTGCTAGGTTCTTATCACTGAAGCCAAACCCTCCCTTTCCTCGTTCAGCAAGAAAGGCTGGGGTAGTCCCCTTCCTAACAATTCCTCCATAAACTGGCATGATGACAATCTGAGCAACTTGATCTCCAGGTTGCACTACTAAATCAGTGTCTCCACTGTTCAACAGTATCACATTTATCTCTCCTTGGTAATCAGAGTCTATTACCCTTCCCAAAACGTGGATGCTTTTCATGGCAAGCCCAGAATGAGGGGCAATCAATCCAAAATGCCCCAGGAGAATTTGAATTCCAACCCCGGTTTCAATTAAAGCTATATCTCTGGGCTTCAGTCTGTGCATCTCTAAAGCAGGTAAATCAAGACCTACAGCCTCTGAGGTGGTCCGATATGGAGCCAAGGTCTGGGAGTTGTCTCCTAGTACAAGATAGTGTTAGTGGCCACATGAGGCTGAATCTGCAAAGCTAGTGTCAACATTTGCATTAATGGGGTTTCTGCCTTTGTCAAAGGCCTGTTGTTCAAAACTAACAATGTATCATGCAAGTTCTCTCTCCAACCTTTTAATGATCTATCTGACAACTTTTTCAACTGAGCTTTCACCAATCCATTCATCCTCTCGATGAGGCCCGCAGCCTGCAGGTAGTAAGGAATATGGAATATCCACTCTATGTTGTGCTGTGCACAATAATCCTGCACCAATTTGCCTTTGAAATGAGAAGCACTGTCACTTTGAATCCGCAATGGAATACCATAATACAAAATGAGTAAATTCAAGGTTTTCAAAGTATTCGGCTGAGTGGTGCGTTTACATGGAAAGGCTATCAAGTAGCCAGAGTAAGTATCCACCACTGTACATGCATATTGACAAACCCGACTAATTGGCATTGGCCCAATGTAGTCGATCTACCATACCTGTTCTGGCAGCTTTCCCCTACCTAGCTGGCCTCTCCCCACCTGTTGGACTGGTCTGTGTTGTGTATGCTGACAAATGAGACATTACATAATCACAGTTTTGATCAAATCTAGAGGAATATGCATCCCTCTATTCTCTGCCCACCTGTTAGTGGATTTCTCTCCCAGGTGTCCACATTTCTGGTGTGCCCACTCAGCCATTCCCACAAATCAGAATCCTGTGTTGCCACCTCAGCCTCCAAAATATTGGCTTTTTCATCTGCAAAGGAATTACACCACTTTTATTATAAGTCTGTTAGGCAGTGGGCATCTACGTGATATACAGCAACTGTGCTTTGTGGTAACATTTCCCAGATCTCTTGCCACAACTCCTTACCTCACACCTCTTTTGAATGTATCATCCAGTTATGGGCATGCCATGTGGGCAGCCAGGTAGCTAACCCATTAGCAGTAGACCATGAGTCTGTACAAATGAAGCGCTTTCCAGATAATTCTTGTTTCAAAGCTTGATACACAGCATGCAGTTCTGCAAACTGGCTACTTTCTCCCTCTCCAGTGCCAGTGGTAGTTAACAATTTATTGGTCATAGGATTGTATGACACTGCTTTCTAATGCCTCTTAGCCCCCACATAGCTAGCTGAACCATCAGTAAACCATACATGTCTTTTGTCTTCTGAAGACAATGCTTCAAACGGCTCACCCAACTTCGCAGGGGACTCCTGTTTCTCATGCGCATCCTGTAACACCTCTGTATCTTCCTCTGGGGCCTGCACTACCTGCTCATGCAACACTGCAGTACCTTTGGGACCTACTCGGGCCCTGTCTTGTATGTACCACTTCCACTTGATTATGCAGGCTTCCTGTGCATGCCCTATTTTATGAGTCTTGGGGGAACTCATCACCAATTGCATTATAGGAATATCAGGTCTCAAAATCACATCCAATGATGTACTCAAGAATGGGCACTATCAAAACAGTGTATTCTCTTTTTGGGAGACTACCAATTCTCATATAGACTGAAGTTTGTACTGCAGGTGTTTCCTTTCCACCCAAACCTATTATTGTAAAATACTGTCCTTTGAACTTTTTGGGATTTCCATGTATCAAAGAAGCGTCCGCCAGCGGCGTCACTAGGGTTGGTGTCACCCAGTGCGGACACCTTTCCCAAATGAGACTATTTAGTAAATATAGTCTCATTTGGGAAAGGTGTCACCCCATGTGATGGTGTCACCCGGTGCAGTCCGCACCCCCTGCACCCCCCTAGTGACGCCACTGGCGTCCGCTCCAGTATCCACTGAGACTCGCACATTTTGGACGTTCGCATTCTTCCAATAAATCTCAACTCTAACATTGGGTCTGTTATCCTTGCGGGCCTATGCCTGCATTGGAGCTTGGCCACTTCCCCAATCTATTTTCGCCCTGCGCACTTTTGCTTATGTCAAATCCGGATAAACTCTCTGATAATCTTGAGGAAACTCCTCATCTCTGCCCCCACTGCTGCTCCTGTTCTTATCTGCCCGATCATAACTCATATCCTTCCCCCCATCAGACAGGGCTCTCTCTCTCTTTCCCTGCGGGGTTCTCTCTCTCTCTCTCTCTGTGTCCTTCTCTACTCTTTCCTCCTTCACCTCTGACTCCACCTGTTTCTAATTCACCTACTTATTATCCTTCTTATTCACCTTTCTATTTCCTTCCTTTTTATCCAGCCCTCGCCTCCGATACATTTCCCACATACTCTTGGCATCAATGCCATCAATTTCTTCACTCGACACTCTGTCTGTCAACAATGCCATAAACATGTCTCTCCTGGACACTTATTATCGGTACGAGTTTCAGATCAGGAGGACCTCTCAGTCTTGTTCCATTCCCCCAATTCACGTATTGCCTCAAGCACCTGAGACAAGGGATTGCCTGTTTGATTAATAAGCAACGTCATTATAACATGTTTGTAGGCTGGGGGAGCTAAACAAATTATCTTATTTCGCACTGATGCATTTAGCAATCCATTCATCAAATCATCAGGAGTACCCATAAGAATTGCAATCTTCATTACATCCTCTTTCATCCTCTGCATTGCATCCCTCAGTGTAAGCCAGGTGGTTACCAGTCAGTTGGTGGCCAGTCTGACTCAGTTGGGTATTTGAGTAAATATCCGTAAAGTGAACTGCACATTTCCCTGAAAATTCCTAAACTCATCTTGCACAACAGGATCATTGCTTAGTTTACAAAACTTTGCTGCATCTCCATGATCTAAATGCAGTCCTTGTGCCCCTAAATCAAACAAGCACACCATCCATGCAATCAATGTTTCACCCGACCTCTGTCGGAATCTGTCTATGATATCACTAATCTCCTGCTGTGTGAAATCCTCCAAGGAGTTCAGCACAAGCCCCTGTGGATTTTGTGGATGTTGCTGTAACTTTTGCCGGTATATTGGATGTGTCTCATTCTGACTAATATCTTGAAAACCCTCTCTCCCAGAATCTGATAAATCCCATATGTTACCTTCCCACTCCTCTTGGTCCAATTTAAACCAGGCTTAGCAATAGCCAAATGCGCCTTTCTCTTGTTAGCCCTTCCTCTTTGCTTTTTCCATTTATAATGTGCTACACGAACCGCTGCCCTTTCAGCCACAAGCTGATAAGTTTCCAACTTATCTTGCAATAATTTATTCTGACATGACAGCATTACAGAAGTATTCTTGGCTTCCACTAGTTGTTTTTCCATTGCTTTACGTTCCTTTCCTAACTGAATAAAGTTTTCATGCATTTTCCTATAAGCATTTAAGAGGATCCAGCCTCTTCGACCCAAAGTACAAAACTCTTTCCCTTTTTTACACTGGCATGATCAGTCATACTATCAATATTCACCCATTTCAGCTTCGCTTTGATGTAAAATAGGGACTGGATTATCAGGAACTGCAATGTCAGAATCCATTTCCTATGCTCCACATGTGTGTATAAATATATATATATATATATATATATATATATATATATATATATATATATATATATATATATGAAAAGAAAGGATGCCCTTCGATTAGAGACGCACTCCCAGGTAGGTAGAATTTCTTTAATGTCGATCTGTTAGCGAAAAACAGCAGGGCTCCACAGTCATTTACATCACAGCCCTACGCGTTTCAAGGGAGTGGTCCCGAAACGCGTAGGGCTGTGATGTAAATGACTGTGGAGCCCTGCTGTTTTTCGCTAACAGATCGACATTAAAGAAATTCTACCTACCTGGGAGTGCGTCTCTAATCGAAGGGCATCCTTTCTTTTTCGTATGATGGCGGCAAGTCCAGCCGTCGGAGATGCACCGCTGCAGTAACAGCGGATCCGTGGTGATACACATGTGGAGCCAGCATTGGAACAGGAGGCTCTGTATGTGCGACGAGTAAATGCTGTGGCAGACTCAGTGTGGCGTTCCAGCCGTCAACCCACTGGGGTATTGAACTATTTTTTTTGTATTTGCCGGGTTTTGCAGCCAACCCACTGGGGTTTTAAGTTAAGCAGGACTACCTTATCCATAATGCTTTGAACTCACTTGAGGGGCGGAACTATATTTAAATCAGGTGACTGCTACTCAGGCTGCTTGCCCCCACTTGGCCCGTGAACAAGGGAGTGGTCCCGAAACATGTAGGGCTGTGATGTAAATGACTGTGGAGCGTATATATATATATATATATATATATATATATATATATATATATATATATATCAAAGAGTTACCCTCGTGGCCGGCACTCACAGGCAGATAGGATAAAGACTCTTGTCAGGCTAGCAATGATCAGCGTCGCCCCCTCTTGTGCGCTGATCCGACGCGTTTCGGGAACAATCCCTTCCTCATGGATCATCAAAGAGACAATGCGGCAGGCAATAGGGCTACACAAAGTCCAACTTTTATTTCATGTAATTTATACAAACAGGAAGTCTGTCTCAAGTGAGCCAAAAAAGCATTGTGGGACAAGTAGTCCATTGAGGTAAGTAACTCCCAAGTGGGATGCCTGCCACAGAGCAACTTTAAAGCAAAAGTTCTTTAAAAAGAAGGAGCGTGAGCACTGCTGAAGCCGTTTACAAGGCAGCCTCCAGGCCACCCGTACCGCTACCCTGTCAAGTGAAACAGGAGCGGTTCCATAGAGATCTCGCAGCGGTGCCATGCCGTGGCCGGGTGAGAGCCACACATTACTGAAACAAAGAGTTACCCTCGTGGCCGGCACTCACAGGCAGATAGGATAAAGACTCTTGTCAGGCTAGCAATGATCAGCGTCACCCCCTCTTGTGCGCTGATCGAAACGCGTCAGGCAATTCCATTACGGAGCAGCTTCTACAAGCGGATCCTCGTCCCTGCCTATCATAAATAAAGCTGCTAATCGAGTGCTACTCACCTGGTGGACAACCTTTGGAGCAGAATGTAATACACGGCCGTCCTGCCGCGGAGTGTGCACCACCCGTAATGTTATGGGGGCCACCCGACATGGTAACTCACATGTCGGCTATGTGGGCCAGCAGCCGCAAACAGGATTGAGGACGAGTCCACTTGCAGGGTCCATACAGGACAATATTTGTGTGCTATCCGGACCACATTTCCCACAATGCACAGTCTCATTCGAGCTTCCCATTGGTGGGTGTGCAATATGAAAATGGCGAAGTGGGTTCAGCGTTTGCACACACTGTCTCCGTTCAAGCCTCTGAAGAGAAGCATAAAAAAGAAAAAGCTTAGAAACGCGTAAGGCAATTCCATTACGGAGCAGCTTCTACAAGCGGATCCTCGTCCCTGCCTATCATAAATAAAGCTGCTAATCGAGTGCTACTCACCTGGTGGACAACCTTTGGAGCAGAATATATATATATATATACCCTGAGTCCCCTCCTTTTTAATGTATATGTCACCCCTCTGGTATATCTGGCAGAGGAGCTGGGAGCAAAAATCATCGCATATGCAGATGACACCCAGCTCCTCTTTACTTGGAAGGACTCAGATACTTCCCCAACGAAAGCCAAAAACTGTTTGTCGGCCGTCTTCAAATGGCTCGCAGCCGCCCAGCTAAAATGCAATGAAGACAAGTCCGAAATCCTTTTATTTGGATCTTTTCCTCCACAGTTCAGGGAAGCACTTTGGCCGCCAGAATATCCACTCCCCAGCACTTCGGGACAGGAAGTAAAGAACCTGGGTGTCTGGTTCGAGAAAACCTCCGGTTCACCACACATGTAAAAAACTTGCCGGACAATGTTTTGGTGCATTGAAGTCTCTCAAAAAGTTTCTTCCTTTATTACCCAGGTCCGCTAGAGAGATGGTCATGCGCGCTCTGATTCTCAGCCGCCTTGACTATGCCAATGCACTTTATATTGGCATACCAGGTTACCAGCTTAAGAAACTCCAGGTCATCCAGAATACTGCGGCACGAGCTTTGATGGGTATCCCGGGCCGGTCTAGCGTTAAACATCATCTGCGGGATTTGCACTGGCTTCCAGTGGCCCAAAGAGTGAAATTTAAGGCCCTCACGCTGGCCCATTCAGCTCTCTATGGTCGAGGGCCCCTTTATTTAAGGAAGCGGTTTAGTTTTTATATTCCACGAAGACATCTGCGCTCTGACTCACAGTGCCTAGCTTCGATTCCTCGCTTTCGGCGGACAAGGATTGGAGGGAGCTCTCTATCCTTCAAAGCAGCTGAAGCGTGGAATTCTCTCCCCTTAGAACTACGCCGCATTAACGATCCTTCCATGTTCAAGAAAAGACTAAAAACCCTGCTGTTCGCCTAAGGACATTCTTCCCCAGCCCCATTCTGTTTCTTTTTAACTGGTTCTCGCGCCGGGACACTCATGAGTAGCCGTGCGCGTTATAAATTTTTGTAACATAACATAACATATCAGCTAACAGTATCCCCGTGCGAGCGCACACAAATAGGACCACGGACTCAGGATATAGCTGTTGCCAATATTACTGCTTTTATTCCTAAAAGAAAAGTTGCATATATACGCTCCAGAGTCCCTATATATATATAACTCAGTGGCAGTTGCCACTGGGTAGTTATAGTTAGGATTGCTTTTCCACAGACTTGACATTTTTTGGTTTGCTAGTAACTCTGGCACCATTTGATGAATCTTCCCAAAAACGTTTAAAAAAAATTTCACTTTGGCTCCTTCTTGAAAAGTTTCGGGGTGATCTGTCAAGCGGGGGCCAAGAAAAAAGGGGTTACCAAAAGCAAATTTCCCCATGCATTTTAGGAATTGCACCAAATTTGGCAGGAAGCTAGATTTTGGTCTGCAGATGGGGCTTTTTGTGCTTTGGTGTAAATCTGTTCAGTAGTTTTTGAGAAATGAAGGCTTAAAAATGTTTGTATATCTGGATAGTTGGGTCTGTAAGAGTCTTGGGACAGCACCAATTAAAAACTAGAGGCTTCTGATTGGCCCAGGAGTTTTTTTCCCCTTTTGCCATCTCGCTCCTGCAGTACTCAGACACCCATGGGAGCGAGCACTCTGATTGGCTGCCAGCAACATGAGAGAAATGTTGCTGACTGCCGCTACAGGACTTGGGGACTTAGTCCCCTGTACTGAAGTAAATTTTAAAAAAATGATAAAGGGTACAGAGTAGGTATACCCTGCCCCCCCTAGGCCTCATGGGATGGAACCACAGTGACCCCCTTCCTCCCTTCGCAATCCCGCTGGAGTCCTGTGGGACTGCAGCAAAAAAAAAGAAATGGTGGGCATCATTTTATTATATATAGGAAGGGAGGAGCCCATATGTCCCCACCTCCCCAGCCCATTATGGCCACAGGTACCCCATCCCCGGGTCTGGGTATATTTAAGGGGAGGTGGCATGTGGCCCATTCCAGAGCCATTTTTGACCATGGGGTCCCATTCCCTGGGGCCCAATATATTAATTAAGGGGAGGGGGCATGTATCCCCCTCACTGAGCCTAAAAAGGCCCCTAGGACCTCATCCCTCGAAGCTATAACTCAACTTTAAAGGGAGGGGGGCTGCTCAGCCCCATTCCCTGAGAATTAATGGCCCTGGGGACCTCATCCCCCGGGCCCTGCTCACTTACTGTGTCTAGGGGGGCCCACCCCCAGGACACAGTAGTTTCCCTGCCTGCACTTGCGTGGGCAGGGAAACGTGTTTGCTCCTCTCTGGCGGGTACATTTTCAAATCGCTCACAAAATGGGAAGCAGACACACAAGTATGCTCCCAGCCGGCAGGAGCTTTAAAAATGCTTGTGTTCTGTTTCCCTTCCCGCACTGATGGGGGCAGGGAGATAGAATAACATGTTGCTACTGTCCAGAGTGAGCAGCATAAATAGCTGCTTTCTGGGTGGGAGCAATGTCAACTCCTGCATCATGCAGGAAGCTGGCTGGGGCCATGTGGGCCCAGGGGCTCTGCCGGCAGCCCCCAATGTTGTGTTTGGTGGGTGCCCCTGGGTGGGCACCAGGGCCTCCACCTATTTAAAATGCAGGTTCCGGGGCCATTAATAGGCCGGCCTCTGGGGATGTGGTCCTCGCAGCCTGAGAGGGCTCAGGGAGGGGGCCACGTGGCCTTCCCTCCCCTTTTAAAAAATGGCTAGCCCCGTGGGATGGGGTGCCCCTGGGCCAAAATAGACTCAGAAAGGGGGGCCTCCTTCCCTTTTAAAAAAGGTACTGCCCCAGGGGATGGGGTACCCGAGGCCTATAAAGGCTCTGAGCAGGGGGCGAGTGGCCCCCTCCCTTTTTATGTACATTTCGGCCCTGGGGGGATGGAGTCTCCAGGGCCTAATTAGGCTATGGGAGGGGGACCACGGCCCTCTCCCTTTATTAATTACTCAGGTATGGGGTACCCGAGGCCTAATAAGGCTCGGGGAGGGTCTACACGACCTCACCTCCGTTTTACTAAATGAGTCCCTGCGGGAGGGGTCCCCAGGCCTGAAGGCCAACCCTACGCTGTGCACGCCAAAGGCGCTGTGTTGGTTTGGAGCCTGCTGGGGGTTTGGCCACAGTAGCCGGATGGCAAGCTAAGCCCTGTGGCCAACCCCCCACTGTGCACGGCCAAAGGCTGTGCGCAGCATGGGATTGGCTGCCTGCGGGGGAGTTGAAAGCCAGGCCTGGCTGCAAGACAGGCTCTAAGGCTAACCTCCAGCGACTCACGACCAAAGGCTGACCGGGACAAGGGGTTGGCTGCCTCTGGGTGGCTGCCTTCAGGGAGGTGAACGCAGGCCTTGGGGCCAACGCCACACTGCGGGTGACAGAAGACCATACACAGCGTGGGGTTGGCTGCCTGCAGGGCAGAGGGTTGGCTACCTCCAGGTCGGTTAGCCACAGGTCCTGCGGACAACCCCCGCCTTGCACAGCCAAGGCGTTGCTTTGAGTAATAAGAGACAGAGGTTTCTTATTACATATTCGTAACCCATTAGTAAACAAAACACAGCCATAGAAGGTGCAAAACCGTCAATCTAGCAATTCTCCTAATAATAATATATGAAATAAGAGAGTTGCCCTCATTTATTAAGGGCAATGAATAAACTACCAAGCCACTACAATGGGTTCCCCAAATCAGGAACTCCTGAAAAGTGATGTGGGTTGAAGGGATATACACTGTTACCAAATACTGATGTCAGCTGATTTTGTGAAGCAATGGTTTATCACAGGAAATATCAAAGGGGGAGGAGAGAGAAGCAAGGAAAGTCTGTCTCCCACTCTGCTTCCCAGAGGTAAACCCAAAACATAAACAAAAAGAGTGAGATCAGATGTTATCATGTGAGGATCTCTTTAGAGAATTATTTTTATTTGAATTCTCCTGGAAAATTGTTTGGGACTCTCAACAGCTATTTTTGATCAATGGCATGTTTTCCCACTGACGTACTAATAACCGATACGTCATCATCGGGTCTTTACCTCCACCAGGAGGTTGTTTTTCAAGACAAAGAGACTATGTGGGATCTGTGTTAAGTAAATGTGAGCTAAAATTACCTCCTAACCCAAAACCATGTGAATTTAATTGAACAATTGGATAGGAGTAAGGTTAAAAACAAGGGGGCTTATTTACAAGCCCCTTGCGCCACCGGTACGTCACTTTTTCCCATATTAAAAGTGACACACCGGCGGTGCAAGGAGCTTGTAAATAAGCCCCTAGGTATAAATTTGTCCGAGGGAATATAAGGTGTCCCTAACATCCACAAATACATTTTTAATTTCAATGGTTTTTTACAGGTCAACATGTTTCAGCCATGCTTGCACCCTGGAGGGTCAGTGGCTTTCATCAGGACTGATAGGATTTAAGGATCCCTTTTTCTGAACCAGTTGGGACACTTTCCCCTGGTTTCACATTCTGTAGGATATGTACTCTATCTATGAGAGTGTTGGAGAAAACTTTGGTCCCCTCTCAAGCTGTAATCAAAAGGGCCCCATAGGAAGTGGGAGGGGAGTGGATTAGCTGCCTTCTTTGGAGCACAGTCTCTCCGTACTTCTGCCAGTCCCTCCCATCATGGATATGGTTTATTATGCATTCACTAAAAGTGTTGTATCAATCTTCTCTTATCATACATATTTTAGATAGCATTTGTTTTCCTCCAACCAGATAACATTATGGGACCGATTACGATGCGGCTCTGAACTGCGGTCGGAGCCTTTACTGCTGCATCGTAATGGGCCGTTTGGTTTCCTTTCCGACCGCCTCATTACGATGGAGGCGGTCAGAAAGGAAACCAGCCGGTCATTCCGGCTGGCTTCCGACGGGGTCAGAGAGCCCGTCCACCAGGCAGAATACAGCCTGTAATCTCAAGGTCGGCTATTTCCGCCCTTGAGATTACGGCGACGGTTTCCGACATGGTTCCCATGCCAGTCAGTCCAACATGGAAACCATGTCAGAAAGCGTCTTTGGGGGCCCCCAGCAGGGCCCCCTTGGGTTCACGGCCTCCGGTTGGAGGCCGAGAGGGCACCTATGGTGCCCCCCTATTGATCCCTGCACCTCCCATTTCACTATGGGAGCATGCATTATGGCCGGTTTATGGCCGGAATGCATGCTGCCATAGTAAAATATAGGAATGCAATCGAACAGTGTTCGGTCGCATCCTAATGAGGCGGTCGGGACCGACGATCGGATGTCGATCGGTCCCATGACCGATGCGGTGTCGGGCGGAAGTGATTCCGCCCAACATCGTAATGACCTCCTATGTGTTTCCTTAACACCTATATGTTGAAATATACATTTGTTTCCTTTAAGGTTCAACGATTTGTTGATTTATACAAATTTTCTGCTACTCAGTTGTCAGAGTTATAGCACTGGACTATCACATTGCACCAGTGGTGGTCTTGTCAGACATAGGATGGCCAACAGAAAGTAAAGACATGCTCAGCCTTAAGCTTAGTCACAAAGGACAACACTGTATCATTGGTTGGGAAACATCTCAAGAGCAGGGCTCAATGATCACTCCTTGACTTCTTTCTTGGATGCATTAAAGTAAAGGTAACCCTTTATTGAAGCCATGCTGCAGGGCACTTCTGAACTACATGGGTGCTGGAAGAAGTCCAGTAAAAGAACATCACAGGAGTTAAGAGGTCAATAGCATCAAAGCCTTCTAACAAGATGATCAGTAACAGTCGAGGAAGATGGCGAATCCAGGGCAGCACTTGCAGAGGAGATACTGAAGGTGGTCAGGAACATAGATTAGGGCTTCGAAACCAAGACGGTAGCACAAAGAAGGAAAGAGAAACACAATTCAGTGCCGAATGGGGTAATTAACCCATCAGAAACATACTGTCCAGGGCTGGCTTTAGTGCTGCTGGCACCTAGTGCGACAATCTTTTTTTTTTGGCACCCTCCCATTGACCTCCTTCTCCTTAGATTCCCTCACAACCACCCTCCAGCAATGCCCTTCATTTTGCCATAGCCCCTCTCTCACATGCATTTCATTTGTTTTATAGTGCTACTCATACCAGTTTAGGTTGTCAGAGCACTTTTTATCATGCACACGTTATACAGAGACAATGAATCATACATGTGTAAATCAGTCTTTAGGAAATTTTACAAAAGACAATGAGGAGTACAGGGTGTGGGAAAGACATCATCAATACTTGTAGCCAGTAACTTTTAAATGTTTGGTTTAGAAAAGCACAAACTTTGGATTTAAAGCATACCCCAGTGGTTGGGATTGGATTTACTAATAAGAATGCATTGCTACCTAACGAACACGTTACTTACCTTCGGTAACGCTATATCTGTAAGAGACATAGATTAGTTATGGATTCCTCACCGTAGAATTGCCCCCAGGAGTCAGACTAGATCCGGAGAATTTTTCTTCAGCAGTACCCCTGCGCGTCGGTAGGTGGCATTGGTCGACTCTGCATTCGTCGTTGCCGTCGTGGTCGCCGCAATGACGTCGCGGTATCTACTTAGCCGCTACCCCTGCACGCTGACGTCAGTTCTTTACACAACAGTCCATGCCAGAAGCGCAGAGCCATGCAAGACACTGACCACTGGTGCACAAATCTAGGGCCCTAAGGGGAATTCCCTTACCCTAGAAGTCAGTTCACAGAACGGGGAGGATGGGTGGGGCGGTGAGGAATCCATAACTAATCTATGTCTCTTACAGATATATCGTTACTGAAGGTAAGTAACTTGTTCATCTGAAAGAGACAATTAGTTATGGATTCCTCACCGTAGAATAGAAACCCCAGCAATACCAACCCCGGAGGTGGGTCTGCGAACCAAGTTCACACCAGAAAGTCCTGGAGAACTGAACAGCCAAAGAAGCTGTCTCTCCGGACTTGGCTGTCCAGGCAGTAGTGTTTAGTAAACGTGGGAAAAGTAGCCCACGTAGCTGCCTGGCAGATGTCATGAAGGGGGACCCCACGTCCCAAAGCAGTAGCGGCTGCCACCGCCCTGGTGGAATGGATTTGCATGGCCTGACCTTTCTTGGCGCCCACATAGCCAACAAAGAGCTGGTCATCCACCCGGAATTGTTTGTGTGCGATCCAGATAGAATGAAAGCGCACGTTTTGGAACCAGACGGTGGAGCCTCTCTTCCTCCTTAGAAGGATGCGGGGACGGAAAGAAGGTGGGCAAAGTGATGGTCTGTCCTATGTGGAAGGAAAGGAAAGAAGGCCTTGTGCAAAGGACAACCTTGTCCGGATGAACAGCCAGGAAAGGCGGTTTGGAAGAAAGAGCCCGAAGCTCACTCACCCTGCGAGCAGAGGTGATGGCAACCAGAAAGGCAGTTTAAGTGTCAGAAGTCTGAGAGGACTGTTATGTAGCAGCTCGAAAGGAGCGCACATCAGATAGGTCAGAACCAAGTTCAAGTCCCACTGGGGCATTACGAAAGGATTTGGAGGAAACAAGTGAGTAATGCCCTTAAGGAAGCGATTTACAATAGGGGACTTGAAAAGAGAAGGCTGGTCAGGAAGCCGAAGGAAGGCCGAAATGGCCGAAAGATAGCCTTTTAGAGTGCCCAGAGCAGAGCCCTGCTGGGCCAAAGAAAGAATGAAGAGGAGAACCTCTGAAAGAGGGGCAGAAAGGGGATCCACAGCCTTTGCTGCACATCATGCCACAAACTTGTTCCATCTACAGGCGTATACCGTTTTGGTGGAGGGACGCCTGGCTGTCAAGATAACGTTACAGACTTCGGGAGGAAGGTCGAAAGCTGTCAACTGTTGCCGCTCAATCTCCACGCAAGGAGGTGGAGGCTGGACAGGTTCGGGTGGAGGACCCTCCCCTGCTGCTGCAACAGAGGATCCTCCCGAAGGGGCAGTCTGATCTGAGGATCGATGGCCATGTGCAAGAGCTCGGGATACCAGACTCTTCGTGCCCAGTCTGGGGCCACAAGAATGACTTGGGCCCGGTCGCACTTGATCTTCTTCTGTACTCTGGGTAGAAGTGGTATAGGCGGAAAGGCATATAGAAGGCCGCAACTCCACTCGCGTTGCCGAGCGAGTGCCGCCTTGGAAATTCCAATGCGCAGAACTGCTGACATTGTACATTCTCTTCGGTGGCGAATAGATCTAACCAAGGCTCCCCCCACTGCTGAAAGAGACCTTGCATCACCTCCTAGTGAAGACGCCATTCGTGATCCATCATGCACCGGCGGCTGAGTTCCTCCGCCCTGGCGTTCAGAGAACCTGCCAGGTGTTGAACCGCCAGGGACATGCCCTGATGTTCCAACCACTTCCAGAGACGAAGTGACTCCTGACATAGGGTCCACGACCCCACCCGCCCTGTTTCTTGCAGTAACACATGGCGGTGGTGTTGTCCGTGAACACCTGCACTACTCTCCCTTTGACAGAAGGAAGGAATGCCTTCAGTGCAAGACGGATCGCTCGCAGCTCCAGAAGGTTGATGTGGAGCCCGGACTCCGCCAGAGACCTTAGGCCTCTGATCTCCGCCTCTCCAACCCAGAAGTGATGCATCTGTCACCACTGTGAACTCTGGCTGGGGAAGGGAGAGGGACCTGCCGTTGACCCAATCCTGGTTCGTTAGCCACCACCGCAATTGCCGTGCAGTGCCCTCCAAGATCTGGACGCAATCAGAAAGATTCCCCTAATGCTGTGCCCACTGGAACTTCAGGTCCCACTGCAGAGCCCTCATATGCCACCTGGCATAGTCCACCAGCAGGATGCAGGAGGCCATGAGGCCCAGTAGTCTCAGGGTCATTATGACCAAAACCCGGGATAGAGGCTGAAAGATCGGAATCATAGCCCGAATATCCCGTACTCGCTGCTCGGGAGGATGAGCCCGAAACTGCGCTGTGTCCAGAACCGATCCGATGAAAAGGAGCTTCTGAGAGGGAATCAGGTGTGACTTTGGCACGTTGATGGTGAACCCAAGCGAATGCAGGAGTTCGGCTGTAGTGTGTAGGTGGGAGACGACAGCCTGGGGCGAGCCCACCTTCAACTGCCAGTCGTCGAGATGGGGGAAGACTGGAACACCTGATCTGCGCAGATGAGCTGCAACCACCACCATCACTTTCGTGAACACCCGAGGGGCGCTGGTAAGGTCAAATGGGAGTAAGGTAAACTGAAAGTGCTTGTGGCCTACCGTGAACCGTAGGTAAAGCCGATGGGCCGGCAGGAAGGGGATGTGAAAATAAGCGTCCTGCAAGTCCAACGCTACCATCCAGTCTCCAGGGTCGAGGGCAGACAGGACCTGAGCCAGTGACAACATTTTGAACTTCTCCTTCCGGAGGAAGCGGTTGACTTTCCTGAGATCCAAGATAGGACGCAGGCCCTTGTCCTTCTTGGGCACCAGAAAGTAGTGGGAATAACAACCACGACCTACTTCTGGGGCAGGAACTTGCTCAATGGGTCCCTTGGCCAGGAGAGCCATAACTTCCTGTTGGAGAAGGGCCAAGTGATACTCCGAAATGTGATGGAATTGAGGTGGCATGGATGGAGGGGTAGTCTCGAAGGGGAGGGAGTAGCCCCTTCGGACTATCTGCAAAACCCACCTGTCCGACATGATGGCGAGCCAATGGGGGGAGTGATGGCGAATCCTGCCGCCCACTGGCGAAAGGTGGCCCTGAAAGGTCGGATTAGGAGGGCTTGGAGGCTGTTGCAGAGGGGGCCCTGGTGGACTGGCCGCCCGCTGGCCCCCAGACACACGACGGTGGGGCCCACGTCCCCGGCCGCGCAGAGGTTTCACAGCTTGCGCAGGCTTGTGGCTCTGGGCGGAACGTGGCAGGGCACCCCTTCCGTAGCCACGAAAGGGGCGAAAAGCAGGCTGCGCTGGGCGGGAGGTGGAAGCGAGGCCCAAGGATCTGGCCATAGCCCTGGAGTCCTTAAAGCACTCGAGCGCGTTGTCTGTCTTGTTGCCAAACAAGCGACGGCCATCAAAGGGCATGTTCAAAAGTGTAGCTTGGACATCACCCGAAAAGCCAGTGGACCTCAACCAGCTGTAGCACCTCAGGGCTACTGACGTTGAAATCGTCCTGCCTAGTGAGTCGGCGGTGTCCAGCCCACATCTTATGGCGAACTTCGCTGCGTCTCTCCCTTCGGCAACGGCACAGGAGAGCACGGCCCGGGCCTCCTCCGGGCACTGTGGCAGCACCTGCGCGACCGTGTCCCACACCGAGTGGGAGTAACGGCCCAAGAGACATGCAGTGTTCACCGACCGCAGTCCTAAGCTGGAGGAAGAAAACATCTTCTTCCCAAGGTAGTCCAGCTTCTTGGATTCCCTATCAGGTGGTGCGGTAGGGAATGCGCCCTTGGATGTCGAGGCTTGGACCACCAAGCTCTCAGGGGTCGGGTGTTGGGAGAGGAAAATGGGGTCACCCAGGGCCGGGCGGTGGCGTCGGGCAATCATCCTATCTACAGGAGCCCCTGTGTTGGGCTTGGACCAAGTGCCCAAAAGGATGTCCGTGAGGGCCTCATTGAACAGCAGCAGGGGCTCCGAGGAGGCCGCTGCCGGTTGAAGCACCTCGGACATGAGGTTAATCCTGACCGCCACCGTAGGAAGCTCAAGGTTTAAGGCCTCAGCCGCCCTACGCAACACCACTGCATATGATGCACCCTCCTCCGTAGCCACGGTAGGGGGAGATAGCATGCCAAGGTCTGGGGAGGTGTCCAGACCACTGGCCTCAGCCAACTCCTCTCTCCAGTCCGGTTCTTCTAACTGGTCTGCTAGAAGGTCCACAGACCCCTCCCAGTCCTCCTCACTCTCCTCTGGTAGCCACTCAGGGTGAAAGGGAACACCAGGGGAGAACAGTGGTACAAAAGTACTGGTCGGCGGCGGTCCCAACGTCGGTCGACGCCGGTCTGGCTCGGTGTCCACATCGAGGGGAAGGCTGGGGTTGACATCGGCTGGGGACAGGACCGTCGTCGGAGGAGGTGTTGCCACTGGATTCGGCACTGGAGGAGGTGTCACGAGGTCGACCGGCACCGATCCGGATCCAGGCCTGGATCCCTGGGGGCCCTGCTGCACCGAAGCCGCCGGCATTGAAGGCCTAGAGCCCCCAGCAGAGTCCACTGGGACGAAGGCGCGCCGGCGGAGTCTGGCTGGCCAAAGATCGAGTGGAGGGCTTCGTAAAGACTACGAAGTTGGGCAGGGGTCAGACCGGCTCCCGGAAAAGGAGGAAAACTCGGGGTTGACCCAGCAGACTCCACGGGCGGAGTCGGACGACTACCTTCCTCAACCCGCTTAGCGTTGGCCGACGGACGGGGAGAATGCGAAGAGTGACGATGCTTCTTCGCCTTCTTTTTGTGGTTCGACTTACCCGAAGACGAAGACTTCGACAATGAGTGGTGGTGATGGCTCTGCGACCGGTCCCGCGAACTCCCTCTCGACCGGGACCTCGAGCGGCGCGGAGTGGACTGTCGGGCCTCGAGAAGTTTTCGGGACCGCTTCCGCAAAGACTTAGGGTTCATGGCCCGGCAGTCAGAGCACGACTTCAAGTCGTGGTCACGCTCCAAACACCAAAGGCACACGAGGACAGGAGTCGCAAGCCTTGAAGCCGGTTCGAGGACGGGACATTCCTGCGTGCACCAGGAGTCGGACAACTCGAAAAGATGTTGAAAAAAGTCGCAAAAAGAGAGTCAAAAAGTGACTCGAGGTACCGTCTCTCCGGATCTGCGCTGGCTGGCGCAGAAAAAAAAAGAACTGACGTCAGCGCGCATGGGCGGCGTCTAAGTAGATACCGCGACGTCATTCCGGCGACCACGACGCCAACAACGAACGCGGAGTCGACCGACGCCACCTACCGACACGCAGGGGTACTGCTGAAGAAAAATTCTCCAGATCCAGTCTGACGCCTAGGGGTAATTCTAAGGTGAGGAATCCATAACTAATTGTCTCTTTCAGATTAACCCTTTTTAGTAACATAAGGATAATGAAAGTCTGGGGAAATACATAAGGGTACAAACCTAAGCCTTGCAATTTGCATGCAGCTCTTTCATGACAGTTCATAGGTCACTGTGCTATATTAGGATTGTAACTTATGAACCACAAGTAACAAAAGAATCTCTTTGACAAAAGCAGTAACCCGATGAGATATCCCCATAAAATACAGTTCTGTGATCTGCATGGTACACGTTCCTTGCAGCAGGCACATTAGCCATCAGCACTACTATATGATGAGTCAGAACTGACACTAGACAAAAGACGATCTCTCTCCAGCAGGAACATTAAGCATCAGTTATCTTGACATTTTTAGTGTTGCCTGAAAACCGTCCAACACACACAACGAACTCTGCACTGGGTGCTTTTAAACCCAGAAGTTATTTCTAAACACAGCACCTCCCACCTAAAGATCAGCACCAGGTGCGGCTGCACCGGTCGCACCGTCCTATAGCCAGCCCTGATACTGTCCAGTGTGCTGTTGTGAATGAAGAACACTGAGAGACTTTCTCTCTGATTCTAATAGGCCCTTATACTGATTTCCAGTTGCTCTATCACAGTATTCTAATTCAAAGTAAAAGTATAGTTAAAGTCCACATGTCCTGAGAAGTTGGTCCGACACCATGATGGTCTTTTAACTCACGTTTCTTCTTGTACACTGCAATACAATTAGTGTAATTTTAGTGCAGGAGGACCTAGTATATGGTTCAGTGCAATGTTTTTACTGTATTTCTACATGTGACAAGCAAAGACCTCAGTCTGACAGGGCCGGACTGGAAACCAAAGCACAGGGACGTCATTATGGGTCGCACCTGCAACCACTGGCATGCCCCTTGTGACCCCTAGCGTCAGTAGTGGCAAAATCAGTGACAGGGTAAGAAGCAGCTCCTCCTTAAGAACGTCGGCGGGGGCTTCACACTCCTCGTTTTTTGTCAATTTTTTTAATTATACTAATAGTGAATAATTTTCCATTATTCGCTATTAGTTTAATAAAAAATAATGGAGTAGAAATAGCTGTAATATGACTTTCCCTAGCAGCTGAGGTAAGTAAAAAAAAATGCTTTTAAACGTATGTATGTTGTATGTGTGCTTGCAGTTTTTAGTGCGTTTATGTAAGAGAGTGTGTATGTGTGAATGTGTAGGCAGAGTGTGTGTGTGTGTGTGTATATGTGAATGCATGTGTATGTATAAGCATATGTATGTACGAGTGAAAGTAAAGGTCAAGGGGCATGTGAAGTCAATTTCGCTAACCCTGGCATTCTGGTGATTTGATGGCGGCCTCCCCCTATACCTGCGGCCAGCACCACCTGATGCCCCTCCCCCGCGCTCTTACCTGCGGCCATCGCAGGAATCACCAGCCCCCTCCCCCCCCCCACCCCCCCCGCTCTCTATCTCTCCCCGCTTTCTTCTCTCTCTCTTTCCTGAACCCCCCCCCCCCCCCACCCCCTGTCCGCTCAAATTTTCCGGGGTAGCTGGAGGAAGTGAACGAGGCACCTACTCTAAAACCCACCCTGCAAAGACTGCAGCCCATGGAGGAAATGCCCGGCGGGAAAAAACAGGCAGTCCGGGCCTACTTTCTGACGAGCTGGTGATGGAGCCCAGCAACTGTTCTCGCAGTCTCATCTCCAACTCAAGAATCTCGACCCCTCTTCCTTACACAGAACATAGATTTGTGGAGTCGGGTTCATGAAGGCAAGGAAGTATCGCATCACTCCTGCAAACATGTAAGGTTAGTGCCTCCTGGAGCCTGCCTGAGCTTTATTCATATGGGAAAGGAGAGCTGCCCATCTTAAAAGGGCCCATTTATCAGTTATCGTCTTCTTACAATCAGATATTAACACACCAATAAACAGCACACTCCTTCGGTCTGACTTCCAGGCAATGTTGGATGAGCATGATGGAGGCAAGAACAATGGTCTGATCCTAAAAACTATGGAAAAAATATGTAAGATCAAATATAGTTGGCTTTAATCATTGCCTAGAAAAGCATAAAGCAGTAGGTTTGATGGTTGTGTCATTAGCTGCAGCAAGAATACAATACTGTACTGGCTCCACCTGTAAAAAGGTGATGCAGCACAGATGGCAATCCTTCCAAAGTTAACATTCCTGGGAACAAATGTTATTTGGCCAAAAGCTGAAGGAAATAGTGTAACGGGTAGCTCAAGATGCCGAATTAACTCTGCTCTTTTTGGCCACAGCCTCCAACCAAGAGACAGGAATAGTATTTAAGGCCTCAACCGCTAGATCCCTTTTTACTTGTCAAATTATCTTAGTTTTGAACAATTATTGTACTACAGAATATCGAGCATAGGAAAATCGTGGTATCGTAATATTGTAGAAAAAATATTCAGAGATAAAATATGGAAAGGTTAGTTCATAAAGAGGAAGTATAGAATTACTATTCTTAACTCTACATCTATATACCTTGATGAGATGTGTATATATAATCAAGTTACATTGATGTGGAGTTAAGTATAGAAAATCTATACATACTTACTTGTTGATATTTGGTCCCTCTATTTTACCTACTCAATATTTAGGAGGCACCTAAACAATATGGTTGTGGCTCTACTGGTGCCTCTTCTTAATACCCAGTTGCAGCAAAATGGCAATATTCTTCTTCTGCACTTGTACAAGTGAAAATATGGCTATCAGTGCTTTATAATAAGTTTCATTCATGAATCCTTCGCTCAGATAGCGTTTTATTTGATGTTTAATAGCATAGTATTCATACAATGGCATTTTGTCAAGGTTATATTGTTCTTTACATTCATAAATTGTGCCTACATGTTCTTCCATTAAAGGTTTTCCAAAGGTTTATCAACTTGTGTTTCACTCACCTGCATGTAAAACCCAAGTCTTTCAAGACAAAAAGAGCTGTTGAAGAATTTTATTTAATTATATAGACCATTATTGATGTTTGATACATTTTAGTGACGTCCTCACACGTGCACTATACTGCAAACAAACATATATAAACTTTAAAAAGAATAATCAAGTCTATATACAAACTATGCTTAATTTTTGGATTTTTATGAAGCAATGTGATAAAAGTACAGAGATCTTGAAGATATGTTTTATCACAACTCAGTGGTGCATACTATTCTATATTTTAAAGTGCACAAAAGTAAACACGTTATATATTTTAGACATCAGATTAGTTTAATTGATGAGCAAGCATTAATGTTAATCTTATTTGTAACCTGTGAGCATACATTTTTATGTCTACAATGGTATTAAACGTCAAATAAAACACTAACTGAACAATACATTAATTAATAAAAATTCCTACAAGGATATGTCTAACTGTAAATTTGAGTGTTACAGGTGTAGAAGAATAATACTCCAGCTTGGAGACGCTTGGCTCCATGTTTGTATGGTGGTAGGCTACCCTTCTACACTGGCAGATGCCATGCCTCATTCGCCCTGCTACACATCAGTTATAGCCATAGCACTCAGGCAGCATCTCACGGTTGGGGGTTGGATCAAGGGTTTCACCCCTTTCTTAGGAGCCATTATTACGGGTAAACAGGCCTTGGAAAGAGTTTACTCCTTTGAGCATATTTCAACTGTAAACACCTCTGCACTTATTACAGTCTCACATCCAAGGAATCAGTTACAGAAGCAAGCCCTGTCCATGGAGAGCCAGGTTTACAGGATAGCTGTAGGTACGATATGTGAATTGTTTTTATTTTTCCCAAATACTTTACCATATGGAGACTCCACAGTCGGGGCAGAGATTTCCACATGGTAAAGTATAGGAAAAAATGAAAGAGTTAATTTAAGTAATAAAACATCTTTAAAATATTTTTATGTTAAATATTTATGTAAGTTCATTTACACATTTACTTTTAATGTAGAAGAAATTTAAATAAATCAAATAAATGCTGTAGCACAATTAAATTAAGTTTGAATTAAACCTTTGATCAATTGAAATATATTAAGTTTAATTATATTTATTTTTGTCAAGTTTAAAATAAAAATGAACCCCCAAAGGAAAAAAAATGAAGGTGCATTAATTATTAAACGTGATGTATAGAATTAATTGTAATTCATTTAACTATGTTTTCATTATATTTATAGTTTCATTATTTTTAAAATTCAGAATAGGTAATGAAAATATATTTTGAATAATACATATCTACTATTTGATATATATTTTTAAGATTAATGTATTTTTTATATTAGTAACTATTTTTAATAATTTAATTTAACATTGTTACCTATGGGGTTATATTTTAAGTTCCTTCTTCTATTATATTTTATGGGAGGCTGTTGCAGTACCAGTGGTTGGCCATGTGTAGTGCTGGACTTACTACTGTTTGTTTTTATTTTTAGTACTAACTTACACTCAGAAATTGTGAATACCAAAAAGAAGTAAACTTACACAAAAGTCTAAGTTACCTTTTTGAATCAAACACATTGTAGGCTAAAACAACTGCATTTTCCTCACTCCTACTAACCACTGTCACTAAGCAACCTCATTCACTGGCCATCTTAGCATCAGTGCTGGTGAGATTACTCCTCAGTAAATGTACGGTATTTTAAAGTCCTAAATTAAAATGATATTTAGGGGAACAGACAAGTGTTGCAAAAAAATCACAATTAGAATTTAGGGGTCTGATTCACAAAGGGCCTCCACACTCATGGCGGAGACCCCATAGTCATCGGGAGTCTCTGCACTCGGGGAAGAATGTCTGCAATGAGAATTCTCACTGCGGAAATTCTGCCCAGAGTATGGAGACTTCCCCCATGACTGCAGGGCCTACGCCACAAGTGCGGAGGCTCTTTGTGAATCAGGCCCTTGGTCTGAATTAAAAACATTATTTTTAGTCTACATTAAAAAACATTAATTTCTTTAAATTAAAGCATTTCGTCCAGAAATTAATTTACATTTAATGAGCCCACAAGAACAATATATAGTTAGAATTGTACGGATTGGTGAATCTGCGGTGGACAACAAATTGTTGAGCTGAGTCTTTCTTACGTTAGGAGAAAAACTCTGTACATTGCATAGGAAAGAGAGTAGCTAGCTAGTCTAACACCACACCATCAAAACACAAACTCAACAGGGCTAACTCAGTTAAAGGTAATGTTTGATAGGCAATCCCAAACCCTTATACACAAGGGCAAGGAATGTTGGAAATCCTAGCCAAATCATGAAAAATCAATTTACATAACAGGATCAATACCCTAAGAATGGTAATAAAAGTACATCCAGAAAGTATCAAAATTAACAAGCTCCTTACTATGATATAAATGTCTATCAGTGAACCCTCTATCCACGGTACAAGATCATCGTATTGTTACCCACAGGTAGAACAAATTCACATAGTATTAGAGCAAATAGATGGGCTCATTTATTGTATTGCCCACTCAAAAAGACAGAAATCCAGCTTTTACTACGTTAATTTGAAAACGCTAGAAAGAGGTTACTTTGCACCCCTAAGCAATGACCACCCTCATTTCAGTAAATGATGACGTAGAAGGTATAAAAATGCCACAACTCAAACTAGAGATACTTATGGTGAACATTAAAAATGCAGTTAAATCACCAATATGCAACTTAGATTATTAGTGTACACATATATAGGAATTCGTTCATACGCATAAAAAAAAATGCAGCATTCTTTTCAACTATATGTCTCATCAACAAATCATAACAGTTCAGGGAGCTTAATCCTACTGCTTTTCACAGTACATATGGATCTTTGGAAGCAGAACAAAATGAAGTATATATATTTCTCAGTTGTAATGTGTTCAGCATTGGTGCTAGCGGTTGTTTCATCCCGGAAGAGTATGTAGGACATAACAAAAGAAGTGTTCATGTAAGTAATTATCTGAATTACATCTAGCACACAGTTACATCTCAATCGAGGACTCTTCTTTGGCACTACTTTAGAGGACTTTAATGTCAACGTATAAAAACAATATGCTATAAGTTTTAGTATTCAGTTATATTTGCACTGAAACCAGCCCCAGGATTTCTTTAAACACTTCATAAGAATTGGGGACTATTTACAAAAGTAAACTTACACATGAGTAAAACTACTTGTGTAAGTTTACTATTAACGCTTTGTAGCAAAGTTACTACTTTAGGCTATTCACCATATAAATGTAGTGCAATATTTAGGCTTACAAGTTCCACCCCTGAATTCAGGGGGTGGAGCCTAATTTACAAATGTAAAGTTACAACTCGTAACTTTTCACACAGATCTCCACTATCGGGGCAAAGCTCTTTCTGTGGTAAAGTACAGGGAAAATGTAAAAGTTTACTAAAGTAAAACAAAATAGTAAATCTATTTTAAATATTAAAGTAAAATAATTTTAAATATTTATTTTAAATGTAGTTAAACTTAAAAAAAAAGAAACCTACAGGCTTAACTTAGTTTTGAATTAAATATTACATTTTTTGAATTAATTAAATTAAATTAAAATGATTTGTCTTAAGATTTACATTAAAAAAAACACCTAAGGCAAAACAATAATATTTATTATGTTCTGGCAAGCAGTAAACAAGGTTGGAAAGGGAACCCAAGATGCATTTAATATGAAATTTTGTGAACCATAATGGGTAAATCTTTGCTATACACATTGTTCAATGAAAATTAGAAACAATGGACTCTAGTCCCAGAAAGGACGCTAGCCTGAAAGATTCACCCAAGACCCCAGAAGATAGCTACAATAACCATCAGACTCTCCTCTTAGATTGTGGGAAAACAGGCAGTTTAGATGGCAGTGTGTTCCAATTACGGAAAATCATAAACATGTCTCCTTCAGATGGTGCCACACAGTCCAAATGGCCTGCCACAGGCAATACTTAAATCAAACTCAGTTTTCTGAGCCAATAAGTTACCAACACACTTCAGGCATACTCTTTCCACCTAAGAAATTTCTGTTTCTTGGAAGGGCTCAATAATCAATCCCATTCACAAAGGAGGTAATAAATCACAGCCCTTTTACTGTTGTCCAATAGTTTTGTTGGACATTAGAGCAATTCAATATAAGCTTTTTCGGTATGGACAAACAACCATAAAAGCAGTAGCAAGATTAAAATACAATAATAAAAACAATAGTTTAAAAAATTTTAGCAGCAGATTACATAAAACAAATCCTTATCGAGTACATACTGATTTATTAGCACACAATGCTTTTTCTTACATCTATAGCTTTTAAAATAAATGATGCAACATTAAAACAGACCCCACGATTATTAAGGTTAACTAGTAATTTCATTGCAGCTTGTGCGTTCTTACATTTTGCTTTAGAAATAATAGTTTTTAACTATTGACACCTAAAATACAAATAACAATCACAGAAAAGCATAAAGTGAACTGTGCTTTGCTTAGACTGTCCGTCACATGGGCAGGGGGTAGAATCAAGGGGACAGGATTTCATTGCAGGGAAAGCGACTAGATGGTGTACTATTCCTAGTCTGAGTCTAGTCAGTACAAAGCGATGTGTTGGCTTTGTCACCCGAGTCAAATAATTTTGGAATCCCATCTTAGACTCAATTGATTGGTAGAATATAAAATTCGATTGTTTCCCTGCCAGTCTCATACGATTTTCTATTCTATAGTTCAGAAAGACATCCTTAATTACCTGTTTAGTTAAGGTAGTCACCTGCACAGGGTTCGACTGAATTGGTAGATTAAACAGTTTACTGTATGTAATACTGGTATATCTTAACCAAGGGATACACATTTTTTATCCAGCAGTAGACAATCCATGATAATAGATTTGGTAAAATTAGTTTAATCTTTGGTTCAAATGGACCTCCATAACAGCAGAGGTCGCACAGAAACCAAATCTGCTAAGTAATGTAATCCTACTTCCTGGTGTATTATTTCAGTGGACGCTGAGGAAGGTAAACTTAAAAGACGCTTTAAAAATAATTTTCTTCACGCTGCAATATCTGACTACAATGGTAGCCCCACACCCCAGCTCCATATAAGGCAACGACAACGGATCTAGCCTGGTAAATTGCTAGCATATCCTTAATTGGGCGATTACCTAATTTTGTTGTGAATCTAAAAACCCCATGTGCACTCCTATTCATCTTAGATCGGACATTGGTTATTTCATGTGACCAATTTCCACTACTTGAAAAAGTTACTCCCAGTTAACCGAAAGTGTTAACAGTATCTATCGGGGTGTTATCAATATAGAAAGTTTTGCATTTCTTTAGTTTAGGCCCGCATACAATGGTAAAGGTCTTTGTTTTGTTAATTATCAGTTTCCTTGCGTTGATAAAATCCCTAAAACGGTCAATGAATCGCTGTAAGCCTACCGGGGTCCTAGATAGCAACACAGCATCATCTGCATATAGCAGCACTGGAATCGGACTCCCAGAGATTTGTGGTGCATCGGCTTGTACCAGTTGCAGAACCTTGTCCACCTCATTAATAAACAATGAGAACAGGAGTGGGGCGAGGACACAGCCCTGACGAATGCCTCTTTTCACGTCAAAATTTGGCGTGCATTCGCCCTGCTGCCCATATCGTACCTTACTCGATAGCATCTCATAGAGCCTCGCGAGGAAACAGATAATTGGTTTGGGTGCACCAAGGCTAAACAAGGTTGGAGAAGGATTGAGTGGTCAACGAGGTCAAATGCACTGCTAAGGTCTGCGAAGCATAAGTACAATCTCCCTTCTTTGGCACATGTGTATTTGCCTATTAGTAACTCTAGATTTATACACTGCTCTATGGTCCCTACCCCTTTTCTAAAACCATATTGTGCTGGAGAAAGTATTGCCTTTTCATTTGCCCACTCTTCTAATCTCATTAGAAGGACTTTGCTCATCACCTTAACTGAGGAGTCTAGGAGCGATATGGGGTGGTAATTTTTGCTTCTAACTTATTACCTTTCTTGAAAATTGAGATGATAACGGATTTGCCCCACAAAGGAGGGATATGCTCTGTCACAGCTGTATTAAATACACTGGTGAGGATAGGCCCCAAAAATCTATTGCAGCTTTATATACATCTACTGTAACCCCATCTGGGCCCGGCATTAAAGCAAAATACTTTGCCAGCCTCCTACATATAGATCTAAGTAGCTGTGCCAATGATCGTGGGACAATACCGTGGAACCAAACAGCGGTCCAACAGGGAACCTGATGGTGTTATCCATCCTCATGGAACAAACCACCTGTATCCGTTCCATACTATATATGCGTTTTGGCAATTTTAAAGCTGCTTATGATAGGGTTCCTTGAGATATTTTATGGGAAAAGCTGCAAACATGGGGAATACCTTCAAAATTGCTAAGGGCCACCGAACGCCTGCACACCGATACTCGGATACAAATCAAGTTTGGCGATGGTACCTATCTCTCCAGAAACAATTACATCATAACTGGAATGAAGAGTTGGTGGGTTGTAGCATTCCTACTCTTCAATTTGTATATAGCAGACCTGACATTGAATCTGGACAATACGATTACGCATTCACCTAAACTAGGGGGTAGATTGATATCCAACTTGCTATATGCTGATGACCTAGTGCTCTTCAGTAAAATGAGAATAGGCCTTCAAAGGCTAATCAATAAGCTTCACGAATACACTGTTCAAAATAAATTTGAGATCAATCTAAATAAAACAAAAATCTTAATCTTGGGTAAGAAAATAAAAAAACGGGGAATATGGTTGATTAATGACAACGAAATAAACAAAGATCAGGAATACAAGTAATTGGTGTTTTAGTTGACTCAAGAGATTCCCTTAAAATGCAAAAAGAATCTATAAACAGTACAGCAAATGCTTTATCTTCAGGCTTTATAATATAATCTAAGTCCTTATGGGGACCCAGCCTGGACCCACTGCTCCAAGTGTTAAGGGCAACGCTGCTACCTACAACTGCATACAGTAGTAAAATATTCCTTGGAAGGGATGCTACACTTCTGGATACCTTTGTGGCTAGAACCTACCAATTAAACTTTCGTCTAGCAAGGACGGCTAGACTGCAGAACCTGTTAGAATTTGGTCTTTTGAAGCAAACAGGCAGACAAAAGGCAGGGAGCCTTCCTGAAGATATGCCGCAAAATAAGAGCCCCGAAGGAAGACATATTAGACAAATTGTCATGGCTAGAAATAACAGTCATTGGCAAAAAGACCACTCATAATCATTACTTGGAGGAAATCTTTAAACAATCTTTAAGCAATCTGCATATAAGAAATGTTTGGAACCTTCAAGCTACCCAGTCTGTATGAAAAAAAGGCTGTGAACAAGAGCTCTTAGAACCTTAGTAGGTTAACCCCTTCGGCGCTGTGCGGGAGAATTAATGAGTGGGCGTGTTTCGGACGGCCCCCGGCCGTCCTCCGCACACGCCCACCGTGACGTCGGACGGCCAGGGTCCATCCTGAGCACCGAAGGGGTTAAAGGGTGAAAATTAACTGGTGTAGTGTTCTCGCGTCTGTATGGTAATTAACATAGAACCAAAAATTAAACCATATTTTATGTTCGGTTACTCAAAATTTATAGAAAGAAAATTAATGACCGGTCTCCGAGGAAAGTTATCCACATTCGACCACACCCCATAATGTTTAAGAAATGATACAGATAACCCGTGCAGGCTTTGCAGGGGTGAAGTGAAAACATTTACGCATATTGTCTGTATATGTCCAGAACTCCTCAAGAACTCCTGCAGGCTTGAAAAGAGCTACTGTACAAGCCTTTTAACGATTTGAAGGTTGGGACCTACAGACAAGCAGTTATAGAAGCTCTGAACCCAGCTAACTTTGAACTGGTCAAATGTGCATTGAAGACACGGTTAACATGCATCTTAGAGCCTGGGTCAGGTACTGTTAACTTGCAAAAAGCACTTTGAAGATTTTTTTTTTCTCAAATATATTTTATTGCAGTTTTTAGATTAGTGCATGATACAGCAATAGCATGTACGTGCCACAATGCGTATTTTTAGTAACACAATTATACTTGTAGTTATGTAAAAGCCTAGCATCACATGCTTTGCAATAAAATGGATAACAAGAGCATAGATAAGGAACGACTAAATTGAGATGAAACAATCCCCAAACACCCTGACTCACCCCCGAAACTTTTTTGGGTGGTCATACTATTGGCAGAGTCATAGTCGGTAGAGTATGTATAGGGCCTGATGTGTTACGGGAGGTATCAAACAGTTGCAGTTAGCTGTTCAAGAAGCGCATTCCAATCAAAGGAAATTGGTTTCTTTTGGAGGCCCCTGTACTCTTCTAGCTGCGGTGCTGCACCTTCTGCAGAACACCAAAACAATACCTCTTCCCTCCAGAGCTCTACTCTAGGAGCTTGAGAAGATTTCCAGCGCTGCATAAGTAATCTCCTGGATCAGAAGTAGAGAAAAACCTGCAAAGCGCTGCAAGACTTTAGCCGTTTTGGGCAGTGGAGAAAGACCCAGTATGCAGTATTCTAACGAGGCCCAGCCGTGTACTCCCATTAGCTCAGATAGTGCCCTCGAGATCCCTTCCCAGAACCCAGTTAGGGAGGGGCAAGACCAGAGCATGTGTATTATTTCCACATTTGGCATCCGCCAACGCGGGCACTCTGAGGTAGCCGTCGGAAACACTGCATGCAGTTTGGTTATGAGTTAAGTATGCCCTGTGCAATATTGAGAATTGAATACATTTGAAACGCGTGTTACAGGAAATGCTTTTTGGGTATTCTAAAATGAAGGACCATTCTCTGGCAGCGAGCTCCCTAGACAGATCAGTTTCCCATTTGATCTTCGAAGGAGCGAGCGATACCATAAGGTGTTCCCTCAAGCTCCGGTAGAGCCAACGTACCAGGTGGCTCCCGTGACCCATTGTGTGAAGTACTAAGAGCAACTCATAAGTAACAGGTTCCGTATTATCCGCTGTCCAATGTTTGCACACATATTGGAGGATACTAGCGTGAGTCAGGAACGACGAGTCGGACAACCCATGAACTTGTACAAACTATGTATGGGGCAGAAGGACTCCATCAGCGAACAGTGAGCTGACTGACGTCACCCCTGCCTGGTCCCAGGGAGCTAGTCGGCAGGCCGACAATGTGCCTGTGGAGGTCGGAAGACCACAAAGTGTAATATTCGGGGCGTATGGTGTGTGTGTTTTGGAGTACTTTAGGAGCCATTTTCCAATAGATCCGGGCAGTCCGCAACAGCAGAGAATCCACGTGTGTTACTGAGGACTCTGGGCACAAGTCTATGGAGCCTCCCCTGTTGTAAGTGACAGGTACAGTTGTGTATACTATTTCAAACAGGTTATGTCCTGCCAGCCAATATGATAACCATTGCAACTGTCCAACTATGCAATAGGCTTTAAAATCAGGGGCCCCCAATCCCCGTTGGACGGCGGTAATTGCAGTTTAGACAGGCTAACTCTGCGACACCCCTTCCCACATATTAGGTCAAACAACATAGAATATATATGTTTAAATACCCAGGCCAAGACCACCAAGGTGAGATTCACAAAATGATACAATAAACATGGTAACATCACTATTTTTGCCAGTGCTAGCAATGGATATGGGTAGCCTGGCCCAGAAGGACACCTAGGGACCTCATATAATTAATTGTATGCACTAGGTTCCCTTTCAGTATGTCACATGTTTCCCTATGAATCTGAATCCCTAAGTAACGGAAGGTATTAGGTTTCGTTTTTAGTTGAAACTCACCAAATTGAAGGGTGGGCGCATTATAAGTGTTATAGAAAGAGTAACCACAGGACTTAGTGGCGTTAATTTGTAGTCCTGACAGTTGGCCAAACTGGGAGAACAGCTGGGCCAATTCTGCTGTATCCGCCCGGAGATCACTAAGATGCAGGAGCATATCATCGTCGTATACGGACACCGAATGAATGACTCAACCAATTGGGATTCCAACATGCAATGTAGTGTGGTGGATATATTGGGCGAGTAATTCCACCACCAACACAAAAAGGAGCGGGTGCAGCCCTGTCGGATCCCGTGGAATATCTGATAAGATTGGGAAATATGCTGGCCGGTTTTGGCCCTGGCTGTAGGTAAGGAATATGACAGTTTTACGCCATTTAAGATACTCAAGAGGAATCCCATAATACGTCAAGGTCGCAAGCATATAATCCCACCCCAGGATGTCAAAAGCTTGCCGGATATCTAAAGAGAGGCATCCGGCATAGGGGTACTGAATATGGGCCGCATCCATGATCCCAAAGAAAAGCTGTATATTCAGAGAGGTATTAGGGCGAGGCACAAAGCCTCTTTGGTCCATGTGTATCAGTCGCTGGAGGAATGGAAGTTTTCGGGGGGCCAGAATTTTACTAAGAATTTTATACTCAGTATTGAGGATTGACAGAGGTCTATACGAGGTCAATTCGACAGGTGGCTTGTCAGGTTTTAAAAAAGACGTCACTAGTGCCTCCCTGGTGGTAGGGTGCAATGCTCCCTCCGCAAGAGACACATTGTAAATCTTCTGTAATTGTGGCACTAATTGTGAAGCAAAGGTGGAATAGAATTTTATTTGGAGGCCGACCGAGCCCAGGACTTTGTTACGAGCCAAGTACTTGATGGCCCCACGTATGTTGTTAACCGTAATAGGGGCCGCTAGGTCCTCTCTATCAGTGACCGGAATTGTGGGAAGAGAAGCACGAAGTAAAAAATCCGGGAGCTCCTCCTGGGCAGGGGGTGGCGGTGTCGAATATAGTTCCACATAATAGTTGCGGAAAGTCGCATTAATCTCTATTTGTGTAGTTACCAAACCTTGTGTGGATGTAACAAGGGACAAGACGAGTGTAGGGGATGGTGCTGGACGAACTAAGCGGGCCAGTATGGTGCCCGACCTGTCGGCTTCTGAATGTGTCCTTTGTATATTGGCCCTCTGATCTATCAACCGCAGTCGCTCTAAGAGCTCAGCATATAAGATTCTAGCCTCGCTCAATTCTATAGCATTCACCTCACTCACTTGAGCCGCCACCTTATGAGGGCCCAACCTATCCTCCAGTTTCGCAAGGTCCCTAGTGACTTCTTGTCTAACACCCACTAACGCACCAAGTGAGGCACATCGAACTACCACCTTGAAGACTTCCCACTCTATCAATAGTGAGGAAGCTGTGGCTGTGTTCTCGGAAGAGTATGTAGTGATGGTTGTAGCCAAAATGTCCCGAAATGCTGAGTCCTCCAGTAGTGGCAGCTGCAAGCGCCAAGTTGGTATGGGAGAAGGGACCCGTCCCCCAGAAGGGGGGATAAGTTGCAGAGGGTTATGATCAGATATAGTTTTTTCCGAGATACGTAGTGTGAGTGACGGATGAGCGTAGGCACTGTGCACAGAGGAACCTGTCCAAACGAGAGGCAAGACATCAATCAATCAATCAGGGGGTTTATAGAGCGTGCTACTCACCCGTGAGGGTCTCAAGGTGCTGGGGGGAGGGGTGGGCAGCTCCGGCTCAGTCGAAGAGCAAGGTCTTGAGGTCCTTCCTGAAGGCGTGCAGGTTCGGGGAGCGTCTGATGCTGACTGGGAGCTCGTTCCAGGTCTTGGCTGCGATGTAGGAGAAGGCCCTTCCTCCTGCTCTGCTTCTGCGGATGCGGGGGGTCTCTGCAAGGGCGAGGTCGGCGGTCTGCGGATGCAGATGCAGATGCGGGGGGTCTCTGCTAGGGCGAGGGGTTATGAATAAAAGGAGTATTCATGTAGACCTGTGTTATGGTCCCGCTATACATCTGCCAGGTCCCACCCGTCCACCCACCAACACAGTTCCTTAGCTTGGTGTATTGTATTTGTACCAGGGAGGGGAGGGTGTGAGCGGTCCAGATTTATGCTTAGTACCGCATTGAAGTTCCCTCCTAGGAGCCAGGGATAGTGAGACCAATCTGCCAGTGCGGTCAACAAGAGGGCCAGGAATTCTGCTTGGTCCGAGTTGGGTGCGTATATACATCCCAAGACTATCTGTTCCCCATTTAGCGTGCCCCTGAGTAAAGCATAGCGTCCTTGGGTGTCTATCTTGGATTCCAGCATTTCGAATGGGACCCCCGCCCGCACCCACACAGCCGCACCCCATGAAAATGCGGAGTAGGAGGTATGGTATAATTGCCCTCTCCATCGTCTACCTAGTTTATGAGCTTCAGAAGGCACCAGATGTGTTTCCTGAAGAAACACTATTTGTGCACGGCGTCTGTGTAATTGAGCAAGTATTCTGTGCCATTTGTGGATTGACCCAATACCCCGTACATTCCAAGTGATAAGGTTATAAGCTTTGGTTACTGTCGACATAAGAGACAGGAAAAAAATATATTAAATATGCTACCCGAAGACAGCCTGGACATCACCGTGTTATGACTGAAAATGACTACTCCAAACAGTAAAAAACAGCTCCACAATGCTCGGTCGAGCGATTCTTCGTTGTTCGACCAAACCTGAAACCAAACAGATACAATATAAACTGTAAAATAATGTGTACATTCACCATAGGGGTGGGTAGCCATCATTCCCTTAAAGGGGAGTAGTTGGGGTGAAAAAGTGTGTGGAGAAACCCAAACCAACCAGACCCAGGACCATAACAAGTGAAGGATCCAGATGCAAACCCTGCAGCTAATATACACATGTCAATTAGGAGAGGGAGAGAACATGGCATACTATGGCCCCATTAAACCATGATAAGAATCATTCACAGTGGAGGCCAAGTCTATGTGTAACAATGATTCTGGCACATGGCAAACGTCCTCCAAGCAGCCCAGAGAGGCAACACCTCGTCACTAAGCAATAATCGGTTGGTATGTGTATAAGAGTTCAACCCTCAGTGGTCATTCCAAAGGATCGTTATTCAGCTGTGGGGAAACGTGGGAAACAGTGCCACACTTCCAGCAGAATCCGAGTCTGAAGCGTTGTTCTGTGAGGAGCTTGAGCTGATGGGTGGCTGGGTGGATCTCAGTGCTGATGCCGAGCGGAGTGCCTCCTGTTGGCCTTCCTGGGCCTGACGTGAGGAAGGTGCACCCCGACACTGTCCTGTGTGGTGAGCCCTCTTTTATATCTTCGAGGGGCATGCTGCGATCTTGGTGGCGCCGCAACTCGAGGGCCTCGTCCAGTGGAATCCAGAACATGCTGCTCCAACCATTTCCATGCACTCTTAGGGGTATCAACGAAGTGGGATCGTTGATCATGAATTATCTTGAGTTTGGCCGGGAAAAGAAGGGCATAAGTGAGGCCGGTTGTGCAGAGGTGGGCTTTTATGTCCTGGAAGGAGGCACGTTTGGGCTGCACAGCCATCGTATAGTCCGCGAATATGGAGACTCTTGAATCGTTGACTAGGAGCGGAACCCTGTCGCGAGCTGCTTGTATGAGCACATCGTGGTCCCTGAAATTGAGGATTTTAGTAATAATAGGCTGTGCATTTGAACCAGGAATGGGCTTTTTGGAGGGGACCCGGTGCGCTGTCTCCACAGTGAACAGTTCAGATAGAACAGTAGGGGCCACCTCCATTCTGAGCCAGTACTCAATATATTGCGTCGTGCGGGGCCCTCTGCTCTTTCAGGGAGCCCCACAATGCGTATATTGTTTCGGCGGGATCGTCCCTCAGCATCTTCGGCACGCGCCCGGAGATGCTCCACTTGCTGGTGCAGTGTAGAATCTGGACATTGTGTTCCTTCGAACATGGAGCTAAAGTTCCCAGTGCTGATTCGTTAGCCTTGACTCGATCTGTTAATTTACGGTGATTGTCTTTCAGTAGGCTTATGTCTGTTGTGATCATCCCTAATTACTGCACAATAGCTGCTCGAGATTCACGGATCTCTTGAAGGATAACATCCAATTTGTCCACTGAAGAAGTTGGGATAGCAATGCCAAAGAGTGGGTGGGTGAGCCCTCGGATGGTGAGGTGTGGGAGTGGTTCCGGGCCAGAGGAGTTCCAGTCTTATTTTTAGTATGCCCCATTGTAGTCACCAAGGTGACAGTCATGTTGGGCCAGTGATTGATGGAAGAGACCAATCTGGCCGGGGGGGCGGGGGGTGAGAAGTAAAGAATATATAGGTAGGTTTGTTGTGTGCACCGCGTGCACTTGATTTTAGTCTATGCTTCAAACACTCATTGCTGCGACTGACAGTGTCGCCCAGTATCAGAAGGGTGCCCTAGAGAGCAGCAAAGTGTATTGCAGGGAGTAAGGCACGGTAGCACCCCATCTCAATGAACCAGCACTAGAGAGGGTGTAGCAGTCATGCAGTTGCACTTCGATTAGTCACGTGTGCACTCTTACATTAGGCTCAGTGGTCATTGTTTGAATTGATGTTAGTGCTGGCCTTGGCCCCTTGTGGCAAGCAGAGAGTCTATATATTAGTGGTACTTTCAGGGGTGCAGGTAGAAGCAGGGGAAGCACACAGCTTGTAGGGCGCCGACCCAATACTGTTTGCCGGGTGGAAGAGGAGACCCCAGGTATCAGCAGTCAACCACGGGGGGGAGACATCCATTCCCCACCAGTGAGAGCAACTGGGAGTCAAAGATGCCCTCCCTTGAACCACCGCTTACCTCAGGATAAAGACCTTAGTTCTCGGAAGAGTATGTAGTGATGGTTGTAGCCAAAATGTCCCGAAATGCTGAGTCCTCCAGTAGTGGCAGCTGCAAGCGCCAAGTTGGTATGGGAGAAGGGACCCGTCCCCCAGAAGGGGGGATAAGTTGCAGAGGGTTATGATCAGATATAGTCCCCCAGAATGGGGCAGATGCGCAATCCCAGCGTGCTTGATCCTTCGCGCGGTCCACCCACCGCAGCCGAAGGGGCCAACCTCCTCTTCCCCATAGGCGACAGGTGTGTTTCACAATTACCGGGGTCACCGCCAGTGCCTGAACGGGTCCCCACTGGGTACAGGCCACTCCAGAAAAGCTCCCTCAAGGCCAGCAGTCCCCCGTATCCATGCAGAGTGCTACCGGGTGCTGCAGTTCAATCTGTTACCAAGCGCGGGGGCGGCATGCTCCTGTATCGTCATCTCTCCACCCACACGTCAACAGGGAGCACTGGCGTGCCCGGCCCTATCATCACATAGGCCGCAGCAGACAGAACCGCTCCGTATCCAGGCCGCGGCTTGGGTAGGCATCCAACAAAGTCTAGGGGGGCAGTCCAGTCAAGCAGGGCAGTGGACATCTGCCCCTGCAGCCAGCAGAAATTCAAGTAGGGAAAGGAAGAAGGGTCCCCACACTGAGCTTTCCACAACCAGTCTGCTGTGGTGGGCAGGCCCTCCTCACCTCTCGGCAGCAGCCCACTCCATCACGCCCCACAAAGGCTGCAGCAGCAAGGGGGTTGGTCCTCTGCCAAACTGCGCAGCTAGAGACATCCCCTCCGTCAAAGCTGCTCCTCTCACATTTGATCCGCCCAGCAAGGATGGTGCCATGGACCGAGAGATGACAGATGTCTTATGCCTTCCTTGCTGCCAGTATCAGCGGAGCGCCAGCTCTACGGGCAGCTCCGCCGCAGTGGCCATGTTGTCTCCTCCATGCCGCTGGGAGCGTCGGCTACATGGGTCCCCAATCGGCCCCAAGCCTGCACAGGGTGACGCACCCCACCTCTAGGCAGTGTCTCGGGCCAGACGGCGGTCCGATGCTGCGGGTTAGTGGGGGTACAGGATTCTGGTTCCCGGGTCCGGGAGTGCTCAGCCTATGCGGTCGCCATCTTGGGCTGCCAGCCACGCCCGCCCAGCACTTTGTAGATTAATACAAACTATGGTATTTATTTCGGGTCCTATTATTGCTCTTCAACCTGATTGTATTTATTCAAAATCTTTGGTTGTGTTGTGTTGTAAATGATGTATTTTATCAGTTTTTAAGGGTTTGATCAGGCTTCTCTTCCCCTACTTAGAAATATGAATCGACTCCTGATTTTAACGTATTCCAAAAGTACTAAATGATGTGTTTTAATTGTGGTTTTCATATCTTTGATGCGTTTTTTATGCAATTATATTAAATAATCGTGCATGATTTCAATAAATACTTAGAATTAGTTTAAAACAATTTCATTATTTTCTAAAAACCTTAAAGTTGCATTCATTTTTAATATTTATGTTTAATTTATATATAATTATTATAACATTAAATTACATGTATTCATAGTTTCTAAAAACTTAAAATAAATTAATTTCATTTAATAATAGCTCCTAAGGGCTTTTAAGTCCCTGGTTCCTTTATTTTTTATGGAGAGTGTTGTGATTCTAGTTCGCCTGTTGGCCATGTGTAGTGCTAGACTTACGACAGCTCTGATCTCGATTACAGTTAAGATTATTTTGGGTCTTTTTTGGCTGTAGTAACCGTAGAAGTGCAGTTTGTGAATATCAATGGGCATATTCTTTTGTGGGTAGGAGTATGACCCTCCCAAAGCCCCCTCATTACTCCTCCCTAAACCTCTTCCATTCTATTTGTAAAAATTCTCTATTTTCCAGCCACTCCCCCATGTCCCTTCCACATTTACTACTAAAAAATATAGCTACGCGTGCAGAGATCTTGGCGCATACATGATAGGAAAGGCGGAGGTGCAGACCTTTTTTTAATTTTATTTATTTATTTATTTATTTGAGTTTTATATAGCGCTGGCTAGACCCGGAGGTATCAGAGAGCTTTATATGAGGATCAGAGTTACAGGCTAACATGTTACATTTGTTCAAGAGCAATCAAAACATAGAAAACAAAGAAAAGAGCAGAGTTACAGAAAATTCGTTATGGGAGGGATGGGAGAAACAGGGAGACGGGGAGAAACTGTGCCCAATGTCCGGCTGGGTAGGTGACGGCCGAGGGGATGAACCAGGGCCGATCTCCTCAATAGCTGAACCGAGCAGCTCCACCGGGCGTCGGACAAAATGCTCGGACTCCGCTGTCAGGATAGTGATCAGGTGTACTCAGAGAATGTCAGAGTAGCGTGGGGTGGGGTTGGGGGGGTGAGAAACCATGGTCCGAATGAAATCCAGACGCCATCTTGAGGTCAGGCACTGTCCTGAGAGGGTTCTGTAAGGAAAAGTTCGGCTCGGAAAAAAGTCCCCTGGCCAGATCGATATGACAGGGGGGGGTTCCCAGAGAAGTCTCAGCTGCTATCATGCGGGAGATGCAATGTGTCATATCCGAGAGGGGAACTCCCATTCCGCACAGGCTCCCCAGTTGGGCCCGCAGATCGTGAAGTGCCCGGGGGAGACAAAAGGAGGACACCTGGCTTTGTAAGGGGAGGTCATTCTGCCTTTTCTCTCCCATTCTGTTCTTTAGGACCATTGGGTGTGCCTTCCTTCCGAAGTGCAGTCCTCCCTTGTCACGGTCGTTTCTTTGACCGCCATTTTAGAGTCAGGCGAGCGTTGGTGCATAAATACGTGCTTGGTTGCTACGGAGGGGGCCCCAACCTCAACAACGATCCCTCCCGATGCGGGAGCTAGCGTTTGCGCCTTGACTCACCACAGCAAAACTGGAGATCAAGGATCCTTTCACCACCGCTTTGTTCCGATGTCCGCGGTCCCGCAGCCAGTAATCACCAACGCGGGAGGAGGGGAGGGGGACCCGGGGCTTCGGCAAACAGTACGCTGTCGGCAGGATGAATGCGCCTCCACGTCCACACCTCTATACGTAGTTTAGTAAATAGCATTTTTTAGTACGCAAGTAGTATGTTATGTGTATTCGTGGAGCACACAACTCAACCGGGAAGTATCCTGGTGCTGATAGCAGGAGTAGTGTGTGCCAAGCCTAGGCTGTTGGAAGATTCAGGTCTTCAGTTCCTGCAGAAGTCAATAACTGAGGAGGTGCCTCTGATGTGAAGAGGAAGGTCGTTCCAGTGTTTGGGAGCAAGTTAGGGGATGGCATGACCGCTGGATCGGGTTCAGCATATGCAGGGGATGTGTGCAAGTAGGAGTCCAGCTGAGCAGGGGTGTGTAGTAGGTTTGTGTAAGTTAATGGGATTGTTGAGGTATGTGGGGCCGATGTTGTTCAAGGCTTTGTGTGCGTGACCAGTTTAAAGAGTGCCCATTTGTGTATGGGGAGCTAGTGGAGGTCTTTCAGATGTAATGTGATGTGGGTGTATGCAGGTAGTCTGAGTGTAAGCAGACTACCTGCCTGCAGCAGAGGTTGGTAGAAGAGTTTGTCTGCAGAGTTCTGTATAGTGTGGATTCTCATGTTAAGTTGTGCATTGATTCCTACATTAAGTGTGTTTCCGTAGTTCAGATTGCCGATAACGAGGGCCTGGGTGACAGTTCTGAAAGTGTTGAGAGGAAGCCACTTAATCTTCTTGAGCATTTTGAGTTTGTGGAAGCAGAAGACGACGATTGTGTTCACTTGATTGGTTATAGTGAGCTGGTTGTAGACTACTATCTTGAGGGTCTTTATATGGTGTGTTGGGTTGGGTGTCGGTCCAAATTAAGCTGGCCACAAGCAGGGGGTCTTTGTCAAATACTACTGCTTCTTCTTGTCTGTGGTGAGTTTGAGGCAGTTGGTTTTCATCAATCTGGTGACTTCAGGCATGAAGGCGGTGAAGTTGGTCTGGATGTTCAGTGTTTTGTCTAGAGGGAAAGGATGAGCTGGGTGTCATCTGAGCAGGATATAGTGTTGATGCTGTGGGCATGAATTGTTTTGGCAAGTGGGATCATGTAGCTGTTGAACAGTATGCGCTGAGCAACATTACTTGCGGTACTTCACATATGAGATTGGTGGTGCCAAGGAGAAAGAGTCAGGCTGACCTACTGACTGGGTATAGCTTGTAAGGAAGGAGATTCAGCGGAGCTTGCGTCCTTGAAAGCTGCCTTTGTTTAGGAGTTCAATGAGGATGGGAGATGGTGTCAAAGGCGGTGGATAGATCGAAAAGAATGACGCAGTGGTGTTTCTTCTGTTCATGATCAGTCGGATGTCGTCCATGGCGGCGAAGAGGGTGGTTTCAGTACTGTGGTTAGGTCTGATCCTGGATTGAGTGGTGTCGACAAGGTGGTTTTTGTTGAGGTGGGCAGCTGGATGTTTGTTCATGATCTTCTTGTGCTGACTTTCGCCGGTAAGGGTAGCAGGAAGATGGCTTGTAGTTGGCTTGCGTCTTTGGGTCCACTGATGGTTTCTTGACGAGATGGAGAACCATGGCATGTTTCCAGGCATCCTGGAAGGTGACTGTGTTGATCAATTTGTTAAGGATCAGAGTGAGGAAAGTACTGTTAGGGTCTAGTCTCTTAATGAAGATGTAATGACAGGCATCCAAGGGTGCTCAGAGAGTATGGACTGCATGGTCATTGAGGTTTCTTGAGTGGTCATAGTGGGCCAGTAGGTAAGGGTGTCATCTGGGTGGTAGCTGTGAGTGTGGAAAGGTTTGGTTGGTGCTTAAAGTTGTCATAAATTGTTGATTTGTTCAATAAAAAAAGAGTTAAAAAAAAAGTTGTCATAGATGCTGATGATCTTGCTGCTAAAGAAGAAGGGAAGCTGAGTGCAGAGGCATTGTGAGGGAGTGATGTTGGTGGAGCTTGCTGCCATAAGAGATGAAGTCTTTCATAATTTCTTTGGTGCTGTTGGTGCTGCAGGCCTCCTCAGAAGAATCAAAGAAGTGGGTACATCCTTCAAATGCCACTCGAAGGCGGGCAGAGAACAGCAATGAGTAGCGCAGGGCCAGTTCACGTAATTGCCTCTTGACTGCTTGAAAGGAGTTCCTTTGTTTTTGGGCAGCTATTGTGTAGTCTGGTAAGAACATTATTGAGGCGTTGTTCACTTTGATTTCTGGAAGGCTGCATGATTCGTGCAGCATGGTATTGTGGTCCCTGTAATTCAGTAGGTGGAATAGGAAGGGCCTAGGACCCGTTTCACGTGGTGGCTTCCGCGTCGGGACCCGGTGAGCTCGCTCAATTGAAAAGAAGGGCATGAACTCAGTGTCAGGCAAGACCATGTGGATCCATTTCTCAATGAAAGCGCCAGCATCCAGGCCTTCCTCCACCTCCGGAAACCCCACCACCCTGACATTGTTCCTGCTGGAGCGGCCTTCGGCATCCTCCACCTTATGCTGCAGGGTGTGGACTCAATCGACTAAGGATTGAAGTAATGCGGTGTGATCACGAGCGATAGGTTGGAGTTCAGACAGCGTGAGTTCGGCGTCCCCCACCTTATCAGTAAGATTGCAATGGTCTGCATGGAGGAGATTAAAATCTGCTGTGACCTTGTCAATCCTGCCTTCCAACGATGTGCGCGTCAACTCAAGTGTGGCACCTATCTTCACCACAGCCTGCAGGACTGTGTCTAGTTTAGCGCCCAGCAATAATCCAGGGTGGAGGGACTCAGGCTCTGTGCTTGTTTCAGACAACCAGTGCATAGATGATTCAGGAGGGGCAGGAGCCAGCGGCCCAGCAGAGCGAAGGCGACCCATGGCTTATTGCTGGGCTGTGGGCATCAGGAGGGCCAGTGCCAGGCGGGTTCGCGACAAAGGGAGGAAGGTGTTTGCACGAGTGAGCAAAGCGGCGCTGTCCCAGTGCCGTAGCTCCCTTGGTCGTGTGGTCAGCAGTAGGAGTTGCAGCCACCTCCCAACCTGATGGGTAGGCAAAAACGGGGGTTACACTAAACGCTGGTGGCGCTACAAGAGGGAGAAGGAAGGGGGGGAGAGGACTCTCACGTGACAGAAGCCTCTATAATATGAAATGAAGAACAACTTTTCTCAATATATGACAGTCCAAATTTTCTCTTTTTGAAGCAAACTCAGTAAGGCACTACCAATTTCCAAATGCAAGAGCTTTTTTAGTCCACACTAGTGTTGGTAAACAGTAGGGTAACCTGGCCAGATTTTACCGGCATTACCAGTATTTTTATGTTTTTACTGTTAAAAACATCCTAAGCCCATATTTTTCCTTTTTCAGTACATATTTAGAAAATGAACTAGTAGACTAAATCACTTCAATAAGTTGCCTAGAGATGCCTGAATAAGGCAGAAATATCATGTTAAAATGAATGCAATGGATTTTACACAAATACAAATAGGTATCATGTCCCAGTTCTTTTAGAATTTTAAAACTTGAATACGTTGCCAGTATATATTTTTTTTTTAGAATAGCGGCAAGCCTTGAAAGCATATCTAAATCATATAAAAGCTTTACAGGTTCTAATCACATATCAGTTTTAGCAGCTAACATATCTATTTTTTTGACTAGCGAAACAAAGAGCGAAATGGGGTAGTAGTTCTCTCATTCTCATTGGTCCACCTTCTTATAAATGGGTATTACTGCCTTGCATCTATTGCTCAAGACAGATAATTGACAAATGAAATATAAATGGCAACGTTGTATCACAATAGTTTTAGTCTATTTTATTGCACACAAATCTGTGGGCCCTATTCACAAAAGCTATTTTGGAATTAATCCTCAAAAATACAATTCACAAACATCCAGCTGGGGAGCTCTGCCTCTGCCTCTCCTGTGTTTTATGTGTGGAGATCTCCACCACAACGGCAAAGATCTTGGCATTTGGGAATAGGTTAATAGTCAATGTGGGAGGTATAAGGAGAGAGTGGTGGTAAAATGGGGAATAATTACTTAAAATGGGTATGGTTTAGGGAAATTAAAAGAGGGGTTTACGGAAGTCCATGCCAAATCAAAAACACGCTCATAAATAAATAAAACAATTTCCATAAAAAAATACTTTTACTTCTGTAGTACTACTGCGAGAACAGGCTTACAGGTACTCCAGTGTGGGAGGGACGGGCAGAAAATTAAACATGGAGTCTTAATGTGCTTCTTAATTGTGGCATACTTTATTTTGGGGGGGTGGACAGATAGTGGTTGTCAACAAGAGTATAGGTCTTCTTCCCTTAAGTTAAGTCTTACGTTCTTCTTTTCTTCTAGGTTGTCTTCTTCTTCTAGGAGGGTATTATCCAGGAGACTGGGGGGAGGGGGGGGAATATGGAGGCAAGTATCTTGGTTTATTATAGTTAGGTTTAGCATAGTGTCCTTCCCACACCCCGGAGTGATTGAAAGGGAACAAAACCCAAGCTTAGGGTTTGTGAAATAGAGGTATGAGGTCCCCACCAGTCGGATTGGCAGCTTTACTACCTGTGTTTCATTAGATCTCTCCTTCTCCCCCCCTCTCTCCCAAAGAAAACGAGATAAAGCGAAAAATGAAAGTATAAGAAAAAAGATTGCGATCAAATTATAAGAGTGGCTATACTTGTCCACTGCTTAGGACTGTTTCTTGTTCCTCTGTTTGCTATCACGTATATTTTTTTGTCATCAGTTGAGGTAGGTGTGTTACCCTATTCTCCGAGGGCTAATGAATAGGCATGTCGTAAAAACAAAGGAATCACCACACAGGACATAAGAATAGCACGGCAACAAGTAAATTTCTTCAAAACTACCGTATGGCGCTCTTGCCGTACTCCTTTTTGCATCATATACTACTTAATCAAACCCACGTTCGACCTGACCCTCCCTTTGACTCCCTCCCAAGCCCTGAAAAGTACCGCAAATGCCGCACCTCTCCTGAGTTGCGGCGGCGTATATGCATCCCCTGTGGACGTCCACCACTCCTCACTCCAGCCATCTGGAGCTTCGACGTCTTCCTCCTTTGCTTTGTTCAGGCAGGCTTCTTCAGTCGGTTTTTTCTCCCTATCTGCCAGCATCTCCCTCGATCTGCTGTTCTCGCCGTCTTCCGGATTTACCCAACTCCGCCCTCGCCTTCTTGTGTCCCTTGTGGGTTGGTGACGTCCTTTTCTCCTCTGTTTGGGCTCCCGGATTGGTCCCAGGTCCTGGTAGCCCAGCCTTCTTCCTGTGCAGAGCAAGGAGAGTCCGTTTTCGTATGATTAACACTTTGTTTTTAGGTCGAGCCTAGCGCAGCGCACATGCGTTGCTCTATGGGAGGCTTCTTGTGAGCACTCTAAACTTCTCTGTGTGGGTCTGACTCCTCCCACACATAGGATTGGCTTTTGCCTGTGTCTTTCACTAATGAAAGCACGCAAATGGCTAAAGGCGGGTGCATGTCCCACCTTCTTTTTTAATGTTCACTCCCATGGCGTTTTGCTCTTGGGAGAGAGCAGCAGCGCGCAGGGTGGCAGCTGCATTCCTCGTGGGTCAGGTTACAAAACGCGCCGTGCTTTCGCTAGTTTTACAAGCAGGACTGACAAAACGTGGATGTAAGTAAAAGTCTGAAATGTTTTGGCTTCTCATACCCAACATGGGGAAACTTAGGATTGCGCCTCTCGGCGATAATTCATTTTCCACCCAGCTCATGTTCACTTTCATTGTGCATATCGATAAAGCGCTTATTAAATTCAAGTTTCATGAAGCGCGGCAGCCGTGTTGATGAAAGAAAGGCACACAGCCCCCAAGCTTCATCTTTCAGCATAGTGGCTGTACCTTTCTGTTATCAGCGTGGCACCTGCTTGTTGTTTTAGGAAGGTAAGAGTGAAGGGTCAATCAATCAATCAATCAATCACGGCATTTATAGAGCGCGCTACTCACCCGGGAGGGTCTCAAGGCGCTGGGGGAGGGGGTAAGTTACTGCTCGAACAGCCAGGTCTTGAGCTGCTTCCTGAAGGAGAGATGGTCCTGGGTTCGCCGAAGGTGAGTGGGGAGGGAGTTCCAGGTCTTGGCTGCCAGGTAGGAGAAGGATCTTCCTCCGGCGGTGGTTCTGCGGATGCGTGGTACGGTGGCGAGGGCGTGGCTGGTTGAACGTAGCTGGCGTGTGGGCGTGTAGAAGGTCATGCGGTCGTTGAGGTACTTTGGGCCCAGGTCGTGGAGGGCCTTGTGTGCGTGGGTGAGGAGTCTGAACGTGATTCTCTTGCTGACGGGGAGCCAGTGCAGGTCTTTCAGGTGTCCGGTGATGTGGCTGTGTCGGGGGATGTCCAGGATGAGTCGTGCGGAGGCGTTCTGGATGCGCTGGAGTCTCTTTTGAAGTTTGGCTGTGGTTCCGGCGTAGAGGGTGTTCCCATAGTCCAGTCGGCTGGTGACGAGTGCCTGGGTGACGGTCTTCCTGGTTTCAGTGGGGATCCATCTGAAGATCTTGCGGAGCATGCGCAGGGTGTTGAAGCATGAAGATGAGACGGCGTTGACTTGTCTGGTCATCGACAGGGAGGAGTCCAGGATGAAGCCCAGGTTGCGTGCGTGGTCCGTTGGCTTGGGCGCGGTGCCCAGGGCCGGGGGCCACCAGGAGTCGTCCCAGGCGGAGGGTGATGAGCCCAGGATGAGGACTTCCGTCTTGTCTGAGTTCAGTTTAAGGCGGCTGTTCCTCATCCAGTCGGCGACGTCTCTCATCCCGTCGTGTAGGTTGGCTCTGGCGGTGGTGGGGTCGTTGGTGAGGGAGAGGATCAGCTGGGTGTCGTCGGCGTAGGAGATGATGTTGAGGTTGTGTCGGCGTGCGATGGCTGCGAGGGGGCTCATGTAGACGTTGAAGAGGGTTGGGCTGAGTGAGGATCCTTGTGGAACGCCGCAGATGACTTCGGTGCGCTGGGTCTCTTTATACGAGTGGTTAATCTCAATGGAGGCTTTACGGGGAAGCTTTTCATTAATTCACAATAAACTTTGTGGGAATGTGGGCACGCGCTGCTTTATGAGTTGCCTTATTTTTTGTTTTAGCCCTCACACCCTCCCGTTAGTATATGGAAACAATAGCCGTGCTGCTGTACCCGGTCTTTATCGCTTACTCGCCAAACACACGCAGCGTCTCCTGGCTTTCTCTGTGTTGGCTAACGGCACAAATAGTGTGAACGCTTATTTATTTCCCCCTCACCCTTCCTCATAATGACGGCTGCTTTTCTCATGACAGATATAGTCACTGCCTGAATCAGCCAGTTTGAATTTATACTGCAAGCGTGTTGGTACTGATAGTGCCAAAAACGCACATATTGGCATTGGTCTCCCTCTCTTAAAAAGACACAGCAGTCTTAGTGCTTGGCGTGAAGATAGTGCAGTCCTGCCCTGCTTACGGTAATGGCGCATCAGCTGCGGGCATATGTTTTCTTCAGTTTTTGCCTTGTTATCTTTAGTTATCTCATCTCTTAACTCAGTCTTACCCCTTAACAAACCCCCTTAAAAAAATTTATTGTTGCAATTGAACTGTGCCGTGTCTGATTAAAAGATGTGCACTTTTTATTGTTTACAAGGCAGACGAATAAATCCCTCTCCTTTGGGCTCACCATACTTGTGATCATAACGCACTGCTAACAGTGAAACAAGACCCTCTATAAAACCCTTCTCCGTCTCTTTCACTTGCCATAAATAACCTTTTAAGAGTGCCACACTTGTATGTTGATCTCAGTGCTGCATGTAGTAGACATTACTATGTGCATCCCTCGTACTCCACACGTGTGTCTCACAGTGTGATGGCTGTCCAGCAATGCCCGCCCCCAACCCCGGAAATGTTTTCATTTGCAAAGATGTGCTTCATCATATTCAAAAAGTTGTACATACATCGCCAACATCTACACTTTTCTACAACATTCATCATTTGATTTCTGTCCATGTTTTCTATTTTTTAATGTTAACCCCACTTGTATGCCTTCCCCTTAAAAACGTCACTTCTCTGTAAAAAGCAGGTTCTTTGTTAGACATGCGCTGCAGTCGCTAAATTTGTGCCTGAGAAATGTAGTATTTTTGTCCACCACCCACCTCCTCTCCCCCTCCGCTCTCCGACCATTCGCCAAATATAACTTGGAGCACGTTCAGTTAATGTTTTTTATTTTGTCTTCCTTGACAAGTACCATCCAAGGCTTAACAATAAAGAAAGAGGAGACGGAAACCATTCCCTGTGTGGGAGGGGTTGCGCTTCAGTGATTAAGTTGTTTACTGTGAAAAATGGAAACCAGAGTTGTAATCCCAGGTTCCCACTCGAAAACATTGCGTGATCCTGGGCAAGTTACTTTATCTGCTTTTGCTCATCAGCCTTCTCCCCATCTCCAGGTCTTTGATGTACCTAAATATTTAAGATTAACTTACAAACATCCTGAGTTACAATAGCATGCTAAAACCATTTCCTAAGAATGGGTAGAACAGTCTACCAGTGGGTACATAACCCCGTCGTACTGTGGTTTCAAAGGTGTTGTCTGCTGTCTTGACTTGCTTTATTTGCCTAGTACCATATACCTTGTTAATAGCTTTGGGACCATGCTTTTCTAACCACTATACCTCTTTTTAGGTGGAGCCTGTGCGGTCTGCTTAGCGAAGGACTTCTTGGGTTAATTCTAAAAACCTCCTTGGGAATGTATTCTGCCCATTACTTACAGTTGGCTTCATGTTTTGTAATTCACAGTTGCTTGCTTTCTGTTTGCTGGCTTTATTTATTTTAGTCTGTCCAGCATCTAGCATCTCTTTGTCCCACCCATGGCGCATAGCCTGTTTATAATGTGCTGCATAACTAAACACTTATAAGGTCCCAAAGGCGAGACCTATTGGCTATGCCAATGCTTGTTCTTCTTTCCAGGGGCGGTGTCATCAGCGTTCAGAGCCGGAGCAGGGGGAACTGCAGTGGAAAAGGTAAGTCAGGGGATTCCTTCCACGGGGTACATAGCTCTTTCGCACATTCAGCCAGCCTTGGAGTAAGTCAAGCACCACACATGACCAACCCATGATACTGACACATAGGGGAACATATAAAGTAAATTAAATAGCAAACTTTTAAATGAAATTTTATTTAAATAATTAAAATGTTCATTAATATATGTATATTTAAAATAAAAAATGTATACACAGTAACCTTTTAATCAAATATATTTTAACTATGGTGTTTAAAAAATATTTGAATACAACATATTTTTAATTATAATTTTTTTACAAAATGTAAATCACGAATAAAATAATACAGTGCTCACATCCATGATTGTGACATGTTCAATGCAGTGGTACCATAAGGAGTGAGCAAGGCTAATTAAAATTTAATTTAACTAACAAAAGTTTAAATGAAAATTAACTGTCAAGGACAGGCGTGAAATGCATGGGTGCCAGAAAGCTATACATATGGGGACGTTGTGTAAATTGCTCAACGTTTTCCCAAAGAAATGAATTGTTGAAATGTAAAAATAATTTAAAAAGTAGGAAAAAATAAAAATTGGTGACAACTTTTTCATCTGTAATTTTGTGACCCAATGTCTGATTTAAAGAAGTCATATACCATTACATCCGTCAGACTCTTCTACTTCCAGGGATATATAATGTTTGTTGGCTTCTCGATTCCTCACAGTATGGTTTCAGACCAAACCACTGTACCCAATCGGCTCTGGTAGCTGCTTCTGAGGAACTGAAGATGGGGATCAACATGGGAGGGAAAGTCGCATTGATTTTATTAGATCTTTCTTCTGCTTTTGACATGGTCCATCACTCACTCATCATAAACCAGCTCCATTTGCTGGGCTTTCGGAACGCCGCTCTGGCTTTGCTGAGCTCGTTCCTAGGGGATAGGGAACAGCTAGTGGAGATGGGAGATGCTAGTTCTGCTCCCTTCTCCCTTCCTTGTGGGGTGCCTCAGGGCTCCTCTCTTAGCCCACACTTTTTAATATCTATGTTACCCCCTTGATCTTATTCGCAGTTATGGTCTTGCAGTATTCTCCTACGCCGATGACACACACATTGTGGTGTCTATATCATCTGACGTTAAAAAGGAGGCAATACATTTTCGCAGCTGCATGTCCCACGTTGCGAGCTGGATGCAAAGTAATTGCCTGAAGTTAAACTCTGAAAAAACCGAGGTCTTGCTCCTTGGAAAGGATACCACCTTCTGGAACTTGTCATGGTGGCCCTCTGATCTAGGCCCACTACCGGTGCTGGTTCAAAAAGCGAGAAACCTGGGTGTCATCTTTGACACTAAACTGGGCTTCTCAAAACAAACAAATCAAACCACCTCTTCAGGCTTTTTTATGCTCAGGGTCATTAGGAAGATCTTCCCGTTCATTCCCCTGGACCTACAAAAGACAGTGATGGTGGCACGGCACTTGTTCCCTCCAAGGTTGACTACTGTAATGCCCTGTCCTTGGGGGCTCATTAGCATCTGGTGAAAAAATTTCAATCCCTACAGAATGCAGCAGACAGAATGCGTCTAAAAATTCCCAAGTTCACATCTATCTCCCAGTCATTGCAAGGTTTGCACTGGCTACCGGTCAGGAAGAGGATCATTTTCAAGGCACTTTGCCTGGTCCATAAAGCACTTCATCGGACCGGTCCTGTATATTTTCAGAAAATGTTTACTTGGTACACTCTCAGTAGGCACCTAAGATCTAGAGCAGCTAGAATAGTAATCGTCCCCAGAATAAATAAAGCAAGATGGGGTAGAAGGACGTTTTCTTTCTGTGAGGGGAAACTCTGGAATTCATTGCCATTAACTCTATGCTGCCAACCCATCCTGTTGCAGTTCAGGAAGCAGTTGAAGACTTGGCTCTTTACTGAATCATTTAGTTAAGTTTAGTGCCCTGCCCCCACTTTACTGTCTTCATCTGCGCTAAGACATCCCCCGGGTAATTGTGTGCTATATAAAACAAATTTACTTTACATTGGGTGTCTAAAGTTACATAGTGACAAGAAACAACAAATGAGCTGTAATTATTTTTGATTGTATATTGATCATGCATCTATTCGTTTGGTGAAATCTAATTAATGAAAAATGTATATAAAGGAAAACTATGCATGTTGTAACTGAGCCCTAGATTATAAGTTTAGGATAGTGGTTATTTGTACAACTCTGAATTTAGGGTTACTCATACTATCTTGATTCAGAGGGCATTTTGCAAAATGCCTCCTTTCTTGTACACAGGCTTACATTTGGAGGCCAAATATGGGGAGAAATTCAATTAATAACAAATATTCTACTATTCTGTATTCTCCTACTTCTACCAATAAAAGCAGTCCCAAAGTAGTGTGTCTGGGCTTGCTCCAAAACATAACATGAAAACATCAAGATTTTGCCATGCAAAAATGACCCATTCTGATAATGTGGATAGTTGTGGGGTATTTGAGCCTGGACTCATCACCACAAAGGGATACCTAGCAAAAATAGACATTTCTGAAAACCAGTATCTAAATTCGAAGTCCAGGTTGGTGTGACTTGTGTGGATCCTACTATGTTTTCTTACCCAGAATGCTCTGCAAACATCAAAGTTTTTGCTAAAATCCCAGATTTTCCTCACATTTGTGACGGAGAGTACAGGAATTTCCAGGGATCCACTCATATTTCTCCTATTAAGAACGGTACCACATTTGTGTGGCTGTGCCTAGCCCCTGCTACAGCAAAAGCCTCGAAACACAAGGAAGCATCAAGATCTCGCCCTTCAAGATGACCCATCTGGCAATGAGGTTAGTTACGGATGGTATTTGGCCTTTGCTCAGCTGCCACTCAGGAAAACCTACCAAATTCAGACATTTCTGAAAACAAGACACCCATTTGAAGTCCATGGTGGTGTGACTTGCATGACTCTCACTATGTTGTATTACCCAGAATGCCCCTCTAACACCAAACATTGACTAAACTCACAGATTTCCCTCACATTTTCATGAGAGAAATGTCCGGAATCTGTGGGAGCACACAACATTCCTACCACATAGTGTTCCCACACTTATCACAATAAAAATGGTACCCAATTGTGTAGCTGGGCCTCTCACTTGCGACAGTAACTGCTCAACACTTGGACCGTGTGAAGTCAGTGTGGTGTCAAAGAGATGTTCACATGGTTATAGTTTTGGTCTATTCCAATGACGTGCTTTAGGTGTACCTATGTATGGGATGAAGAGGTTCAAATATGACAAGTTCGGAAATGGAAGGTGGCAAGACTCTGGATACTGGCTAGAAGTGTCCCAGTTTTCCATCACATAAATATGAGAAACATAGCCTTGTTTGACTATACTTTGATGTTCACAGGAAATTCTAAATAGGAAAACTTGCTGGGGTCCACACAAGCCACACCACCCTGGGTCTCTAGGTGTCAGAAATGTCCAGGGTTTGTAGGGCCCCCTCGTGGCTGGCTGGCAGAGATCCCCAAATAGGGCTGCCATTCACCATGGCAAGTGAGAGGAAACTTAGATGACTTTAAGCATTGTTTTGACATATAGGTTGGCAGAGTGGGGGTAAAACCCCCAATTCTACCTCCTGTGGATTCAAACATACTGCCTGGTGCCAGGGGGTTGGAACCAATGCCAAGATGCTGTAGTACTCCATCCCTTTTTCACCTTTTTTCTCCTGGTAGTCAGGTGGGCTTGCCGTGCCCCGTGTGGGCAAATTGGGTTGGTTACCATCTACCTGCCCATCACAGAGGGTCAGAAAGCCCACCAGAAAATCAGGGGAAAACACGAGAAACATAACAGTGTGCTGGGTTTGTCTATCCTGGTACTAGATTGCATCCTCACTCTCGGGCACTAGACAGTCTTTCTGCCACCCAGGGGAGGAAGAATGGGGAGGGTAATCCCCTCTCTGCCAGCCACTATGTCAAAACTATGCCCAAAAGAATGTAAATGTTATCTTGCTTGCCATGGGGATCAGGAAGCGCTAGGCTACAGGTGGCAGAAAGACAGTTGGTGTTTTGAGGGTGGAATGCCGCCTGATGCCAGGACAGGCTGGTCTCTGCTCCACCTTTCTTTTTCTTTTCTTTTAATAACGAGGCCATAGCCTGGCATCAAGGGAGAGGGAGGCAGATTAAAGAAATCTTCCAATCGCCCTTCCAGAGAGGCAGAAAGACTGTTGGGGTTTTAGTTGTGGCGGCTCTGGATCAATGCCAAAAACATTTGGGCCGAGCCCATTTTAAAATAATCAATCACTAGCATCTAATGGTCTTTCTGCCCCCAGGGGGGAAGATTGGGGTAAATCCTAATCTACTAAAATTCCCCTCTTTCAGGGGTGGAGGGGAGAATCAGAAAAATGGTGGGGCCATTAGGGGGTGGGATCATGGCCCAATGCCATGGCAGCAACAGGGTTGTCTCCCTGGGTGTGGAGGCAAACCCCCATCTGCCCCCCAGAAAGTCTGTTATGGCAGGTGGGTGGAGGTACCTGATGCCCTGCTGAGTGCAGGCACCTTAGTGCCGATTAACCTGTGTCTTTAATGTACTTCCTATTTGGTGCTTGTGATGCAGAGAGGGGTATGCTTGACACATTGAACAATATACATTGTAATTAAAATCAGTGTCACCAAATAATACTTGATGAAAGATGCACAATAAATTTAAAGCTGACCAAACAGGGTGCCCCAAAGTATACCTTGCCCATCCCAGGGTTTACCCCCAGTCTGCCTCCCAAAAGTGCAGAAAGCCCACTAGACACCAGGGTTTAATAAAAAATAAATTTTGGGGTCATCTGGTCCTGTCATTAGGCTGTACCCCACCCCTAAAGACCCAACAGTTTTTTTTCCCATCTGAGAGGGTAGAATGAGGTTTACTCAATCTGTGTTCTCCAAGCAGACATCAGGGGCCGTGGGGGGCGCAATGGGCATCTGTACCACTAGGGCACTTAGATATTGCAAAACAGGCTGCAGATGCTTAAGGGGCCCCTTCTGAAATACTGATAGAAGTGGCTCTACATGTGCGCCAGCACTATCTTGAGAGGGCCTTCGTTCATTTGCATGGGGGCGTTGCCCCATGCAACTGAAGGAATCTCTTTGCCTCTGCACCCGAGTTGTGATATGGATGTGCAAGCAAAGGCAAAGAGGCTGTCAGGAGATGCACTGACCGTGTGCCACAAAAATCTTGAGCGCTGGACTGACTAGCTATAGTGTCTCACTTGCCCTCCTACTCACTCACGGAGGAGCAAGTGATTAGACACCCCAGAACCCAACACTCCCGACCCTCTCAGGAATTGCGGTAAGAGGACACACCCTTTCGTTCTCACACTCGTACCTGTCCACAATAAGATCTAACAGAGACGAGAAAAGTTTAAAATATTTATTTTAACTATTGTGCTCTAGTATGCAGTATATTTGCCACACTAAGTAAGAAAATGCCTAACACAAATACGGTCAGCATAGTAAGTAATCCTTAAATCATAAAAGGAGCTGTCATGATATTTAGACAGGGTAAACTAACCACCCTCCCCTTCTACAGAAGCAAAGTGATTATATATCAAAAGATCTCTGGGTGTTTGCAGCGGATCCCGCACCTTAATATGCACAGATAAAAGTTCTACATCGCAGTTGTAGTTGTGATCTCTTCTCTGAAAAATCTCTCTCCAAGTGTGTATTTGCATGTCTGTGCATACCTATATGACAAAGAGTACGTGTTCCCAAACAACAGCTTCATTCGTGTGTTTTGTGTAAGTGCTAGAGCCTAACCAAAACAGAATAACAAGGGTCATTGTTGTTTGACCTTGTCTACGGTGTTCAGACTAAATCCCAGGAAAGAACAGAACGTAAAAACAACGGCAGGTTCTGTGTGAATTTACAGCTTGGCACTAGCAGAATACGTTTGTATAGTAACATGCGCAAAGTAGAGTGCAGCCTGCAACATGCTCAGGTTAACATAGGGAAAGCGACAATGGGCCTGCACGGGACATATGACACCCTCCCCTTGGTAAGGATGGTAGCACCAAAGTGACGACAGAAATTAGCAGGTAAGCCAATCCAAAGTGCTTGAAAAATAGTTCAGTCATTGTCATACAAATATGGGCAATAGCAAAAAAAGATTTTTTTTATTATTAATGTAATCAATTACAGCATGTTGCCGGGGGCCAAGATGTGGGATGCCAAGTGAAAAAGCCAATGATTCCAACAAGAAATCCGAACCCTCTGAGGTAAAAATATTTGCCATCCAATTGAGCAGGTCTAAAGAACAAACATGCTCTTCGGTGCCAGTAGTCGACAAGATCATCATGGGACAACCTGTGTTGATTTCAATGAAACTGAGAACCAGAAGATACTGTGATGTTGCACAGGGATCATCTCCGCCCACTGGCCATAGTGCTGGTTTATGAACAAGTTGCATGCCCAAGGAACAGTCCTGGTAGCGGGCCACTAAGGGACTCATCAACAGTTCGAGATCCATGGCAGTTTGTGGTGGCGTGGCCAGGAAGACATCCAGGGCCCACTGGAAGGGGCACCAGATGCAATGAAACACAGGTTGCACACAGGTGAAGTAGGCATAGCGGAAGGTTAAACAAAACTTGGCATCCAGAGCATCCAGGGGCACCACTCCAAAGAGCTGTAGCATGCCCTCATGATGTAGCTGCAGTTATACCTACCCTGGAAGGACCACAAAGGGTGCATCCATTGCAGAATAGCAGGAACAGCACTATACCGACACAAATCAAGATGAGCAGCAGCGAGAACCCACCGAACACGCTGGAAAAAATAGAATGTATAAAAGCCGATATTACTCCAAAAATAGTTTGAAAATATGTCACGAGGAGCCCACATGTTTAAAAAAGTGTGCCAGGCCTGTGGTATCAGAATCATTAAATATTTGATGTATCAGTTCACTGAAACATAGCGGGCGATTTGTCTTAACAAGGACTGTATTTCACTGGAAGTTCTCGCCACCTGTAATTCGAAGGTTTCGCGAGCTGAAGTGAGAGCCACTTCTGGTTGAAAAAATAACGCTTTGAGTCTGCTTAGCTTATTGAAATCTGTTTTCAAAGTTGGAATGGAAGGCCATAATCAACTATCTACACTCCAGTGCGGAGGGGGAAACAGGACGTTGTTGCAGCAAGTGACTAACTGGGAAACGGACACCTGCCTGCAGACTGCACCAGTCCTGATTATTAAGGACAAGATAGCTTCCATTTGAAAGCAATGTGAGAGCGGGAATAATTGCGGGAACAGGAGTTCCTTTTAAATAACAAGCCAAATTAGGGGCAGACACATTATAGGTGCTATGAATCTTTACATCTTAAGGGAATGACCGGCAGTTGAGTCGCATTCCTCTCCTGTAAGAAAAACATTTCTCTCAGGCTGTTGACAATGATAAGTAAATGGCAGGGACCACAACTCATGTATGTAGCTGCTCCCAAGGGGTTCGTATCTACCTACGGGGAAGTGTTTCATGCAGGCAGTGAACTGAAAAGTCAAGATGGGCAACAAAATAACCCCATGTATTAACCAGACCGCTGAAGGTGCTTCCGCTATAGTGAATGGGAGTTGTTCAAGTTTCTCTATGTGTAACATGGTGTAACAAGCATCCTTCATAGCCATTGATTGCTGTTTATTTGTTAAATTGAAGGGTAAGAACAAAGCGGTAGAATTGAAATAATGCCAAGGAACACACCCATTCTTAAGTGTTTGGAGTGTCCAACTAAATTGCATATTTGATCTAAGTTGAGTCTGATACAATGTAGGCACATCACTTTGCACAATATCAATGACAGACGATACAATATTTTCTAAACTATAAATACGAGATGACAAATTATTAATACCGTTGTCTACTACAGCAAGCACTTCACCAAATGATCTTGATCGATTTGGCGTAAACGTACTGCAGCTTCCATTTGCAACAATTTCCAAATGTCATTATAAGCAGCATAAGCAAATCATTTAGAACGGGGGAATTTTGGGCCCAAAAGGAAGTCTGACAAATTCATGTCTTCGGATAGGAGAGAAAGATGTTGTTTCACTTTAGACAATGTGGAATGTTCTAACTATTGCTGGCATAATTTACCCACGGAGTAAGTAGTAACAGCGTTAAGGTGCGTGGATTGTGCATATTGGGGATCAGGTCCATTTGATTTGAACCCAGATGTGGAGTTTAAAAACAAGCATAACAAACATTAGTGTCTACCGGCCATACTAACCACCCACTTGGAGCCATAACTGAGGAATTAAATGTACTGTTTTGTATCATACTATTTAGTTGATCTTCAGTGTAATTTGTATAAGATTGCCAGTCATCAAAGTGGGCAAGGGATGGAATAATTGGAGTATTCAATTCTTTAATTTTAGCCAATTCCAGACAAGTAGTCTATTGGATCGTGTCATTCAGAAAAATAATTTGTGTAGGTATTAGACATGCACAGAATAGAGATTCTGTACCTCAGACTTGCCAGGACTTAGTGCCCCAAATTGATTTCAAGTCGGTCGATATTGTCTTTCCAATAATCATAGCCTCTAGGGGCTAGTTCCTCAATGAAGAAAGCTGTATAGATTAGCTTGGTATAAGTAAGCATATATTATTTCAAGATAGGGGCAACCAATTTAAAATAGTATGATTTGGGGTCTGAAGTGTCATAACCTGTGAAATATGTGTACTTCATCTTTTGTATTTTTGAGCTACCCTGAGATGGAGTTGGGCAATGCTCCCATTGAGTATAATTATATTGGGGATGCTGTCCATTTGTTCTATGCAAAAAATGATGTCCATAATGTTGATAACAGAACAAGTCGGCATAGTTAGCAGAATTTAAATATAAATCCTCAGACTCAAAGACAGTGTAATATTGCAATTCAGAAAACATAGAATTCACAGTATCAACATCCCAAGCATCCGATTGGAACCCAGGCACTATTACATCACCCATGGAAACTCGGAACACATATGGTATATGCAGGATCTCCGTAGGACCGAGTATATCAAATGGTACTTTATCCCTTACAATTCCATCAGTGACTGGGATCACTGAAATGTTAACAAGGGACTGGTCTCTCTTCATTTTATGCGAAGAAGAATGTGGGGCCAACACTCCGTCGACCAGTTCTGTAGCAGAACGTTCTGGGAGGTAATGGCCGTTGATCAGAAGGAAAAAAAACTGTCACGAATCCAATCCCCATGAACAAAAATACCATTGAAAACACGATCTAGATATATATCCATGGTGGAACTAGATAAGTGCGTTTTAACCAGGAGATGGAAACGCAAATCTGCGCTGGTGGTGGATGCAAAACAGAAGACAACAAAGAACTGTCTAAAGAAAAGTTATCTTGATCGATATAGTAACCAGAAGAACTCAGCTGTAATAAAGGAGGCTGTGATTCTGTAAGGAGACTTGAGGCTTTCATTGCAGAAGAGGCCTCAACTGGAGGATCAGAATGAACAAATTCCATTGCGGAGTGTGAAGAAGATATAACAGATACCAGGTCAACTGAAGACTCGATATCCCCCTCCGGCAGCAGAGGAGAATCAGCAACAATGGTGCTCACTGGCTGTAAAGCAACATTCTGCGTTGGGGCACCTCTAGGCATACTATTTAGGATTGGCCATATGGTGTAACTTGACATGTTCAATTGAAACGAAGAGATTTTCTTTGTATCCTGAAGTGGAGGTAAAATCACAGTTCGAGTACCCTGAAGACCAAGCACTGGAACAGGAGCACGGTAGGAGCGACCAATTTCTTTTTTGATCACCACCTTTTCACAAACCAGATCACCAACTTCAGGAAGCCAGCCAGAAACAGAAACCTTAACAGCCGCATCTGATGGGAGAGTCTAAGGCAAATGGGTGTTAGCAAGAGCATCACAACATTTTTGTAGATCCTGTAAGACAGCTCAGTGGTTATCTAGGTCAAAGGTTGCGGCCGCCGCCACAACGTCTAGCCCATCAAGGTCCGGAACATACATCTTGATGCCAAAGAGCATTTATACGGGATCTGCCCACCCGGAGATCTTTTACGGATGTTATTAAGCGCTCGTTGAACCCCATAAAGATGAGTTAACCATCCACGTCTGTACCTAATCCCCTCACTGTTAAAGACTGCTTTAAGTCACGGTTCATCTGCTCCACAACAGAATTGCCCTTGGACCTATATGGAGAGGAGAAGTGCACCTGCACCCTCATGGACGTCATTGAATCACGGTAGGCCTTAGGGGGGAAAGCCGGACCCTGGTCTGAATGGAAAGTACCACAGGCATATTCTCCGACAAAGACCTGCAAATCCTTAATAACAGTTTGAGCGTCAGCCGAGCGCTGTGGCCAGACCCAAAGGAACCGAGAGCAAGAATCCACTGCAACCAAAATATATTTGAATGCATTATCTGAAACAAGGGTACCCCAATAATCAAGATAAATATAGCGAAACGGCTGATTAGAAATATAAAGGTGTGTCTGAGGTGGCCGGGTCACAGTAGAATACTTAATTTGTTGACAAACATCACAACGTAGGACAGAACGGCAAGTCTGCTGTTACAAACCTCGCCACCAATAACGTTGCTGTAAGAGTGTAACAGTGGCAGCCACTCCTGCATGTGCAGAGGCTACAGCCTCATGAGCGGCCACTATCAAAGAGTGTCTGCAGTAGAGGTTGGGTATCAGACGATCACCAACCCCAGAAATCTTCACAAAGGGAACTTTGTCAGAAGTTAACTGATAAGAATACTTGGAAGGAAATCCTTGAGGAAAAGCAGTACCATCCCGGGATGCGGGGATGGCAGCTAGAATGTCATCATCAATTTTAGTCATAGAAGGTGTAACTGCGGTGACTCACGTTGATCCTCCTACCACTTTAGTACCCATGAGCCCGGTACCGACTAGCTATAGTGTCTCACTTGCCCTCCTACTCACTCAGAGTAGCAAGTGATTAGACACCCCAGAACACAACATTCCCAACCCTCTCAGGAATCGCAGTAACAGGATACACCCTTTCACTCTCACACTCGTCCACAGTAAGATCTGACAGGCAGGAGAAAAGTTTAAAATATTTATTTTAACTATCATGCTCTAGTATGCAGTATACGTGCCACAATAATTTAAAAAAAAATGCCTAACACAAATACGGTCAGAATAGTAAGTAATCCATAAATCCTAAAAGAAGCTGTCATGGTATTCAGACAGGGTAAACTAACCCCCCTCCCCTCCTACAGAAGTAAAGCAATTATATAGCAAAGGATCTCTGGGTGTTTGCAGTGGACCCCGTACCTTAGCATGCATAGATGAAAGTTCTACATCTCAGGTGCAGTCGCAATCTCTTCTCTGAAAAATCTCTCTCCAAGTGTGTATTTGCATATCTATGCATACCTATATGACAAAGAGTACGTGTTCCTAAACAACAGTTACATTCATGTGTTTTGTCCAAGCGCTAGAGCCTGACCAAAACAGATTAACAAGGGGCACTGTTGTTTGACCTTGTCTATGGTGTTCAGACTAATTCCCAGGAAAGAACAGAATGCAAAAACAACGGCAGGTTCTGTGTGAAAGTACAGCTTGGCACTAGCAGAATATGTTTGTATAGTAACGTGCGCAAAGCAGAGTGCAGCCTGCAACATGCTCAGGCTAACATAGGGAAAACGACAATGGGTCTGCACGGTACATATGACATGACGAAGCATTGAGATGCAGGAATGAAGGGATTCCTACTCTTTTATACCCAAACAACAAGAAACTACATCACAGGCAGTGGTGTGGTCATGTTGGATTGGGGAATTTCCACAGGAGACAATGGACTGACTGCCATCTTGGATTGGGCTTAATTTATATCCAACTAATCCTCATTAGAGGATTCTAGGGATCATAGAGAGATGGAGATACCAAGGGCATCCCTCAGCCACACTCCCCCAGCGAGAATAGTGCAGGATACTGCACCGGCCGCCGTAAGGTAAGGCCACTAATGGAGGGCAATGACTCGCCAGCACTTCCAGAGCTCTGCTTGCTTCAGAGGCATTGATCACCGGGAGGTGGGCCATGGCGCAACAGAATTACCCAGCAGAAATTCAGAATATGGCCAGTGGTAGTCTGTCCAACACTTGGAATCATCCTGAGGTCCTTTTCTACCCTGGTGTATCCCATCCCAGGAAGGGTCTTCCCCAAATACACAACCCACATATTGAGAACCCTCAATATATAAAGGTGTAGACTGAGCTGAAAAAGATATGGCATGTTTGTGCAAGTCATCAATTAAATCACATTAACTCAAATAATTGACAAAGGGGGAATTTTGCAATCTGTCTTCAGTTTTGCTTCTACACCCTGTCAAATGTTTTTGAGAATCAAGACTTTTCATAGACAATAGGAGTGACTCATTGATGCCCTCTTTCATTATACAGTAGACCACATTTGTCTTAAGAAAGATATCCAGAGATGGGACAAACCCCTGTTGTTTCAATTTAATTTAACTTTTGAGGAGCACAGAGGGTTTAGAGGACTGTAAATGTAATTGAGTTTTTTAGCAATATTTTATGTTTCAATTATCTTTATTACATCAACATAATGTTATCTAAAGTCAGCACATAGCATAATGTCATTCACGGCTATTAATGCAATGATAAAAATATATCTCCACAATTCTTTCTCCACTCACCATACCACACTACCATTGAGATAGGCATTTCTCCACCAGAAGGCTATTAGGTAGGCCCAAAGTGAAGCAAACAGGAATGGGAAAGGGAAAAGAGAGGAAGGTGGGGAACTAAGAGGGTTGGAAGAAATAGGGGGACACATGGCTCGGCAATCGCCAATGAAGGGTGTTTTTTTCTTTACAAATGAAAATGTGTTTACTGAAATCCAGCAATTACTAAACTCCAAAACACATAGTCCTGCATATCGTTAGCAAGTTTACTTTGCAGGAGATATCTTCAGACTCTCCGATAAAGCTCTTGCTGCCTCAGCATCAATAAAAAGCAATGTTATTGTCTCCATGCGATACCCGCAGTCTAGCAGGACTCCACAGTGTTGTCAGATGTCCTGCTGGGAACGTTCTTTTCGGACATTCATTAGCTGTCTCCTTGAGTCACCAAACATACATCAGGAATGAAGGCATTATTTGCATGTTGAATCTTCTTCTTTAGCAACTGTTTAATCCCAGAAAGGAATGTACTTCTTTACAAGAATAGCTCCTCACTCCTTATCATAATACTCACTTCTTTTTATTTATAGCTTCTTTTTTACATATTGCAATTTGCTATCAATTATTAACTTTGTTATTCCATTCATATATGTTAATTCTTGTGTTTTTTTTTATTCAATTCATTTCAAGGTCACTTGATCTTGGCTTTAGGAGGAATGTAGTTCCTTTGAAATAAATCACCAACATCTAAAAACACAATGCATATTACATTTCAAAAATATTAAATCGAACTGAAAATTATTTTACATATAACTTATGTTTAACTCATTCAAACCAGTATCAATCAAGTATGCACTTTTGTGTTTGTTCCTCTTGTTTTGTTTCCCTGCCTTGTTGTAGAACTTCACAGTTGTGCAATGCCTTAGTATGACGGTAAGGTCTCCACATGGGATTCCAGATATAGCTGCTTCAGATCAGTGATCTTCCACCGCCAGCATGTCTACTCCTCAAAGAGGCGCTGATTAAGGAGATATGGCTCTAGTTACATTGGATCCACCCTTGCTGGAAGGATCACAGTTTCCCAGTGCCAAGATGCCTGTAAGCAACACCACCCACAGCCACTGCACAGACATTGGCATTTGCACACTATCACTTGCCTGTTCAACCCTCTTAGATCAATACACATTTCTATGTCACCACTGGGTTTGCGAGTGACCACCACCGGGTCTAGCCATTGTTTATCTTCTATAGGCTCAGTCATACCACGTTCACACAACTGATCCAAATCCTTTTCCATTACTTCCTGCACATTTAACTCAATTCTTCTCAACTTAGCAACTATAGATACCGCATCCTACTTGAGCCTAATTTATGGACTTAGCATTAAGACACTCCACTTTCAAACAAAACACCATGGTATAAAATTTCCGAAAATCTCATTCACTAATGACCTGTTTCTCTCACACACACCTGGGGATTTGAAATGAGATCAATTTAAATGCCAAGGTCTTTTTAATGGGACCATCACAAAATATTGTCCATTTTGACAGTCATATAAATGTTTCCCTTGGCATACCAATCTTTAAACTTTTATCAAAGCATTAAATAAAAACATGCCATCATTATGACTTGCCCACTGTAGCTTCAAGGAAAAATATCCACTGGGCTCAATGTTTTATTTTGAAAGTGGCTCTTAAAGTTCTTGATTGAAATGAGATTGAAATGATGGTGATCCTTGAACAGAAATCAAACCTCAATTCCATATTGACCCCATGTACCTTACAATTTCAGCAGTGTAAACAAGACACTTGTTCACAGTCTGCTAAACTAGTTCTTCACTCTTACAGCATTTTATAAAATTGCCTTTCATACCACATTTGATTCATGTGGCTATAGAGAATCAGACACTATTTGCAATCAGCCATGTCACATTAACTCTAGACCCCTTAAACACATTAGAATTTGTTCGGAGTGCTCCCCGCACCAACTGTATTCACTTCAGAGCTTTACCGTTTTCACAGTTTAGCCTATCCATATGCATGAGCTCCACCCTTTATTCTGTGGTAATTACATCTCATAGCGGTGGCTCATCTTTTAACTACAGTTCCTCTTGTATTTGATCAGATTTACAGCTTAAAACAAATTGGTCCAGAATTCCTTCATCAGACTGTGCACCTATTTTGCAGGTTTCTACCAATTTTCTCACTTTTTCCACTGATTCCTTGGGCTGCTAAATTTTCTTTCCAAAGCGATAATGCTCAAGGACGGTGCTCACCCTAAAGAGTTAGTGCAAGTGGAATGTTTTTAATATCACCTCATATGCATTTACACTCCTCCAAACACCTTGGCTTAATTTAGGGAAATTCTCTCCCATTCAGACTCGTCTAAGCTCAGCCCCACATTGTTCCATGCCTTGGTCTGGAAGATGCCAATGTACTACAATGCTCAGCACCTACCATAGGGAGCGTGGGACAGCATTGCCTTCCATGCCTCTCACACAGTGCTTGGTCCACTCTCAATGTAGGCAATGGCATTATTTGCAATGGGTTCTCCTTCCACCAGACACCCACCTTCATCTTGAGAATACAAGGTTGCTCCTCAACAACGGTCCTCTATCTTTGTGTCACTCCTCTTTCCAGATGTTTTCCAAACCTTGTATGGCAACACATTCCACTGTGGCGGAGCTACCTTTATGTGTGACCCAAATTCTACAACCCTTCCAAAAGCTGTCCAAATTGCTTTATTTCCTTACAAATTCATAATTCAGGATGTGACCCTGAGATGCATACTCCACCCAACAGCTGACGTCACTGGCTCCTTTCACCATGCTGATATCCATCGCTTTTGTCCTTGATCATCAAAAATCTCTCAACAGTATGTAAAAGTGCTTGTACTGCGCTCTTTACTGGTGTGGTAAAGAAAAAGCATGCAGTAGGCCTGGTAGGTGGGAAAGATGGTTTATTGAACCTTACCCACAAAAAGCCAGGCAGTAACTGGAATGTTACAGTTTCAATGCCCAGCAGCATTCCATAATCCACAAGTGGGAAGTATAGTAAGCAGAATAGAACAAAACACTACACATTTTAGTTGGGGTCTGGAGCCGCTGGAAATGATTAAAGGCCCACCGAGGGGAGGGAAAGAGGTAGAAAAGTAGGGGCAGACAGAATATATGGATGAAGGAGAGAGAGAAGGGGAGCAGGGCTAGTTTGAACATATTTGCTAGGACTGCTTGAGGTTCCCAGTTCAGCTTTGCCGGAGCCATGAGGAGCCTTGAAAAGAGAGGACGAGACATCGGATGTGATAGTAGAATTGCAAAAAGGACAGCCTAAGTAGAAAGCAAAAAGTTACACAGCAGTAACTGGAATGTTACAGTTTCAATGCCCAGCAGCATTCCATAATCCACAAGTGGGAAATATAGTAAGCAGAATAGAACAAAACACTACACATTTTAGTTGGGGTCTGGAGCCGCTGGAAATGATTAAAGGCCCACCGAGGGAGGGAAAGAGGTAGAAAAGTAGGGGCAGACAGAATATATGGATGAAGGAGAGAGAGAAGGGGAGCAGGGCTAGTTTGAACATATTTGCTAGGACTGCTTGAGGTTCCCAGTTCAGCTTTGCCGGAGCCATGAGGAGCCTTGAAAAGAGAGGACGAGACATCGGATGTGATTGTAGAATTGCAAAAAGGACAGTCTAAGTAGAAATCAAAAAGTTACACACTCATGCTTACCCACCCATAGAGCCACTCAAACCTCCACTCACTCACACAGCCACTGACACACCCACTCACTCACCGATACTGCCACTCACACAGCATCTCACTCACCCACACAGCTACTGGCAATTATTTGGGGAGGGGTGCCGCGTGGTCCTCCCTTCCCTGGGGTCAGGTCTTTTTTTTAATGGGGAGGGGGGCCACGCAGCACCCCTCCTTGGGCTTTCAGCCCCGGGTACCCAGCTTTAAAAAACAATGTTTAAATGTAAAAGGGGGGCATGCGGCCCCTCCTCCTGGGCTGATTTCCGCCCCGGGGATCCCATTCCCCTGAGCCCGGCCTCGATTGTGGGTGCCCTGGTCCCCACCCAGGGCACCCCCTCACCACTGATGGGGACTGCGGGGATAGCCTGAAGGCCCCTACGGTCCATGCCGGCTCCCCACCTCCTGCAGTAGCCGGTATTGCTTTTACAGGGAGAGAGAGCTGCTGAACATGCAGCTCCCTCTCTGTGAAAGCAATTTTGCTCCGCTTCCGGCAAGTGAAACCATTCTTAATGGTCTCGCTTGCAGGAAGCGGAGCATAGTTTGCTGTGGCTTTGCACGAGCGGTAAAGCTCCCTCCAAGCCATAGCAAACAGCTATGTCCTGGGGGTGGGTACCCCAGGACATAGCAGGAGACGGCTTGGAAGGTGGTGGTCCTCAGGGCCATCTATAGCTTCAGGAGGAAGGGCACCCTTATTTCTTTGATTTTGCCCTGCATTCAGTGGCTTAGCTAGGCCTTTTGCCGCCTGAAGCAGCCCCTCCGTTTGCCGCCCGCGGCAGCCAAATTGAAGAGCGAGGGTGCTGGCGATTCCCCTGCGATAGCAGCAAGTTAGAGAGGGGGAGAGTCTGCCGCCGCCCCCAAAACTAGTACAGCCAGGAGCGGACCCCCCCCTTGCAACGCCACTGCCCGCATTCAATTTAACAAAAGCCCTGGGGAGGTGGCAGTTTCCGGGGCTGCGGGGGCGGTCCATGCGTCCACCCCACATAAATGGACATTAAAGCCCAGGGAGGTGGCAGTCCCCTGGGCTTGGGGGGGGTCCAAGAGCCCCCCCCCCAGGTTAATAGTAAATAAGCCACGGGAGGTGGTGGTCCCTGGGGCAGCAGGGGAAGCCGTAGAGGCCTCTCCCGCATTCATTTATTAAGAAGCCCTGGGGAGGTGGTGGTCCCCTGGGCAATATTAAGCCCCAGGAGGGGGGGGCCCATGCACCTCCCTAATTAAATAAAACGCCCCCAGGACCTGGCCCACCCAGGGGGCGGGAATTAACGAAGCGCGGGAGCCCATGCTTCATTTTTTTTATTTCGACTGGATACAATTTTGGAGAAAAATGTTTTTGGGCCTTGCGGATCCCTGTGGGACAGCAGTAAATATTTACCCACAGTGCAAGTGCATCATAAGAATGTATACAAAAAATATATATATGTACAAAAGTTTCACCAATGTACCTATAAAATATATACATTAAATATATAATACCAGATGTGTGTATAATACAATTCAAATGGTGATCTCTAAAATAAAGAATTGATGATCTATTATATTGTGTGGAAGTTTAGAAGATATATGAAAGTAGGAAAGATGAGAGAGAATAATTTATTTTGAAATTGCATTTTGATAAATTAATGACAGTTTCTGATGTCAGTTAATTACTCAAAATTCAATTCATTTATTGTAATAGAATTTATTAAAAAAACTCATCTCATATAATTTTAGAACAAAATTTATGTTCTGAATTTCATGTAAAGTACAAGAAATTCAATTCACCATCTTCTGAACATTTGAACTTTAAATCCATATAGTCCACATTTTGATCAATTCATCAAATCTTAATTCCATTTTCTATATATTTTATCTTCTGGATTTGCATCTGGTATATCAATAGGATGTCTATCGCTAAATGTGATCATCTATAAAGTGCAAGTGCTCTGCTACAATTCAGATGTTTATCGATTGATCTATAAGATATTCGATCTCTAGTGTAATTATGTATCTATGGATGTTTTCATACTCAGTGTGTTTTAATTCATAATCCATTCGATTATTAAAATCTATATAGTACAATTTTGAATCCTCTTCTTCGTCTCCCTTTCCTATTTTCATTTCTTATTTTTCAACTTTGATTCCTTTAATTCCTGTCTAATCAATTATTCTGTTAATACTTATTCATCTTCATAGGCCTCGGAGATATAATGAGAAGACAGGAAGTAATACCTTAAACATGTATGTAAGACATATGTAGAATAGAGAGGAATGTAAAACGAAGGATGTAAAAGGCACATAGAGAGAGGACACATAGCCAAGAGTGTGGTATCTACAATACTCTGTCAAATTGGAGTCCAACTCTTGTTTATTCTCCCAAGTGTATATGTAGTTCTGCATCAAGATTATGTCCATATGGAATTTCAGTTCCAACTGCTATAATGAGGCGTGATTCCTCGCGTCTTAGATGTAAAGTTCTATCATTTCCTCGTTCCATCATTCTTATAGGTTTTACTCCAAAGTATTTAAGCTGTTGATTGTCACTGTCATGATGTTCCGAGAAGTGTTTTGAAAGTGGATAAGAAAAATCACGTTTTTTTATTGAACGTAAATGTTGAAGGATTCTCAGCTTTAATTTATTAATCATACTCCCTACATACTGTTTCCCACAGGGACATTCTAGTACATAAATCACAAATTTCGATTCACAAGTGATCTGTTTAATTCTTTAAAATTTTCCATTTTGAAGTTTATATGAAGATATATATATATATATATATATACACATTATTATAATTATTTTAATATTTAAAATTTCAATAATAAACCTAATTAAAAATAAATGAAACTTAAATTAAAAAAAAACATTAAATAAAAATGTTAGTGAGTAGTCATTTGTAAAATTATTGTTTAAATATTATATATAAATTCAATTAATACATTTTAATTAAATATTTAATGCACATTTAATTTGATAAATTTATGTCGTCACCTAAAAAAGTGCAACTGTTGATTAGTTTTGGGTTAATAGATATTTATAAATTAATTAAACATTACAATATTTGTATTTTTTTTTTTTTAAAGAACAATAAACTTTAAAACTTTCCAATGGTCAGATTTCCATCATGGTGAGGGACAGCTCCACCTATGGTCGGAGGTTTTCCGCCCGACACGGTAGGTTTAAAGTCGAACTGCCGTATTAGGATGACGGCGGTCGGAGATTAAACCTGCAGGGAAATCTGACCCGGTTCCGACAGGCTCAAAGAGCCAGTCGGTCAGTCGGAAAGGCGCCTTATCCCTTACGGATGGTATTTCCGCCGTCAGGATTATTATGTCGGTTTCTGACAGCCATTCCATGTCGACCTTTCCAACATGGAAATGCTGTCAGGAAGCGACATTGGGGGCCCCTAGCAGGGCCCCTTTCCCCCCTGCCCTCCGCATACTGCCCTGAGTGCCCCCCTCAACATCCCTGCACCGTGTGGCAAGCACCGTTATGTGCCTGCCACATGGTGCAGGGATGTTTACAAACTTCCATTTTTCAATGGGAGCTTGTGCTGCAGGTGTTTTCAGCCAGCTGCACAAGCTCCCATTGAAAAATGGAAGTTTTCAACCTCACTATGTGCGGTCACATCCTAATTGGGATTGCGGAACCGCCAATCCATGATCGGGCGGTTCCTTTCCCGCAATGGTGTGTCCGCCTGACATCGTAATAAGGGCCTAAGTGTACAAAGATACTAGTAAAAACGTTATATTTGTAAATAGTGTTGTAGGAAGATCCACCCCTTGGGTTTGCGGGGAGTGAAGATATGCAAGTTTGGCCGTGCTCAGCAGGGGGGTTTGCCACCTGCATCCAACTCCCCACAGGGAGCCAATACAACACTGGTCCCCGGGGCCTCTGAGAGGTTTGGGGGCATGCAACCCCCCCCCCCCAAATTACTTATGCAACGCCCCCGGAATTCCAGCCCTCTCTTGGAGTTTTTTTTTTTTTTTACTGCTCAGGGGAGCCCGTACTTTATTTTTCGTTTTTACTGCCAACTCCCAGCAGGCAGCCATCTTCCAAGACCTGTGGTCAACCACCCACACTGGCAGCCATCTTCCCTGACCCAATAGTGGCCCCGGAACCCCATCCCCCGGGGCCACAAGGCATTAAAATGGGCAAGGTGCTGCATGCGCCCCCCCCTCTCGAGTCTCATTAGGCCCTGTGGACCAATTCCAGGGGCCAAAATCGATAATAAAATAGGATGGAGGCCACACGGCTGCCCTACTCAAGCCTTATTAGGTCCTGGACCATGTATCATTAAAAACTGAAGCCTCCCTGAGTTTATTGTAGCCCTTTCTAAATTATAGGTGGGTGCACTAGCACCCACCGAGGGCACCCACCAAGAACCGCAGGGGGGTCACAGGCGAGCCCTAGGGCCCCCGGTCCCAGCCCCTCCCTGCATACTTTAGTAGCCGGCATTGGACGAAGCATCTGTTTTTTGCATGCGCCCTCATGGTGGGAGCAATATCTATTTAGGAATGTGGGCAGGGAAACAAATGTCTGCTCTCACACGGCAGGAGCATTTTTTGAGTCTACTGCTGGCTGGGAGCCTGTGGTACCCTAAGGTAACTATAACTCGCACCCCTGCCATGCACAGTTTACTCATTTATAATTTCATTGCAAATGTTGCAACGATATTATCAAAGATGTCATAGAAAATGTCATGAGTGATGTAATACGTGGGGTAATTAGCAGGGCATGGTGAGGGTGTGAGTTATAGTTACCTTAGGACACGAGTTATAGTTACTTGAGATAACTATAACTAGTGAACTTCTGTGGTTTTTAGAGTTTAAAACGTTACGTTGTTACTGAACATTTCATCTAACTATAATGTTACGTTAACCTTTGTTTTTTTCAGTAATATTTTATTACCATACGATAATCCAACACCCCCCACATGCAGCCAACCCCTCGCTGCGCATGGCCTTTGGTCATGCGTGGTGGGGGTCGGCCACAGGGAGAGGTGAGGCCAACCCACCCAAAGGCAGCCAACCCCACACAGCACAAGGCCTCAGGCATGCATAGTGGGTGTTGAACCTTTGCCATGTGGCATAGGATTGGCCTTTGGGCCCTCAGGACCTAATCCCCTGGGGCCAAATACAATTGGGGAGGGGACGTGCTGACCCCTTCCCCAAGCCTTCTTGGGTCCTAGGGACACCTAACCCCACAGCCCTATGTATTTTAAAGGGGGAAGAGGCCACGCGATCCCACCCTTCCCGAACCTTATTAGGCCCCGGGACCTCATCCCCTGGGGTTGATGACATCTAAAAGGAGAGGGGGCCATGTGGTCCCTCTTCCTGAGCATTATTAGCCCAGCTGAGTCCCCACATTCTGCGGGTACAGGCATTGCTCCCACCTCCCCGGATGGAGCAGCTGTTTTTTGCATGGTCCCTCATGGTGGGAGCAACATCTGTTCTATTTCCCTGCCCGCATGAATGATGGCAGGGAAGTCTGATCCTACCCGGCAGGACCATTGTTTAAGTCGCTCGCGGACTTGGAGCCAGCGGTGCCCTTAGGTAACTATAACTTGCACCCCTGCCATGCACAGTTTCCTCATCCATTATTTAATTGCACATGTTGCAGTGATATTAATTATGTCATAGAAGATGTCACGAGTGTTGTAATATGTGGGCTAATTAGCAGTGCATGGCGAGGGCGCAAGTTATAGTTACCTTAGGACAAGAGTTATAGTTACTTGAAAACTATAACTGGTAAAATTCTGTGGTTTTTACAGTTTAAAATGTTACATTGTTACTGAACATTACACCGAGCTATAAAATTACTTTAACTTTTGTTTTTTTCCGTGAACTTCTAGTTTTTTTTGTTTCCTTCAAGTAATATTTTACTACCATACGATAATGCAACCCCCCCCCCACATGCAGCCAACCTCACGCTGTGCACAGCATTTGGCCATGTGTGGTGGGGTTTGGCCACAAGGCCTTGCGTGTGTCCAGGCCCTGTGGTTAACCCACCCTTCAGCCAGGCACTGTGGGGGTGGTTGGGGGGCTGGGGGGGATTGAACCTTTGCCCTGCACCATAGGATTGGCCTTTGTGCCACAGGATCCCCATCCCCTGGGGCCAAATACAATAAAAAATGGGAGGGGGTGTGCGACCCCCCCCCAAGCCTTCTTGGGCATCGGGGACACCAACCCCCAGGACCCTATGTATTTTGGAGAGGGGCCATCTGACCCCTCCCTGAGCCCTGTTAGGCCTTGGAGAGCCCCAGGTCCTTTTTTTTTTCTTTAAAGAAGGGGGCTGCGTGGCCCCCTCCCTGAGCCTCATCAGGCCCTGGGGACCCAATCCCCCATGGCCGTATCTCTTTTAAAGGGGAGAGGTGCTACATAGCTGCCCTCTCTAGCCTTTTATGACCCTGGGGATCCCATTCCCCAGCGCTGTTATTTTATTTTAAAGGGGAGGTGGCCCGCTCGCCCCCCCCCCTCGAGCCTCATTAGGCCCTATGGACCCCCATCCCCCAAGGCCATATTTACTTAAAAGGGGAGAGGGCTGCATGGCTCCCCTCCCTGATCCTTACTAGGCCCTGGGGACCCCCATACCCTTGGCCGTTTAATTTTCTAAGGGAAGAGGGCTGCTTGGCTACCCTCCCTGAGCCTATTATGGCCGTGGGGACCCCATCCCTCAGGCCCACTCCTAAACTTAAAGGGGAGGTGGGTCACAAAACCCCCCTGCCCAAGCCCTGGGGACCCCCATCCCCTTGGCCGTTTAATTTTCAAAGGGAAGGGGGCTGCTTGGCTACCCTCCCTGAGCCTATTATGGCCGTGGGGACCCCATCCCTCAGGGCCACTCCTAAACTTAAAGGGGAGGTGGGTCACAAAACCCCCTGCCCAAGCTGTTTTAATTAAAGGTGGGTGACCTGTTGCCCACCTAGGGCACCCACCATACAGTCGTTGGGGGCTGCATGGTGCAGGAGCCAGCATTCCTCCCGCTATTTATGCTGCTTCCTATGAGCAGGAGCAATCTCTTGATCTGTTTCCCTACCTGCATCAGTGCTCCCAGCAGGCAGGAGCACGTTTTAAAGTTCCCGCCCGCTGGGAGCAGACTATGTCTTTGCTCCCTTTTTGCCGGAGTTTTAAAAATGCTCCCAACAGGTGGGAGTAAATACAAGTGGGCTCCCCGGGACACATCAAGTAAGTCAGCCCCTCCCATTTTTATTTTTATTTTTTACAAGTTGCGGCCATTGGGGGCTGGGATCCCTGGGGCCGAAAGTGGCCTAGAGAGAGGAGGCTGCGCACCATCCTCCCCTTACAAATTACTTGGGGCCCCAGGGGATGAGGTCTGTGGGGCCAAAAATGGCCTGGGGAGGGGGGCTGCATGCCCCCCTCCCCTTTCAAATTACTTTGGGCCTCGGGGATGGGGTCCAGAGGCCTAAAACAACCAGGGGAGTGGTCTGCTTGCCCCCCTCCCTTTACAAATTAATTTGGACCCTGGGGGATGGAGTCCCTGGGGCCAAAAACCTGTCCTATCCCCACAAAAATAAACATCAGTCACCTCCCCCGCAGGCTTTCGCCCACCCCGGGGGTTAAAAAAGGAAGCGAGTAAATATAACTCGTTCCCCAAGGTAACTATAACTCGCACCCTCACCGTACACTGCTATGACATCATTGATAATATCACTGCAACATTTGCTGCAAAATTATTTGTGTGAAAACTGTGCATGGCGAGGGCGTGAGTTATAGTTACCTTAGGGCTTGAGTTATAATTACTTGAGATAACTCTAAGCATCAATGCTGAATTTCTATGAATTTGTGTGTGTAAAATCTGAACCTAACTATAACGTCCCTGTAACTTGTTTTTTGTGTGAATTTTATAAATATATATATATATATATAAATATATATATATATATATATCTTTTAAGATAGTAATACATAGCTATACTTACCTACGATTGAATGTCCCATGTGATGTAGGAGCTTCTGAGGTAAGTAAAGCTACGAAAAACTGCCTGTGATGTAGTGACTCCTGATGTAGTCCCTGCACTGACATGTCTACCAACATAGGGCCAGATGTACTAAGCATTTTAACAGTCACAAACGCTTCAGTTCAGTGTTTGCAACCGCTAAAATGCTTTTCCTACATACTAATCTCATTCTAGGAGTCAGAAAACTTTTTGGGACTCCTAAAATCAGATTCCAAATGGATACTGATTCAGTATATGGAAGCAGCATGTTGTGGGCATCCCTTCCAAATTGGCATCTTTTGTATCAGAGTTTTGTGACTGAAATCCGGATGGAATTTCTCATCCTCTTTCGAGGGGTGATGCAGGTCAAAGAAAGTTGGAAGGGTAATAGCCTGCCCAACATGGAACGATGTTACAATTTCTGGCAAAAATGCAGCTCCAGCTCTCAACACCAGTTTACCTGAAAAAAATGTGGTGTAAGGTCGCTGGACCGAGACTGCCTGCAGTTCAATCATGCAACAAGCTGATGGTATTGCAACCAGAAAGACCATTTTCAGGGTCAAGAGGCACAGCAGGCAACTGTGCATTGACTAAAAAGGGACACATATTAGAAAAGTGACAACCCAATTCAAGTACAACTGTGGCACCACAAAGGGCTTTGGTAGGAACAAATCTTGCAAGTCTTTAAGAAACCTCACCACAACAGGTGATCTGAACAAAGAAGGCTGATATGGTAACCATAAAAGAGCTGAAAAATAACCTTTAACAGTACCCAGCAGTGCATGACCAAAGATAAATCAAATAATAAAATGCCTGTAATGGGTTTGTCAGGTACACAGACTTTGTGGAAGGGCGCCTAAGTGCCAGAATGACATCAATGACCTCAGGAGGGAAATTAAATGGAATCAACTTTTGCCATTCAATCTCCATGAATGGAGGAGCAGGTTGCACAGTGTTGGGTGCAAGACCCTGCCCTTCTTCTGCGACAGAAGATCCTCCCAAAGCAGCAGAATGATCGGAGGACAGATGCTCATGCCCAGGAGTCCCAGCTACCACACTCCTGGCCCAACCTGGATCCACTAGGATGATTTGGGCCGAGATGGTCCTGATCCTTTTGAAAACTCAAGCCAGGAGAGGCATGGGTGGAGAGTCATATAGGAGTCCCAAGCTCCACTCCAAGTGAAAAAGAGTCTCTGAGAGAGAGCCTTCTTGGGAACTCCAGCACACAAGAGAGTTGACAGTGCACATTCTCAGCAGTGGCAAAAAGATCTAGATAGATCTTGCCAGGGTTGCCCCATTGCTGAACGACACCCTGCACCAGCTCTGGATGTAGATGCCATTAGTGATCTGCTAAGTGGTGTTAGCTCAGTTTGTCCGCCATAGCGTTTAGAGATCCCACCAGGTGGGGCACAACCAGAGAAAAGCCATGGTGAGATAGCCACTTTCAGAGGCGTGGAGCTTCCTGGCACATGCCCCAAGACACTACCTGCCCTGCTTGTTGCAGTACAACATGGCGGTGGTGTTTTCTGTGAAAACCTGTATCAACCTGACGTTTGACAGCTGTCAGGAAGGCCTTCAACGCCAAGTGGATCGGCCTCAATTCCATCAAACTGATCTGGTGTTGTGTTTCTGCCAGAGACCAGAGTCCTCTGATCTCCACCTCTCCCAGAAGACCTCCTCCACTCAGCAGTGATGCATCCGTCACCATTATCAGCTTTGGGTGATGTAAGGAGAGTGGTCTGCGGCTGACCCAATCATGGTCGAGCAGCCACCATGTCAGATCTTTTACAAACTTTCCGAAACCTGGAAGGAATCTGATAGGTGCCTCTGGTCTCCGCCACTGGGACTTCAGATTCCACTGCATGTGCCACCTGGTATATTCAACCAGCAGGATGAAGGAGGCCAACAGTTCCAGTGGCCTCAGAGTCATCCTCACAGAAATCCAGGACAGAGGCTGACATGCCAGGATCATAGCCTGAATGTCCTGGACTCTCTTCCCTGGGGAAAAGGCACAACACTGGACCATATCTAGGATGGCTCAGATGAACGGGAGTGTTTGTGAAGGAGTTAGGTGTGACTTTGGAATGTTGATAGTGAAACCTAATGATGTTAGGAGGTTCGCCGTCGTCTGGAGGTGGTTATGACTGCCTGGGGCGAGCCTGCCTTCAACAGCCAGTTGCGGAGGGAGGGGTGCTTGAGGCTGAAGCACAATTCCAAGTAGTGCACACAGTACAGTTTCATGCACATCAATGGTATCAAGGAGCCAGGGAGGCAAAGCTGTTTATGTTGCATGCATGCAATTAGCACTGGGCTCGGCTTTGTTCATGCTCTAGATCAAGGTCGAATTTATGTTTATCTCCCTTTTAGGAATCTTCCAAGGACAAGAGGAAGTATACTAGGAAGAGGCCAAAGCGGTATGACTTAATGCCTAGACACCAATTTCATTCCAGATGTCAATCTCCTCAACACTCTCTTTCACAATCAGAGTCCTCCTCAGATCTAGAGTTAGTGTAAGTCACTCCAGCTGAAGAAACAGTGACTATCTTTGGTCTGGCCCCATTGCCGGGTATTCCCCCAGTTAATGCAGAATTCCTGGTACCACTCTGGTGCAGTTTCTGACCTTCAGACAGGCTATAGTTCTGTTTTTTTTTTTTTTTTTTTTTAAATGTAGCAATACACTTTTGTGCACCTGTATGCCCCATGGATCAGACAAGACTTCCGACTGGTAAACAACCAGCATGTATTTCACCAGCACCAGTCGACCCCAGACAACTCCTGTGGGGCACGCTCCTGCACTAGCCAGGGCTACACAAGCACCTAGTATTCAACCAGTAACCCAATCACTGATACCACCAGCTCCTGCACCACAAGATATATGCCTTTGATTAAGGACACCCATAGTAACAACCAAAACCTTCCCATATGAACTTATCATAGAAAACACCACTCCAAAATGGCACCCATAGTAACAACCAAAACTTGCCAATCAATGCAGTGATTAAACAATTAACGCCCCACCCGGAAGCAGGCCACTCCTATAAAAAAAGACAGAATTTTCACTTCCCCACCGGCGGAGACAGCGAGAGGCACACCGGTGACACAGCCCAGATGCACCGAGAGAACCGTGAGTAACTAAGGGGCAAGATCAGTGCAGGACAGATCCTGCACATGGCGGCATCCTCTCCCTTCAATTTCTAAAAAACAACTGTGAGTTATAACTTAGAGCCTTAGGAAGCCCTGTAAAAATGACACATGTGGTGTTCTGTTTTTTCTTCCTTCCCATTATAGCTCTCAAGTGACCCTCCCTGATCTCATGGGATCTTACCCTACCTACTAAGGGGTGAGATATATTATCTAAGTGCTTACGCATAAAAACACAGCGTCTCGAGGTTTTCCATCAATGGTAGGGCCTAACGGTATTACTTACCTAGATTTAAAAGGTTCACAAGCTTACTGGATAATAGAACCTTTTCACTTTTGAATTTTTGACTCCATTTATACGATTCACGCCTACTCGATATAACCAGGGTATGTTCACAAATAAAAAATAAAAATACTGATGCAGAGAACAACCCTGACACCATTCTCTGAGCACTAATCATTGATCTTATACGTCTGTCTGTCTGTCACCTAGTTATAACCTCCTTTTTAACAATTTTTAGAAAGATCACAGCACCTTTTAGCTCACGTATACATACCGCGACCATTAACAGCAATGATCACGCTATCAACTACAAGCACCTGGCCCTCCAATGGAGAACCCAGACCTGAGCATAATTTCCAATATAATTAATACCCTAATGGCAAATTGTATCTTTGTTTTTTGACTCTTGTCGTTTCAGAATCTCTACTCTTTTCATTTATCTGGGGGCACCGAAATTTTCGGGCCACTGTAGATATAAATTTCTTATTCGGTCCTGACGAAGCGCCCTGGATCTCCCCCTGAGACCACTGAAGCGCGAAACATGTTGACCATAACATATGCCCACTAGGGACATATAATCACCCAGCTTCCAAGGGACATAATACCCCTTAAAGCAGCTCCATACACTTTGTTTTAATAATGACAGAGGGATCACTTTATTAAAAATTAATCACTCTCCCTCCAGCCATTTTTTAATACACTTTCTAGGACTTCACTGCCACTTACACCCACGCACCCATACAGCTTCATCAAAAGATCTCCGAAAAAGAGACTCTTCGGGGGACCCGTAGGGCATTGCAGCGCCGGCCCGACGAGGAGCAAAAGCCCAATGATGAAGCATGACATCCTTCGGGGTGTGTGAGGGCATCAAGATGAGGACACCCTGCCTCCCACAAGCAGAGTAGCACACGACAAGAGTACCCCCTACTTCCCTCCTCTCCATCTCCACTCAGGAACGGTGACTCCCTTTGGTATAAGTTTAATTTCGGGAGCACGGGTCACCGGACCTTTTAGAATAGCTCCTAGAGTCCCCCTCTTTTGATAAATAGGATTTGATTAAGGACATCCTGATGCACTCTAGGCAGCACACACAAAGGATTGAGAGGAGGGCAGGTACTCTGATGACACTTACCCTAGGCCCCTGCCCTGGGAAGTCTACTATCAGATCAGAGACTTGATGACGTCTTTGGCTCATCCTTTGACCATTTTCAGATGCAACAAATCATCCCACATGACTACGATAATAGAAGTGAGACAACCAATTTGCTCACCCTTTCTGAGAACTCTGTGTAGAAAACAATCAGGCACTCCAAAATGCCAGTGGCCTTGACAACTCTCCTGAGGTAGAAATAGAGTGCCTTTCGGGCTGCCATCCCCAGAAGTGGCTGCTTTCACTCTGTTTATGCTGACGAGGTTCCAAAACTGCCCCTTCCAACAGTGGAAGTTTAATCATACCAACTGACAGAGATCCTCCAGCTGGCCTCTGTGCCTTTAGAGCCACAACTCTTTTAACAAGGCACTTAAGGAGCTTGTCAAGGCAGCCTCAGACAAGCCCACATCTGTTCTAGCAGTGAGCAGGCTAATAGTTTGCTGCTAAGATACCACCAGCTGACCCAGAGTTCCTGTCCACCCATCCCTCATCAGAAAGCCTGGTTTTCCAGGCCTCTTCTTGTTTCAAGCAAAATCCACAGCTACCACTTAGAGAGCTTTCTAAAGTTGTCTAAGACTATCTGGATTAGTGCAAGGTGCTTCACTTAAATTAGTGTGCACCATATACTAAACCAGCCTCCTACACTGCACTGCCCGACCTTTTTTAGCTCCCACGTAACCCACACAGAGTTAGTCATCCACCCAGAACTCTTTTGTGTGGTCAAGATAGAGCGACAATGCTCTTTTTGCATCCAGATGGTGGAGACGCTCCTCTTCCTGAGAGGGATGCGGGGGAGCAAAAAAGGTGGGCAGCGTGATTGATTGACCCAGATGGAATGAGGTCACCACTTTTGGTAAGAATGAGGCACGGGTGCGAAGCACAACCTTATCCACAAATGTCATCATGTAGGGAGGCTTGCATGATAAAGCTTGCAATTCACTCACCCTCTGGGCAGATGTTATTGCCACTAGAAAGGCTGTCTTGATGGTAAGCAGCCAGAGGGGACCATTGTGCAATGGCTCGAAGGGAGCACACATAAGGTATGTGAGAACCAAATTAAGGTCTCACTGCGGCATGATAAAGGGCGTAGGTGGAAACCGATGTACAAGCCCTGTTAAGAACCTATTTACAATAGGGGACTTGAATAAAGAGGGTTGGTCCTGCAGCCGCATGAAAGCGGACAGAGTAGAAAGATTACCCTCAAGAGTACCCAAAGGAGAGCCCTGCTGGGCAATGGTAAGAATAAAGCAGAGATTATTAGACAGAGAAGAGGGTCAATAGACCTTTCTGTACAATAATTTACTCATTTTTGGCAGCGCAGGCGTATAACGTCTTAGTGGAGGGCCGCCTGGCCGCCAAAATAACATTACATACTTTGGGAGGAAGGTTGAAAGCTAGCAACTGTTGCCCCTCAATCTCCAAGTAAGGAGGCAGAGAGTTGACAGGTCCAGGTGGAGGACCCTCTCCTGCTGCTGTGGCAGAAGATCCTCCCGAAGTGGCAGCCTAATCGGAGGATCAATGCTCATTCAAAGAAGCTCTGGATACCAGATTCTCACCCCGCCCTGCTTGTTGCAGTAACACATGGCAGTGGTGTTGTCCGTGAACACCCGCACTAACTTACCCTTGACAGAAGGAAGAAATGCTTTCAATGTTAGCCTGATCGCCTAAATCTCAAAAAAACTGATATGGAGCCTCGCCTCCACCGGAGACAAGTGTCCCCTGATCTCCACCTCTCCCAGATGGCTGCCCCATCCCAGGAGTGACGCATCTGTCACTACTGTGAGATCTGGTTGGTGAAAGGAGAGGGGTCTGCCTCTGACCCAGTCGCGGTCCGTCAACCACCACTGAAGGTCTTTTGCCGTTCCCTCCAAGATCTGGAGCACACTAGAGAGATTTCCCTGATGCTGCACCCACTGGGACTTCAGGTCCCACTGCAGAGCCTGCATACGCCATCTGGTGTGATTTACCAACAGGAAGCCATGAGTCCCAGCAGCCTCAGAGTCATTCTCACAGAAAACCAGGATAGAGGCTGAAACATCTGTATCATAGCCTGAATATCCTGGACTCGATGCTCAGGAGGATAAGCCTGAAACTGTACTGCGTCCAGAACAGCTCCGATGTAAGGGAGCATCTGAGGAGTCAGGTGTGACTTCGGCATGTTTATAGAGAAGCCCATCGAATGCACGAGTTTCGCCGTAGTCTGGAGGTGGGAGACAACAGCCTGGGGTGAAGGCGCCTTCAACCCACAGTAGTCGAGATAGGGGAAGACTGACAGCCCTAATCTGCACAGATGGGCTGCAACCACCGCCATCACCTTGGTTAACACCCGAGAGGCGCTGGTAAGGCCAAATGGAAACACGGTGAAGTGAAAGTGCTTGTGGCCTACCTTGAACTGCAGGTAACGCCTGTGGGCAGGCAGGATGTGGATGTGAAAATACGCACCCTGCAAGTTCAACGCTACCAGCCAGTCTCCTTGGTCTAGGGTAGTAGACCAGACCTGAGCTAATGTGAGCATCTTAAATTTATCCTTTTTGAGGTAGAGATTGATGGTCCGAAGTTCCAAAATGGGCTTCAACCCTTTGTTCTTTTTCAGTGTCAGAAAGTAGTGGGAGTAGCAACGACTGTCTACATCTGAAATTGGAACCTTTTCTATAGCTCCTTTGGCCAGTGGAGCTGTAACTTCCTCTCGGAGTAATACTAGGTGATCCTCCGCCAGCGTTCTGGAGTTGCCAGCAAAGGAGGAGGAAAAGAAAGAAAAGGAAGAGAATAGCCTTCCTGAATGATCTGCAAGACCCATTTGTTTGATGTAATAGACCTCTAGCGGAGGAGATGGTGTTGAATTCTCCCTCTGACTGGAGTAACATGGCCTTGCAGAACCAATCTAGGAATGATTGGAGGCTGCAGCTGACGAGGGCTGGGTGGCAGATGACTTCTGGCTACCATCCCGAAGTTGTAATGAACCACGTCCTTGCACAACTTGGGGAGTCTGTGCAGGACGGTGGCTGGGATATGGCTGACGCGGTTGAAAACCCCTTCCATTGCCAAGAATGGGGCGAAAACTAGAATGGTCATGAGGTGTAACCGAGAGGCCCAAGGATCTGGCCGTAGCACAAGATTCCTTGAAGCGCTCCAAGGCCGAGTCTGCTTTCTTACCAAAAAGACGAGTCCCGTCAATGTCCATAAGGTTAGCCTGGACATCACCTGAGAAGCCAGATGTTCTCAGCCAGGGGTGGCATCATAAGCCACCGTCGATTAAACCACTCTGCCCAGCAAGGCAGTTGTGTCTAAGCCACACCTGATGGCGAATTTTGCTGCATCTCTCCCATGCTTCACTGCCTGAGAAAGCACGGCCCAGGCCTACTCTAGGACCTGGGCAGCACTTGCGCAACCGTTTCCCAAAGGGTGTGCGAGAAACAGACCAATAAGCATGCGGTATTCACCGACCACAATGCCAGGCTTGTAGGAGAAAACTTCTTCCCAAGTGTTTCCAGACTCTTAGATTCCCTATCCGGAGGAGAGGAAGGAAGTGCGCCATGGGACGTTGAAGCCTGAACCACCAAGCTCTCAGGGGTGGGGTGTTTGCTGAGGAACCTTGGATAACCCGGTGCAGGGCGATGGCGGAGTGAAATTGTCCTCTTCACAGGAGCCCCTGTACTAGGCTTGGACCACGTGCCTAGAAGGACATCTGTTAGTGCTTCATTAAAGGGCAAAGAGTTTGGGTGTGGAAGACCCAGGCTGAAGCACCTCAGTCAAGAGAGCAGCTCCAGGCCAAGGACCTATGCTGCCCTCCTCACCACCATGGCATAAGATGCCCCCTCCTCCATAGCGACTCTAGGTGGAGAGAGCATACAAGTATCTGGAGATGTGTCCAGTCCACTGGCTGCTCCAAGATCCTCATACCAGTCCAATTATTCCACAGGAATGTCTAGCTGTTCTAAAGGGTCCATGGACCCCTCCCAATCCTCATCCATGGCTGATACTGCCTCAAAATGCACAGGCAATGACGTAGAACCTCTGGGCTTCCTCAACATCGATGTGACTCCGAGTCGTCAGGTATCAGTATGGGGCTGGCTGCGCTGGTGGGCTCCAAAGGCATCAAATTCAGGTCCAACGTCATGGAAGATCAAGTTGGCACGACCGGTGTCGACCCAGATCCAGAATCGGCTCCATTATACCCCACCGGCACCGTGGTTGGAGCCGGTGGAATAGAACCTGGTGGGGCCTCCTCCAACCCTGCAGAGCCCGAAAGCTCCCCGGAGGAGTCGGCCCGCTCAAATCAGCGGTGCATGGCCTCGCAAAATTCCTTAATTTGAGTGAGGGTTGCTCCGGCTCCTGGAAATGGGGGGAGGTGCAGAGTCGAACCTGGCTCTGGCTTCGCAGAACCATACCTACAGCGTTCATGCTCCTTACCGTTCTCGTCGACAGACAACAGACTAGGCGAAGTCGAAGTCCGATTGGACAACAACTTTTTTTTGTGCATCTTCCCCGAAAGTCCTGAGGACCTTGAGTGAGAAGAGGCAGATTTGGGACTCCTGGAGTGGTCCTGCGACCTTCTCTTCCTCAAATAGGACAGGGATCCCCGAGGAGTTGCGCCCGTTGTCGACTGCCAGGCCGCAAGGAGCTTCAAATATCGTTCCCGCAAGGCCTTCGGCGCCATGGCCCAGCAATCCGAGCACGACTTTGTGTCGTGGTCGTGCTCGAGGCACTACAAGCAGACGAGGTGGGGGTCGGTTACCAACATGGCACGGTGACAGGTGCCACACAGCTTGAACCCAGTAGATGACATCCTCTACACAAAAGACAACATTATTGTCGACAAAATGTCAAAAAGAATATTTGTCAAAAAGAGATAGAGGTGTAGCTTTTCTCCGGATCGGCGCTTAACTGGCACGGAAAGAAAAATACTGACGCCCGCGTACGTTGGTGGCGCCTATATAGGTGACCGTGACGTCATAACAGACGCTAACACCACCAATGACGTTGGGCAGAGCCGAACGGAGCCACCCAATGGTACGCAGGGGTACTGCTTACGCAAACGTTTCTGGATCCAGCCTGATGCCTAGGAAATTCAAAGGTAAGGAATCTGCAGCTAGAAGTCGCTATCAGATGCAAAGTGCATATCAATCACGCACTCTACATGCCAAAACAAATATATACGGATACTTGGTGTCTGTTCCCTTGTATGTGCATAAAAGACAGCATATTAGCCATAAAGTATTCCCTTCCTTGTCCTTTAATGAGGACTCTAAATGGTATGCCATTCTCACGTCATCAAGGTCCCTGCCTTGCCTATTCACCTACATAACAGTCATCCATCCCATGCATATTACTAAATGACTCATTCTCCAAGTGTAGGAAGCTGGCTCTGCATTTACTATACCAAAGTAAGGTATAATGTGCACAGAGTCCAGGGAGTTCCCAGAGGTATAGCAGAAGCTAAATTAGGTAAGTACTAACAGCTTTCTTTGTGGTAGTGTGGATGAGAAGTTAGGCTTATCCAGAGGGTGTGTTTAGCATATATTTTATTCACTCAATCAAGACTGATACACACACTCAGAGACTCAATTACGACCAATTAGGTAAGTATAAAAAGGTATCTTGTATTTTATTTCTAGAACCAAGCAGGACTTGGTACAGGTAGGTATAAAAAATTTGCAATAGTAAACCTTCACACAGGAATGCAATTGAGGAGGGATTTGCAATTGTACAGGTTGGTATTGATTTAAAAAGCTGTTTACATTACACAATAATTACTTTTAGAATACTTTTCAGTTACTTTTAATTTACTTTGAGTACCAGTGTGGTATGCCTAGATAGCACACCTAAGGATCTCACAATACAAGGTAAGTGAGACTTTTATGGCTTGAGGTATAGTTTCTGTTTTCTTCATTCAAAACAATAGTTCAACACTTCGAACATTTTAGGCCCAAAATCTTATAACATGGGTTCCCATGGGGAAAAATGGTTATCGGTTTCACAGGTAAGTAAACGTCTTACAAGTGGGAGTTTTGGGGGTTAGCACCAAGGATCCCCAAGGTCTAGGTAGGCACTCGAGTGGCACTACCAGGGGCACTGGGGCAGCTGGGAACAGAGTGCAGGGGCCCAATGTTAGCCAAAGGGGCTAAGGGGGCCTTCGGTTAGGGACTGATTACGTGCTGGCCGCTCGGGTGTGGGAGCCAAGCTCCTGGGGTTATGGTCAGCACTGCAGGGGCCAACGACCAGCATGGCAGCTGCACCACCAGCGGCATTGGGGCAGCCAGGTGCTAAGGAGACGTCAGGAACCCTGTGCTTCTCAATAGAGACCTTTGGTTCGGAAATGTTGCTGCAGGCTCGGGCAGGGAGACTTCCTGATGGTGACTACCGGCTGGAGAGGTAAGTTGGGGTCTTGGGGGATGCCGGGACACAGTTGGTTGGGCCACCCAAGGACGTGGGGCATCGGATGCAGGGGTGTCTTCTGGCATCTGGTTTTCTTACCAGCTCTGGTCACGGGGACCCTTCAGGTGAGGCTGCAGGTGTCGTCTTGGGGCTTGAGGAAGGTTAGGGATCACCATCTTCCAGGTGAGGATCACTGGGGAGACCTCCTCATGGTGTTTGGCCACTTGTACTCGGGCAGAATTGCGGAGTCACCGGAATCCGGATTCTAGTCTTGGTTGAGCAAATCTGATTCTCACGGGAGACAGATTTATTAGGTGAGTGCAGGACAGGTCCTCCGGGCTCTGGGGGGCTGCTGGACATGCCGGTTTCTTCCCTGTAGGCAGGTCGTAGTCGGGACAGGCCAGTAGGGCTGGGGCCAAAGCAGTAGGTGTCCTCTTCTTCCTGGGTCAGCATGGCTCTTCACTCCTCCTTTCTTCCTCGAATCTGAGGTGGCAAGATTCAGGGTTGCCCCTAAATACTAAATTTAGTGGCGTTAAAGGTGTGTGCAGATCGGAACCGATGAGTCTCTTCCTTGGGTTGGGTACACGCCCTATTATGCCATCCTCCAGTGGGAGGGGACATGAGCCTCTTCCTAATTTGCTGAGTCCCCTCATCTTCAAGATGGAAGGAACTGAGATGTGGGCTTCACCTAGCCTCCCCCACCTCAGGGGTGGGGTTGACAAAGGTGGGCACACCTATCTTCCTAGCTTGGTATTCCCGTTGATTCTCCCACCCAAAGTGGGGGCCAGAAACGGTGGGAGTCAGTTGCTGGAGGCAACAAAAGGCAGGGACCGCTTCCAAAGGCGGCAGGCCCTTTGAAGCTTCCGCTTCGTGGACCTAGCTCATCCTGGAGAAGGCATGACACCTCTGCCCAGGATGAGCTTCGTTTCAGGACCCAGAAAGCGGAGGCTCTCTACCCAGAGGTCCAGAAATCTGTCTGGTGGTGGCAAATGGCAGGCAGCCATTCAGGAACCACACCAGGGCTGGGCGATTTTTAGGGGGCATCTCTAAGATGCCCTCTGAGTGCATTTTACATTAAATCCCATGCTGGCATCAGTGTGGGTTTAATGTGCTGATAATTTTGCTACCAAACTTCCCAGTTTTTAGTAAAGCCATTATGGAGCTGTGGAGTTCGTAATGACCAACTCCCAGACCATATACTCTTTATTGCTTTACTACACTTACAATGTCTAAGAATGGACTTAGACACTGTAGGGGTACAGTGCTTATGTCACTGTACCCTCACCTGAGGGCTAGTGCACCCTGCTAGAGAAGTGACTTACCTAGGCCTCAGGCAGTGGGTAGCAGGCATGGCACACAGGGATGTGTGCCTTGTCAACTCTTCACTTTTTTCTGTACCAAAACATGCAGCCTGCCATGGCTGGGTGGGGGTGTTAAGGTGCAAGGGTGGAACAATAGGTGCTGCAGCCCTTAGAGGCCTTCCCTGGTCTCAGTGCCCTTGGTAGCCATGGTACCTTTTACAAGGGGCTTACCTGTGGCCACAGATGTGCCAATTGTGGGTACAAAGGTGCAGTCTTGGGAAAGAACACAGGCACTGGGAACCTGATTGGCAGGGACCCAGGACACATCACGTCAGATTGCATCAGATGTCAGGCACAAAATGGGGGGTAACCATGCAAAAAGGGGCACTTTCCTACACAACCACCCCCACCCCCAAACAAAAGAGGATGAGACTAACCTTTCCCGAGAGAGTCTTCATTGTCTAAGTGGAAAATTCTAAAATGGTCATCTGCATTGGCATGGGCAGTCCCAGGTCTATGTTCCACTATAAAGTCCATTCTAGTAGGGATATGGACCACCTCGAAAGTTTTAGGTTTTCTCCTTTCATCTGCATCAGCGATCTGAGTGGTCTGGTGATTTTGAACTAGGAAGTGAGTATCAAAAAGGTATGTTCTCAATTTCGTCAGGTTGCACACCACAGCAAAGGCCTCCCTCTCAATGGCACTCCAACGCTGTTCCCTGGGGAGTAGCCTTCTGCTTATGAAAGCAACAGGTTGGTCTTGTCCATCATCATTTGTCTGGGATAGGATCGCTTCTATCCCTAGCTCAGAGGCATCAGTCTGCACTATGAACTGCTTGGAGTAATCTGAAACCTTGAGAATAGGTGCTGAGCACATTGCCTCTTTTAGGCTGTCAAAAGTCTTTTGGAAGCCAACTGTCCAGTTCACTTTCTTGGGCAAATTGTTGGTGGTGAGTTCTGTGAGGGGAGTCACAATCTACCCATATCCCTTCACAAACCTCCTATAGTACCCAGTCAAGCCAAGGAATGCCCCGACTTGGGTCTGGGTTGTTGGAGCTTCCCAGTTCAGAATGGTCTGAATTTTGGGCTGTGGGGGTTGGAGTTGGCCTCCACCTACATGATGGCCCAAGTACACAACAGTTCCCTGCCCTATCTGGCATTTGGATGCCTTGATAGTTAGGCCTGCAGCTTGCAGGGCCTGTAAAACCTTCCCCAGGTGGACCAGGTGATCCTGCCAGGAAGAGCTAAACACAGCAATATCATCTAGAGAAGCTGCAATAAAGCCTTCCAACCCAGCAAGGACTTGATTCACCAACATTTGGAAAGTGGCAGGGGCATTCTTTACACCAAAGGGCGTCACAGTGAACTGGAAGTGCCCATCAGGTGTGGAGAATACTGTCTTTTCTTTTGCTCCAGGGGCCATGCCAATCTGCCAGAACCCTGCAGTTAAGTCAAAGGTACTTAGATACTTGGCAGCCCCTAATTTGTCTTTCAATTCATCAGCAATGGGGATGGGGTGTGCATCTGTCTTGGTGACAACATTGAGGCCACTGTAGTCCACACAAAACCTAATTTCTCTCTTTCCGCCCTGTGTATGAGGTTTGGGGACTAGGACCACTGGGCTGGCCGAGGGACTCTCAGAAGGCTCAATTTTTTTTGTTTAAATCTTTTTATTGATTAACATTTTTGCACATTTTAAGCATACAGTCAGAGCAGTGCTCATGCATCAAGAAAGAAAGAAAGAAAAGTGATTGTCAACAGCATAATGTGTAGTACCCAACAGCAAAAAGAGAGACAGATGAGTAGATCACAGCATCCTCAAGAAGTCATAGGACAGTGTCCATAGACAGGGCGGATCAGTGCTGATGGGTCTCACCGCCGGGTGGCATGCAAACGGTTCAGATATAGTGCAGTTCGAACCAAACTGGGGACATAGGGTACAACAAAATGAGGACAACATAAGTCAAGGAAGGGAGTCGCTTGAGACCTGCTGCCGTATCTAGTGTAGCCGGGGGAGCCAGAGCTGCCAGGACCCAGTGGCAATGAAGTTCTGGAACAGGAGAGTCAAGTCAGCCTGGAGGTCAGTGCTATTCAACACCCCTGCCGGTGGGGGATGAACTATGGGTACCGGCCCCAGATAACGTATTCGGGTCCCCTGTGTTAGTGACCATTTCTTGGAGCTTGGAAACCATTGTGTCCCACTGAGGCGCTAGGGAGAATTTACGAATGCCGAGTAGGTCCTCCCTACGTAGCGCCACACCCTCCGCCTTAGCCCAATTAAGCAGGGATCGGCGCCAGGCAAGCGGGTGAGGCGACAGAGGGGATTTCGATCGCTTGGTGATCAATCGTTTGGCCGTTATTAGACCCAGGACAAGAAATCATGTGGCGGCTCTATATTTTTTGTTTCTGCTAAAGAGGTGTAATACATGGGCTTCCCAACTGGGGGGAATGGCTCGGGAGGTGCAAGTTGTCAGGGTGACTGTCACATTGCTCCAGTACTCATTTAAGACCGAACAATGCCAGAGCATATGGAGAATGTCGGCATCTAACTGCCGGCAGCGGGGGCAAGCCACGTCTACGTGGAGGAAGTACCTGTTGATTTGAGCTGGGGTAAGGTAAGCCCGATGCAGCACGAAGAATTGAATTTGTTTGAACCGCTGATTATGCGGAATGTATGCCGGGCTGCCTCGAACAACAGTCCACTCTCTATCTGTGAATGCCCTCCCCAGAGCCCCCTCCCAATGATGCCGAAGCCGAGTGAGGTCAGCCTCCGTGTGTTGCCGGATGGAAGGTGCGAACCAGCGCGTCAGGTGTCTCCCTGTCCCCATCACATGAAGGTATTGCAATGTGTGGTGTATGGGAGGCTCCTGAGTGAGTGTACCCCATTTAGACGATAACGAGGCTATAATTGTCCTATGTAGTAAAAACTGCCCAGGGCGCAGGTTCCCTTCCGCCATGAGTTCCTGGTATGGGATGAGGGTGCCGTCCTGGAAAAGGTCTCCTACGTCCTGTATTCCCTCCGAGGCCCAGTGTTGTAACTCAGTCACAGTCGTGTAGGTGTCCCCTCGTGGAGTTCCCAACAATGGGATAGCAGGTGCGTATGGGATGGTGGTTCTAGTGAGAAAAAGACTCCTATGGAAGCACCTGTATGCTACATTGAGTAGAAGTGTGTCGGGGGGGTCTGGACTTGGAGCAAGGATGAAAAATTTGTAAAAGGCTACCCTGCATCAGTGGGGGCTGTAAAGAAGCAGTGTCTGGTAAGTAACGGGATGATAACCACCTGGCAACCCATTGCAGCTGGGAAGCTAAGTAGTAATGCTCAAAGTTAGGTACCGCTAGGCCACCCAGTTCGGTAGGCAGGTAAAGTTTACCCATGGACACTCTGTGACATCATGTTCCCCATATAAAGTCTCGCACAACCTTTTCCCATTGCCTGAAGAAAGGGGGGGGAGATGATAAGGGGTAGAGCGGCGAAGTAGTAGAGAAGGCGGGGAAGGACTACCATTTTAATAAGGGCAATCCTACTGGAGATCGCCAATGGAAGAGTCTGCCAGAAACCCATCTGTGACCGAATCGCTGTGGTGGCCCGGAGTACGTTCCCATCGAAAAGGTCAGTTCTGTTATAATAAACTCGGACCCCCAAATAGCGGAAAGGGTCCACGCACCAGGCTACGGGGTTCCCCCCAGTACATATCCCGGATCAGGAGTCTCCTTCAAAAATGGTGAAAGTATAGATTTCGCTGCATTGACTCGCAGTCCCGAAGCACGTGCAAAATGACTGAGGGCTTGGTCAAGTGTGGAGGGGATGTTATGAAGGTCTCGAGCATATATCAGCAGGTCATCTGCGTATAGCGAAATGGTGTGGGTGCCATCTCCCAGTGTAATCCCTGTGTCGACGTGGGCGCGAATATGGACCGCCAGCGGCTCCACTGCCAACGCGAACAAAAGAGGGGACAACGGGCATCCCTGTTGGGTTCCACGTCGCACCTGAATTGGATCTGAGACATAGGGCCCCTTCCGAACCCGGACCGACGGATTGCGGTATAGCAGTCGCACCAAACTAAGGAAGTAGGGTCCGACTCCAAAACGGGCCAGAACGGCGAAGAGGAAATTCCAAGCCAGCGAATCGAAGGCCTTCTCAAGGTCTAATAACATGCAGCCCGAGCGAGGCCAGTCGATCGAGGCATATTCCGCCACCCGAAAGTAACGTCATATTTTCAAAGCAGTATTACGCTGTGGAACGAAGCCATTCTGGTCGGAGTGCACTAAATCAGGGACAAGCGGGGACAGCCGATTGGCCAAGACTTTTGCCAGGATCTTATAATCTATGTTCAGTATTGCAATCGGCCGATAAGAGCCAGGAGACGTGGGGTCCTTACCAGGCTTCAGCAAAGAAACTACATTAGCGGTACGCATGGTCGGGGGAAGAGCCATCTGAGATTGCCTCTGTAAACAGCAAATGGAGATGTGGTACTAAATGTTCTGCGTACGTTTTGAAGAACTCGGCCGGGAGGCCATCCGGACCCGGCGTTTTACCGGAGGACAAGGAGCGCAGCGTGTCTCGTATTTCGTCCTCCGTTAGGGGGGAGTCTAGCTCCAGGAACTGGTCAACTGTGGGCAACTCCACTGTGTCCAAAAAGGAATCCACGTTTTGGGCGTTGCCCACCAGTCGGGTCTCATACAGTCGAGTGTAGTGTTCAGTCATCAGTGTGTGAATGTCTCTCTGAGTACTTCGCTCCTGGCCCAGGTCATCGATTAGCAACTGTATGGGGCGCTGGGGGTCTTCCTGCCGGATCAAGTAAGCCAGCAACCTCCCGGCCTTGTTCGTCGCAGAGTGAGAACGGGCCGAGTGCGCCAAATAATTATGGCACCTCAGTCTCTCCAGTAGTGCCTCCCGCTCGATATGGGCAGCGTCCAGGCGCTGCTGTTGATCCGGGCAGTTGATGACCCGCATCTCGAGTGGAAGCAGCTGCCTTTCAATGGTGGATAGTGAAGTGTCGAGCTCCAAGTCTGCCCCAGACAATGGCCCCTAATCACTACTTTAAAGGCCTCCCATTCGGTGAGAACCGAATCCGTGGAAGCCATATTGAGTGCAAAATAACTGGCTATCGCAGCCTCCAATGAGCCGCGGAAGAGAGGGTCCTCTAGAGCCGCTGTCTGCAGACGCCAGGCCGGAATCGGAGGAGGTCGCGCCTCCCAGGCCAGGCGCATTACCAGGGGATTATGGTTGGAATCCGTCCGACCAAGGTAGTCAATAAACTGTATCAGAGGGAGTAGGGCCGTGGATGTGAGTATGCGATCAAGGCGTACATGCAGGTTATGGACCGGGGAATAAAAAGAGTATACTCTGGAGTGCGGATGGCGTTCCCGCCAGATGTCCGAGAGTGCCCAATTGTCCATCCAGGATTTTAAGAGTTGCGTGTTGGAGGAGGCCGTAGTACGAGTGAGAGGGGGAAAGGAGCGGTCAAGTGAGACATCGAGCACCGCGTTAAAGTCACCTCCCAGGAGCCACGGGATCTCCCTCCACCGGAGCAGTACCTCCGAAAGGTCACTAAGAAAGGTGCCCTGCGTGACATTGGAGGCATATATGGAACCCAACAAGACCGGCTTGCTGTTCAGCTTACCGCTCACTAAGACGTAGCGCCCCATTGGATCGGACAGGACCTCCTCCTCCTCCCATGGAACCCCCGCCTTGACCCATATCACCACCCCTCTAGCCATGGATGAATAGTTGGTACTATATATCTGGCCCGCCATCGACGACGTAAGAGGGTAGCCTCTACAGTCATCAGGTGGTCTCCTGTAATAGCGCCACACTCGTCGCGTGACGCTGCAGGGAAGCGTAGATGGCGTACCGCTTGGGGGGTGTGTGAATGCCCCTGACATTCCAGGTTATTATATTAAGATTGGTCATCCGGACAACTGAAGTCAGCGGGCCCCACCCGTGTACTGTGGCGCCCCCTGTGCGGTGAACCGCCCCAAGGAGGGAGGATGTAAGGACAGCAGGTCTGTGTGTGGCGACTTGTGCAGGGGGAAGAAAATAATAATGTAGATCTTTAGGATACCTTGAAACAGTAAAAGAGCGGATCCCCAACATGAGGAACTGCCCAAACAAGCTTGCCATATCATGGCAACAGGACGAACGTCGTTATATGACTGCGGGGAGAAGTGCCAGTGGAACAGAACAAGGAAAGGGGGGAGAGAGAAAAGCAGGTACAGATGCGATCCCCCTCAGTTACCCTAGAATAAGAAGAGTTAGGGCATCAAGAGTAAGACAGGAGAGGACATGGCCCAGAATTACATCATTTTCTAACAAGAGCTAAACGGAAATAATGTCATCTGCAGTTTGGGGTGTGACAACCGGTAGCGGAGGGAAATCCGCATTAGTTAACCAGTCCGGCGTGGAGCCCGAGTTTCGAGACTTGGGCAAGGACCCAACGGAGCTGGCCGGAGATGGAGATCGGGCAGATTGAAAGGACGCCACCGTCTGCAGGGCCCCCTGTCGTTCCATTCTGATCTGGTCGGGGTTCGGGGCTGATACGAATGTTCTTGCGTCTCTGTTCTTTTTCCCACGCCTGCCTCAACGGGGTCGCTCAGTTGCTTGGGATTCATCTGTTCGTTTGGGCGCCGTTGCCAGTCCATGCTCCTCAAGCCAGTCCCAAGCCTCTGTAGGGGAGTCAAAGTACCGGGTGTTGCCATCTTTGATAACCCGGAGACGGGCAGGGAAGAGTAGAGAATATCTAAGGTCCAGCTCCCGGAGTTGTTTCTTCACTGCGTTGAAGGTGCCTCATCTCTTCTGGACATGAGCTGTATAGTCTGGGAAAAGGGAGACAGTCACATTCTGAACTTTAGGGCCGGGATGTTTGCCAAGTTCCCGCAGGATGACATCTCTGTCCCTGAAATTCATTACACGGAACAGGAAAAGGCGAGGACGGGCCCCTGGAGGGGGTCTGCGCGCTGGCACTCTGTGGGCCCGCTCGATTACGAACTGCGGGGAGAGCGACCCCGGCGACAGCAGATCTCTTATCCAGGCTTCCGTGAAGATCTCCGGGTCCCGACCCTCTGCTCCCTCGGGTAGAACCACCACGCGGATATTATTGCGACGCGATCTTCCTTCGGCGGCGTCCACCTTCTCCTCCAGGGCGCACACACGATCTAATAGGTCCTGAAGCGCGGATGTACAGTTCAGAGAACGAGGCTGAAGTTCTGCCAGTGTGGTCTCTGCCTCACGAACCCTGTCTGAGAGCTTGTGCTGGTCGGCCTGGAGAAGTGTGAAGTCGGAGGTGATGGTATCCACCCTGCCCTCCAGGGAGGTACGTGTGAGATCCAATGCGTTGCCAATCCCTGTCACGGGCCCCGGAGCCGCATGGACTTCCCCGGTCGGACCCCCGGAGGGGGCATCCCGGTGGGTATTGGTGCCCAGGCGGCCCATGACAATCTGCTGGGCGCTCGGCATAGGGAGCAGGTGGAAAACGGCGAGATACTGAGGGCTGCATGGCCCTATTGCCTCACCCCTGAGGACGACGAGGGCAGGAGCAGCGTAGGCCCTAACCGACCCCCGTGCTGGTCTCCACACCACCGTAGGTAGTCTGTTCCTTCCAGTACACACAGTGCCGGAGAAAGGGTGAGGAGGCCCAGGGCCAACCAACCCCCGGACCTCTCCACCTCCACTAGTCCGTGTCAGCACAAATGCACTGGACGTGACCGTGTCGAGGACCATGCAGCAGGCAGGAGGCCCTCCCTCCGACCAGCGCTAGACTCACCGCACTGCAAGTTAACGTCAGGGCCCCTCCAGTGGTAGATCTGCCTCTCTCAGGGACCCCACTTCGCACTCACACGGCAGCGGCGGCAGCTGGGGCGGGAGGGGAAGGGGTTCAGCTCCCACAGGCACGCGTTTGAAGACACAGGGGACTTCGGCCAGAGCTCCCCGAGCCAGCCCGGGGCGGCTCCCAAAAGATGCCTTCGAACACCAGAGTTCCCGGTGAAACAGATTGTGCTAGGGGAGAGGTGCCATGTGCAGATAGCTCGTACCCGGGTTACGCCCCCCCAGGGGCCACTGCCAGTCGCCTGTCCCGTACTCCAGGGGCGCTTCCACCCGGACACAGGGTTCGTGCTACAACCCCGGATTCCAACTAGGGGCCGCAGCCGGTAACAACAGGAACAGCTTGTTGATCAGCCAGGGAAGTGGAATGGGCCCCGGCGACTCCCTGAGGCCGGCGCGAATGCAACTAGGCTGCGCTGCGATCCCAACAGCGTATGCAGGTGGAGACCCTAGGCCCGACCGACCCCCGTAGATCCCCACCGCAGGGCAGAGGTGGCATCTACTGTCCGTGGGCCCACTGCTACAGTCGTGCCCCGACCTCTAGGCGGAGGGCAGGTGGGGGCCCTAGGCCCGAACGACCCCCGTGGCCCCCCACCGCCGGGCAGCCCCTGTAATCGGAGTCTATGAGGCCTACCCCGCAGCAGCGTCGCGATGACCACATTGTGCGCAGGTGAGGGCCCTAGGCCCGGCCGACCTCCGTGGCACCCCACCGCAGGACAGACGCCTCAGCTGCAGTACGCGGGTCTATCCCCGCAGCCGTGCCACGACCACCTCGTTGTGCCCAGGCAGGGGCCCTAGGCCCGACCGACCCCCGTGGCTCCCCACCGAAGGGCAGAGGCGGCAGCTACAGTCCAGGGGCCCACCGCAACAGTCTCGCCACAATCCCAAGCTGAGGGCAGGTGAGGGCCCTAGGCCCGATCGTCCCCCGTGGCCCCCACTGCAGTGCAGACCTCGCAATCGCAGCCTACAAGGCCTGCCTCTGCAACAGCGTCACAGTTGCCACGTGATGCTCAGGTGGGGGCCCTAGGCCCGGCCGACCCCCGTGGCCCCCCACCGCAGGACAGACGCTTCAGCTGCAGCGCGCGGAGCTACCGCAGCAGCCGCGCCCCGACTTCTATGCCATGCCCAGGCGGGGGCCCTAGGCCCGGCCGACCCCCGTGGCCCCCCGCCACAGGGCAGACACCGCCGCAACTGCTCGTGGGCCTACCTTAAAGGCCGATGCCACGCTGGATGTTTCTAGGCGCAGCGGCCACGGCCTCTGCAGCAGCGGGCCAAGCTCTCGAGGAAGGCGCCGTTGTCGGCCAGTTCGCGCCCAACCTCAGCTGCTCGGCAGTCGCCTGTAGTCACAGGCCACTCTCTTCGGGCTGCTCCGGGCAGGTTGTGATGGCGCGTCTCAGTGCCGGGGCTACGAATACACCGTGGGGACCGCCACAGGCGGCTCAGGCACCAAGATCGTTGCGCCCGCGCCGGCAGCCCGACCAGGGTCAAGCTCCCGGAAGGGAACAGGCCGCACCGTCCGGGGCCGCCGTGGAGCGCCGCCGAAGCCCGAGAGTCTCTTGCTGGCAACCACAGCGTCTCACACGCTCTTGTTGTGCGTATCTGGGCAGAGAGAACGGCTGAGAAGCCAGGACGCACAGGATAATTGGGGGATTAAGCGCGGAGCGTTAGTCAGATGCGTCCGCCATCTTCGGTGCTTGGCCACGCCCCCCGGGACTCTCAGAAGGCTCAATGACCCCCTCCCCCCCCCCCCAACTCCAGCATCTTGCGGACTTCAGCCTTGATGCTTTCCTTGACTTGGTCAGACTGGCGATAGATTTTTGTTTTGACAGGGAAGCTGTCTCCAGTGTCCACCAGGGTGTCTGACCAGGGGTCAAGGAAAAGAGCTGTGCATACTGTTCCAGAACCTGTCTGCAATCAGCTTGCTGCTGGGCAGAGAGGGTGTCTGAATAGACAACTCCATCTACTGACCCCTCTTGGGGGCTCTAAGAGAGGAGGTCAGGGAGAGGTTCACTCTCTGTCTTCTGATCCTTATCAGTAACCCTCAGCATGGTTACATCAGCCCTGTCACAATAGAGTTTGAGGAGGTTCACATGTATAACCCTTTTGGGGGATCTGAGGGGCCCAGGTCTACCAAGTAGGTGGCCTTACATGAAATAGCCACACCAGAAGGGAACACAGTGCACACCCAGCAGGAAATAAACAAAGCATTTTATAAGTACTATGAAGCGCTCTACCAAGCCCCAGTGAAACAGATAGATGAATCTATAGACGCCTTTCTAGACGACCTACCATTACCCCAGCTAGATGATACCGCCAGGGACGAACTGTCAGGCCCCATTACCAGAGCTGAAATCAGATAGGCTATTCGGGCGTTACCGCGCAACAAGGCCCCTGGCCTAGATGGCCTACCTATAGAATTTTTCAACACCTTCTCAGATGCTTTGATTCCCCATTTGGAACAGCTGTACCAATCCGCGCTGGACACGGGGACCCTTCCCTCTACCACAATGCAAGCACTAGTTGTATCAATTCCTAAGCCGGGACGCTCTGCTACGGATATTTCAGGGTACCGACCCCTTTCTTTGCTTGCCACAGAATATAAAATATTAAGTTAAATATTGGCACGCCGCTTACTCCCATACCTACACAAGCTCATAAATGCGGATCAATGCGGGTTTGTCCCTGCACGAAGCACGTCTCTCAACATCAGAAGACTTTCCAAAATGGTGGTCCTCCCAAGAGTACTATACTTTTTTACAAACCTTCCAGTGATAATACCTGCACCTATATTCAAGGCACTTGAGACATTATCTGACTTGATCTGGGGGAGTAGCCGTCGGCGGGTGGGTCTAGCCAAACTACAGCTGGAGACAGACAGAGAGGGACTGGGGGCCCCTGACCTCCGTGCATACTGCTATGCAAGCCAACTACAGTGGCTCTCGTTCTGGCTGGCAGGGCGCAATCTGCATGAACTGGGATACACAGCCCAGGATCTCAATCGCGGGATCTTACATACACTCCTGCTGCCTCGGTCCCGCGTCCCCCAGGATGCCCGACTCTATTGTGCACAGCACTGGCATACTGGAAGAAAGCACTACATTACACGTGTCAGCGCAGCCCATACTCAAACAACACACAGCTACTCGGTATCTATATGCCCACAGGTCTCATTACAAAACGGAACACCTGCAGTGGGTCTGAGGGTGGAGTCACTACAGTAGGAGCAGTCTTCAGTGCCGGGGCTCTCATGGATCACGAGAATTTTGCCAGGGAAAATGGGGTCTCAGGTAATTTATATATGACATATGTAGCACTAATTGCATATGTTGAGAGGCACTGGGCTCCTGCAAGAGAAGAACCTCAGACACGAACTGGTACAAGCAATATATCTAATGGGTGAGGGGCGGCATCTCACAAAATGGCTCTGCAAAGGTGTTCGGGCACACGCTGGGATCTCACTCACTGATTTGCGCAACAGATGGTCTGTGGACCTAGAAAAGGATCTGACAGACAGGGATGGACCGCCTTGTACCCTAAAAAGGTATCACGTAATGGCAAATTTAAATGTATCCAGCATATGGTCCTCCATAGACCTTATCTCACTCCACACCGCCTGCAGCGTATGTTCCCGCAAACAAAGCAATATTGTCAAGATGCAAGGTGGAGGATGCAGACATCTTGCATATGTTGTGGTCCTGCCCTACGCTAGCGGAGTTCTGGACGGATGTCGTCCGGAGCACCAGAACGGTGACGGGCATTCCTACAGAGGAGACAGCTGGAAACTGCCTACTGGGGATGCATCGGAGATCAAAATCGCGGAAGGTGCACTCGCGGTTCGCTGACCTAGCACTTCTCCTTGCAAAGCGTGCAATAATCATGAGGTGGAAAGCAGCAAGTGGCCCATCAGTGTATCTGTGGCATGGGGAAGTGGTACGATGGGGTAGTGCGGAGAGTGCTGCCATTAGACGGGAAGAGGCCCGAGGGTTGCGCAAAACCTTGATCTCAATGGACTGGGACTTAATGCTGGAGGCATTTAAAACCCTAGAACCTGCGCCTGTCCCAGTGATAAATGGCACATAGAGGAACAATTGCAAACAGTCACCCGATGGGAAGATTCTGACCCAAAAACGACTACATGTGTAACACTGCCATATGCAAATAGCATATTAATTACGCCAACATCAGTAGAAGAAGGAACCAGGATGGAACTTGGCGTCATAGGCATTAACTAAAGCGGAGCCAGAGGGAGGAGGGCGGGGGGAGGAGGGGTTTTGTAGTTGTTGAAGTTATTCTAAATGCACTTATAAGAATATCCTGCTACTACCTTGTTATCTCCTAAATAAGGTTTCTGTAAAGTATACTGTAAGTAATGATGCAAAATGCTTGCAAACACTGCAATACTGACGTTATGCATGACAAAATACTGCTATGGTGTCTAACAAAGTATATAATGGAATGTATGCCTTATAAAACCAAGAAAATCAATAAAGTGCGTTTTAAAAAAAATACCAAGTAGGTGGCCTCATTCTTTTTTTCTAGGATAGGGTAATGGCCACTCCAATTGTCTTAGATGGCCCTTGATGTCACTGGATCCAGAACCCACACCTGCAGCCCTGGTTGGAATTCCACCAGTGCAGCTTTCTGGTCATACCAGAGCAGCTGTAAGGTCTTTGGATGCTTTCTGCATGTACTCTGCCATCCTGGAACGAAGGCCTAGTACATACTCCACCACATCTTGCTTTGGTACATGATGGGGTCTCTCCCATCCTTCCCTCACAAAAGGGAGTAGTCCCCTTACAGGGTAGCCAAACAGAAGTTCAAAGGGTGAGAACCCTACTCCCTTCTGAGGCCCCTCCCTGTAGTCAAAAAGCAGGCAGGGTAACAGAACTTCCCATCCCCTTTTCAGTTTTTATAGGAGCCCCATTATCATGCCTTTCAATGTCTTGTTGAATCTTTCAACAAGGCCATTGGTTTGTGGGTTGTAAGGTGTGAACTTGTAGATCACTAAACACTCATCGTCATCACACATGTGTTTTAAGTAGGCAGACATGAAGCTGATACCTCGGTCTGATACTACATCCTTAGGAAACCCTACCCTGGTGAAGACACCAATGAGGGACTTGGCTACCATAGGTGCTGTGGTAGTCCTAAAGGGAATGGCTTCAGGATACCTAGTAGCATAATCCACTACTACCGGTATGAACTTGCTTCTTGAGGCTGTGGGAGGTTCAAGTGGACCCACTATATCTACTCCTACCTGCTCAAAGGGTACCCTAACCACTGGTAGTGGGATTAAGGGGGGCTGTGGGTGTCCTCCTGTCTTCACACACAAAAGTAACCAATGTTACTAGAAGGGTCAAGAGGAAATGTTAAGTGGAGAGTACATCCCCCGTGTTAGAACACTCAAGTCACATAAAGTACTCCCCTATTGCCTTATGCATATATAATTATAGATGGAACCTAAATCAAATAACTATAGACCCTAAATGAAGACAACAGAGTACACCACCGGGCGGTGGGCAAGGAAGCAAGTCCTTCTTGTTTTATATACCCTCACACACCCTAGTGGTGTCATGCTTCATCATCGGGTCACCCTGACGCCTAGAAGTCAGGGTGGGCTCAACCAATCTTTCATGGAGCTCTTAGAAATTTGTTTTTGGCCAGGGGGAATAAAGATTTAAAAATCTCAGAGAGATCCCGGTGTCCCTTTATTTTGGATCTCACTGAAATATTAAAAGAAAGTAAAATAGGGTCTTTGGGATATTATGGTCCTAGGACCCTGATGCCAACATGTTTCAGTCCATAAACAGCCCCCTATGGGTGCTGGACTTTCTTCAGGGCAAAGGTATGACACCCCCTGGGAAAGAAAAGAAGAAAAGAAGAAAACGAGGGTGTGAGAATTTCCCTACCCTAATTATAATAAGGGCAGATAGCTGCTCCTTATACTACTCTTCAATGAAAAACAGAGTTGATTGCTCCATCTGTAAAAAGAAAGAAAAACAACAGCAAAAAGAAACATAGTGTATGAGTCTTTTTAATTAATGTACTTTCTCAGTATTGTAATTAGTGCTCCTCACCTTTGTGCCAAATAGGATGATAAGGTAACACCACACTCACTGCCCTCTATTTGGCGTATGTGATACCATTCTTACTCCTAAACTCACTCAGTTGCCTGATCTAGAAAAAGTTTGCGTGTAGTGGCGGAACATTTTCCGCAAACTGACACTATCTGTAGCCATGTGTCCGTGATTCACTGTGTGTTCCAAAAGTCACTCATTCTTAAAATCAACATCCGCCGTACTCACTCGCCATCAAGCCCATATTTACATCCAACCATCTTACCCCTTCTTGGGTGATGTAATGTTTCGCTTCGGGCCTCACAAATACGGGGTAGTCTTGTAGTCACACACTAGTGTGATTTTAACCCCATATCAGATCATTATCATGTGATGGTTTGCCATAAAAATGGGAAAAATAAAAAGAAGAAGAAATGGAAAGGAGACAGATCAGGTAATCATTATGTAAATAAACTTAAACAAAAACCTCCGATCGACGGAGGGTAGCACTCATGTCTCTGCCCATTCATACCGTTCACCATTACTCACGCCTCCAAAGATCCTGCCCCGTAGTACACCTACTCGGTCTGGGTCCCGCCGGCTCTGTACTCCGTATGAAATAACAGCCTTATTTAAAACGCTGAGGTTAACGCGTGATCACGGGGCGAGGGGTTGCCGCTCACTTCCAGGTCACGTTATGATGATTCATAATGACTCGTGCGGACCGCTAAGGATACTGGGGATCGTAGTACCAGGTAAAGTTACGTACTGCAAAAGCCCAGGAGGTCGGGGAAAACAAGGGGGACTCTAACCCAGTCTATCAAAAAGGCTATTTTCTAAATTTGTGTCATATAATAAGCCCTTATATTTTTTCATTTAAACGCGTGTTTAAACAAGAAGCAGTAATATGAGTAGATACTGCCTGTTTCTTACAGGGTTCGGTGAAAACAAATGCCTATGGCGGATGACCGCCGATAAGACGGTCTATAGAGTGACCACTTATTCCAATGTTCACAGGTACGTACCCATAAGAAGTGCAGACCATATTGAAAATACGATTAGGTTAAGATTCCAAATTTAAGACAAAACTAATGGTATCTTAGGTGTCGATGTAGAACCCTAGATGCCACCTTATAGTATAGAAATGTCAAATTGATCCGTGGGGTACAGAAGATCCCCAGATGTATAAGGGAGCTACATGACTACTACTGATTTAATTGATTCCAAGGTATAGAATCGTTCAACCCTGTGATATGAGTCTTGAGTCTATAGACCCATCTTTGTTCTCGTTCCAATAGGGCCTTAGTCAGATTGCCCGGTCCTCTGATTTTTTCGATAACTGTCCATCTGATGTCCTTGTCAGTGTGTTGCATCTCCAAATAATGGGATGTCAGTTTTGTCGCTGTGATAGCCCTGCGTATGGTGCTCCTGTGTTCACTTATACGCACCTTAACCTTCCTTCCTGTCATGCCAATATACATCAATTGGCATGGGCATTTAATCATTAATACAACATTATCGCTATTACAATGTGTATGCGACCGCTGTTCCCATGCATGGTGCATACCTAGGTCAATCTCTCTCGTGTGTTCAGTAAAGGCACAAGCTACACATGAGCTACACGGGAAGTGACCAGTGACTGGTGGATTGTTCCAGAGCGTAGCCTGTTGAGTAGTTTTATGAGTACCAAATTTAGTATGTATGAGGGTATCTCTGATACTCCTATTCCTACGAAAAGAAAACAACGGTTTATCAAAGGTAAGTTTATTAGATGTTAAAATGGACCACCTTTGGCCATCATATTTGGTCAAACAACCCCTACTCGAGCCACATTAAGAAGTGGCTACGGTACATAGATGACATCTTGGTCATTTGGGAGGGGGACCCTTCCTCTCTAAATGATTTCTACACGTGGATCAATCAGCTTAATCCACATTTGAAATTTACAATGACTAGTAACAGCGAACAAGTGGCCTTTTTAGATGTTAAGATCAATGCTAAAGAGGGAAGATTGGTCACCTCCCTGTATACCAAGCCCACTGACAGGAACAGTCTCCTCCATTTCAATAGTGCACATCCGCGCGCACTACGGGTGAATTTACTAATTGGGCAGTTCTTGCGAATTCGCAGGAACTGTAATGATTTAAAAGACTACAAAACTGAAGCTGAAATTCTGTCCAAAAATTGACAGAAATGGCATATCCGAAGAGGATCATTGATAGTGCCAAAAAGAGATCAAGGAACACTCCTAGAGAAGCACTCCTCGAAAGCCACGAAAGGGAAGCGAAAGACACTCTTATATGTGTCACAACATATAACACCTCTTCGAACGCCATTAAGAAAATAATCAATAATCGGTGGTCCATTTTAACATCTAATAAACTTACCTTTGATAAACCGTTGTTTTCTTTTCGTAGGAATAGGAGTATCAGAGATACCCTCATACATACTAAATTTGGTACTCATAAAACTACTCAACAGGCTACGCTCTGGAACAATCCACCAGTCACTGGTCACTTCCCGTGTGGCTCATGTGTAGCTTGTGCCTTTACTGAACACACGAGAGAGATTGACCTAGGTATGCACCATGCATGGGAACAGCGGTCGCATACAAATTGTAATAGCGACAATGTTGTATACATGATTAAATGCCCATGCCAATTGATGTATATTGGCATGACAGGAAGGAAGGTTAAGGTGCGTATAAGTGAACACAGGAGCACCATACGCAGGGCTATCACAGCGACAAAACTGACATCCCATTATTTGGAGATGCAACACACTGACAAGGACATCAGATGGACAGTTATCGAAAAAATCAGAGGACCGGGCAATCTGACTAAGGCCCTATTGGAACGAGAACAAAGATGGGTCTATAGACTCAAGACTCATATCACAGGGTTGAACGATTCTATACTTTGGAATCAATTAAATCAGTAGTAGTCATGTAGCTCCCTTATACATCTGGGGATCTTCTGTACCCCACGGATCAATTTGACATTTCAATACTATAAGGTGGCATCTAGGGTTCTACATCGACACCTAAGATACCATTAGTTTTGTCTTAAATTTGGAATCTTAACCTAATCGTATTTTCAATATGGTCTGCACTTCTTATGGGTACGTACCTGTGAACATTGGAATAAGTGGTCACTCTATAGACCGTCTTATCGGCGGTCATCCGCCATAGGCATTTGTTTTCACCGAACCCTGTAAGAAACAGGCAGTATCTACTCATATTACTGCTTCTTGTTTAAACACGCGTTTAAATGAAAAAATATAAGGGCTTATTATATGACACAAATTTAGAAAATAGCCTTTTTGATAGACTGGGTTAGAGTCCCCCTTGTTTTCCCCGACCTCCTGGGCTTTTGCAGTACGTAACTTTACCTGGTACTACGATCCCCAGTATCCTTAGCGGTCCGCACGAGTCATTATGAATCATCATAACGCGACCCGGAAGTGAGCGGCAACCTCTCGCCCCGTGATCACGCGTTAACCTCAGCGTTTTAAATAAGGCTGTTATTTCATACGGAGTACAGAGCCGGCGGGACCCAGACCGAGTAGGTGTACCACGGGGCAGGATCTTTGGAGGCGTGAGTAATGGTGAACGGTATGAATGGGCAGAGACATGAGTGCTACCCTCCGTCGATCGGAGGTTTTTGTTAAAGTTTATTTACATAATGATTACCTGATCTCTGTCTCCTTTCCATTTCTTCTTCTTTTTATTTTTCCCATTTTTATGGCAAACCATCACATGATAATGATCTGATATGGGGTTAAAATCACACTCGTGTGTGACTACAAGTCTACCCCGTATTTGTGAGGCCCGACGCGAAACATTACATCACCGAAGAAGGGGTAAGATGGTTGGATGTAAATATGGGCTTGATGGCGAGTGAGTACGGCGGATGTTGATTTTAAGAATGAGTGACTTTTGGAACACACAGTGAATCACGGACACATGGCTGCAGATTGTGTCAGTTTGCGGAAATGTTCCGCCACTACACGCAAACTTTTTCTAGATCACGCAACTGAGTGAGTTTAGGAGTAAGAATGGTATCACATACGCCAAATAGAGGGCAGTGAGTGTGGTGTTACCTTATCATCCTATTTGGCACAAAGGTGAGGAGCACTAATTACAAAACTGAGAAAGTACATTAATTAAAAAGACTCATACACTATGTTTCTTTTGCTGTTGTTTTTCTTTCTTTTTATAGATGGAGCAATCAACTCTGTTTTTCATTGAAGAGTAGTAAAAGGAGCAGCTATCTGCCCTTATTATAATTAGGGTAGGGAAATTCTCACACCCTCGTTTTCTTCTTTTCTTTCCCAGGGGTGTCATACCTTTGCCCTGAAGAAAGTCCAGCACCCATAGGGGGCTGTTTATGGACTGAAACATGTTGGCATTAGGGTCCTAGGACCATAATATCCCAAAGACCCTATTTTACTTTCTTTTAATATTTCAGTGAGATCCAAAATAAAGGGACACCGGGATCTCTCTGAGATTTTTAAATCTTTATTCCCCCTGGCCAAAAACATATTTCTAAGAGCTCCCTGAAAGATTGGTTGAGCCCACCCTGACTTCTAGGTGTCAGGGTGACCCGATGATGAAGCATGACACCACTAGGGTGTGTGAGGGTATATAAAACAAGAAGGAATTGCTTCCTTGCCCACCGCCCGGTGGTGTACTCTGTTGTCTTCATTTAGGGTCTATAGTTATTTGATTCAGGTTCCATCTATAATTATATATGCATAAGGCACTAGGGGAGTACTTTATGTGACTTGAGTGTCCTCCTGTCTTGCCACTGGCTTGGCAGGTAACACAGGAGCTTACAAACTCCTTCACTTTTTGAGATATCTGGGGCCAATAGAAGTGGGTGACCAATCTTTGCCAAGTTTTGGTCGGGCCCAGATGCCCAGCTCGGGGGATGTCATGAGCTAGAGTGAGTAGAAACTCCCTATACAACGGAGGCACTACCACTCTCCTAGTGGCACCAGGTTTGGGGTCCCTGGCCTCATTGTACAGGAGTCCTTCCTCCCAATGGACCTTCTGGGAGCCACTGACATCTCCCTGCTCTTGTGCAGCAGCTTGCTGCCTCAGGCCTTCAAGAGTGGGCCAGACCTGCTGCCCAAGGCACAGCTGTTCCCTAGAGGGTCCCCCTGGTCCCTAGAGCTCTACCTCGTAAGGGTCAAGCTCCAGCGGCTCAGTTCCCTCTGGGGCTCACAAGTCCTCTCCCTGAGGAGAGGGTTCCTGATCTTTTTGCTATGTGGAAGCTGTTTCACCAGTCTTCCTACCTTTCCTCTTGGGAGGATGGACCATCATTCCAGTCTCCAACTCTCCTTTTTCACTCTGGGCTAGGCACTGTGCTCTTATTTTCAGGACACACTATCTCAGGGATTTGCAGCATGGCTGCACGTGTCTTTCCCTCTACCGCAGCCCATGCTGAGGTTTCCAGATCATTTCCAAGCAGACAGGCAGCTGTGAGTTTTGGAGAGACCACTACCTGTTTCAGGACAGTAACCCCCCCCAGTCTAATATCACCATAGCCATGGCATGGTTAGTGGTGACACTGTCAGTATTGGTAACTGAATATGTATTTCCAGTTAGGTATTGCTCTGGGTAAACCAGTGTATCTCTCACCATAGTGCCACTGGCACCTGTATCACTCAGGGCTTCTATCTTAGTCCCATTCACTAAGGGGTAGTGCAGGTATTTCTCTAAATTAGGGAGGCCAGACAGTTAAAGTGGCTAACCCACCCTACCCTTCAGAGACTAAAACAGCCTCAGTGTGAACCCTGATTTGCTCTGAGCACACTATTGATCCCAACTGGAGATTTGCCATACCAGTAGAAACTGGTGGGGGACTAGGGGCTGTTTCGTTGGGACAGGCAACATCTACAATTCGGTGTCCCTTCTTGTATTAGTTGAAACACCAGAACTTTGCAGGATGAACATTTTTCCCCTTGTACCCACTAATGGACTGGGAAGAGTTCTTGGGCCCACCCCCCTGACCATGATTTTGGGGGCCTTTAAAAGACTCTTGTATTTTATCTTTGGGGTTCTCACCCTCTTTCCCCTGGGGAGGCTTTGTGACCCCTTTCTTTTGAGTAGTCTACAAATTCTGCCCAGGCCTGACTCTGGGATTTCTGAGCCCCCCTGAATTTAATTCTATACTCCTCAGTAGTGAGTCCAAATCCCTCAATCAGGGTGCCCTTCATGAGTTCATAGGACTCTGCTTCTGCCCCATTAAGGGTCAGAAGCCTGTCTCTGCACTTACCAGAGAACAATTCCCAATGGAGTGCCCCCCCAGTGAGATTTCCTCACTTTTCTGGCTTCACAAGCCCTTTCAAAGGCTGTGAACCACTTGGTAATATCATCACCATCCTCAAATTTAGGGACAATCCCTTTGGGGATTTTGGGATCATATGATCCTTCTCTCTCTTGATTATTATTATTGCTGCCACCATTGATGGGACCTAGGCCCATATCTGCGCTTGCTTTTTCTAGTGCCAGGAGCCTAGTCTCTAGCTCTAGTCTCTTGGTCAACCTTGCTAAAAGGTTTTCCTCTTCAGTGAAGTTGTCTTCAATGTCTTGTACAGAGTCTAGCCTACCTCTGTAGTGCATAGACCCTCTACTACCTGGCTTGGAGGTGGGGAGCTTAAAGTTCCCTCCCTCCCTAAGTAGTTGAAGTGGAGGGTTAAAGACCTCATCCACTTCACTACCTTCCCCATCTCCCTGTGAGTCTTCCTGCTCAGGGGATTAGTGGTCCTCCTCATACTCTGCCAGAAAGTCCAGGAGTTCTATTCTGCTAGGGTTGGACCCTATTCTTATTTGTCTAGCCTTTAAAGAAGCCTTAGCTCTCTAACCCATAGGTTGGAGTAAGGGGTGAGGTTGAGCTCATCAGCCACATTCCCTGTGTTGCTCATTATTTTTCTAAAGTGGGGTTCTTTTTAGAAGACCTATCCACAAAAGTTCAAAGTTCCCTTCTAACTTCAATAACTTCTTTTTTTGTAAACAAAAAACTACAGGGACTTAACACAAGGCCCTAATCAGATGTTTTAATAAATTTAGAAAATAGTCAATTCAAAAAATGAGTTGAACTAAAGTCAATTTTTGGATTCTTGTCATGTGATCTTAGGTTGACTAAGTTAGTCCAATAAATGCAAGGATTTACATCCCACCGCTGATCCACCAATGTAGGAAGGTGGCTCTGTATACACTATTCCAAAGAAAGCCATAGTGTGCACAGAGTCCAGGGAGTCCCCGGAGGTATAGCAGAGGCTAAATTAGGTAAGTACTCACAGCACTCTTTGTGGTAGTGTGGTCGAGCAGTTAGGCTTATCCACATGGTGTGTTAAGCATTTATTGTATTCACTCAATCAAGACTGATGCACACACTCAGAGACTGAATCCAGACCGATTAGGTAAGTATAAAAAAGGTATACTTGTATTTTATTTCTAGAACCAAGCAGGACTTAGTACAGGTAGGTAGAATAGATTTGCAATTGTAAACCTTCACACAGAAATGCAATTACGGAGGGATTTGCAATTGTTACAGGTTGGTATTGATTCAAAAAGTTGTTTACATTACACAATAATTACTTTTAGAATACTTTTCAGTTACTTTTAAATTACTTTGAGTACTGGGGTGGTATGCCTTGATACCACACCTAAGGATCTCACAATACAAGGTAAGTAAAACTTATCTTGGCTTGAGGTATAGTTTCTGTTTTCTTCATACAAAACAATAGTTCAATACTTAGAACATTTTAGGCCCAAAATCTCATAACATGGGTTCTTGTGGGAAAAAATAGTTATCGGTTTCACAGGGAAGTAAATGTCTTACAAGTGGGAGTTTTAGGGGTTAGGACCAATGTTCCCCAAGATCTAGGTAGGCACTCAAGTTGCACCACCAGCGGCAATGGGGCAGCCGGGTGCAGAGTGCAGGGGCCCAGTGTTAGCCAAAGGGGCTAAGGGGACCTTCGGTTAGGGACTGTTTACGAGCAGGCCACTCGGGTATGGGAGCAAAACTCCTGAGGTTAAGGTCAGCACTGCAGGGGCCAACGACCAGCACCACCCACCAGCGGCACTGGGGCAGCCAAGTGCAGGGTGCCAAGGAGACGTCGGGCACCCTCTGCTTCTCAATGGAGACCTTCCGTTCGGCAAAGTTGCTGCAGGCTCGGGCAGGGAGACTTCCTGGAGGCGACCACCAGCTGGAGAGGTAAGTTGGGTCTTGAGGGATGCCTGGACACCGTCGGTTGGGCCACATAAGGCCGTGGGGCAACGGGTGCAGAGGTGTCTTCTTGCGTCGGGTTTTCTTACTAGCTCCGGTCGCGGTCGGGGGGACCCTTCATGTTGAGGCTGCAGACGTCGTCTTGAGGGAGGTCGGGGATCACCAGATCCCATGTTAGGGTTCGCTGGGGAGACCTCCTCGTGGTGCTGGGCCAATTGACCTCGGGCCAGCCGTGGGCTTCGGGCACCCTCTGCTTCTCAATGGAGACCTTCCGTTCGGCAAAGTTGCTGCAGGCTCGGGCAGGGAGACTTCCTGGAGGCGACCACCAGCTGGAGAGGTAAGTTGGGTCTTGAGGGATGCCTGGACACCGTCGGTTGGGCCACACAAGGCCGTGTGGCATCGGGTGCAGAGGTGTCTTCTGGCGTCGGGTTTTCTTACTAGCTCCGGTCGCGGGGACCCTTCAGGTTGAGGCTGCAGACGTCGTCTTGAGGCTTGAGGGAGGTCGGGGATCACCAGATCCCATGTTAGGATCGCTGGGGAGACCTCCTCGTGGTGCTGGGCCAATTGACCTCGGGCCGGCAGTGGGCGTCGGGTGCAGAGTGGTGCAGAATCGCAGAGTTGCCGGAATACGGATTCTGAAAGCGAGTCTTGGGTTGAGCAAATCCGTTGCTCACAGGAGACAGAGTTTGTAAGGTGAATGTAGGGCAGGTCCCCCGGGCTTTGAGAGGCTGCTGGACACCCCGGTTTCTTCGCTGCAGGCAGGTTGTAGTCGGGACAGACCAGAGGGCTGGGACCAGAGCAGTAGGTGTCCTCTTCTTCCTGGGCCAGCACGTCTCTTGGGTCCTTCTTCTTTCTTCCTCGAATATGAGGAGGCAAGGTTCAGGGTTGCCCCTAAATACTAAATTTAGGGGCGTTAAAGGGGTGTGCAGGTCGGGACCAATGGGTCCCTTCCTTGGGGTGGGTACACCCCCTATTATGCCACTCTCCAGTGGGAGGGGGCTAAAGCCTCTCCCTAATTGGTTGAGTCCCCTCCTCTTCAAGATGGAGGGAACTGAGATGTGGGCTTCACCTCGCCTCCCCACCTCAGGGGTGGGGTTGGCAAAGGTGGGCACACCTATCTTCCTAGCTTGATTTTCCCGCCGATTCTACTGCCCAAACTGGGGGCCAGAACAGGTGGGAGCCAGTTGCTAGGGGCAGCAAAAGGCTGGGACACCTTCCAAAGGCGGCAGGCCTTTGAAGCTTCCCCTTCGTGGACCTAGCCCAACCTGGGGGAGGAGGCATGACAACTCTGCCCAGGATTGGCTTCGTTTCAGGATGCAGAGAGTGGAGGCTCTCTACCCAGGGGTCCAGAAACCTGTCTGGTGATGGCAAATGGCAGGCACCATTCAGGAACCACACCAGGGCTGGACGATTTTCAGGGGGCATCTCTGATATGCCCCCTGAGTGCATTTTACATTACATCCCACACTGGCATCAGTGTGGGTTTAATGTGCTGAGAAGTGTGCTACCAAACTTCCCAGTTTTTAGTAAAGCTATTATGGAGCTGTGGAGTTTGTAATGACCAACTCCCAGACCATATAATCTTTGTGGGTTTACTACACTTACAATATCTAATAATGGACTTAGAAAGTGTAGGGGTGCAGGGCTCATGCCACTTTACCCTCACCTGAGGACTCGTGCACCCTGCTAGAGGAGTGACTTACCTAAGCCTTAGGCAGTGGGTTGCAGACGTGGCACACAGGGATGTGTGCCTTGTCGACTTTTCACTTTCTCTGCACCAAAACACGCAGCCTGCAATGGCAGGGTGGGGGTGTTAGGGTACAGGGCCTCTAAGGGTAGCACAATAGGTGCTGCAGCCCTTAGAGGCCTTCCCTGGTCACAGTGCCCTTGGTACCCATGGTACCTTTTACGAGGGGTTTACCTGTGGCCAGAGATATTCCAACTGTGGGTACAATGGTACAGTCTTGGGAAAGAACACAGGCCCTGGGAACCTGATTGGCAGGGACCCAGGCCATATCAAGTCAGGTTGCATCAGATGTCAGGCAAAATGTGGGGGGTAGCCAATAAAAAGAGCCACTTTCCTACACCAAGCCTTTAAACTCCATCCTTGGAGTTCCTCAGAAGATGTGAGAGACGCGTGTTGCGCAATGGTAGCTGGGTATCGGTCAGCTAGACTGCTTATCAGCAAAGAACTAGTAGAAAAGCAGCTGTAGAAATTAAATACTAACTGAAACGAAAAAAAAGAATCAAGAAAAGAAAAAAAAAGGGTTCCTATCTGGACATTAAAAAAGCTTCCAGAATGAAGTACTGGATGCTGGGAAAATAAACCGCCTAAGCAGTAAAGTGGCAGATACCTATGGGACGCTGACCTAGGAAACAACTAAAAGCTGTTTCAAAGATTCAAAAAGGGGAGGGAGTAGAACTACATCTTGCAATACTCACTGAATGGTGGGCATTGTTTGAGATAAAAAAAATCTAAAATAATTTTTATGATGAAAATTGATAATGAGAAAAGGCTCATGTGACCACATGTGTGGTAACTATGGGCTTGGTTTTACATTGTCCCTAAAGAATATTGGCACTTAAGCCAACCACATGATAGTTAAAATTGAAAACCCAATGCTGTTCTCTTTCCAGAAGTCTTCTTTTGCAATTGTTGGTCTCGGTATGTAGAAAAGTAGGATCTTTCTGATCTTAGATACTCCCACGTTTTGCTGGTGTCAGTGTGTTTTGACTCTAGTTCACTGATATCCTGCTAACCAGGACCCCAGTAGCAGTGCTCTCTCCTCTAAGTTCTATGGAAAGTACTTTGTAAGTACTTTGTACACCCCACAATTGGCATACTGGGGTACCATTGTAAGTCCCTAGTATATGGTACTGAGGTACCCAGGGCATTGGTACACTAGGGGTCTTCCATGGGCTGCAGCATGTATTATATCACCCATGGGAGCCCATGCAAACTGTGTCTGCAGAGCTGCCTTTGCAGTCTGCGTGAAATGGTGCATGCACCTTTCACTTTGGATATAAGTTTTCCCTTATATCCCAGTCACTGCACTTTTAACCTATAAGTCACCTCTAAGGTAGGCCCTTCTGTCCAAGGGCAGGGTGCATGGTTCTAAGTGTGTGGGCACCCCTGCACAAGCAGAGGTACCCCTACAAACCCCGGACTCCATTTGTTGGGATTTGTCAGTGTGGGACAGCCATTATAAGGTATGTAGTGGACGCTGGTAAGTTGAGATATCCAACTACATAATAGCTGCCCCGAACCTGGTGATGTTTGGTATCAAACATGTTAGAATCATGCAACTACACCGTTTCAACAGTTAGTTACATGATACCATGTAGTGGGGGGCTCCTTAGAGGACACCCCAATACCTACATGTGTAGCCTTATGGGGTCTAACTGCCAGCCCACACTGCTGCCGACCGTACACAGTGTTCTGCCCCCCTGCTGATGAGCTTAACTCAGGCAGGGGAAACCGAACAAAGGATTTCCTGCGGAGGAGAGGTGTGACCACCTCTCCTTTAGAATTAGGTAGGGTGGGGATGCTTTCGAGTGCCACCAGACTGCATTAAAGGGCACATTTGGTGCCCTCCTTGCATAAATCAGTTTTGGCTCCTGCTCTGGCGTGAAACTACACAAATGCCAAGGGAGTATCCACCACCTGCCAAGCTCCTCCTCCAGGTGGTCACTTGATTCTGCCATGTTGAATCTTGGCCCTTGGGAGCAACTGACTGGCTAGGCCAGCTGAGTAGCGCCCCTGACCCCCTCTGATAGGCGGGTCACCACAGAAGAGGTCCTTCCCCTTTATAGGGTTACTTAAGGGCTCCCCTGAGGGTGGGTCCTTAGATTCGTCCCGACAACAACTTCAAGGTCCAACTGCCTGTCGTCTGAAGACTGTTCAAAGACGCCTCTGCTGGTGGACACTGGAACTCTGCTGTTCTTAAAGCCAGGACCCATGACAAGACTGCTCCCGGTAGGAAGATTCCTGCTGCATCTTCGTCCCTGTGCTTTTCCAAGTTCTACAACTCCATGGCCATGCATCGTCCCGGTCACCAAGGACTCAGCCTTCATCCAAGCCTGAAGAAATCTCCCTTAGAGGTGAAGGAGTCACTTCCCTGCATTTGCAGGCACCTCTATGTCTATGACCAGTTTGCTGATCCTGTTGTCCAACGGACATCGCCCGGCTTTGCAACACAGGTGGTGGTTTGTTGGTTCTCCAGAGGCCTGACTAGTCTTACCTGCAAGTTGGGTGACTGTAATCCCTCTCCAGCCGATGTGAACCGCCTCCCTGTGCACCACGTCTGTTTGCTGTTGTCAAGGCTTGTTGGCTCTCTTCACGAAAGATCTTCAAGCACCAAGTAGCTCCAGTCTTCAGCACCACACAGCTCCAAGAACGACGTCCTGCCTGCATCCTCTGCATCATGGGCCTTCATCTCCTGTGTGCTGCTGAGGCTTCCCTGCGACTCCCTGTGCCTGCTGCCAGAGGGTCATCGAGGAGGCTCCATGGATTCCTGCTGGCTCTCCTGTGTGCTGAGGGCCAGCCCGACTTACCCTTGCTGGGTTAGTCAGACAGACCTTGCTGTTCTGCAACAAAGCATCTTCTCCTGCAAACCATTGTTTGCGTTTGCCAAGGCTTGTTGGTGGTCCTGCCAGCTACTGACCTTCCTGCAATCTTGACCAGCGTGGAACAGCTCGTGAATGGCTCCTGTGCTTCTGCAATATCGCCTGGTCCCCACAGCTGCTGCTTCATCCTCACCGTCCTACAGCAAGAACCTAAGACAATGGCTGGTAATGTGCTCCTGTGCCTACTGGTCACCTCCGGGTGGTTTGGACTCTGTCCCTTCTACTTTCAGGTTCTTCTGGTCTGGATTCGTTGGCCTGGTTCCACTGACCTGGTTCACGAGACTCTGTAGCTGCTAATCTTCCACGATCCTCCATTAGCGTCAATGAGCATTTCCGACACCCTTGCACCCCTATGCCACCGGGCTCCTTGGTGCAGGTATTCGGATCCTCTGGGTATCCACGGGGGGGGGGGGGGTGACTCTCCAACCTTCCTTGATCCAAGTGGTTCCTTCGGAGTCCCTTGGGAAGGGTCCTAGAACCATAAAAATCCAACCGTTACTTACCCTGTCTTATCCTATGGACGTCTGACCCGGTGTAACCACTCTGCACCCGGGCGCCTCAAGGTCCCTGGCTACTCAACTTGGGTGGTTGCATGCTTCCTCTGAGGTCCTCCATCCTTGGGTATTAGTCCCGTTTCGGTAACCATTTCGCATTCCACCATTTTAGTATATTGTTTGCCCCACCCCCCCACCAGGGGCCTGTGAATTTTTATATGCTACTTACCCATTTCAAAAGTATTTCTTGTGTGTATTTGATATCTCCAGGAAGGAGATATACCAAGTTAGTGTCTAGTGTGTGCTAATAAATACAAAGTATTTTTGTACTCACCTGGTGTTGTTGTTTCTTATGTGTAAGCTTGCTGACTGACACTATGGTAATTAAACTATCTTTACACCCTCCTGAATGAGCCTTAGCTGCTCTCCACGGCTACGCCTTGAGAACTTTGGTTATCAGGGACCTAAACACTATCACTAAGGGTTGCCTGGACTCAGTGAACAGTGTCTCACCATAGGTGGACACTATATTCTGAGCCAGCTTCCTACAGGGTATATGCTGTGCATTCCCCCCCCCCCCTTGCCCTTCATCCCTCGAGTGTTTAGGCAGCTGCATCAGCTCCCAGTCAGAACGGACGTGTTTTCGCAATTGGAGAGGCAGGTCCTTCATCCCAGCCTCCAGATCCTAGACTTTAATTCCTGGATATTGAGCAGGACAACTCAGGTCTTTCTATATACCACAAAAGATGGTCAACGTCATTCTGTCAAAAATATCGACCCTCCATGAAAACAGTTTATGAGGTTTTTGACGAGGTTGTCTTACATGTTTCCCTTTCTCCTTTCATTATGCCAGATTGGGACTTTAATTTGTTTCTAATGTTTTTGATGAGTGCTCCATTTGAGCCCATGCATAACTGCCACATGTAACTTTGAAAGTTCAAAACAGTATTTTTGGTAACCATCACATCAGCTTTAATCTCACGAGGAGGGACGGGGGCTTGGGAGGTCCAGAATACAGGCCCCATACAGTTATGATGCAAGGAAAAGAGTATGCTGTTCCTATGTGGAAAAAGGCGGAAAGAAAAAAGGACGGGTGGGAATACGGGGGGAAGGCACAAATGGTATATTGTTTCAGCCAGGTGCTTACAAGGAAAAGCATGATTGCAAAGGGATAGCTCCAACAAGGAGCAAGGGCCCTCACATACCCAGAGGGTGTCATGCTTCATCATAGGGCATCTCCTCGGGCCGGCGCTGCAATGCCCAACAGGCCCCGCAAGGGCGCTCTTTGCCAGAGGTCTTCTCTGGTTGCCGACGTGAAGCTAAAAAAGTTCTAGTGAGGGCTTATGTGTAGTGAGTAGAAGTGGGATAATGCGAGTGTGGTTTAAAAATAGCTACAGGATTCTCCAAGGGTAGTTATTCACTGGGTTCCTGTGCCATAAGTAAAAACACCGACTGGAAAGTCAGACTGAAGAGGCGAAATTATACCCGCTTCAGTTCAAAGGAATGTGTAAGGGGGGCAGGGGGTCGACATGTTTCATGCCCTATACAGTCCAAGTGGATCTAGGCACTTCATCAGGACCTAGATATCCTCATCTACTCCTAGGGGACGGCGTTACTATGTGTGAAAAAAAAGTCACGTCCCCTATAGTCTGGACTCGAACTGTAGTCCTATTAAGTGGTGAAAACAAGAGGTTAGAATGTATACCTTCTGGAAAAAGACACCTAAATAAGGGGTTCGATTGGCCCCAACCATGACATGCCAGGGTACTCACTAGCGTAGCGAGAAAGACAGGGCTCCATTGGAGTGTCTTCTAGCACGGGTCCTACCCGCGTCTGGCAGTCACAGGATGTGATCAGCTTGGCGCACCTGTGAACTGCAACCACAGTGCTTCTGACCACCCTTCAGTTCCTTCTACCAAAACAAGCTTTTTCTGAGACCTAAAGCAGCTTCCTAAAGTGGTAACCTCATTTCATATGCGGCAGTACATTCCATTTCCCAATTTTTCCATCCACCTCGTTCCACAAAATAGAAGGAATGACTACTTAAGCTGGACATAAATAGGGCAGTCATCTGCAACATTGCCAGGAACAAGGATTTCAGATGTGAGAGTCAGGTATCGCTTGGTTCCAGTGAGACACTGTGCACGGAACCCATGTCTGGGCAACCTGGTCCCACTTGAGATGGCTTTATGTATTTCCTCCTTGGAGATCTTGCCTTCGGCTCTGCTCTCGGGAGACGTGAGGAAGAAGACACGGAGAATGGAGAAATTCTTCCTTCAGTGGACAGGTGTCAGCAGTTTCTGAGCTACATAGGGACTTCGTAGTAAGAGGAAAACATCTTAGCAATGTCTACGTGAAGGCTGAGTAAACAACCCTCTGCAGAACATCTGCCGGGATACAGGTCTGCGGTTCTTTCTGGCACAGATGTGCCACTGGCTATCTTTCAGACTTCTCGCCATGGTCATAAGGCTGCTATTGTAATGTGACCAATACATATTCTCTTTATCCATGAAGAAGGTGTTAAGTACCAACCTGGTTAATTCTAGCCACTGCTTCTTCTCAGGCGACAGATCAACATCATAGCTTAATGCCAGGTGTCTGATCTGTTCTTCAAGCTGCATTTGTTCACCTCGGATTTTCATTTAGCAGGTGCAGCCTCTCTCATCATGAGCCCTCTCCAAGGGCTTTGCGTGCTGCCTATATTGCTAGTGCAGGTGGGTGGAGCCCTTATTTTCCACTATGTAAGTCATTATATAGGAGCACAATGTTTTAACTTGGGTATCCCTGTAAGCAGTAGCCCTCTAACGCCCTCTGGTGGTTGTTGGTGCAATAAGTCCCAATTTCAAGGCTAGTTGTACCACAATACCATCAGATAGAAGAGGGCCCTGTATCAAAAAGTAGTCAAATCACGAGTCGGTCCCAAGAGAAAGAAAGGTAGGGCTATTCCCTCAAGGTAGGCTGGAGCAGTTGCCTGTCTGTTAGCGCAAGGTCTGTCAGTTAATCGAGTAGTAATGCTTAACTACTCCTAGTGTATGAATAAGGGCATCGCAATTTGTCCAAGAACCAGTCAGGCGCCCTCATCGCTGTCGGCATGTGCTCAATTTAAGTCAACACTCTTGACAATTTGGAAAAGAAGTGCTCTTTAGGAGTCCTAGGGGTTTTAACTGTATCCACAATCATTGTCCTGTCTAGTGTTTTACATTTTGCAAAGGTTTTTCTGCCCTCTGAGTCAATCCAAATCTCGATGCTTGTTGGGTAGACTATTCGAAGTAGTATGGCTACGCAACATTTTTTGGTGCAGAAGAAAATCCGCCTTTTTTGCGGGGTCACCCAGGATTTGTCGCCTTTTGCTGGACCCTATATTTTTTCTGGCTTTAGATTTCTCTGTACTTTAACTGTGCTAACTGGTGGTAAAGTGCCAAAACTCCCCCTTTAAACATGGTCGATTTGGCTTTCTCCTAATTGGTATATTTCCCTGTAAGCCCCTAGTATAGGGTACAAAATACATCCAGTGTTTACACGAATGGTGGCCAGAGCATAAAAGGTGCACCGCAACCCACGCAATCAGCTAACCCCAATCCGAATTTCATCCCCAACCTGCTCAACAAAGGAGGAGCTGCCACACCTTCCCCTCAACACGAGGAAAACCTCAATCCTGGTTACAGACTATTTGAGCACAATCAGAGAACAATTCAATAGTCTATAGTGTATCAAAGATGTCAAATTCTTTATTCAGTTCCTCTGAGACAAATCTTTTTTTCTTCCATGCTTGGTTGCACAGAAACATAGTTCTTTCCAACTTCATAAAACATAGCCAACACGTGTTTCGTCTGGTACAACTGTCATCACTTCCTCAAGGCTAAGAAAAATACATAGAAAATGCTGTAAGCATTCTCACACAAATAAAATAAAAATACAATTCTTCATCCAGTGTATTCACACTGTATTAGTTTCTAAAGCTTGCAAACCAAATTAGAGAGGGTGGTACAAGAAAGGCCACATTCACCTAATTTTTTTTTTTATTTGACCAACATCAAGCAGGATAAACCCAACCCGTGCAGGTACATTCCTCTGTGTTAGGAACCACAAATTGTATCCCTGCTATTCGTGTAACCAGGAAAGGTGCCAGGGTGTGGAAAAAGAAAGAACCAATCCATATGGTGAAAATCCCCCACAGCCATGCACAAACGTACTATACAAAAGTACATATATTAGAATATTACCTAGAACCAGTATGAATGTCTTTAGTGTAATCTAGGCATCAAGGTTAATTTCTGTGCTATCAAGAAACATACAACATATAATAATTTCCATTAGGATAGAAGTGATAGCCAAAACAACTACGTAGACTATATTAGTAAAAAGCTTGCCACAAATGTACCAGGCTATAGAACAGGCAACCTTGTAGGTCCACACACTTCATACCAGTGGACTAGCACCCATAACCTTCGAACTCTGCTATTGTATACATATATTGTATATATATATCTACTGATTCCACGTGTAAAAAACACTCAATTTACCAAAGTAATGTGTGCTTTGACTCAAGTGAACCTCCTAACCGTATTTGTAATTTTTTGTTCTCACCCATAAGTGAAACGTACGTCCTTTTCAAAAGTATGTTCAATATCTTGAGCTATCAACCATAGTATGGACCGAAAGCCTGTATCGCATAATGTTATAATCAGTGCAATAAAACCGGTATGCTGTACACTTAACAACACTAATGGCAAAGGAACTAACCCTAATCTCCTATATTAAGGTCCCTCTCAGGACCTCACATAGCGTTGTCTAAGGCCAGCGACATCTTAGACCTGTAGTAATAAAGACATGCTATCCCATGATTCATAGCCTGTTACTGGCTGCCACCTTAGAGTGATGAACGGCATCATTGAAATACTTTGTTCCAAACTTCTATAAAAGGACCGAACTCCAAGGTACATCTCTAAAAAAACAAAAAACTAAAAAAAAACATTTGACTGTAAAGTTTACTCAATTATAATTTAGAATTCAAGCCACTGACTCATCCTGCAAAATAATAATTGAGGCTCATTGTGCAATATCTACAATGGATCAAAAAACAACATATCCCGTTATTACAACTAGGATTCAAAATCACATATACTAATCATTGTCTTGCCTACTATCCAGTTTCTCACAGCCAATGATTAGCCTTGAATAAGTGTGAAATGCCTCTCAGGTGAAAACTATGGGCTGACATGAATGGGCCGGAGGACTCTTCTGAACAGAATATACAGAGTTCCAGCTGCGTGCATCCTTTTTGACAATACAATGTCAAATCATGCTTTACAGATCTGCTGAGTTCACATCTAGCACTTGCATACATGCCAACCCTTCCAATTCAGGCTGGAGACTACCGATTTCAAGGCTAGTCTCATGTCTCCGATTCCTGCATGCAAAAATACCGATTACTCTGCGAGCTTCAGATAACAGGGGCTGGTCCTGTGTGACTCGGATTATGCACTGCCAGTATCCTGCGAGCAAGTGCACAACATTTTTGTCACGTTTTCTCTGCCTGCCATAGTGATTTCTCTGTGCTCCTGACAGGTATGGAAAAAACGTATATTTGAATTTCTATTTCCGACCCTGCAGCAGCACACTTGCAAATCCCATACACACCAATAGACCCGATGCAGGTCGTAATAGAAGTCAATGGGAGAAATACATTCTCCCGATAATTTTATTTAAATTTTCCACTTTCCTCTTCCAAAATGTTGGCATGTATGCAATTGGGATACACTTGAAAGGGAGAGAACAGGATGCCAAGTCAATTCATGTGTATCCACAGTCTGTTTGCAGAACATAGGAGAGGTCAGTCCACTACCGCTTTACTAAGCAAGGGTCAGTTAAAATGGGAAGGCCATCCTTAGTGGAAGAGGATGTCTCACACACATAATAGTGTCATGCTTCATCATCGGCATCCTTTCCCCACCCTATTAAGATGGTACTACCAGGGCGGACTCAATATCCGTGAAGACTTGGCGGTAGGAGGGAGTTTTTAAATAAAACTACTGGACAAGGCGGGATCCAGACAAACTAAAAATACCGTAGGGTTCCTTGGTTACCCCAGTACACCTGCACACTATGTTTTACTCCTCTGATGATTTCTGGAGAAGACGTGGAGCTATGTCCAACATATGGTGTAATTGCCATAAAATGGCAACTTATTGGACCATGATCCTGCGCCTTATAACCACCACAACCGGCCTTTCATTACCTTTAGACTCACAAATGCTACTATTGAGTTATACAGTGGAGGGTCATTCCTGCCCTTTAACAACACCCCCGGGCAAACTGCTGACACACATGCCTACTGGCAGCTAGTTTGTCCACAGGTCAATTTCGGAAGTCACCAGACCTTCCGTGAGTGAATCTTTGGTGGACACAGATGAACACTTTACTGACCTTCAGTAATGCACTTTCTAGTAGAGACTAGAGTCCTCGCCTTTTGAATATTCCCCAGGTGTCAGAATAGATGCGTAACGTGGCACCTTGTGGCTCAGCACTGACACCGTTCTGCTCCAGAAATGACATGTGAGGGCCTATATAGGTGCTACTCCCCCAAACTGACGTTAGATGTTTTTAAGACTGTCTGTGCCCTCATAGGCAGAGAAGCAAAAGGAAAACAGTAGACAGTGTGCAGACTTGGGATCTTATTAAAGGGTAGATTACAACCACAGAACGAGGAGGACCAGTGAGGAATTTGCAGCTAGAGTCTCTACCAGAAAAAGCATTACTTAAGGTAAGTAACTTGTTCTTCTGATAGAGATTTCTAGCCGAAGAGTCCTCACCTTTGAATAGATGCCAAAGAAATGCCTATTTAGAGGTGGGACTGTGGATGGACTCAAACCAGAAAGTCCTTCAGGACCGAGTGCGCAAAATGCTATTTTTGGCAAACCTGACTATCCAGGAAATAATGCTTTGTGAACGTATGGAGGAATGCCCAGTTAGCCGCCTGGCAAATGTCTAGGACAGGGACTCCACATGCCAATACAGTGGCAGCAGCATTGACCCTGGTAGCATGAGCATGGAGGCATTTCAGACACTACTTCTTTGCTAGTGCTTAGCAGATCTTAATGTAGAGCACAATGCAGCACAAGATGGTTCTCTTCTGCACTGCCTAGACTTATTTCACTCCAGTGAACCTCACAAAGAGATGATCGTCTATCCAGTGTTCTTTAGTACGATCTGTGGAGCTCAGCGCTCTCTTTTGCTCCAAACGATTAGGTCTCTCCTCCTCCTTAGAGGGCGTGAGATGGAGCATAGAACGCTGGCAGAGTGATGGTTTGGCTGATGTGGAGCAGCATCACAACTTTCCACAGGAAGGATGCCCATGTCCAGAGAATGAGTTTGTCTGGGAAGAAGGAAGTGTATGGCGGATTGACATAATGAGCCTGGACCTCACTCACATGCCGTGCCGAGGTGATGGCAATGAAGAACACAGTTTTGATAGTAAGGAGCCGTAAAGGACAGCTGTGAAGTGGCAAGAATGGAGTGCACATTATATAAGTCAGGAGCAGATTAAAGTCCCATTGGGGCATGAAAAAAGGAGAAGGGGGAAACGTGTTGCAGAGATTTAAAAAAATAGCCAGATTACCCATGACCGTGCCCTAAGCAAAGCCATGCTGGCAAGAAACAAAACAAATAACAGAACGTCAGATACCTTGGGCTGGAGAGGGGCAATCCACAGATATGTCCCAACAAGTTTATACAGTTTTGGTTGAGGGACGCCTGGCTGCCAATATGACATCAACCAACTCCAGAGGAAGGTCGAAGGTGTTCAGTTGTCGCCACTCAATCCCCATGCATGAGGTAAAGATTGGAAAGGCCTGGGTGGAGAATCCTGCCCTTTTGCAGTGACAGCAGGTCCTCCCAGAGGGGCAGTCTGTTCAGAAGACAGCTGCTTAAACCCAGGAGTTCTGGATACCATACTCTCCATGCCCAGTCTGGAGCCACTCGGATGATCTTCAGAAGAACTCGGGTTAGGAGTAGCATCTGTGGAAAGGAATACAGGAGTGCTATGTTCCATACGAGACAGAATGCATCTCCGATTGAGAAATGACTTGGAAACTCCAACGCACATAACTGTTGACATTGTGCTTTCTCAGGGGTGGCGATCAGATCGAGCCAAGGTTCTCCCCAAACGCAGAAGAGACCTTGCGCCACTTCCGAGTGTAGCTGCCATTCATAATCTGCTAGACGTCGACGGCTGGGCTAGTCTGCCCTGGCATTCAGTGATCCAGCAGGTGGTTCACCACCAGGAAAATTCCTTAGTTGTCTAGCCATTTGCAGAGGAGCTCGGCTCCTGGCACAGGGTCTGTGACCTCCACCTCACCCTGTTTGTTAGAGTATCACATGGCAGTGGTGTTTCTCATGAGCACATGTACCAGCCTCCCCGTGAAGGATGGCAGGAATGCTTTCAACACCAAGTGGATGGCTCTCAGCTCCTGAAGGTTGATGTGGAGCTGGGACTCTGCCTGAGACCTCAAAACTCCACTTCTCCGAGTGGCCGCCCCAACCCAGAGCAATGCATCGGTCACCACTGTCCGCTCTCGGTGTGGAAGTGAGAGGGACCTGCCACTGACCCAATCATAGTCCAGTAAGTACCACTGCAGATCATTTGCAATCTCCTCTAAAATCTGAATGTGGTTGGAGAGGTCCCCTTGAAGTTGGGCCCACTGGGACTTCAGATCCCACTTCAAAGCTCACGTCACCTGGCATGCTCGATCAATAATGACACTTCCTGCTTAACCTATCTACCGTCATATATGGAGTTAAGCCAATGTGAAGAGACCCAATAAAGTTCATTGATATTCTTATTTCATTTTACATGTTCATTTTTCAACAACTTTTCTTTCATGTAATTTATTTTTATATGTACTTTTTGTGAAAACAATACTTAATAAAACATGCATGAATTCCACAAACAATACTACAATAATTACAAAAACAATACAATACTTCACAATACACCATTTAATCACTCCACTCACCACCTTTCACTCATACATCCCACCCATACATTCCATATATACAATTGTTTTGAACTCCAAAAACAAAAAAATCATTCAGCAAACAACTAAGGAGAGACCATTGTTCTTTGCCATCCACTGAACTGGGTGTTTCCAAAAATGTTCTCAACGCATGTTTCTGGGGTGTACAAGTTCTTTAACCACCTTCTTCAGCACCTATTACTCTTACTTTTCTTATTTAACCTAATCCATGGGTGGGGTAATGTAGTCATATAGGTCTTAGAATGCTGCCGCACTCATACTTTCCCAATTACTCATTCATTGTTCTATGCCACATGCTTAGGGTAAAATACTGCATCCCCCACAAGTGGTTCGTTTTCCAAACTGTATAATGCTTCAATCCATGCAGTTAGCAGAAACTCAAACTATGATTGCATTTTGCTTGAGACTTATCACAGAGGGCAAATTAGGAGATGCTTCAACACTAAAAGACCGATGTGTGCTCTATATATCCGAGCATTCAGAACCCCCCGGTGCCATGCCTTTTTTTTTTTTTTTTACTATTTCGGGTAGTTCGCACCTAGGCCCCCATAACGTTTTGTCCACATAAGGTATTGATGCCAAGTTTGCGTCATTTTCTTCCAACATCTTGAGGATTCTAAAGGTACCCAGGTTTTGTGAATTCCCCTGGAGGGAATCGTGAAATTAGGCAAAATACAGCAACATTTGGGGGTTTTGGGGAAAAATGGGAAAAAACGTGCTGCAGAAGACAGCATCTGTTTTTTTCCCCTGCAAATAGTATCAATGAAGGGTTTGTGGTGCTGAAATCACCATCTTCCCAGCTTTCAGGAACAGGCAGACTTTTGTTAGAAAACTAACATTTTCTACACAGTTTTGGCATTTTACTGGGATATAGCCTATTTTTTTGTGATTTCAACCTCCTTCCGGTTAGTGGTAGAAATGGGTGTGAAACCAATAATGGACCCCGGAAAGCTATACATTTCTGAAAAGTAGACCAAATTCTGAATTAAGCAAAGGGTCATTTGTGTAGATCCTTCAAATTTTTCCTATGGAAAGTAACAGTTGAAATAAAAGAATATTGAAATTGAGTTGGAAAAAAACAGCCATTTGTGCCTCCATTTTCACCTGTAACTTCTTCTAACTATGGTAGATTTTTTTAAAGCTTTATACCATTACGTCCGCGGGACCCTTCTGGTTGCAGGGATATATGAGGCTTGTAGGCTCACCAAGAATCCGAGGTACCCAGAGCCAATAACTGAGTTGCACCTTGCAATGTTTTTTCATTGTGTACTGGGTATACAGTAATTTATGTGGTACAATATAAAGAGTGAAACATTGGTATCAAGTAAACCTATGTATTTCTGAAATTGGAACAAGATATGTAGTTTAATAGCAGTGGTTATTTGTGCATCTCTGAATTTGTGGGTACCCATATTAGCATGTGAATTAGAGGGTATTGTTCAAATTGACTTCTTTTTTACACGCTATCTTACATTTGGAAGGCAGAAATGCATAGAAAGACAAATAGTAATAACATTTGTTGTACTATTTTGTATTTCCCTAAGGCTCCCGATAAAAATGGTACCTTACTTGTGTGTGTATGCTTAGTACCCACGACAGGAAACAACCTAAAACACAACGGGGACACATCACATTTTTCCAGTGAAAACTGACCCTTTTTTACAATGTGCCTAGATGTGGATTTTGGCCCCTCGCTCAGCCATCACCTAGAGAAACTTTGCAAACCTGTACATTTTTTAAAACCAGACAGCCAGGGAAATCCAGGATGAGGTGACTTGTGTGGCTCTCACTAGGTTCTGTTACCCAGAATTTCTTGCAAACCTCAAACTTTGCCAAAAAAAACACATTTTCCTCACATTTCTGTGATGGAAAGTTCTGGAATCTGGGGGGAGTCATAAACTTCCATCCACCAAGCATTCCCCCAAGTCTGCCGATAAAAATGGTAGCTCATATGTGTGGGTAGGCCTAGTGCCTGCGACAGGAAATGGCATAAAACGCAACGTGGACATATCACACTTTTCCAGTGAAAACAGACCCTTTTTTTTTTTGCAATGTGCCTAGTTGTGGATTTTGGCCCCTCGCTCAGCCGGCACATAGAGAAACTTTGCAAACCTGTACATTTTTTAAAACTAGACACCCAGGGGAATCCAGGATGGGGGCACTTGTGAGGCTCTCGCCAGGTTCTGTTACCCAGAATCCCTTGCAAACCTCAAACTTTAGCCAAAAAAACACATTTTCCTCACATTTCTGTGATGGAAAGTTCTGGAATCTGCAGGGAGCCACAAACTTCCAACCACCCAGCATTCTTCCAAGTCTGCCGATAAAAATGGTACCTCACTTGTGTGGGTAGGCCTAGTGCCTGCAACAGGAAATGGCCCAAAACGTATTGCATAGACACAAAATTACTTATCACGAGACAACCTGGTTTTTGCAAGAGAGTCATCCACGTTTTTGGTCCCGGGCTCGACGGCCATTTAGGAAAACATACCAAACCCAGACATTTCTGAAAACTAGACACTTGGGAGAGTCCAGGGAGGTGTAGCTTGCATGGACCCCCCCAATGATTTCTTACCCAGAATCCCAAGCAAACCTCAAATTTAGCTTAAAAAAAATAATCACATTTTCCTCGCATTTCTGTGTGGTAAAGTTGTGGGATCACCAGGCAGACACAAATTTCCTACCACTGAGCATGCCCCCAGGTCTCCTGATAAAAATGGTACCTCACTTGTATGGGTGGGCCAAGTACCCGCGACAGGGAATGGCCCAAAATATATTGTGGAGACATCAAAATTATGCATCACAACATGATCTGGTTTTGCAAGGGGGCACCTGAGTTTTTAGCCCTGGGCTAGGTGGCCATCTAGGGAAACCTACCAAACCCAGACACTTCTGAAAACTAACCACCCAGGGGAGTCCAGGGAGGTGTAGCTTGCGTGGATCCCCAAATGTTTTCTTTCCCAGAATGCCCAGCAAACCCCAAATCTAGCTTAAAAAATCAAATTTTCTTCACATTTCTGTGTGGTAAAGTTGTGGGATCACCAGGCCGACACAAATTTCCAACCACTCATCATTCCCCCAGGTCTCCAGATAAAAATGGTACCTCACTTGTATGGGTGGGCCAAGTGCCCGCATCAGGGAGGGGCCCAAAACATATTGTGGAGACATCAAAATTATCTATCACAAAACAACCTGGTTTTGAGAGGGGGGCACCTGCGTTTTTGTTCTCGGGCTCGACATCCATCAAGGGAAACCTACCAAACCCAGACATTTCTGAAAACTAGACACTCAGGGGTGTCAAGGGAGGTGTGGCTCGATTGGATCCCCCAACGTTTTCTCACCCAGAATTCTCTGCAAACCTCAAATTTTGCTAAAGAAATTTCACATTTTCCTCACATTTTTGTTTGGGATCACCATGCCGGCACAAATTTCCTACCATCCAGCATTCTCCTTGATCACCCGATAAAAATGATCTCACTTGTGTTGGTGTCAAATGCAGAATCAGCTTAAAAACGTTTAATAAGAGAAATATAGCGCCTAGAGCTCGCTGTGCTATCCCCTCAATCTCTATGTTTTTGGACTTTCCCAGTCGCAGGTCCTTGGCCCACCCACACAAGTGAGGTATCATTTTACTCGGGAAACCGAGGCGAACACTGGGTGGTAGAAAATTTGTGCCGGCAGGGTGATCCCACACAGCAATGTGAGATAAATTTGATTATTTTAGCTATATTTTAGGTTTGCAGGGGATTCTGGGTAGGAAAGCGTTGGAGGCCCATGCAAGCTACACATCCTTGGACTCCCCTGGGTGTCTAGTTTTCAGAAATGTCTGGGTTTGGTAGATTTCCCAAATGGCTGCAGAGCCAGGGACCAAAAACGCAGGTGCCCCCCCCCTTGTAAAACCAGGTCGTTTTGTGATAGATAACTTTGATGTCTCCACAATTCGTTTTGGGCCCCTCCCTGTAGCGGGCACTCGGCCCACCCATACAAGTGAGGTACCATTTTTATCGGGAGACCTGAGGGAACGCTGAAAGGTAGGAAATTTGTGTAGGCCCAGTGAGCCCACAATTCCCCACACAGAAATGTGAGGAAAATATAATTTTTGTTTAGCAAAATATAAGGTATGCAGGAGATTCTGGGTAAGAAAATGTTAGGGGATCCACGCAAGCCACACCTCACTGAACTCCTCCGGGTGTCTAGTTTTATGAAATGTCTGGGTTTCGTAGGTTTCCCAAGATGGCCGCCAAGCCCGGGACCAAGAGCACAGGTGACTCCCTCGCAAAATGATGTCTTTTTGCGATTGATCATTTTGAAGTCGCCACAGTACATTTTGTGCCATTTCCTATCGCGGGCACTTGGCCCATCCATACAACTGAGGTACCATTTTTATCGGGAGTCCTGGGGGAAAACTGGGTGGTAGGAAATTTGTGTCGGGCCAGTGATCCCACAACTTTCCCACACAGAAATGTGAGAAAAATTTAATTTGTTTAGCAAAATTTGAGGTTTGCATGGGATTCTGGGTAGGAAAACGTTGGGGGATCCACGTAAGCCACACCTCCCTGGACTCCCCCGGGTGTTTAGTTTTCAGAACTGTCTGGGTTTGGTAGGTTTTCCTAGATGGCCGCTGAGTCCGTGACCAAAAACGCAGATGACCCCTTTGCAAAACTAGGTCCTTTTATGATCGATCATTTTTGATGCCTCTACAACAGGTTTTGGGCTCTTACCTGTTGCGGGCCCTTGGCCCACCCACACAAGTGAGGTAGTATTTTTATTGTGAGACCTGGGGGAACGCTGGGTGGTAGGAAATTTGTGTGGGTTCGGGGATCCTACAATCTTTCACACAAAGAAATGTGAGGAAAAAATGTTTCTTTTAGCTAAATTTGAGGTTTGCAGGGGATTCTGGGTAGCAAAACAGTGGGGGATTCATGCAAGCCACACCTCCTTGGACTCCCCCAGATGTCTAGTTGTCAGAAATGTATGTGTTTGATAGGTTTCCCTAGATGGCCCCCGAGCCCGGGACAAAAAATACAGCTGACTCCCTTTCAAAAACAGTTTGTTTTGTGATAGATAGGGGTCACCTGCGTTTTTGGTCCTGGGCTTGGCGGCCATCTAGGGAAACCTACTAAACCCAGACATTTCTGAAAACTGGACACCCGGGGGAGTCCAGGGATGGGTGGCTTGCGAGGATCTACCAAGGTTTTCTTACCCAGAATCCCCTGCAAACCTCAAATTTAGCTAAAAAGTCACATTTTCCTCAAATTTCTGTGTGGCAAGGTTTTGAGATCACTGCGATGGCACTAATTTCCCACCACCCAGGGTTCCGCTCAGTCTCCCGATAAAAATGATACCTCACTTGTGTCGGTGCCCAAAGCAGAGTCAGCCTAAACTCTTATGAAAAAATACCTGCCCTTTTGGACCCACTGTGGTTCCCCCTCAGTTTTCATTTTATACGTTTTTAGGTTCTCTGCTTTGGACACCCACAAAAGTGAGGTATCATTTTAATCAAAAGACTGAGGGGAATGCTGGCTGGTGGGAAATTTGTGCCGGCGCGGTGATCCCAAAACCTTTCCACAGAGAAAAGTGAGGAAAGTGTGACTTTCTAGCTAAATGTAAGGTTTGCAGTGGATTCTGGGTAATAAAACAATGGAGGATCCACGCAAGCCACACCGCCAGCCAAGCACCATCCATGCACACCACCAGCTGAACGCCATCCATGTACACCACCAGCCGAGCGAAAGACCACGCACACCACCAGCTAAGCGACAGTCCATACCCACCGCCAGCCAAGCGACAGTCCACACACACCGGCAGATTTGTGCCATCCACGTAGACCTCTAGCCAAGGGACAATCCACGCACAGTGCCAGCCAAGCGTTAGTCCACACACACTGCCAGCTAAGCGCAAGTCCACACACACCACCAGCAAAATGCAGGTTCACACACAGCCAGCCAAACGCCAGTACACACAGACCATCAGCCGAACTCCAGTTCTCTCTCACACACACAAACGTTCGCTAGTGTCTAGCGCTTTTCTGCCCCTTTGGGGGCAGATGAGCCTAAAAATAACGCTGTTCTGCTCCCAAGGGAAGGCAGAAGCAGCAAAAGTGTGTTCACACAAAAAGGGGAGCAACGCTTGCTTAAGGGGCCGCTCCCTGACATGCCCATAAACATATCGCTGGTGCCTAGTGGGCTTTCTGCCCCCCCGGAGGCAGATCGGGGTTATTGCCCCGATCTGCCCCCAGGGGGAGCAGAAAGACTGGGGCTATTTTTGGGGGGCAGGGGCATTGGCGCTACCCATTATGGGCAGCCCACACCTCTCATTTATAAAAATAAAAAATAAATCCCTGGTGTCTAGTGTGTTTTTAGGCACCGATGGCAGATCGGGGGGAATAACCCCCATCTGCACCCCGAAGGAGGGCAGAAAGACTGTCCCTTTTTTGTTTGGGGGCATTTGCATGCCCATTCTGGGCAGCCCCACCCATCTTTTAGATAGAAAAAAAATCCCTGGTGTCTAGTGTGCTTTCTGCCCCCTCGGGGGGGGGGGTTAGATTGGGGGCAATAGGCTATTACCCCCATCTGCATCCCAGGGGGGCAGAAAGACTGTGCCAATATTTCAGAGAATTTGCGCACAAAATAAATCCCTTGTGTCTTCTGTGCTTTCTGCCCCCCACATCCCCGCGGGAGGTAGATTGGGAGTTATTGCCAACACCTGTGCCCCAGTGGGGGACAGAAAGACTATGCCAAAATTTCAGAGGGGTGGGGGCATTATAATGACCATTAAGGGGAGCGCCCACCCTTAAATTTGTGCACCAAAAAAATCCCTGGTGTCTAGTGAGATTTCTGCCACCCGGGGGGTGAGGGGGGGCATATTGGGGGCTATTGCCACCATCTGCGCCCCAGGGGGGGGGGCAGAAAGACTGTGCCAATATTTTGGAGTGGTAGGGGCATTATAATGCCTATTTAGGGAAGTCCCAACCCCTAAATGTGCGCACAAAAAACATCCCTGGTG